>JASXSY010000558.1:0-670802 GCA_034509805.1 Sipha maydis | reverse complement strand
CTGCAGATTCTATCATGAAACCTAAGTGGATTTAAGATTTAACGATCAAAATATGTTTATATTATTCAATTTTGAACATTATTAAATTCGACCATTTTCAAACAAGCTAAATATTCTGTTTTTCATGCTTTCAAATATTATCATTGACACTACAAATTAGTAACATTTTGTATTTACTTGACTTTAGTTATGTTTTAGGTTATCAATTAATCGATATTAATTATTATTAATCTTATTATTATTCTTATGATCGATTGTTTAAAACCAATCATGAGAACAATTTTAGCTATTCTATGTTATACATTATTTATTTATTTATTTATTGAATAAACGGGCGTGAGCCTAAGTTAAAATAATTAGGTGTACAATACAATCACACAATAACATAATATGAATAATAAAACAAAGTATAAAATATAAAATTTAACTAAACAATGAATACAAAGTGTAAAACTATGAAAGGAACAGCGGATCCTTATTGGCTAATTTCAATATTCTCGTAATAGGTTCATTTTTTAGATAGTTTGTAGTGCAGAAGGGTATTAAGAAAGGATGATTATTGCGGGTGGACCTAGCAGGAACTCTAAAGTTAATGAGAGAAAATTATGCATTTTTTATAAATTATTAAAATACAAATTTGTTTGGTATTTGTAATTATTTTGTTGCATGTTAAATTGAATATAATAAAAAAAATATATTAATTCTTTATAAAATATATTATGAGTGGATTAGACTTAACATTTAATTTAACTTAAAAATGTATAAACGAATAAATAAATTGTATAGAATTATACATATTGTGTCAATTAAATATAATTAAAATATTGACCATGAAAAATAACCGTTAATTTAACCGCCTTAATTTTTGGTCTATTTAATCTGATTTCATTTAATCGCGAAAAATTGAAGAAAAAAAATTAATACTGATTAAAAAATGAAGTAATCGTTTTTTAAATTACCTAGATAAGTATATTTGTATTTTCTATTTAGCTGTTTAACAAAATATTTTATATAAGTGCAACAAAAATATATAGGTTGAAATTTTGAAATTAACAACTTTTTCGCAATAAATTGGATTATAACTGAAATGGGTTCTTAACACTTATGTGATATTTTGAAGAGTTTTTTTCGCAGGAAGAATATTTCGCAAGTAAAATTAAGAAATGAATCTAACATTAAAAGAGATTTCGAAGAATAACATCGATACTGTACCGATTAATAAGTAACAATTGTTTGATTGTCTTTAAAGTCAATATTGTTTATAAAATTATAAATAAATAACGTGTATACACGTTTCGTGACTACTGAAAAAATCGAATAATTTTCACTACCAGATAAATTAATAAATTTTTCAAATCATGTAATGATATTATATAGTGGTTATAATGTGGTCTCAGAATAATAAAAAAACGCATCGAATTACTTTTCCACATCACTTATTTTCACCCATAAGTATGTCGGGTCCGAACCACAGATCTCATAATGTACACGTTATATTTTACATTTCGACCACGAACAAACGAATAAGTTTTTACATCTAAAATGAGTGTTTGAAGTCCGCATACCGGCTTGGATACTTGTCAAGTAAAAAGAGTCTATGGTTGACTTTCAGGATTCGCTATTTTTATTGAGTAGATTTTTTGTCGTCTACCTCAAATTATCATTCAGTCATTGCTGATATCGAATTTAATAGGTTTTTTTCATCATCAGATTGCTTTGAACTCTAAGTTTCCTGAACGACTTTCTATTAAAGTTCATTGTCCGTCTCTTTTAACCTCAACGTAATGGTCAGTAATATTATTTTCATTATCGTTTTTCTTTTTTCTTATCTTTTCAACGATCTTTCCATTTGGTAGTGTTGTTTATCATTGCTGTACTTAATATCAGTATCGTAACTAAAGGGGGAGGAGGAGGACTGCGATAGCTATACCCAACCTTATGGATCGTGTTTATGTGTATGTACTAAACTAATACACTACTATTTGGTATTTAATATTTCAAAACTTTAGTGCTAACTGAATTTCGACGAATAACGGGTGTTTGTCATTGATAAATACATAAGCGTATTACTTCCACCGTGATAACTATAATTTTTTTGGTGGTTATTGTGTACGTTGTAGCAATTCTCGTCTATCACTTACATTTTGCAATCACTATAGTTTTTATCCCATGTCGTAGTGATGCTACCGCAGCCGACCACCGATAATTCACAATTATTAAATATATTTTCATAAATATTATCAAAACTATTTTAGAAATTCTGGAAACATTTTTCTTTTTTTTTTAAATTGGCGTTAGGTTGAGGAGAGAGGGTATGGATAAACATTCGAAGCATTTCTTAGGTAAGCTGCGCAAACAAATGTTTAACCGCTCCCATCTAAAAATCCTGGATACGCCACTGTCTAGTATTGTTTTGAAGCGGGTGCCGTTGAAAATTCAAAATTTGTAAACGAAGATCGTGTTGGAGCGATGGGCACTCGACCGCTGCAGAAAACGCAACAGACGTCTCGCACGAACGACATGCACGTCCCGCGCGAGCACAATGCAAATAAGGTACCTTACGGGACAATCGTTCCGACGTGTGTGCCGTGTGCGCAAACACACATTATCGCGCACCACTCCGCAGATGCGATAATAAAAATACAAAAAAAAAAAAAAAAAACATTATTTCAGAACGTGTACACGACGACGACGGTAACGATGATAACGATAATAACAATGATAACGATAATAATATGACCCACTCCGACGCGAACGGTGTTCCCCCGCCGTTTCGATCGGATACGTGTTGCGACGGAGGCGGCGGCAAGGATCCGAGCGCGTCAAAGCCACGTGCTCTGGTCTCGCGCGTACACGCCGGCAGTCAACCCGCGTCCCGTTCGACCGACCGTCGTGTTCCGCCGCCGCCGAGTCCGGAAAGCGAAACGTGTGCGACGACGCGACGCGAAAACCCGCGGGGACACGATAACCGTGCGTGTGCTGCGATCGTCTCGTACGACACCTGTTCGCTTGTGCGTACTATGCGAGCGCGTCCGACGCCATCGCATTGCCGTCCGTCCGACTGCGACGCATCGCCGCCACGGTCGTCCGACTGAACCCGCGCGCCCGAGATCCGGTGCACCGTGCGCGTTTCATCCGCTTTGTACCGGTGCCGCACGACGTACAATATCGTTTGCGAACCACCGTCGGTTCGTCTGTCCAGAGCGTTTTTTTTTCGTTTTTCTTTTTTTTTTTCTTTTTTTTTTTTTTTTAATTTTTTCTTTTTTCCCCTGCCGAGTTTCCAAACGTTCGTGTTTCTTTCTGATGATCTCGCGATTCCTCCGCGGCGGATCATGCATCGGGCCGGTAACGCGTCTAGACTAGGCACCGCCGAGCATGCCAAGTCGATAACAAATTATTGATAGACCAGACGAAAAAAAGGTACGTAATTTTTTTACGAGTGCGCGCGAAGAGCGGAGCTGAAAAATATGAATGTTCTCGTACATTAATTATATTACGATTGGTATTTGTTTTGTACGTTAAAAAAAAAAAATATTAATAATTGACCGATTCAGCGTCTTAAAATCGAAATCGGTAATGATAACAAAAATATTTTGACGAACATATTATTCAACAAAAAAACGATACTTACGTATTTTATAATATCGTTGAAATTTTGAAAACAATTCAAAATATCAATACCGTTTAATATTATATTGTATTAGATATACTTCACGAGAATACGTTTTTTTTTTTTTTTACATTACGTTGATACATTTTTAAAAATATTTTTTACGCTAATGACATAAAATATAACTATGATAATACTTTCTAAAAATATTTTTTTTTTTTTTACTTTAAATAAATTACATTTTGTACTTCAATTATCTAAAAATAATATCCATAATAAGTTGATATCTGAAAAAACAATAGCGAATTGGAAAACATATTTTCCAAAAATATTTTTTGCAGATGAAATAAAATCACGCAGAAGTTTCACTAATTTTATTTCGATAAAAGTATAAAACATAAACAACGATTAAAATTATATTTATCTTATTTGTAAAAGTAATGTACATTACATTTTAGAAATTCAAAAACTATTTAAACTAAAATACATTTATACTCGTATCACCATAATAACGGATAAATTCATTAAAATTAAAATTTAATTTCAATAAACACTTACACAACTATTTCAAAAACCAATATTTATATTTACTAAAAAAAATAAAAATATGAATACTGTCCTTGATTTTAATAATGGTACACAATTTTCAAAAAAAAATATCATCATGTTCGACTATTAAAGTCTCTAGTATACAAAATATTTTTAACATATTCTACAACTTAAAAATTTTAAACACACGATTTATTATTAGTGTTATACATTTAATGTATAATAATAATAAATCGTGTGATGGGTATACTCGAATATTAATAAGAAAAATTGAGCTAACACAGTAAAAAGTTTAGTAGTGATTGGTGTTATTATATATTATATCGTATAAAAGTACATTAAAATATTACAACACTGACAAATACAATACTAATAGGCACTGATGGGAAAATAAACAAAGACAATAGTCTCTCGGTAAAGAATAAAGTCTAACGTACACGCACGGGGTCCAGCGAAAGTTGTGTAACATTTACGGTTTTAAAAGTGCACATTTTTTAACGACTTAAAATAAGCCGTTGTGCTTAGTATTACATAGTGATGCGGCACATGAATAAAACATTTGAAAATTGTAAAACGGTCTTTTGGATTCAGCGCTTCAAATAATAATGATAAGTCGTAGGTATGGGTCAATGATAATAGATACGTCAAATCGATTGGATAGAAGGATACGGGAGGGAAAAAAAAGAAGTGAAAAAATATAAGAATAAAAAACGGTGAACCGGTTTTCGTTGTATGGTCGGAAGAGTACGGAAAGAAAAAAAACAGTAAGAAGAATATGCACGCTGTAACGTACGTACGTGTGTTGTATGATTGAAAAAGCCGACAACTGCAGTGCGCTCTCTAGACAGGATTGTCGTGTTAAAACGGCTCCAGAAATGGCGAAGATGGCCCCGAAACCGTCATCGCACCGCGATTGCTGTAATTGGTAAAATTGCAGGTCGGGGAATTTTTTAATTTTTTTTATTCCTTTCGCAGGGAGGCGCGCACTGTTATTATGTTTTCGGAGACTTCCCGTGACACCTTTTTAGGACGTCGCGGACATCTCGGTCACGGGGCCCGGGGGCTTCGGCACAATGCCTGCGTTTTCGCGTTATTCACCGTAGATGATTATATCTGCGCACACACGCCGTAAACGATGAGCAGCGTTCTTTTCCACTACCGCTGCGATATGCGGTGCACGTAGATTGTCTGGAGCGCACAATATCGCGGCGAACCGTTCGGTTAATGATACAGTGGTGATTATCACGGACGTCAATAAAACACACCACGCACAATGCGCGTACAACAACAATAATTATTATTATTTTAATATGTGTGTGTTACTGCGAGGTAAATTATATCACAATGATGCAGTGCTTACGAGGCGATCGTTTGTTTTCTTAACGACGTCTATGGATCTCGACGCGTTGAAGCAATAGACAAAAAAAATAATCGACAAACGTTGCGCGAGTTCGTATGTCTACCTATATTCAATAACCGCGGTGCTGCAGAGTGATTAGCCGACTCGCGAGAAAGTCTTTTAAAACAAACACCAGCATCGGATAATGATTCGAGTCGTGTTGAAGTCAACGGTATTGTAGTAGTAAAATGTGTAATAGATATAACTATAGGTATATATGTATATATACGATCATCATCGATTATGAATACAATTTATATCGTATTTAAAGCGTATATTCGCGATGATCAATGATAGTATAATGTTTAACGGTATACGTAACACTAATATGTATAATAATTGGTCGGTCGAATATTTCTCTTAAGAAATTTTAATAAGAAAATTATTTTAGTTATCATCACGCGTGTAGATTATACGTGCTACGAGCGACGGCTATTAGTAAATTGCACAGTTAAAAAAAAACATTTATCTAATAACGTAATGTAATAAATTATGTTAAGCTAATCATTGCGGTTCAATCGCAGATACCGTGTGTGATCCGTTCTCACGGTTATAAAATCGAAATGATATTTATACTCTCCGTTGCACATACGCAATCGGATTAATTGAATTGAGAGTAATTTTCAAACCGAAATGCGTTTTATCATGATATTCATCGATGATTGAACGAAATTTCAATAACTTTTCAAATCGCTTTTCGATACACACAATTTCATATAAATTTATCATACAATTTCGACTCAAGTGTAAAACAACACACGTATATAGGTAACCCATAAACGGAGTGACGATATTTTTATAAAACACATTATTATAGACATATGACTTAGTTATTCTGCATTAATTATAATTCCTAAAATGTTATCCGTACTACTTATTTTACAACTATATGCTAATTACACTAATTTTGTTTATTTACAAGAATTATATTATATATTTAGATCGCATATTCTGAAAATGTAAGTAAAATGCGACCACGACATGCCATGTCGGAAAAGTATCGATTATTGGACCACATATATATTATACACGTTTGAAACTGAGAACAATTTTTAATATGTAAAATAAGGATGAAGAATAACATTTCATAATGTTGCGTGCCTAACGAATCCGTGTAGCTTAGAACCACTTGTAGTGAATCAAAACCATCCGAGACACAGCAGAAATATTAATTTCTCGAAGTGCAGATAATAAATTATAGAAATGTTGTGTATTGTATTTTGATGAACAGCGCGTTTATAATCACAACAAATCGACCTATATGTCGGACGCGAATTAATATAGTAAAACACACTTTTAATTGTTCATTATCGTTTTAACTATTAATAACGTTCAAAAACACAACGAGATAAAGACTCATTAAGATTTCAATCGAACTATTCGAACGTCGCATACGGTTCTATTATTTTCTAAGTCTGTGCCTGCTCGCGCGTGGGGGTATAAAATATGACATTATGACGTGTACGCAATAGAACTTCCACGACTCGTAACCGAACGGATGTATTGAAATTATAATTTGAGTTTAACAGGGTTTACGGGATGGAGTGCAATACATTTGTTTAAGTTGCCGAAATGTTCGATTTGTGAACGTCGATCTCGGAGAATGCGGTGGGGATGCGAATTCGTTAACGGGAGCGTTTTAGGTGTCGCGATAACGGTGAAACGGACCGTTTCGTTCGTACGTGTAAGGAAATATTACGTTATTAAGACTATAGAGTGCCTACATAATACTATGTAGCAGCTTAGAAAAAATTGCCTTCGTTCGGTAAATATACGAACGCGTATCCGAGTGAAATTAAATTGTTCGTACCGCCAGTGTATGTTTTACGGATTATATACATTACGTGGGTGCGTCGAGTTAAGACGTTAACGTTCGAAAAAGCGATAAAACTCGAGTTCCCGAGGTTTTGGTTTTACGGCAACGCCGCCATAACAATACGTAAATGTACACGCGAAGTGCACCACGTATACCTATAGCAATCGCGTTCAACGTGTTATATGGTGCACCTATATTGTTTCGCCGCTGCAGTTCCATTACAGGACACTATCGCGCGAAAGAAAGCCGGCAAAAAAATTTACTATTTGCTTCGCGATATCGCAGCGATACGTTTTTATTGCGTTTCTAGTGAACGCGCGCGCAATATATTATACAGAACGTCTGTATGATATTATTGTTATTTTGATATTATAATAGTCTTGTAAGTTCATGAGAAAAAAAAAAAAAAAACAGTATTATTATCCGCGGCACCTTAATGGTTATATTTACCTGTCTAACCGTCTACGCGTATAAATATGTATCAGAATTCAGTCGAAACCGTAAGGTACTCGTAAAAATGCATACAAAACACCGTACAAAATTAATACTTCTACTCTTACTTTGATTGGCTACAATATTATATTGTACACGTTCGGCGCTCGTTCGGTACTCGTATAATATTATAATAATATTGTGTTTGATTAAGCGTACATAACGCGCGGCCGTACATTATTATTTCGTAAGTGTTTCTACGTGCATACAATATTTAGATATTTGTACGGCGTACAAATAATAATATCGATTTCGTTTATGGCCTACGAAAATGTTTGTCGAGCGGTGTTTCTACGTCGTATACCAAAATGACTATACCTAAATGGTGGTTATCGAACACGCGACCGACCGTCTTATTACATCGAAAACATAAAACAATAATCGTTTTCGTGAAATTCATTCCGTGCGTTAGCTTCGTTCCGATTACTCGTATTTGGGCAAAAGTATAGACCTGGTGCGTGTAGACGAAGAGGCCAAGTACCCTTTAATATTTTCCGAGGAAAAAAAGAAAAAAAAAAGCTAATAACGTTTAAAAAATCGCTTATTATTTTATGGTTACCGTGTGTGCACGAGTTGTGTCGAAAACGAATTAAATCCCCAGCCCTTGCGGAACACTTAATCGAAGTTTATAAAGTCCTTATAACGATCGCATACTGCTGTGCAGTTGTAATTTTCCAATCGATCTGTATGTGGGCGTAGAAAAATCTTACGGTTTTATCGATCAAGCGTTACACTTAACCCGTAAATACGATGTATTGAGGGGAAATCATTATTTCTTTTTCGTACTTCCTAATCTCTACGGGCACGGTGGATAATTAACTGTCCATTGTCGGGGCAATTACTCATTTACGATTTAACAGTTTTATGCTGCCTAAACCAGTTTATATCACGTCTAATACGCGTATCAGCAACGAAACCGTTTGAACAAATAAATTACCCAGGCTAGTGTTTACAGAACTTCCTGAATCCGATGACCACTATCGGGTGTCATCGTCACGTCGTGGACTCAGAACCACGGTCGAGCGCAGGCGTGTCACGATGAATCGCTAAATACAACAGCCGCGTGTTCCTATCATTATTATTTTACGCAAGTGTAATTATTGTTGAAGTCTAGGATGAGAGCGAAAAAAATGAAAACCCCACTTGCTTGCAGACAATGGTGAGTTGATCAACATCAGTTACTTGAGTTGGTGGAAATCTAAGCCTTTCTTAAAGTGTTTAGTGAAATGCGCTGCATTAATTATACACATCTTTCAATTTTATTCGGACCGTGTCTAACCTAGATTAAAAACACCATACCGTTAATGTATCTAAAAAAATAAATATTTTAATCAAAATCTCATAAAACGTTTACAGTTTTAGGGTGACAGGTTTATACTATATATATATACTCGTATATACGTATTAATTTTATTACTTTTCACTATAATTACTTTTCTATTTTACTTTCGCACGAGAAACCAGGAGTTATGGATAGCCAACAGGCCTGATTAAAATCATTTTTTTTTTTCTTAATCAGTTATTACTCCATGCCCTTGAAACCGTGTAACTTTTAATTTCTATCTCATACAGACAAGTGTGTCTATGTCCAAAAACAGGTTTGTACGTTTTGAGCATGAAAAAAAAAACACCATTTATCATTATTTATTTTAGGCGTGTGCCGTGTTATACGTTTTCAATTAATTAATAAAAATAAAAAAAAAAAAATAGATTAAGAAAATTGAGTTTTTATAAAATTTAAGAAAAAAACGTATTATAACAAATTGTGTTTAGCCAATTAATATATTATTGATGTAACGCGTATTACCCTGTAATAGTCTTAAACTATTTTCTAATGATAATTATATGTATTCTTGGAGATAAAAAACCGAACGATAGTTATTTGTTTTGTAGATTATCATTATCTCTATGTGAATTTAAACCAGTTATAATAACAGGTCATTGTAAATAATCTAGATACAAGTACACTAATAAGGTGATTAAAACCGTATGCTACATGATCATTTTCGATACAAATTATAGGAAAAAAAAACACAAATCTAATGTACACATTAAATACTTGATGATATCAAATTATATTTGAATAACACGTAAATTCTAATGGAATCGAACTATAAAATGTTTTATGATAGTAATTCCTTATTGGAAATAGACATTTAATAAAATCTAGCCTTTTAAAGTATATAAAATATTTATCAATTGATAAATTCCTGGGAAAAAGTATATGCAATATATATATATATATATATATATATATATACAAATACAATTATTATTTTTGTTCGTAAATTAATTCAAAGTGAAAGAAAGCAGGATTAAGTAAACAAAAATATATTTTTTATAATTATATTTACATTTATTTTTTTATATTATGTATACAGTTATTTGGAATCATTCTAACACTGTATTTATTCAAACCCAGGATAAAATACACTATTTATTGTTCAGTTTCTACCTTGGATACATGTACTCCCTGATTCATAATTACATAATATGCGACGATTGTTTCCAAAATATTATCCCAGTAATTTAGTATAAATTAAATAGTTATCGCTCAACGTAAATTAATATAATATTATCAATTATAAAATGTAAATTTCTCATGAGTAAAAGTGTTACAGTTTTGCTGATTATATACGTTTTTTTTTTTCTTTTTTACATTCTAAATACTTAACCGAAAAACAGCGAAGCTTCTACGCATTTCCCTCATATACACTAATATACGTACGTGTATATAAATATAGTAATATATGTATATAACGTATGCACATTTTATTTTTTGTCTAAAACATTCATCAGCCTCGTGGCATTTTATTGCGAACGATGGTTAACCGGATCACTCAAATGGAACTTGGTGTATAGAGATCGAATGAAACATCGTAGCCTTGTGGGGATTTGTAAATCGAATTTCCCGCGGGGGTCTAAAAAAGTGCCCGAGGACTTAAAGGGGATACGTTATATCCGGTGCAGTTTGCGTTTGCCTCGATTTATCTGTTCTGTTTTTCCATTCTTATCTTTTTTTCCATACGATTTTTATTGTGATCCCGACGCTTTTGGACCGGATTTGAATGACCAATAAAATTAAAAGAACGGAAAAAATACGCTTATTCTGCGCAAGAAATTGATTCTCGAGTAACGGACAAGATGTGTGTACATTGAAATCGTTCAGATAACGATTTTTGCACAAGTTGCGCATTCGTGCGTGTTTGTTTTATTACACCTCGCAGTCATCGGTCGTCCCAATATTATTATTACTATTATTATAAACAGTGGCCTAGAAAACGACTAAAACGCATTGGTTTCGATCGGGTTTTCATGACGAATTTGCAAATCGTAATAATTATACGAGGTGCCAATAATGAACACGTTCGTCGAACATTTATTATTACCGAAACTAGATTCCTGTGTTTACTCAGCATTGAACATATTGAATTGAGATCAATACATACGTGCAGTTGGTGTTTTTTTTTTATTTATTATTAAAACTCGAATAAATGTGATTTAGGAAGTATATTTAAATTTATACTCATTGATATAAATATATATTGACCAAGTATATTCCTCCTTAGACCTGAATGTTTTGAAAATATTATTTTAGAATTTTTTCTAACCTTATTATAAACGTATTATTACTAAATTGTGTATACGTAGAAATTTAATGTTATTAGTAGGAAAATACCACGAAGACGAAGACGTAGAATTGAATAGAGCGTTGCTCGACGACAATTTGTATTGAGGTAATGGTTTTTGTAATTGCTGCTCGATCGAAACCTTACTGAACTCTAACGAATTTAGGAATTTAGAACTCTAAGAAATAAAACAAGTTTGTTAAACTACATAACTGATTGAGTGCGACATTTTATAATGAAAAATAATTATTTCCATAGTGATAACGTACAAGTATAAGTATTATAACTATGTTTTCACGGTTAATAAAATTTTAATTTCGTTTAATGGATTTAGTTCTTCGAACGGCAACTACCTATTTCATAAAAATGTATAAAGGTTTTGTCCGTTTCGTGGTGTAAATGTGTAAATGTGGACATAATAAATTATATTACACCAATAATTATGACTTCTAATTCTGTTCGTAACACATTAAAAGTCACTTTGGACTCCAGTTGATATGTAATGTTGATGTACCAGAAGTTATTATCCGCGTAAAGACGTTTCGACCGAGCAATTATCGTACTCCAACGAAATACGATAAATGTTAAATGTGATTTCTTAAAGACGCTCACTTCATTGTTAAGCTTCAGTTATGCGCTTATTTAGATTTTTATTGTTATAAATCCTGTTCATTCAAATAACACTCAAATTGCCGTAAAATATTACAATATACAAAATATGGGATCCGGTACAGATGCGTACGTCTCATTTGCGTACAGTCTATTTTTAGTTACAAATTTTCTCACTTGCGTACACACTCATTTCCCTTCACACTTGGTCAGGCTTAGAATATTTTGCAATACTCTGGCGTGTTTAAAAATGAGGGCGCGCGAATAAATACGTTCAGTGTGTAGCTAACTCTAAATGAAAAAAATAATCTATAAAATAATAATATAATCTAATTTAATCTAATTTAACGATTATGGCCATTTTTTTTGAGACAATACTCTAAGTCGTTATTTTCTAAAAAGTTTTGAGTAATACGTTTGATTCTCTCGTCCAATTTGTATATATTTTTTTATTTCGTTTAGTCCCTTCTGAATTGAATGCCATTATAATAAATTATAATAATAAAAAAAAAATATGACAAAAATGCAGTAACATCGTTATCCGTATGATATACTATTCACACACTGATGTCACGTATCGTACATATCGTACGTAATCGTACGTCTTTAAATGGATAAGACGATAAAAGGCTTATAATATATATTTATATGGCAAAAGTATACATAGGGATTTTAAGCTATAAGGGACTATAATTCGCCCGTAGTTAATTTTTTTTTTGTTAATTCGACCTTCGATAATTGTGTACGCAACTGAAAAGAAAATCGCCGTGTACGCAAGTGCACCGACATCCAAAATATGCGCATTTGTGTGTAAAAATAAGTATTTTTATTGTTTCAATGTCTTTTGAATTGATGTTTTGTACTTTTCTTAAACGCCAACATACGTTTTTTATCGCATAACTTACACCATATATATATTCTGGAAATTATGATGAATCGAAAAGCAAATACCGCACCAGAAGTGATTTAGGAAGTATTTTAATCACGGACCGATACAAACGTTTCGCGGGGTAACCCCATTCGCTCTTCTCGTCAAAACTTTAAACATTTAATACTCTTTGTAATTAACTGTCCGGGATTCGATATTATATTTTTAATACCAACACGACGAGCGTATAGTTTTCTCAACAACCAGAATTTGAAAAAATCCACTTAATTTTTAGCGTAAAAGTGAGGTGAACGACAATCGCCTTGTAGACATACTTGTCTAATGTTAAAATACAAGAGCGCGTAGAAAAAAAAACGCATGTTGTCGGGCTAAAAGCGTACATTTTAATACATTTCATCGAAGCTTTCCGTACGTATACCGATCGTTTTCTAGCGTTTCGCATTCTTTTCCAATCCTAAACGAATTACTACGCGTGATTGTTCTAGCAAACTTTTAAAGTGAACACTTTCACCCGGTCCCGCGGACCGTCCGTACGTCGTCTCCCATCGTCGTATTATAATAACGATATACTTGTACGCAGCTCGGCGCATGTAAACGTCATAATCGTCTGTTTGGCTCTAATAATTCGTGCTACGTTTTACATGCTTGCCTCAGTCTTTGTTCCTTTTCTGTCCATCTCTCTCTCACCCCTCCCCTCCAAATAGTGCAATAATTATATTAATGATAATATTATAAATAATAATAATAATAATTAAGCGGAAGATGGGAAAATAAACGTCCTACATACTACCGTCCGTCGACCGCCGTACGCATTAACCACTCAGTATGTGCACGACGCGTACAATGTATGTATAACGATTTTAATTAACGCCGCCGCCACCGTGAAGACGTGCTCGTAAGCCGGATGTCGCATGTGATATTATTGTTATTATTATTACGTCTTCTTCGGTCGCGTACCGTTTTTGCGTCGCATATCATCGACGATAATGATAACACGATAATCTAGTGATTTCAATCGTGGATCTGAGAAGTTGTGTTCGCCTTAGGTGTTTGCAGACAAACCGACTTTGCACGGTTTATTGAATAAATAACTATTGGCCCGTCGTAAGCGTAACACCGTAATTGAAACTTACATTATTTTTTTTTCTCTGTCTTTTCAGTCCACTACGATTGTGTTTATTTGTATTTGTTTGTAGAAAAATGTAATCGAAATACATACGGTCTCAATTAATATAAGAACGGAGAGAAAGTTTACTTACATTTAACATGTCCAGAGAACAAAACGCGAAGGAAAACTATGAAAAGTTACTAATGTTTATGGAATACGTATATAAATTACAGCGAACGATATCACCGCGATGTACGCATTGTATGTACGTCAAGATAATATATTGATCGTAGTACTTCGTACGTAGAGATCTATACTATTATGTGGACGTGTATGATGTTATTTCTGCGAAAACCGTTCAAATCCGTCTGAAGCCAATTTACCCGTGCAAACACAATGATTCTCAATTATGCGTAATATGCGTGTTAGCTGGCGGGTGGAGAGGAAAGAACAATCTAGACGTTATAATAATATTATCTGTTCGCTGCGGATAATTCGGTGCTTCGTTAACGGTTGTGCCACGATTACCGCTGTAGTATACGACAGTGTCGTAGCGTACCGGAATCACGGGCGTTCGTTATAATTAGAGTGCTGAATGTTGTCAGCGAAGTGGCGATTTAAGAGTACGAGGAAAAAAATTAGAAAACGGCTACGGCGGGTCCCTCGAATAAAAAACAAAAAACACGATGAAAGAATTTTTAATAAGTACCGCCGTGACCGGGTTTAAACTTTAATTTAATAATAAAAAACACACACATACACAAATATATATATAAAGAAAGATGATTGCGAATAAGGCACAGGGCCGCAGGGTGTGATTTGTGGAATTTTAACAATCCAGCCCTCCGGGAGAAATATTCTGCGCACTCACACGCTCTCTAAAGCGCACACTCGCACACATATGCACGTACAAAATTACCGGTTACCATCAGCGGTATACCAGTAACTAGAATGACCGTGTACTTTGAGTGCGTGGAAAATAATTTGTGTTTGGAAAGGAACGAGATAAATAGCGCTTGTGTGTTGAATTGACAGTGATAGAAACGGACAGAATGATAAAATGTCAAAGATAACGCAAACGAATAAACAAAAATAACAACAAACAAATGAAGCCAGTTGGTGTTTTTCTTTTTCTCTCCCTCTATGTATACATATATATGTCTTGATGTTTTGAAATAGAAAATAAAAATGTAATTTTAAAAACGTGTGCAGTTTCGACGTATACAATATAATGTTTTATACACATGAATTTAAGTATCCGACTATATACGTATTATAGGTTATCACTACGCATTATACAAAATGGATTTGAATATTTGAAAATTATATAGGTACCTACCGCTTTTTAGATGAGCATTATGCGGTGGCTGATGTATTATTTTTTTCTTTTATTAAATATAAATAACTGCGGTAACCTTGTAACACAGTACCAACAGAAAATCATGGTGAAATTGACTGTGTACATTATCAGTAACTTTTTTTAAAAAAAAAGAGACATTAAAATATATATTCTTTATTCAAACAAAAGACTATTATTTTAATACGCGTGAAAACGAGTTGACCTATCTTTTTACTGTGCTTGTAGTTTTTTTTAAAACAATTATTTGATCCCGCAGCCATATTATCATTGTGATAATGCATATTTACATTTAGATAAATAAATAAATATATATATATATATATATATTTCTTACGTATACACGTTGACATAAATAACATGACGTATTACAAGTAAAATTCGGTATTATAACAATATTTTAGCTCATTTTATTTCTCGGAAAGTAATTTATAGAATATATACCATTCTATATCTAACATCAGGTGGCGTTACGTTCGCAATTAATACAATTATAACAATTATTTTTTTCAAATGACATACAATGTGAACCTAATCTTTCCTGTTGACCAATATTATTTTTTTGTTACTATCCGCTGTTTGTTTCGAACTTGATTTAAGTACATCAAAATGTCTAATCAATGTACTAAAATACTTGACGTACTATTTATATCCAGTATAAAAACTACTTTATAAATAATCTCAAAAAGATGCAAAAGATATCAGTAAGGTTTCTAAGCCCAGCATAAAATTGCAATCGAAAACCTGTTAGTTTGGTATTTCAGTCAGTCGATCTTAATGCTTTCAAGTGAGACACGTTTATTTAAGTGCACCACGTTTGGCTAACAAATAATTATCGAACGGTTCATTATGTCTTCATTTAAAAACCGTACTTTATTTCTATACATTTTAATTTTTCAAGTCTAAACTTGTTATGATTCGTGGTTTTCATTCTATTATGTACAATGAAGTTATGACGGACAAAAAATTAAACTTAAGTCTAAATAATCAAAGATAATACATGTCATATAGTTCCTAGTCTGATTGTATCCATGAAACAATCAATTCTAAAAAAATGCATCACATGAATGCTTCGAATTGTTCTCAGAATATGAATCTAAACAATTACATCTGAATAGGATATAAGTAATCTCATTTATGCTTTAGAGAAACTAAATTTTATAATGAGGCGAAAAATGAAATATTTTTAAAAATATTTTGAATCCACTTACAAGACTATACAAATGTGTAAAGTATTTTATTTTGGTTAAAAAAAAAAAATCATAAAAAACAGATTATTTTAAACGAATTCCTATACTGATACATATATATATATATATATAAAAAAAAGGAAATTATTAAAATGTGATACATAATTCACTCCTAAATGATGTACATTATTTCATATTATTGCTATTGCACCAAAAGTAAATAGTTTAATAATCCAATTCCCAACAAGATAACCGTGGAAATTATGATTATCATTGTAGATCTATATTTTTTGTTTTGTTGTTCCACTAAAAGTTTCGGGAGATAAAAAAAAAAAAAACTATTCTGAACAAATCACTACGAACTAGACACTAATAATAATAACAACAATAACACCAAAAACAACAATAACATAAGTAACCGGTCAAAGTTTTCAGGTTACTAGATTAAGAAGACAGTTGTTAACACCGTGTCTAATAGCTTACTCTTTAGCGTGTCAAAACATGTGAATTCCCTAGAACAGTAGATCCGGAGCAACTATTATCCTATAGGTTTTTGGTAAAGTTGTATCCCCAGCTTAACCTTTAATATCCTTGTTCATTAACTATCGTAATTTGCGAGAAAAAGGTAATAGAAAAAAAAACAAAATACACCAATTATGAAAAACTCGTTCGACCGCAGACGAACTGTACAAATACGATTTGCACAGATGACGCCAGCTCAAAAAACGTTAAGTAAACCTTGGGTACTCATAGCATAGGAATATAATCAAAACGTAATCACCATGTAATATTTTCGAGAAAAAAATATCGCATCAATCAAAACGATCTACAAACGGTATGACGAATGTTCAGACGTTTAACAGTGATTATGTTGTATGTGAACTCAAGAGATGTTATTATGGTTATAATTGATGATACATACACCATGTTTTGCAATAAAAAGACGTTTATGGTAAGATGAATATCTGTGAAAAAAGTTCACGGTTGTAAGTGTCGAGGAAAACATTGAAAAAAAATATTTATGTGTAACAGTTGAGCTATTTCTCATCCTATATTCTATATTTTATAGCCCAATTGTTATTCTTATTGATTATCGATTGTGATTCAGTGTACAATTATTGTAATATCTTATTCGAAACATTCGAAACACATATAAATGTATATTTCGTTGAATATAGACACGAATAACAGAACGTTAAAACAAAAAATACGCCGGGATCGCGTTCCATAAATGTTGACTGCGGTTAATAAAGTATTAAAGTCCTTCAACATGTTATACATTATGTTACGTTCTGTATAATAAATACAATTCAACCATATCATTCACGCGCGAGTGTACTCGTGTAGAATTTAAGGACGTCGGAATGGAATAATTTTTATAACGCATTATCTCGTTAAATATATCTGAATATTTCATTAACATTACACTTTCACGGCCACGATAATTTAAATTAAATTATTTCACGAAAGTCTTTTTGTTTTCCTAAGCACAAATTAAAGACGCCATTAAACGACATGAACCCGACGTCAGGTGAGTTCGGTGAATCTTAGTTCGTTCTACCACAACGAAGATGATATTATTCAAGTGTACGGTTTATACATGCATCGAATTTGTTTCAACTCAACAAAAAAACTGCTCAATCCGCGCATGTTCGCGGTGGACGTTTGAACAATAAAAATGAATAGCGAACCAATAATTAAACGTAACATTACTGTCAATATTACTACGTACAATGTTACTACGTAAATCATGTTCATGCGTTTTTCGTTAACAATCTTCAAAAAAATGAAATGAAAAACTACGAAAATTATTGAATTATGTAAAAAAAAAAAAAAAACACCATGTTTTTCTGAAGACCGAATACATTTTCGATCCGTTTTCCGCAAAAAAAAAAAAAAAACATAAATTATCAACTAAATGTTCATATTAGTTTATTTGTGAACCTTGATGTGTGCGTTTGTAAGCAGTTAGAGTCGCGTTACGTTATTCGAAAATTCCGTTTATCGGCCATTGTCTTCGAAAAACCTTTTCCTACACGACTAATATATATGAAACAGGTCGACGGTAAAACGCATTAAATACATTAATTACTAAAAATGTTTACGTTCACGTGCGTGCCCGATGTTCGTTTGTCGCGGTCGGAAGCCGATTAGAGCCACGGTGTGTGTAAGAGATTGTGTGTGAGAGAGAGAGAAAGAGTTCGGATCGTCCGCTCGCGCATCGCGTACTGGAGTCGTGTACCGGACGCGTTTTCACTGACGCGGAGACCACCACGACCAACGCGCGTGCTGCACCGTTGCAGTTACACCGCCGCGACGATAATTTTTATTGTTCCGCGGTCCATTATCGCCGGTCGACGCTTAGGTAACGACTGGTCAATTATTATTTTTATTATTAAAATATTGTGTTGTTTTCGGGAGAAAAACAGAGAGAGAGAGAGAGAACAAATTTGAAAAAAATAAAAATAAATAATAATACGATGAAACGGCGAAAAAGAAAGTGAATCGTCGCGCACACGCGCACGCGATGCTGCCCACGTGGTAACGTCGAGAGGAATTGAAAAATACCGTTTCGGGCGACAACGCGTGTGTTGCGCACGGGCTCTGCGGACGGCCGTTGTCGTCACGGAAAGTCCGAGTTGTTGCGTCGCGAAGAACACAATCAATCGGTTGGACGGATTTAAGACGGACCACGAACGTGTACCGCAGGGGGAGGGGAGTGGAGACTTTCCTCTCTTGCCGGAGAGTGTTTTGAGAAATTTTCACGGGGCGGCCACTTCAACAAGATGTTGTTTGTCTACCAGAAGAACACTGAGGGAAAATCAACTCCTTTCATGACCTTCGTTATGATCATTTATCGGTCAGCGGTACGATCACCCGTCACTGGGTAGCATTCGATTATCACGGGGGCAGGGGACCATTATCATATCGACGCGATGTCATCCGCACGCGTCATAACTTAACTTATAATAATACTTATAATAACTTGACTCATCGCGACCGTGTTCCGACGACACAACCGCGCGCGACATTATTATTACCGGCTATTCGTTTCGGTTCGAATGAAACGCTTTACCGCTTGTTTCGTGCTAACGCGTACGCGCGTCCCTGCAACGTTTTCCCCGATCGAATCACTGATAGTGTTGTAATGATGATGTTGTGTTTGAGTTCTGTTTCGAATTCGTGCGGTACGACCAAAGCGCTGAGCGGTCAGTTTTCCAAAAGAAAATGGAACGTCCAAATCGAATACGAATTCGAGTTATCGCAGCACGGCAGCACAATTTTTAACCCTCGTAAATCGTGTCGCGTATACATGTTTATTTGTTCAGATTATTTACCGCTCATGCTTACACGTCAAGTACTGTTTTATCGTTTTTTCCCGTAGTATCATGATGTTAATCTTCGACTCCGTCACCAGCCGTAAAGTTTTTATCGATCTACTGAAATATGATTTGCGTTACATAAATCATATTTATATCTTTATTCATCAGTCCGACTAATTTGGTTTTAAATACATTTAAGTACTTAGAAACTATTTGATATTATACGGTTAAATTGATTACTCTAGTTCGGGTAGCATTACGTATATTTTGTCGTATTTAAATCTTCTAGATTTAAGTATTTAGGTTACGATGATAGTTATTAACGCAATGCATTGGAAATAATAATGTGGGTAATATATATATATTATAGATATTATATATATATTATCAACTAATCTAAATGAAAAAGTTAATTTCGTTTTACCGTCTTAATACTAAGAAGTCAACTACTTACAATTTCTTTTTATTTTAATTACAATGTTTTCGTATGTATTATAATATTAATAAAGCTAGCGAAAAATGTTCGGCTGAAAATTACATTAAATTCGTTGAATACATATTTTATGTTCCAAGTATCTAACATATTATTATTACCAGCACTATTATTTAATAATTGTTTAAAAGAGAAATTATAACTCCTTAATGACTTCATTATACCGATTGTGCGCGTAGAATATTCAGTTAATTGCACATTATAATTATATTATATTCGCATATAAATAAGACAACAATTAAACCAAAAATATGTACAGTGAACACCGATTAAATTATTCGTATGTACACATTCTTGTGTAATTTTACAATTTAATAAAATCTTATAGAATACCTATAAACTAAAAGTATTAACTGTAATCATTATAGTCAATATAAAAGCGTTTCATATGGTAGATTATATTTAAACATAATCGCACTGATAGCGATATATATGTGTAGTAGTCAGTTATAGTTTTTGACAAGTATATTTTATTTTGTAATAGCTTAGGCCAAAGAAAAAAAAATAAAGATTTTATTGAAATATTTGGTAAATAAAAAATCACTTTTGAGTATTAATTTAATATTTGGGTTATTAATAATGTCGTTTCATGTTAAAAACAATTATCCCATGACTGCAATTAGTAAAACAGTTACGAAAAAAACTGTTCAATATAAAGTTTGTGAAAATATGTTATGTAAATAAACGTAAAATATGAATATTACTATAACGTGGTAAAACTATCAATAACGCTATTAGAAAATAAAATTGCTTGTATAGAATTTTTATAAAAATAAATAAATAAAAATAAAGGTTTTTTCTTGTATCACGATGTGATTTATTTTATAAAAAAAATTACAAATTGATCTTAAAAGCTGATACACTCAATGATTTATAATGTCGTACTCTAGAATAGCCACTGTCAGTTTTATTTCGCAGTCAATGCAACTTATCAAGGCGGTCGGAGTCGGTTAATTTGTCCGTATGAGTTGTATTATGTGTAGATAGTTATCCCATCAATAAAGTCGCGTGTTGTTATTAGTAAAACGTATTTATTGCGAATTAGAAACCATTTGTTGGATCGATGTTCTCCAGTCTTCAGGTGAGTTACAAAAATAAAAAAACCGAATATCAAGAGAATTGGTTATTTCAACCATTTCTATTACGATTTTATACAATATGACGTATTCTATGTACATTATGTGACTATAATAGATAACATGCGGACTAAAATTAAATTATACACCAGTGATGTGTAATCGATTCAAAAGTAACGACTTTTGTATAACACCCGAAGTTGTTACTTTTACTTACACTTACTTTGTTACTTTTTCATACACGTACACTTATTATATAGCAAGCATATTATCGTTGCAGGTATCATACTACAATAATAATAAAAATGATTTATCGAAAGAAGAAAAAAATACCACAATTTATAATGCAGTATGGTTTTTATTATATCGGTAGAAAATTGTTTGTTCATTATACATTGATAATATTTTCCGGGGGAATTGAAATAACAAGCAAGATGGCTTTGGATCGAGAAAACGCGATAGAAAATTTAATAGAAATATTCAAATTAAATACGGAACAGAATTATAATAACAATACTTCGTAGTCTGTACCCGTACAGACTTTTTTTTTGTTATTCATTTATCGAAATCAGTCCTATTCGGTACTCGCATTAGTCGTGTGGTATTATTCGTTTTTATTTTTATTTGTGTATACGCGTATGCAGTACCGTTCTCGGAAAAAATTAATTACAAAACGTTCCACACATTTTCCGTTGGACACACACGCACGTATGTATCATACATATATATATCGTTAGGTATATATATATATATATATATAATAATAATAATATCGTAACATGTGTTTTTTCTCCCCCGTGGTTTTCTCTCCTCCGGTCGTGTCCGGTAACGCGCGTTTCCACAGAGATGGACGAAAACAGCTTCGTCTCGTTATTATTATATTATTGTTATTATTAATAATAAATATCACGCCGATTTGTTTAAATTAGGTCATTATTCACGGTTTGTTTTTACACACAAACTCCGACGACGACGTCGACGACACATCTGAAGATCGTGCGGTTTCTCTACGATATTACTATTTTTGCTGTTGCGATCGCTGCTCCGAGGCCTACATCGGTACGGTTCTTGCGCTAGTGTGTTTGTAATGTCATACGGTGGTTCTGGGGACAGCATGCGAAAGAAATTGCCGCCGTACGATCGTGTTGTATATTATAACTACCAAGTTTACGTTTTGCACAAGTTATATTTGTTTCACCGCATTAGTACACACCGGCAAGTCCGGCTGCGGTCACGTGCAAAACACAATTCGTGAAGACCGTAATCGTGCGATATACTCGTTACCAATAATGGCAGTCGAGAGTTATTTCGATCTTACAGCGGACACGGAGCGTAAGAAACGACTAAATCCGCAAACACAAGAAAAAAAAAGAAAAATTCGCGTTTTGAATAGAACACGCGTACACATATTGAGTTTTATACACGTGAGAGTTTGTCACATTACAACTTAAGCGTTAACCGAACGCTTTGTTATTTTCGAAAATTCTATCACTGTAGCATTTTTATTTATTTATTTTTTTTTCATTCAAAAGAATTGAAACGAATACACACAAGACAATTTATAAAAGCTATTGCTTTCAGAGATTTACTATTTCTACAAAATGGTCACAAAATCCTAAGAATCTGTCTTTTTTCAATCGAATATCTCCCGGGGAAATCTTAACTGTTTCAAACTTCAATATTTACGTCGACAAATATTCAATTGACATTTACTTATAGGGAACAGCAACAATAACAATATCACGTGTCCTCGTGTTTTATTTATTATAGTTTTATGTATTTACGCGAAATACATAATACTTGTATGCATTTTATACTACTTGAAGAATTGAAATATTTGCATTTTTGAAACTTAACTATGAATTCCACATAAGTATGCATATGCTGTTTCATACCTAAGACTATTCATGAATGCACTGAAGTAGATGTTTTTACGATCGTAAGCGTTTTCTTCCCGTAGCTCATAAAGTCATAACTTTCCCGCGTGTTCTTTGTTCAATTATTATAGGATTTGTAAAAAATGACATATAATTAAATGAAAATATTTTTTAACAATTTACTAAAGTCTAAGAGCTTAGTGTCGACTTATAGTGGTACTATACGGCTCGTAAGTGAAACTCTTTATTACTGTACTGCTGTATTTAATGGTATAATCGTACGTTTTAAAACCGACCGAGAGTGCTGCGACACAAAATTTCACTAAGAATAATGATGTTTTACAGAGTAATTTCCTTCCTCTGTCATGTGCATATAAAATTATAATAACAATAAAGTCAGTGTTATATTTGCACGTTATACGATTCGTTTTAAAAATATTGTATTCTTTTCGTAACGCATGCAATAATTGTTGTACACATATGGACACATTTACATTCAAAATCTTATTGTTTCAAAAATAGATCGTCCAATAATGTAATTTTTGTTGTTCGATGAATTCGAGAGTATTAAACAAGTATTGTAATTTTATCTTTGTCAATATTATTTTGAAGTGTACTGCATACAATTAATATTTATATAACTTTAATAATACATACGCGGTGTTAAAATAATTGGTCACTAATCGTAATAGTGCCTAGTCCTATTCTACGTTCAGATAATATAGATTAACTATGATTATAATATGTAAAGGGAAGCTCTGCTAATTGTAATTAAAAACAATATGTAGAAAAGCAATAAATTTCGCTCTTCCGGGTCGTTTTGTTTATGGTTTTAGGTCAGAACAAACTTAACTGACAAACGGACGGAAAATAAATCCTTCAGGTGCGGGATAGAGTAATAACATTAAACGTCCTTTTGACGTGTTTGTCTAGCATAAAACGTCACGTTGTATCAGCATAAACAGACGAGGATCACGATGTTTGCGTTCACTCCTGCCCTCCCACTCCCGTGATGTGACATTGCACTACTCGCGCTGACTCTCGTGGTCATCCGATTGACAGTCGGGATATTGTTTAAGATGAGAAAAAAAAAGAAGAAAAAATATTGTTTTCCCTCTCCTCGTTTCCAACTCTCCGTCTTCGTTATGTTTGGTATTTGGGAACCTATATACCTTTCCAGGTCGCCATTGGGTATATGCGAATGTGAAAGCCGCGTTGCGCTTTGACATTGATCGATCATTTACATACAATGTATGTAAAAATAGGAGCTTCTAAAACAGGGTACATTTTCCCTATTTTCTGTCTTGTTCTGTTTCTCTGCCCTCCGTGTCTTCTCTTTCTTATTATTTTTTTCACTTCTTCCACACGGCTGTTCGGAGACGGCCATAAATTTAAATAGTTCCCCCATGTACACCGATTTCACTTCGAATCTAAGAGAAAACTACATTATTTTTATTTATACAGAGTACTCTATGAAAAAATCACTTTGTATTTGTACCCTTTTCACATGTATCATCGTTTAGCAGTAGATAAATTATAATCTGTGTAAGATTTCATAGTTCTCTATTATTAAATTGTAAACACATTTAACGTTATACGATTCACTTCTTATATGTATAAATATATGATCATACTTATATTCACAAGATAATAAAGGTTTCATGTTACGACAGTTTTTTCATATAACTGTTCGAAACGAGGAAATATTAAAAATGCATAACATTACATTTCTGTTCAACTTGTTTTTATGTACACATCATTTTAAAACGTTTATTTAGTTAACTCAAGTGGTTGAAAGTATATTTGAATTGCCAGAGATCGTTTTTAGCTAATCGACAGTTGGTAGTTTCATTCGTACGTATACTTACTGCGGTACTTATAAAGTATAAATAAGTTTACCGATAGATAAAATTGTCATTCCGTTGCCGACTCATGCGCGTCGACATTACACGATCAGATTCATCCGTCTACCGGTAGGCACTGCGAAACCATCGTGATGCCCAGGTCGTTTTCAGACGAACTAAAAAAAAAAAAAAAAAAAAAACGACAACATTCGGCGTATGCTTTCAGCAGTACGTGTTGGGCCCCGTCGTAATCGTAGTACCGCGCACGGATGCTGTAAGTTCTATCGGTTCGCAACATCTTCCTCGGGTAGCACGTGCCCGGACGCGTTGCACTGCCCCGTCGATCACGTGCGCTCAACCGAGGGTCTAAGTGCACGCGTCCAAGGACACCATCGGTGAGATCGGGTTACGTCGTGTAAGGTCCGGCTGGGATTTTTTCCCGTAAGCTCGTTCTCGACCGGCTCGTTCGGGGATTCGTTCACACGGGGAAACGTTCGCGAGGACGCAACGTTTCGCCGACGGGACAGCGGACGGTATTCGCGGCGGAGTTCGCATCCGGACGAGCGAACGCGCGGGTAACGGGCGCACGCGCAACACGGTCATCGTCGAGCGCGCATACCGCGTGTGCGGTTTCCACCGGCTGCGACTTACACGGCTATGCTACAACCGTTTCGGTCTCGCGGTGCCGGACTCGCTGACCTTGATCGCGGGGCCGACTCGTGCGATCGAACCGCGTGCGCCGCATCCGACTTCCCGAAGCTCTGCCCGATCCGATCAGCGCGATACCGGATTGATCCGGATGATTTGCGACGCGGCCAATGGGCCCCACGTGTGTCGTTTGGAAACGCGGGCGAACGGTTCGGTTCGCGCACAACGTCCCTTGTCCAAAGGGATCGATGTTCGGGACAGGCCGTAGATCGTGTACGTACCGTTTACGTACCAGATGATCTTCCGAAGAATTAAGCTTTCCCCATAGTGTCACTCGGTCCTGATGGTAAAGTATTGATCAACAGCCGTTGCTCGTGCCGTGCGGCAGTCACGATAGATATAATAGCAGGTACACCTTTGTTTCTTTTCCTGCTCGAAAAGTACTCGATCGCTTTTGGGCGTGTATGAAATCATTGCGATGCACTTCCGGAAAGTAGTGATTGACGATTATTTTTTATTCGTAATAACGTCGGGTTAGGCTCACACAAGTGCTCTACGTAACATCGATGTTTTTCACGATTTTCAAACCTTTGATGTCGTAGTCGTTTTCAGGTCTTGGACAATTGTGTCCCAAGTATTATAATACAATGTACGAATGTTCAAAGTCGTATGTATGATTTCCGCATAAATATATATATTTTTTTTTTTATTAAGATTTAAACGCGAACAGACAGCGAAACCTTCGAATCTTGTACATCGTTATACTGTTATCATAAGTTTTTGAAAATCTAGGGACCCGATCGAGTGCATTTTTTTCTCAAACAAACTTTTAAGGGATACGAATCTTTGTAAAAAATTACATACATCAGAAGCGAGAACTACGGTTTTTCGTGATCCCGTAACGTTCTTTTGTAATGACACTGTGGGTTTTATGCGTATTATATCTGCAATAGAAATATTATTTCTACGATAGAGATCCATCCACGACGATTCGACCGAGTTAAAATAGGTGTCGGCTTACGATATCTCGCAACTGTGCAACACTAGATGTTCCGGCCGACTTCAGGTACGAGAAAACGCGGGACAATCCAAGACACCCATAAGTCGTGCGATTATTACACATGATGGGAGACGGTCAACACGAACATTATAAAACGAAAATCCCTATTCGTAGGACGCTCTAATGATTTCTTCGGTTGTTGTAGACAGTACAAAGACACACGCATACACACACAGGCGAGCAGGTACACACACGCTCTCACGCATCCCAGATATATAATAACACTTTAAGCTGTACGATGCCTACGAGCACGTGTATCGAACACGCATTGTTATTATGATGTTATTCGAATAACGAATAACGTCGTGCGGTTAAATATAAAAATACGTAAGAAAAATTGATTTAGCGGTTTTTTTTTCTTTTTTTTTTTATAAAAATTTGCATTCACATAGATATTCTGATAAAAATAGTTTGTTTAAAATTCAATAAACAACTTTTCAACATCATAATAAGTGACGTGGTCAGTATAACGAAAAGTTATTATTTATATTTCACATTTCATGTATTTTACAATTTCATTAATTTCATTCGAATGAATATTATTTAAATATTTGATATAAATAATTGATTTAAACAAAAGTATGTCATCATTTGAACACATGTATTCCAATAAAGTATGGTATTGTTCTCTGATTTATTAATGTGCATAGTTGAATTCTTTCAAATATTACTTTTCAGATTACAAATAAAAATATTTATAATAATTATAATAATTATTAAAGGAATTATTCCTTCATCGGACCATGTGGGGTGTAGATTAATGGAAATAAATTAATTCATTATTTATCAAACACAAATAAATAAAACTGTGAGCTTTAAAACATAAAATGACCCTCATCATAACTTTTGAATTTGTTTGAATAATAATTTATTAATTCATCAGTTTATCCGCTGGTAATGAACTGTTGAACTGTTCCATCCTATAATGATAGATCGCATTATCAATCCGACGAAATACGGGTCATGGGTGATCTAGAACTTGATTTTTAGACCACAGCGACTAACTATAACCCATCGTTACCACGTTCGTTTAATGGGATACCTCCATAATTTTCAACGGTGTGTAGCAGGTGTTTTCAATGAGATCTCGTGGTTCAAAATAATACTTATAAATATATATTCATGTCCTTTAAAATCGTTCTAATTATTTTTAATCTAGATACTAAAATATTTTTAAGAATTATTTCTACAACCATACATACATAATTAACTTTATTATTCTTTTGTACGAAACACATAGTATAAGATAGTTTTATATTATCTTTTAATCAAATAATTTGCATTAGCGCCAATAAAAATAAACTAAATTATAAAATAAGTATTTTTTTTTTTCATTAATAAAACTTGCAGGGTATAGTTTTAAAAATATAATTTTTTTAACCTAATTATGTAAAGTGTTACATTTACTTAGGTAAATTGTTACACTTTTTTTAAAAAAAAAAAAAAAAAAAAAAACAATTACATTCACGCATTTATAAGTTTTCATTTATAATAAATTATGAAATTACTTTCCGCAGTTGATGTTTTCGTCCCACACAGAAGTATAGTTAGATTTAATTTTACCAAATCCTTAGGTGTATAATTACTGCTCACAAGATATCATCGCACAAACTGGGATTGCATGAAAACGCAATTAAAATTACCAAAGCTCATTGGTTATATAATGTCATCATCTATGTTTATTATGCATCAAACGTACTTCATACACGGACGTTCGAAATAAAGACCAACGGAATAATAACGGATTAGTTGGAATAACAGCGCACCCACGTATATTCGACTGTCGCACTAAATAAAAATAAAGTACATTATGTCAGTATCTAAGCAGATACAATGTATTGAATCGCGTTCGATTGACGTGGTACGGTACAGGTGTTGGGCACAGATGTACACGGCAACTTTTTTTTTCAATGTATTTTCTTTTTTTTTTTCTCGTATTTCTCGTCATCTCAACTAATTTACTTATACGTGTACGTTTTTGAAACAAACACTAACATCACTAGTTACAGTACGGTCTTCAACCTACATATTCTAGGTTATTTTATTAATTTGACAGTAATACACTTACTTGTAACAAAATTGTTACAATTATTTCCATAAAGTATGTTGTTTTTAATACGATGTGTAAGTATTATTTACGATCGACATTTCGATTGAGAATACAATGAAAATATCATTGGAAATAGATGAACACCTCAACGATTTCTTTCTGACGAAATCGTTGTTTATCGGAAAAACATTTTAAAAATGTTTCGACTAGGTACCAAAAGTGTGTCCAACACCAAGACCAAAACCCGACGCGTAGACCAATGGTACGCAGACATGGCTCGTTTACCGCTCAGGAAATATTATAGCACGCGCGCGCGCGTGTGTGAGTGTGTTTGTGTGTGTATGCGTCGGGGAAAACGCCGACCTACAGTGTTATACTATATGTATTGTACACGCAATGCGATGCGCTGCGGCTGTCTCGGAAAAGTAAAAAGAAAACGAAAACTCGATGAAGAAGAATAGGTTATATTATTGTGGACTGCGCCGCGATACAGTTGATACAGTTATTACGACGACGACCACCCGTCGACCGATCCGATATAGATTTCTATACGGAATTCACATGGCCCACACAATATGACCCGTCATGTTCTCGTGGTAGTTTTTTGCGCGTTCGAAACGCGTCCACAGTCCGGGAGAACATCCAATGACCGTGTGGTTTTATTCTCTCAGTACACAATACACACACACGCACGCACAATTATTACTATAAATGTATACGATAGGGAGGAGACCCGTCACGTACGCGGTATACTTTCGCTTTGTAACCTTATAGATCATGTGTTGCCGCACAGCTGTCGATCATCATCACATGGGTTAGTGATAGGTTGTTGCTACCAAAATCGGTCGACCTCTCGCACGATTCGACTGGGTGTGCGCGCGCGCGCGCGCGCGTGTGTGTGGTTAGTTACTATACATCGGAGAGTGGTCACTGTCAATCTTATCGAAGGATACGGAGACAGTGCGCCGCCGCTGCCGTAATGTTCGTTTTTCGTCCTAAAATCGTTGTCGTTGAATATTACATATGCGTTTCATGCGGTCTGTTTCAGCGCATCTGAACACGCCAGTCCGCGGTAATCCGCAGTAATTGATTGTGTCACGTTTGACAAGAAAAACGAAAAATATCTGTGTTACTCGAAATTAAAATACAAACGTATTTACGTGTTTACGGCTGAGTTATAGAATCGATCGAGTACATCGAAAACGAAAACCAGTCAGAAACGGCGTCACCGGTGGACATTTTCTAATATGGTATAAGGTCTTTAGGCGTAGGTCTACGTACACGCTGCATCTGAGGGAAGTGCGTTGGGAGAAAAAATGATGAATACTTAATAGGCGCATGGAGAAAAGAATAAAAAATAGCGCAGTATAAGTTTTTTATTTTATTTGCTCTTGCTCCTCGTAAACAAAACACCTAATTAAGTATTGAACTAGTTTTCGGTGAGTAGTAAATATTTATTTAAGGCAGCTCCATCCCCAACTTACTGGCACCTTTATATTACCCGACAAAATGTGCAATTTTATATTTACAAGCCGTACCTAAATGTATGCAGTTATTCGTCAATCTTATAGATTTGATTAGTTAGTGCGTTGTCGCACTCGGATGATGTAATGTTACAAATTACAATATCGAATACATTGTAATTAAACCCAGTATAGCTGTACCCGTCGACCTACAACTAAATTTTGTCGGAGAAATTGCTCCAAAATAAGACCTTCACCGGTGTTGATAATACCAGTATTGTTCCGGCGCTTCGGTCGACAATCGATAATTGTAATATTATGTTGGGTTTAGTTGTTCCCAACTGCTGCCGGTCGGTTAAATGCAACGTATTATGATATTGTTTTATGCGTTCGCTGGAAGCGATTTGTAAACACGTGTTCGGTATTGGGTAATTACCGCAGCGACAAATCGCGTATGGAAGATATCACGCTTTCTAATATAAATACATAGTTTATACATATACGTATACGCGTGTGCGTGAAATGAGATTGTGATCTTTATATGCATTCATAGTGGTCTTGTAGAAGAGATACGCATCTGATCGAGACAACGTTTACATTGTGTTCGTATACAATTTTTATTCGGAATACATTTTGCACGTCGTTAAAACAACTTTAAACACATAATCAACGAAGAAATGTTGTTTGAAATCGGAACACTTGAAACGGTACTCCATGTGAAATGTACTGAATTATTCTTACGTCGATCTAACGCGTAGACTTCTAAAAACATTGCAATTTTTCTCAAAAAATTTAAACTAATGCAAATTTTTTTTTTTTATTTGAATTATGATTAAAAACTAGGAAAATTTTACTTACAATCTAAATATCATTATTAAATGCATTTCTCTCCGATTCCACACGATATCATGAATTATATGTGTACGTTGAATTCGTGAACTTTTCCAATCGAAATAGTTTTAAAATTGTTTTGGATGAAACAATTTTAATTTATTTTTTATTTTTTTTTTTTCGAATACAATGGCCATTAAAATATTATATTATAGTGATTTCGAATTTTATATTTCATCGTCGACCGTAACACACTAAGGGAATACGTTTTCTCATCGAGCACCATGACACAGAAATTGAAGAGGTCAAAAGCTAATTCTAGTCCCACTAAGAGTAACAAAGGAAGTGTGCATGTGTGTGTGTATGTGTGTGTATTCGTGAGTACCGTGTTTAGATTCCCGCGTCATGCACGAAACCGCAACATGTGATACGAGGTAGGTAATATTTTTTTTTTTCAATCTAATACAACTCTGAGGCTTTCTTTTTAAGTGGAAGGACAATCTCATCTGGAGAGTAATCCGGTCTGATTTCATACGGTCAGTGGCGGGTGTACGTGTATGTCTCAAATTTACTTATTTCTACGTAGGCGTATACATACGTGCGATTAGCTTTGATCGTACGCCATGCGAATAGTGGTAATCCGCTGCAAGCTGAACAAGCGTTGAAAATAATTTACACGTTTAGTGTTTAAAATTTGAATATTTCGAAGAAAATGAAAAGATTACGTTTGTACTTGTCGAACTAATCAGAAATACAGAACGGTTGTGAAATATCACTTTGAAAGCTGGTGTATATCGCAGATGCGTGTGAATAGTACCCATAATAGTTCTCATGTAAAAGTATTGAAACACGTTTGCGTTTGAAGAAATAACTTATCACATTATTTTCACTACGATTTTTATGATATTGGAAACTTCACACGGAGTATAAATATAATCATAATTTTTACATTTTCCTGCAATACGTGAATGTTACTATTTTTGTTATTATTATTGTCATTATTGTTTACGATTTTGCATATTTTTGATGATTTATTGATACTTTCAAATTGTTGTAATGATGTATGAGAAAATTCGATTTTAGTTACATCATATTGTTTGAGTGTTTATTACACGATTGTCAGACTTGCCACGCATATTTCCGTATTTTAGTGCGTATATACGCTCGGATTTCATCGCGTTGTTTGCAACGATTTAAAGTTCCGAGCTTTGAATTTACCATTTATAAAACGTCTGAACTCGACGCGCGCACATCATATCAGTGGTTAAATCGATTGTGCCTACCCGTATTGGTACGGCATTGAAAAAAAATAAAAGTTGTGCGAGGTCATTGTCCGGGTGACAATTTTATAGATCACGTGTAGACCGTGTGACGTACATATAAATGTTATTGCGGACCGCTGAATGTGTCCGGTCGAAGAGTTGTTACTGTGACGCGCAGCGCAGTGGTACACGTCAATGGGTGTACGCTAGGCGCGGATCCAATGGGGGGGGGCAAAGGAGGCGTACGCCCCCCCCCTAAAATCCCTAAAATAGGCTTAAAATAAATTGGGTTTTCGATTATTTTCATGGTTCAATACAACTACTAATTAGAGTAATATACAAATACAAAAAATAAAATAATATTATTTTATTGTATATTTATTGACTAGTATGTATAGCCACGGTTAGTAAATTTTTTATTAAAAAACAATTGCTTGAGAATGTTTTTTTAATTCAATTTTTTATTTTATATATTCCTGAAGGTTATGGGCCAACATAATTTTTGTTGCTTTTACGTATTATGTTACAATTCAGGTAGGTTAATCGTAAGTAAACAATTTATTTGCGCTCCCTCCGTAAAAAAATTCTGGATCCGCTCCTGGTGTACGCTGTGTACGTGGGCGATTGCATACCCTCCCGATTTTAATGACCTGTAAATTCTCTCGATAGTAAACTCTTCCGGGTATATGTAAGTTCTCTCAAGTATAATTGGACGGTTCTTAAGAAAAAAGACTTACATTTTTACAGTCGCGTACAATATAAGCACTACATACAAGCACTAAATATGTCATGTGATATTTATTTATCAGTTTTCATTTTATTTACTTATAGTTAAAAGTGCTTAAACTATTTAAACTAATAAACTTACATAATATTATATGTATCTTTTACTTAATTTTACCATTTTTTTTTTTTTTTTAGGGATGTAATATAATATCTAATTAAATAACTTTATAATAATGTATTCAATAAATACATTTTATCAATCATATTAATAATTGTGTACATTTTGTATTATATAATACAAAGAGTGTTTATTGAAAACTATGGATTTTTATTTAAAATTTAATCTTAAAGGTTAATAATAATAGAATAATAATTTTTATTAATTTAAATTTCAGTTGAAAAATTAAATTATAAAATAGTAACCATAATCATTATAAAAATCTGCTACTATGAGCTAAAATATTAAATAATTAAATAATAATATTTTTAACGTTTTTTAATGAATATTAAATATTTATTATATTTATAGACAAAATACTAAACATTTAATTTTTTTTTTTTTTTTGATAATATAAATAAATAGATTTCGCAAAACTTAAGGTCTATCTATTTGTTGGTTTCTACAGTCTATTATTTTTCATGTTATGATTTTTAAAACTTTTTTAATAAATTTTAAACTTCATCACGAGCTGTGAATACGAATCCAAAAATATAACTTCACTAATGTCATTTCTGTACTCTACAGAAATACCTAACTCTTGTGTTTTTCTGTACCACGCTTATGTGCGGTGAAATCTACAACACTCTTTTTTTTTGCTTCAGGCCAATCATTTTTTGTTCCGTCGACTTGAGCAATGAATAAAACTTGGTTAAGCCATTATATTCATGATCGTTATGATTTTCGACTATTTAAATTACAAATATAGGTTAATGGTAATATAATTTTTAAAAAAGCCCGGCAGAGCTTACACATTTCCTTTAGGTAAACATAATATTGATGCGGGACAGTTAACACATTTCCTTCGGGTAAACATGATATTAACCCGGCAGAGTTTAGTAGTTTTAAGAATCGAGAGAGATCACCGTCGCCCGTATACGCGGCCCGCGTACAGTTGTTGAGCGGCGACCGTGTCGGATCGGCCGTGCAACAGGTTCCCCGGACGACGAGATAGTAATTGGTATTGATACACAGTTCATGATATCTGAAGCGACCGAGTGGCGAGGACCGTCCTGTAGCGGACGTCGCGTGTTCCAGTCGTAGTTATAATCGGTTACCGGTTTGCGAAAATCGAAAACGAGACTTTTGCTACCGTCGCGAGCCGCGTTTTACATATTATTATTATTATTATTATTATTATAATGGGTGAAAACATCAGGTGACCGCGATAATGATATCCGAATAAAACAAAAAAAAAAAATTTTTCACTCGGCTATTGTCTAATCGACCGGTATAATACACACATTTGAGACTTTTTTCCACGTTTACGAACTCGTGTCTGCGCGCGGAAGGCAGGGTTAATTGCCAACAATTACAATGAAAAAAAAAAAGAAAATCAAAAAAATTGTTATAATAATACCTATGCTACTAGTTGTGATCGAGTCGGTTTGGTGTATATGTACACTATACATAATGATACACATGAATAAAAAAAAAAAAAGAAGAAAAAATGAAGAAAAAATTAATTCGACATACCCTTTATTCCCGCCCATCAAAATAATATAGAAAAAAAAAACCTATCGTTTACTAAATAATATTTTTTCCCGTTAAAATAAATACACGAGGCGAAATATTAACAATTTTTTGATACAGATGTGAAAACAAACAGTACCCTGTGACCATATATATTATATTGCTTTGTTTCGAGAAAAATTCTAACGAATGTTTTTTTTTTTATCGTTATTATTTAGGTCTGTGCCAGTATGAGAATAGTGACCTCATGGATTGTCATGTCTCTACTGACCGCCATATTCGAATCATCTCAAGGCCATGATCACCACAAAGCTCTTAACAGTGAGTACACAAGTCATGTTATTTTATTAATTCGTTATTAAAGATTTAAGTTCTGATCGTATGATAAATACTACGTAAACAGTGTTCTCTACTGATTTCAAATTATTGATTCAGACGAGGAAATTTGCCTACATATTTAAATATCATAACCAACAGCACACACATTGACATTATATTCGTATATTATACTAAAATGGTCAACTTTATTTTTATTTTTAATTCCACATTATTTTAATTAAAAAAAAAAAAAAATGTATATATAATTATACGTCAAAAAATATTTTTTTTAAATTATTTTACACATTTTATTACAAGAGTGGGTCAGTCAATTCTTTTGTGAGTGAAAACGTCCATCCTGTTTTTTCTTCGTTGTACATTACAATAGAACCATAACGTAATTGTTACGTCATCATAATATTATCTTCTAAAAATTAATTTATCCTAGTGCAATATATTCATGTAATGCTATAAAAGTCTTCAGACGGTAGTTCCTCTGCCTGCTCGACGAAGAAAAGAACAAAGGAAAAATACAATGCATGTGATACCGGAACTTGTTTTACATTTATTTAAATGCCACAGAGCTAAAACATTATAAGATGCCGGGTTTGAAAAAACATTTAATTAGTTATAAATCCAATAAACAGAAATAAATTGAAATTTTGATTTCATTCGTGGGACATATAATTTTAAATTAAAATACGTATGTGTTATTCTAATTACTGTTGTGCACTGAAGTTTTCACTATAATAAATACGTGGTGTACTTTATCAAAGATTACATTTTTGAACGTTTACTGTGGTTAGATAAATCGATATTAAAATGATTATCTAATTTTTTTTCGATAACTGTCGACGAATCTGAATTTAAATATTTATAAAGGTTCTGTTATTAGTTTAATTACAAGAAATTTCTAAATTTTTATACTGATTGATAATTTTGATCGGTGTGTGTTATTAATTTCATAGCGACGTATTTTTAAGTCGAATATAAGGTACGTAAACTAAGTGAAAACGTTTTCAACACATTATTGTCTATTTTCTTCAGAAAACCAATTTTTAGATTTATCGTTCACATTTATTGTATTTCGTTTTAAGAAATATTATGCTACGTATAAAAATCGAACGTATTATTTTAGCAATTTCGTTTTTATACATTATGAAATACAATCGTTTATATAGGATCTCGTGTTTAAGTAAACGTTAAACTATTAAGAAACTATTTTCAACAAAATGTCATGGAACAGTTTAGTTTTCAATTAAATCGTATTAGATAAAATCAAATCAATAAAAACACAATAACAATAAGATGAATTATCGAAATGATTGCAATAAATTATTGTAATCATTTCGATAATTCAGGGTGAAAAGAACGATTACAAAATTTGAATTAATTAAAATTAATGTTTAATATTATACGTTGTTGATATTTATGTAGTATACATTTTCCCCGCCTGAACACGATTAAATACGGAATACATCGATTTTCTATTCGTTACTTGAAAGGTCGTACGACCGTCTCACCACGGCGCATCAAATTTCTACACTGTAGGTTTCGAAATATTGTTCAAAACGTTTCTTCAGGTGTTCAATTAAACTTGTCTGTTGGTTTAATTTTCCGTGAAATATAACAACGTGTAAATATGATGTAAAAATCATTACTACCTAGCGAAATAATATGTGCGAATAAAAATCTAAAAAATATAATGTTGCGCCCATTAATATAAATATCGATTTCGATTAGAAAGTGCTATTAAAAATCATTGTACAGTCTATGCGGCGGAACCGACTGTGCGGGAGGAGCGATGGCGGTTTGAAAACCATTTAGAATGACCCAGCGCGGCTTTCGACGAAGTCGATCTGTGGTCGGGGTGAAAACTCGCCCCGAGCCGCGTGTAAATCACGCCGTCTGACTTCTTCCTCTCGTTCCTCGCTCTTTACTTCTCAGGCCGCGCTCTCGTGCTCCGTGTCCACGTGGTCTTTCCGTCGCCCCCCCCCCGCCGGTTCGCACGGACCGGCAGTCACTTGGCCACGTCCGCCTCATCCCTTATTTCGGTTCTCGCCCCCGGGTGCACCCCGTAAATCACGTGAATAACAATACCCTCGTGGTGCATGCGCAGATTACAAGATCAACAAGAAACCATGCTCGGTGAACGGTCTGGAGGGCACGTGCATGTTCGTGTACGAATGCATCAACAGTAACGGCCGGCACATCGGCATGTGCGTGGACACGTTCATGTTCGGCAGCTGCTGCGCGCACAACCTGACCACGGCGCAGCTGGCCATGTTACCGGACGCGTCGGAGCCGGCCGTGCTGTTCACGCAGCCGGGCGGCAACGGCGTGTCGCAGCGGCCGCAGCACCGGCCGCAGCACAGGCCGCACCGGCCGTCGCAGGTGATGATGCGGCCGAACAACGTGGACGCGGACGGCGCGGCCATCACGCCGTCGGTGGACAAGAAGTACCATTACCAGCCGGCGTCGGCCACGCAGCAGACGCCCCCCAACCTGTCGGCGCACATCAATCGCGTGCCGTCCACCAACTTCATATCCAACAACCGGCCGAATTTCATGTCCAGGCCGGCCGCGCAGCCCTACACCACGACCACCGCCCCGGCGACCACCACTACCATCATCACCACGATGACGACGACCACCCCCACCGGCCATCCGGCCAACCAGGAAGTGGACGACAACGACAACAAAGTGGATTCGGTCTGGTCTCACAGGTTCGTACGGTTACAGTGACTAGCTGCTTGGTGACAGTATACACGACGTTCTTGGATTTCAATGCGTTTGCGTTTTTTGTTATTTCTAATTAACGCATTTACTTTTTAAAAATACTTATTTGTTTTGAATACGTGATACTCGTAGAGCTGATTAATTTACTGACCAACTAATTAACCGACCGATCCGTGGAATGGATTAAAGTTATTTGATCATGATATGGATTCAATATCTGTTTTATTTGGATTTCGGATTCAACCGTCACGCCTATATATTGATATAGGTATTGAATAGCTTTTTAACACAGTTCGTAGCGTTTAGGATAGGTTATTTATATTGGTGCGTCAAGCTTTTAGAAAAAATATCCACATAAATTCGAGAACCTGGAGTGATGGATGGATCCTGATCGTTGGATGCATACAAATATCCTAATACGGATTGTGTTGCACGCCCAACATTAATAATTTGAAAACTATATTTTTATTGTTTTCCAAAATATTATAACCTACAGGTTAGCTACGGAATGTTCTTGTACTTTTATTTCGTTAAATTTATGTTTTATTCGACCGCTTTCCAGTTCTTAGTCAAAATTACGTTTATGATCGGGAACACTTTTGAATATAATTCTTCTTCAAATGAACTACGAATAATGAATATTTATTAATGCATCTTTACACTTTAGTTTTCCGATCAAAAAACGCATTTTTATAATAGCATATTAAAATCCGAGCCCATGCAATAATCAAATACACAATATTCCGCGGTCGCGTTCTCTTAAACGTTTGTTCAATATTATTCAATTATTTCGCTGTACAGATCGACTTCGGCAGACCCTAAGTTAATAGTTAATAAACATACCATTAATATCTACAATATAGTTGTTTACTTAGTTATCATAACTAGAGCTTTGAACTTAGCGGTTTCGTAACATACTTCGAGCTATCTATATAGTTTATCACATTGCAATACAAGATTTCGAGTGAACATAAATTGATTCTAGAGCATTACGTTAGATTTACTTGTAACAAACTTATCGGTCGTATGACGGGGCGGAAAGTCTAGCGCTGTATCGATGTTGCGAAATCCACCGGAAGCGTCGTATTCGTTCGGTATCTTATGTTTACGATTGGGTCTGTTAGGGCGTTTTTGTTTTTATCCTTTGCTAATCTGATTTGAACGAAAATGAATATTTTTACCGTTACAATCTCGGGCAGTGTAACCGGTAGTATTGAAAAATGTATTCATGATTGGAATTACTTACGGTTTTAATGATTTTAACGAATTCAAAAAACGTATTTCGTCAACGTTTCAAAATGATTTCCGATACATTCGAATCGACGAAATGTTACTACTCTAACCACATCTAGTACCACTAACACGCAAACCCTCGGCACCGTGAAGTTTGCTCCTCTCGCGACCACTTGTTCGTACGATATTCAGACATATATCGGGTGTTGCTAAGCCAACCGACGCGTTTGTCGTTTCAGGCCTAGCTGGAGTTCGAGCGCTGGCAGCCATCACGGGTTCGTCACCAAGCCGAAGCCACAGCCACACTTGAGGCCGCAGTACACGATGCCACCGACGACCACCACTTCGGCCACCGCCGATACCAATGCTCCTTACACGTCCCCGATCATGACGACGACTACCACCCCCGTGGCCGTGACGTCGACCACGACGACAACCACTGTTGCACCACCCCCGCTGCAACCAACTGCTACCGCCGAGAACCCGTTAGCCCCTGGCACAGAAGTCGCGCCCACGACCGTATACGGAAAACCTGAAAAACACACGGCTAAACCGGGCGTGTCGGCCGAGCTCAATCAAAAATCAATGCGTACGTGTATACATTTAGCGTTGTCCCACGAGGATCAATTTAATATTTGCGTAGAATTCTCTAGTGATAATGGATAAAATCGATTTTTGTTTTACTAATTTTGTAAAAACTCACATGGCTGTGCGTTTGATGATTTTTTTTTTTTTTACGATTGCTTACCGATAAAAGTATTTGAATTTGTAATGAAACAACAATGAGCGTTTGTAGAAGAATAAGAATAGAAAAATGTATGAAATGTACCAAGGTGAATCGTGGCCTCACATATTTTCCGGTAACCGAGATGCATCATCCGCCGACGCGTCTTGGTCAAACAAAGTGAAAGTGATGGACCTTCGCACCTATCAAATACGAGAGTATTTCAAGAGTATTTCGTATAACAAGAGTGGAGACATATCATAAAGTAGAACGCGGGTGTCGGTACGAATATAACAGCCACACTACGAGCACCAGTTATATTCTAAAAATGGGACCTGCAATGAATCGGAAACATCAGCAATTCAGCATTCTATTTTTCCAAATCATAGTTATGTTTATTTTGCAATCCATATGAGTTATTTGAAAACAAACAAAACAATTTGATTATCTTTGTTAACATTGGGCGGAATACCGCAGTAATTAGTCAATCCTCGGGGGGAAACATTAGTATTATGTGACTTCACTCGACGTTTGTTTTTAATTTTAATTTGTTTTAGCTTGCGGCCAAGCGCCTTTGCATCCCAGGCACGAGGTGCGCATCGTCGGTGGCAGAAACGCCGCTTTCGGCAGTTGGCCTTGGCAGGTACGTTCGATTAATGTAATAAACTGTATACTGAACCGCCATGAGGGTATTTAAATATATATAGAGAAACTTTGATCGTTACCATTAAGACCATGCGGTTTAAAAAAATAACTATCTTTACACGTTATTCTCTACCTCTATACTTGTTCAACTCAGTAAACATTTCATCTCGACCCGCAGTATGTACAAAATCATGATCACAGTCCGATTTTACGGATTCAGTATATTTTGTTATCTCGCATAATTTTTACAATTACTAAGGTTGTCCGTTGTACAGGTTTCGGTGCGAAGGACCTCGTTCTTCGGGTTTTCGAGCACGCACCGATGCGGAGGAGCTCTGCTGAACGAGAACTGGATAGCGACGGCCGGTCATTGCGTTGACGAGTGAGTAGAAAACATAAGAAAAACGAAGAAATATGTAAAAAACGACAACATCGAAACGCTTTATCTAATCTGTGGACAATTTTTAGCTTGCTGACATCGCAAATCCGCATAAGAATTGGTGAGTACGACTTCTCCACCGACCAGGAGCCGTACCCGTTCGTTGAACGCTCCGTCGTCCGGAAAATCGTCCACCCAAAGTACAATTTCTTCACGTACGAGTACGACTTGGCCATGGTGCGGCTGGACTCACCGGTAAAGTACACGCAACATATAGTGCCCATATGCTTACCCGGCTCCGACGACCTTCTCATCGGTGAAAACGCCACGGTCACCGGATGGGGACGGTTAAGCGAAGGAGGCACCTTACCGTCGGTGCTCCAAGAGGTATGTAGCAATTTCGTTTGATTTCGTTTTATTTTTACTCTAAACGTTTGGAAAAAGTTTAATCTAAAATTTCAGACCCACCTTTCATCCCTTTCCATGATACATTTAATATAAATGTATACAGTTTTTCTAAGATATTAATCGCCCCCTCATTAAGAATATGAAGTCGTTGGTTTACCCAATGTACCTCATTAGTTCGACGTCATCGTAACTTAAACAATCTGGTATCGTGAGTCTGCGCCGATCAGCTTTTGTCAGAATCGTTTTCGAATCCGTCACAGCCGGCCAGACTTAATAGTAATCATTTCGAATCGCAACCAACACGCGTTTACCGTCTGCCGTGTGCATAAAAGCGTATGGTATTCATGGAATCGTTTATCGCTTGAACACCATGTTGTCAGAACTAAATATCTCAGCTAACACCAAACAGACGTGTTCGGTAACCTGCTCGAAAACACACTTGTAACGCGTCATTTCTGAAATCGTTATTGTAATCGCAACAACACTTTGTTTTCGATTGTTGGTTTTCGCGACTCATACTGTTTACCCCTGGACAGTTAATTAGATTTCACGGCTGTTCAACGAGCCACAGTATCAGTGCATATTAGAGTTGATTTTTAATCGTTATACCGTTGTAATAGGTGACCGTGCCGATCGTTAGCAACGACAAGTGTAAAAGTATGTTTTTGAGAGCTGGCAGACACGAATACATACCAGACATATTCATGTGCGCCGGATACGACGACGGCGGCCGAGACTCGTGTCAAGTAAGTCGAGTTCTGTAAACGGACATTAATCTTAATTATATTTTTCAACTTCCCGTACGAACAATTTTATAAATGCGTTTTAATCTCCGAAGGGCGATTCCGGCGGGCCGCTGCAGGTGAAAGGTAGAGACGGACGTTACTTTTTGGCCGGCATCATAAGCTGGGGTATCGGATGTGCCGAAGCCAACCTGCCCGGCGTGTGTACCAGGATATCTAGATTCGTACCTTGGATTCTGCAAACAGTCACTTAGTCATAATATTATTATTACCTATGTTTTTTTTTTTTTTTTATCACGAGACGATTTTATCGCGGACGGACGCCTGATTTCGACTCGGTCAAACGTGTGATTTAAAAATTGAAATACCGAATCGGTAGACACGTGTACGTAGATTTTTGACGCCGAAGAAAATATTATTTTAGATGTAGATTTTTTTTGTTTTTTAACGCATATGTAAATAATTTATAAATATTTAATCGTAATTGTTAATAGAAAGAAACCTTGCATTGAATCTATCTTCTATATGCGAATAAAACTATACCTAGTGTTAGAAAAGTTTAATAAATTAATGATTTGAAAATCACGCATGTATTCACATTATTATATGACTAAATATGTGGTAAAAATTAGACAAAACTAGAATACCGTAAATATCGTATCCTATATTTCGCGAACAGTATCAAAGAATGTATACATTCAGAATGGTCACTTGTAGATGTAAACAACATATAGTCATCATATATATATATATATGAAGTACTAGTTTTTTTATTACTTTGAAAATGATAACATTTATTCTGTGGCAATTGTATTGAAAACATTGAACGAACTTCATTGTTTATATGTATAATCTTTATTTAACCATAAAATACGTGGAATATATACACTGATGGGATTCCATAACAATGACTGAATAATTTTTGAATCATCCTGTGTCACCCGTGTAAAATTTTATTCAGTGACCATTTTGATTTCAAAAATCATAATATTAAAAATGTTATCGTATCAAAACATCGAAACGTATTCTTGTGTATGACTGCAATTAAACTATTTGATATTGCATCAACTTAAATTTCGAACAATTCAGATAAATGGACGTTTTGTTAGAGTGATAAAATCACGTTATTTTTATTGACCATTGAATATTGTCGGTACCTAAATGTAATAACGTACAATTATATTCCGATGCGATTTGGTCATTTTACTATGGGTCAATAATAATTTTCATAAGAAATATCAAATTGTATTTTTGAAGAAAACCATAACGGTAGACTGCAATAATGAAAAAGGAATACAATACATGTATTTACTGTATGTAAATTATATATAAGTTATTGAATCTAGAAAGTTTCAGTTTTATTTTAAACACCTATACATAATCATATATAAATATAAATTTTTATTTGTGCACGAAATAACAATATATTATATCATAATGATCACATTGTATTTTACATACCATTTACAAAGCTGAAAAAAAAATCGATTACGAGGGTACTACATTTAAAAACATAATAGAGAAAATAACAAAATATTCTTACTATGATTAGATATTTACCCAAACATAATGCATATGGTTGCTTATGCGTGCAAGCATATTAACTTTCACGGCGACTCACTTCTTTCAAAGCATTGAATAAATGAAAAAGATAAAATTCCTGGGTGGTCGAGTGAGATACGGGGTTGGATATCGCCGAATGCATTTTTCAAACTTGAAACCGATATACCATTGCTCTCGATAAAACGATTTTGAATGAAAGAGATCGGATTATATTTCTTTAGATAGTTGATATAGTAATAGAATCGAATTTCTGTATATAAGGTAGATAGAACTTTTAGGAAAAAAAAAAAACAAATAAATAAACATAAAAAAAATAAAAAAATGTAGGTAGTTAAGTAAATTATATTAAAATGTAATACTATAACTTCGTGTTATCAAACTGTGACCTATTCAAATTTGGAAAAATGGAAAATTTGTTGTGACTTAAACCTTTAAATTTCATTAAAATATATAGAAACTATGAAGTGTCTTATAAATGCTAATACGAGTATTCAGTAAATTTTTCGACATTTGGTGATGTCTAGACCAATCCTTTGAAATCGTGCACACATCCGCAAAAAATAAATCGTGTAGAGTAAAGTTCATATATTCCTTGTTTCACTTAGAATCTAAAACATAAAATATGGAAAAAAGCACACTGAAATTAAAAAACAATTGTAAAATAATACGAAAAGTGATGAATTATGTAACACCACCAATACAAAAATTAATTTTATGATGTAAAGGACACACATTTTAGTACGAAATACATAAAAATAATACGTTATAATTAAAGCAAAGGACTCGGCCGTTACCATTTTCTTCAAAAAATGAGGTACCGTTTGTCCTAAAAAAAAGAAAAAAAAAAATTTCTCTAATAAGGATTAATGAACAAAAATAGATGATGTTTATGTTTAATATAAATTAAAAAAATTACAAAAATGTATGTGTACGAACAAAAATAGGTTAACTAACTCTAATGCCAGCTAATATTTTAATATTTGAAGGAAAATTGACATAATTTTAGTCCAAATAAAATATTGGAGGAAATTGGGATTCAACCTTTTTTCTTTTTTTTTTAAAAAAATGGACTTGCCAAAGGATTCAACATCTAAAAATAATATTTGATATAATATGACGCATTTAATATGCAGTACTATAAGTATGATTATCAGAATTAGAAAGTCGATAAACGAAAATGACAAATTAGAATTTTATGCTGTTTGAACAAATATTGAAGAAAATCCATTTTCAGATCTGAAATTAAACAAATTTTGTTAGGATTTATTACTGTTATTTAAATGTAATTGTATATAAACAATTAGCAACGTCATATGAAAGAAAACTGAAACAAAAAATAATGGAAAGATATTTCCAAAATATACTTGGACAATTTATAGTTCAAGATATTTTCCAAAGTTATTCGTGTTCGTAAATGCAAGCATGACTACGGATCGTTTGAGTAATATTTCGTTGGTTACATTTAATAAATCCGAAATAAAAATTAATTATAATCGCTGAACTTTGTACTCAGGTTAAAATTGAAATGAACAGAAATGGTTGCAGTTTCATGTACTATACGTATGAAATATAACACTCGACATTGTGTTGTAAAATGTCCAATAATTTAATAGAAAATATCGTTCTTATGATTTAGTCCATTGAAGATATAGCTTAACTACACGTACGTGTGAAAACAATAGAACGACAATCGAACAAAAATCATTATATAGGTCATTTTGTTGATATGTTAAAAGCATGAATATCTCAACGTCGTCCAACGACAAATCACATGTCGACAAGACGGTTCTGTCGCACGTCAGTCGTTAACGTTTCAGGGTGTACGTCATATTTTGCCGGCACCGTACCGCGCAAGGTTCGCCAGCGGCCGTAAACCGTGAACGTTTACACGCAATTATTCGCATAAATGTCTCGAAACAAATGGATCACGTGAACGGTGTACGGTCGACGGCGGTGCGTTTGGTCTCCGTTAAATGCCGATGTAATTGCACAATATTGTCGCTCTCTCCCGAACACCATGTCCGAATTTTTTCGCCCGAACGCTCGCGCTCTCGCCGCTCACGACGCAGTCGCATCTCCGACGGACGACCGCGGAACACTGTCGTGAGACGTTTTTAATTTATGCGGTGAATTTGTTCCGGCGGTTATCTAACGATGCGTGGCTTCGTGCGGTTTACCTCTCGGGTCTCCGGGAAATAGATCTCCGCGCGAGGGGAGAAGAAGAAGAAAATCGTGAACCGATAAATCTTGTGTTGCGGTAGGCCACGCGTTGTAGTCACCGCGTGTCGAGGGAACGAAGCATGGGACGTCATCTCACGAATTTTCAGAACGTGTCGTAAATGATCGAACAGCGCTCCACTACGTGCGTACGTACCTACACACTAGTGAAAATCAATTGCGTTTCGATCGAAACGGAAAGTTCGCGATAAGAACAAACGCTAGTGTCAGCGGTGTGAAAAAATCGCAAATCGGATCGACGACTGATAATGAGTCGTTTGGCATAAAATATCGCGTCAACGATTCGAACCGTTCTGCACAAAAATCAATGGATCTTTTAAAACATCGGTTCGAGGAGATCGATTCAAATCGTCCATTACTAGCACACACACGTGCGCGCGCGCGACCATCCGCTCGAACGAGTGAAGAATAAAAAAATGATTGCGTCTCAAAGCTGTGGGTAAACAGCGGTTTTTTGTTCATTTATTCATTAATTTGGTTTTCATAACCCAAGCGATCGCTAATGAGTTCTGTGAGGTGCGTTCGTGGTGTATCGTCCGCACGTGTGTCGTATCGCGGTGATGCTATGTGATGTGAGTAGTTAATACGTGTGCGGGAGGAATTAGTTTTATGAAAACATGAATTGCGCAACTACGTGTACTACGTGTACGAGAAACGTTATTTTTAATGACGAAACGCATTATACTGCCCGTGAATGTGGTTGGTTGGGGTTTTTTTTTTTTTCTTAACCTGGCCGTTTTTCGAGATGAAAAATATAATATGCGAACGAGAACTAGTGTTTTTATGCCTATATATGTATACACAAAAGGCGTACTGGGAATCGAGAATACCGGCGGCTTGATTAACTGGACGTATTACCGTAGAATGTCTATTTTAAAAAAAAATTAATGTTTAGTCAATAGTGCTGAATTCATAGTCAATTCTAATAGTGAACGAATGGTGTTTTACTATTCTATTTTAGTATGACGTTTTGTACAAGAGTTTTTTTATAAACTGTATTAATGTGAGAACATCGAGGACCCGAGAAGCGAATGTCCATTCGCCTCCCTGGTCAGTCCGCGTTCCTGTGCATACGGCAGTATCGAAAATGCGACAAGCGGACCAGCAGCGTTGCCGGATCGCGAGAGTAATGGCTAATGAAGAATCCGCATACCAAAACGAAACTATTAACTGTACAACAATGACTATAACCATAGCCACCGAACACGTTGCGTGTACATCGATCACGGGACTATGTAAAGCGTTCGTTAAAACACGAATCGGAATAAACCTTCATCAACGGCGACAAAACGTGAAATAGTGATATAAAACGTGAAATAGTGATATAAAACGCGAAAGCGGGGAATCGTTTCTACGTAAAAAGCCCAGTGACGAGTACGAATAAAACTACACAATTTATTTATTTATTTATTTTTCGTACGGTTACATAAACACAATGAGATACATTTTTATATCGGGAAAATGTAGATACTTGAATCCAACGAACATAATTGGACCTAGGGTTTGTTTGTACTATTCAATTGATAAGAGCGTTTCTGTTTTCTCGGTCGACTTGAAAAACATAAGCTATAATCAGGCAAATAAGGCTCGTCCCCAAAATTCATTTTGGACTACCATGTACGATCCTGCAGTAATTTTTGTAATAACTAACCACAACATATAGATCAAATAAAAATACTATAGTTTATTTATTTATCTTTCCAAAACCAGTTTTGTAATTTACTTCCTCCCTTTTAAATGTTAGACGAGGTTGATTTAAATAATATAAAATATGTTTGTATGCATTTTTATGCAAATCCGACGTCGTACATCCGACAGTTATAATTTGCATAATACAGGAAATTGATTATATTATATTTATTATAAAAAAAAACTCTTGTTTGAATAACAAAAATGAAATTTGCATATATGTATCTGCATTTAATATAGTGAAATGCAATATGATGTTCATAAATAACATAAGTTGTAAAATGATCGAAAACGAGTTTCAAACGTGAATTAATTAATTATATACTAAATAAATACTCGAATCAACAATTTTAAATACGATTATAACAGTTGGAACCGAGGAAAAGTCTATGGGAAAAAATCGCAGGTTGCGCGAAAAGTAAACGAAACAATAATAGTATTAAATGTATTACTTAATACTAAATAAAAATTTGTCATTTACATATTTTATGAGTCGCAATCAAATGAAATTGCACGGGGAAACCAATAAAATGTACAGGACTTCGTTTCAAATTTTAGACCCAATAGTAATTACGATTTAGATTACATTTACTGCGGAGCGCAGAGTATCTGCATGCGAATTACTCGGTCAAGATAATACGATTGCGAATAAACAAATTATTTAATTATTTTGATTTCAGTCGATACAAGTCTCACGGATGGAATATCATTACATTTCAGTCGTTCTTTATTATTATTATTTATTTATTATAATTATTTTTTTTTTTTTTTTGTTTTTTCGTAAACTCGAATTCGCGATTAACTTTTATTCGTGAAACGTATTTAGTTTCGCAGACCGTGCTAATTCAATGGATTAACCGGGTACTCGGGTACGCTGCAGTTTAACCGACATCGGTTTAGATTACGAATCATTTGAGAACTGGATATTACCATAAAAATGTTCGAGCAATTGATTCCGCTACGTAACAGCCGTGAAATGCCGTTCAAAGGTCGTGCGACGGTGCACTATCAGCGATAATGATTGGTTTCAATTGTACGCGAATACGTACATACCCGCGCGCGTTTCTTCGTAATTTATGACGTTCTTCGGTTTCGGTTTCGCCTTCGAGCACATAACAGTTGCACTTAATACGTTTTTTGCCGCAAAAGCATCCGTAAAATGCCGTGTACATTCTGATATCTCGCGTTCGGAAATATTCCTGATAACACGGTCGTTTCGTAAGCGTTGACGGTTGATTAACACTGTCGCGTTATTTTAATTGGTACTCATCGATTGGATAAATAACACCGCGTGTAACGGTAACGGCTTCAGGGCGTTTTGCATAGGCAATTCCGACGATTCTTTTAGTCTACCGTGATACCAAACAACATTCACTGCACCACGAGTCGTACCATTACTCTTTCCGAAATCTATTTCAAGACGTTTTACGGTTCCATTAGTTTCGAACCGCACTGGTCGATCGACACGATTGTTTTTCTTTTATAAATAATCACCTCAACCTTGTATCCGTATTTGTTTTACTTACGTACTTTGCATCACTCGTAATTTAAATGAATGTTTGCGAACCCTACGAACGTTTTAAATATTCTGTGAACAAAGGTGTGTACAATCAATTAAAAATTGTATTTATCAAATAAATGTAAATCAATTAATAAAATAATCAAATTCATTATTTATTACTAAACCAATGATGATAAAATACGTGATAAATGGTGATGTTGAACATTTTTTTAAAATTTGTTCTAAAAATAACTTAACCTGTGTTAGTCATTTTTAAGTTACAATTTATTATATTTCAATACAATATATAATGACACGCGTTGCATATGAATATATTATGCTCCATATTGTACCTGTACGGCAGTACCTCCTAGTATAGTGTTAATAATATTCGATAAATATTCGTAATTTTGTTTTATATATTATATAGACATTAACTGTCTTCTATAACGTTTTCAGGTAGATTGGAAAATTTAATTATACCTCTCTTAGTGACATTTATATCAAATGTGACTCGCGAAAGAGTAAAAGATACAATATTATTATTCATCTAGTTGCATGTATCATAGCCTTTCTTCCAAAATAATATTATATTTTTATGTTTTTTAGATCTATTACAGCTAAGGTGCACGTGTGCTTATTTTTAATTTTTTTCGCAATTTTAATGTGATTTGTAAAATTAAAAAGTCAATAATTTGTAAATAAATCAACTATGCTAATACAAGTATTATATTATAAATAACTATATTTTTATACAGTAAATAATCTATTTGCTAATAGTAAAATTAATTTTCCTATGTACTTATAAAAATAGACAGAAAATATACGTAGTAATTTATTATGTGATCACAAATTTATATTACAAAGTTTACATGTACGGTCTGTCTAATTTCATTTTTCTCGACATGTGACGTACACCCGTACATCTTTCAGTCATCAACGAGCCAATCAAATCAAATATTTCGATAATTGTGATTTGTTACGTAATCTTCTTCAAACTAATAATATTTTTTACATCATCAAAATTCTATACAACAGTTCAAGTTTTGGTATTATCATGTATAAACTTCACATGAATTTAAAATCTAAAAAAAAAAATGTACGTTATTACTTATACAATTAGCCTACCCTAACATTTTATGAAGTACTAATGAAACAATTTCCAAGAAGATGCTATTTTTATCACCATCAATAATGACTGTAAAATATATAAAGATCAAATTATTGATCGTAACGGTATATTTTATTCAACATATTGAAACATACTTTATATAATATTCTCTATTTGCAAATAAGTGAATACTCGTTTTAACCCATAACGGTAAATGTTTACTTTAGATTAACGCAATAATAAGAATCGATATTTGTACACTGCGAAATATGAGAAAATATTGAAAATCAATATATATATATATATATATATATATATATATATATATATATATATATATTAAATAATAATATCCTCCAAATTACGTTGAATTATTCAGTTTCAATTGAAAATTAAATTTGTATTTGGTCTTACAGAAACAAAAACAATGGTAGTAACTATATTAAAATCGTGTCGAATTAAGTTTGTTGAATATTTATTGTATATCATATTGTTTTAATATTTTAAAATTATTTGAAAAAAAAAATAGACGATAGTCGTGGTATGAAAACATAATATTGAGATATAATATGTACATAGTTTTGATAATGCATTCAGATATTGGAAAATTGTTTCGTAACTAAATTTAAGTAGAAATAATAAACAATTGCAATAACAATAAACGGTAATGCTTGTTTATTGTGTATGCAATTTATTTTACATGGATGTAAGAAAAGTACGCCGTAGCGATACATTTGTTTAATACGTGGATCCTATTGTTTATTTATTTACTTTTTACTTAAACCTTTTATAAAATTTTACTTTAGTTTTTTTATATCTTTATCTTTTATGTATACATCATATTAAGATGTTCTGGGAATTTATAATATTTTGTACTGCGTTTATTATTTTGGTATTAATCCTTTGGTTCGTGTTTTTAGTAGAAAAACCATGGGCGTTTTAAACTCACCAAAAGCTATTGTAAGAAAATTCAGACACCGAGTGTTCACCATCCGTCATTTTTATCATAATATATCCGTATATTCTTTGAAAATATTATCTCGAGTAAAGATAGTTGAGCTCGTAAATATTATAGAATATATCATTTATTTTTTTAAATACTTAATTTATTGTTTGTATTTATAATACATACTTTGTAGTATATAATTGAGTACAATTATTGTTAATATTTCAAATGGTTTCACGTGAAAAAAGACCATTGGTGGTAGTGCAATACTCTTTTTATAGAAACTTCAAATCAAGGAATCAAAAGTTATAAAGAAATGATGTTATATGCTCGAAGACGCATCCTTAACACTGTTATCAGTTTTTATCTAAACTGTTAAGATTAAAGCGCAATACAAATACGATTAATTTTTCACGTGTATGCGTATTATGCTTATTTTAACACGGTAAAATATTGTTTAAATTGTTTTATTGATATGAAATTCACATAAAGACTATTAATATTATACTATTAGACAGAAGTAAATTCGTCATATGTACTTAATAACTTTATCAACAAATAAATAAATTATAATATTAATAATAACCTTATAAACTGTTTTGTTTAAATCCGTAAAAAACTAGTTAACAAGGGATTCCAGGTATAAATTAGGAGATAAATAATTCCGTATAATAATTGTAATGAGTTTTGAAAAAAAAACCGTTTTACACATAGGGTTTTTACAAATCAATTTTAATTATGTATAAAAGATATTCAAAATAAAAAATAACAAATAAATTAGTACCTAATTTTGTATATGTTGAAATAAAATCTATATTAACACATTTAAAGTGATATTATTAGCTTTTATTTTCAATTTGAAACCATGACTAATTATATATTCAATACGTGATTATAACACAAACGTGTATCTAAAATTAGGTACAGTCCTATCAGTAATCCAGTCGTATTTTTTCCATTTTATCTTAAAAGCATATAATTTGAGACAAAAAACAAAAACAAATTTATTTATACAATGTGGTCACGATAAGTGAAAACACTCAATAACTATGTTTAGGCTTCGTATATTTTAATTCTGATTTTTTGGCTAATAAACATAATTATACACATTTTCAAGTAATTAGACTATTTTTGTGACGGTTAATTTCGCGCATGCGCACAATAACTTTTTTTTTAAACGACATGACCTATGTTTTACCACAAATTATTTTTGTATTTTTTAATGAATTTTGGTGGTTGAATTTCTTTTCTAAGTTGAAAAATGGCCGAGTTATAGCAATTTGAATTTATGTTATTTGCACGTATATGACAGATTACATAATACGTAGTTAATGATAGTAAATACGTAAAAATAAAAATACAAACATTGATTTATTTTTATTCATAAAAGTTTAAAAGAAATAAAAAAAACATTCATTTATAAGAAATTAAGCAGAGAAAATTAAATTTATTATTTAATTACTCGGATAATGAAGAGCATAGGTTTCTTTGGCAAATCATGTACTTTTTTTGCATTCCCGATATGTAAAAAGCATGTCAATTTTTTCTAAATTGTCCATAATAACTAATACACAAGTATTAAATCTGGTTTAAAATCATAAAATATCGATTTCTTCGCTACTGTCCCTTAGTGCAGAATAATATCGACCGAGAAAAATCAGAAATAAAATATATGAAGCCATAGTTATTGAGTGTTTCCGCTTATCGTGATCACACTGTATATATACATTTGTTTTTTTAACTGTACCATCAAAAATTAATTCACGATACGCCATAAATTATTATGCATGTACATATTTATTATTTTTAAGTTTTTATAAAATAAGCTAAGATTTTTCCATTACTAAAGATGCGTTTTTATGTGAAATTCCATTGATAACCGGCGTTTTCGTTAATCCGATAGTTATCTCGTCGGATACCTGTCGGATTATCGACAGTCCACTGTAATGTAATAAGTATAAGATTTATCATTACTTTCGGTTAGATACAATAAAATAGAACACAATGAAAACGACGAGTTTAAAACACACGATCTGTGCTGTGTAGTTATTGATTGGCTATGTTTTTTGCTTTCTACATTTAAAAACGTGCAACATTGTTCGTGAAATAATGCGTCAAGTATTTGACGCGGTACACGTCTTCTCCCTAGATTATGACGTTTCAAAATAGCTCGAATTTCACATACTTGACACCTCTGCTGCAGGTCACATCGCAACGATCCGTCTGGCTCGATTGTAATAACTTCAACTAAAGTTGGTTGAAATTTGTCATAAACGCCGTCGCCCTTGCGCGGCTATCAACCGTCACAGGGTCGACGTCGGTGTCCGCTCATAAATTTATGCATATCTAGCGCAATACGCGCGGCAGTGGTGTACCGATAATGATATACATATTACGTAGTCTACGCTACACCGCTGCGCTTGTTTGCTTATACGGCATTTAATCCCCGACGGAAAAATAACACTATTGGAATTGAGTTCAATATAATGCAGTACAAAGACGACACCACCGCATGTCCACATGATAGTTTCTAATAACCATTATGATTTACTATGTATTTATCATCGTCATCAATTGCGCGGAATTTTTTCTTTGTACGCCTCGGGCGTGGTGCGTTGCGTACACGTGAACAATACATGCATTCAACGGGTGTAATTTAAAAAAAAAAAAAATAAAAATACTTGCGACATATACCGTCGATATCAATGCGACACGAATACACGTCCGCGTTCGAAGTTCTTTTAACGGAAATCGAACACTCGCCAAATGTATTACAATTCGACGTCCGACTTTCTGTCCGCTATAGATTATGATTTACGAAACGACAATGGAATTTACACACTTTAGGAACACGGAAGAGTGTATAAGCAACGTATACATATTATAAATATATTGTATTTTGCTAATGTAATGCTCACGTTTATTGTTACAGTATTGTACACCAAAGGTTCGTTGATTTCGAAAAAGCACGATTTCTTTATGCTTTTGTTCTGCGTTTGTTTCAATAAAAATCGTTTCGAATTTTCAACAAACAAGTATATACAATGAACTGTTTTTATACATGCATAACCGTCTAGTTATTATTGTTTTTCCATTTTCTAATTTATTTAAACAATTACATAAAAAATATATATAAACGTTCATGCTCTTTGCACAACATTTTACGCATTTCCGAGCAAAGGTCAAATTAAACGTACAAAATTCACATAATGTCAGTTTAGGTTAACCGTGTGTATTGATTCATGAGATTTTTTTTCGCCTAACAATTGTCCCTGTAGGTGTACATCTGCTTGATTTGAATTCACTCCCTCAGTCCATACTCGGAGGCAGTAGGCACAGTGTTAATATTTACGTTTATATATATTGAGAAATATGTCCCTTATCAATCTTTACACATTTATTTTTTATATTTTATTTATTTTTTAACGTGACGATACCAAAGTTGAAATTTTTCGGTTCTATTAATATCTTATACATTATAAGCACATTATATTTGCAATATTATATCAATAATAACCAGTTTATTTTCAATGCTTACATTTTATTATTGGTTGTTTTGAAACATTTTTTAATTTTTTTTTTTTGAATTTATAACTCTATGAATATTCATTAGTGAAAATCAACTAGGACAAAATGTACGTTTCCGCTAAGGGACGTCATCGTCAAATTCTACGTATGAACGACCGTCCGTCATCGGATTTTGCTCTTTCTTTCGTCTCTATTCGGTGGTAAAATCTGTCATGGTCAATTTGCACCCTGACCGTTAAGCAAACTACGAAATATTAACGTCCAATCTGGATTTTGACCAGGCACAGGAATTCGACTTGACGTTAATAATAAGTTCACCCGTAACGTAGACCATAGTGGGTATTTTAGATTAAACGAAAAACGATATATACACGACGGAACACAATATTGTCCCGTTACGTTTTACCAAATAAAAACCGTTGTTCAAATGATTTAATTTGATCATCTGATATTTTGTAGAAGAATGATGGGAACGTCAAATTTCAAAGTCAGAACGTGCGGTAGCCAGCATGCCTGGAAAATCAAGTGAATTATTCTAGTTATTGGACTTTGTATTTCTTTTCAATAGTAATAGTAATCATCAAAATGTCCTTTATTTAAGCAACTTGAAAACCATCGCGTCCTTTTGAAAATCATCCTATTCCCTCCTTTTATTCATATGGACTAGTGTATTCGTGCGGTGAATATAGCTTACTATGTTTATAAAAGTTTAGGGTTTCCACGCGATTCCGTTTGCACTTTGAGCGGAATAAGCGTATATTATTATGAAAACAAACAGTCGAGCATTTTAAACCGACCACAACGATAAAACAGAACCCGTAACACAATATCACCACTTGCCATATACATATCTCGAATAATCCGAGAATATGTTATTGTTATTATAGCTTTCCTTTGTCATTGCATTACGTCTCGCATCCGTAAAAAAGGACAACGTGCACTCGACGACTGTCTTCCAAATTCGGTACACGGCAAGATCGCGTAGTGGTATCACTGATCACAACGGGTATCTATTGGTCGTTGGACTTCAATCGGAAAAATGAAATAAATAAAGAATTTTAACAAATATAACGATAACCGCGTTTATCCAACTAGTACCGTAGTGTCTTCAGCATCGCGTTGGTTGTTATTTCCTATAGTTTTATGATTTATACAAATTAAACGAGAAAAATAATTATAATAAACAAAATGCATAACAAAAATATTGATAAAATAAATTATAGTGATTAATCCGTTTGTAAAAATTAAAAATCAAAAATACATTCTTCGTTTCATTCAGAATCTAAAACTGTACTCGCGTATAGGTGATGAAAAATATTTCGTGAAATACATGTCCTCCAATCCGATTAAAATCATTAGTGTTTTTAAAATTTAATATCATAATTTATTAAAAAAAAAACTTTTTTTTTCGCGTTCCCATCATTTAAGCACTGGAGTAGCGGTGGTCACGTTTGTAAAACGTGTAATATACTCCGATGTGTGTGCGTTACTCGCGTTGTCCTCTCCTTGAAATTAGCACCTACAATACAATCCGTATAACGATTCGGTAGTGTTTATTTTCTCAGGGCTTTAGAAGAAATCGAATTTTCGGTATAGTGAGAAAATAAAAACAATCAACAACATCATTATGCTGCCATCTTGATTGATTTTAGACAAACAGGATTTGCTGAGAATTGTTAATTTTTTTTTTATTATTATTTTTTTTTTTTTTTTTTGTAACGCAGCTACGTTTTCTTTTAAAAGAATAATACACAGTACTTTTTATCCTCCGTATCCGAATGAGTGAATAGAGGGTATCGTGCGTGTTTGGTATCGAAATAACATTCTGTCTTTTTACATTTTATAAAAGTTAATATATAAACATAAAGCATTTGGGTTATTATAATAAAATATATTATATAAATCACGTTGTATTGATTACAGTATAGGAAATCATTTGTTTAATAAATGTTGACTTAAGAAAAATCTCGGTAATCGGGTTTCTCATTAAGAGAGAATATTATTTGAATAATACATTAAGATAAGTCATTCATATGAGACAACAGAATCTTCTTATGCAAAGGTATTGACGCAATGGGAAGGTATTTATTTAAAAAACAAGTTATATTAATTACGTTTACTACATTTTGTTATTAAAATTCCATGTTTTATTGTATGGCGAAACACATAAAACATATTAAAATATAATATTATTTGAATAATATAATACACTTTTTAATGGCATTTTCATTATGAATACCAATTGTTAATGGACACCGAACAAAATAAATCTTTTGTTTCGTACATTTTTTATTTAATCGTATTATGCAGTTTCAAAGCAAACGTGGTTTTCTGTAATTTTAATTCCAATTACAGTAAAATATTATATTTATTATGTTCATACAAATCCAAAGTGTACCCATACATAATAATTAGAAATCTAGATTGCGTAATGAGTATACAATAATATTTTACCTAGATGATAAATAAATAAATTATGATTATAATAGTTGTTCATTTATTTTATTTAAAAGCTGTTTGGACAACAAGGGTATTAGTAACTAATGTATAGAGTGCGGTAGGAGTAAATTAATATTTAAAACAAATGTTGAAAACAGCAGTGTTCGACTTCTTGATTTTTGAACAGTTGGCTTCTCTGGTTAGGTCTTCTCTGGGGCAGTGATTTAGTCCGAGAGGCTTTCCATGCTGGCTGCCGGGTTGAAATCGTTGATTAAGTGTTAAAACCTATCAGTCTAATTCAATCAGCCACGATACACTTTTATAGTATGTATAGGAATAGTATCAACTTCGATGATGCAACCGTAAATACTTTTCGGACACGACAAGAAGAAGAAGACCGTAAATAGAAAAGCTATTTTTTCTATGTGTACATTTATTATTGTTTATACGATATTGAATACAGAATTATGCTGGTTGGACAAGTATTTGAAGTATTTAATACTGTTGTTCAGTATAAGTAAAAACTTGAGAATTTTTTCAAAAAGTGTCCAAACACAATTGCCCTCCTCTACGATCGCGATTGAATAATGAAAAAAGGAACAGTAGATATATTTGGTCAGTATTTAAAATAGAAAAACCAAAATTAAAGAAAAAATAATCGGCAAGAAATTCATATTCGGTTTTGGCAGAAAATTTATACAAACAGTAATGGTCTGAGATTGCAATTTATTCCAACCATTAATAAGATTAATTCGAATTCGTCTTTGATTATTTTTATATATATATAATAATTATTATTTTTAACTTTTGCAAATTTCAATAATCTAAATGTGAACTATTCGGAACAATTTTCGATTGCAAGGGGTTTTCATTGGTACATATCAACACAACTGTCCAAGATGAAATCTAGTATTTTAATCCATGATGCATTCTCATAGTTGTTTTAAAATATTCGTGATTATTGGAAATTTCTATGTTTTCGATAGTGTGATTTTTATTTTGTTTCATTAACAACGCAGTTTTGATAATTAGAAAAGTGGGATATTTTTGAAATTTAAACAAAATAATTATATTGTTCAAAGGACGCAACTCGCGAATGTATTTTCTCTATCTGACATACAATATAATAAATTTATTTCTAGTAGTTCAAATTTAGCGATGTTAACTTTAATATTAAAGTAAACTGACTAAAGATCAAACTTTAAGAAAATATCATTATTTGTGATTTATTGTATTTATTTTGTGATATATTATCTGTGATTTGTTGGTCGACTTTTCCCATGTATTAATATTATTTTGATTTTAATATTTTACATAATAGTAACTACTTTAAAAATTAAAATATCGGAAAACCCAACCAACAAAACACAAGAAATATGTCATTTTATTAAAGTTTGATTATAGTTTACTCTAATAATAAAGCTAGCATCACTACATTTGGACTACTTAACACAAATTTGTTGTATTATTCGTTTATCAGATGGAGACTATACATGTGGGTGTGGTAATTGGTAAGTGTGGTTCCTTTTAAGAAATTGTAACCGATCTAACTATTGAGATGTTTAAGATGTTTAAGATGTGTAAATAAACTTCGATAGAATGAAATCAATCAGAATCGATTTCAATGCGAAATCTAATGTCTGAGATGGTGGATGTACAAATATCAATTGGAGGTCTCTTAAAAAAAAAATTTGCTCAACATAAAAAATAGTAAGTTTTATGTTGAGCAAATTTTTTTTTTAAGAGACCTCCAATTGATATTTGTACATCCACCATCTCAGACATTAGATTTCGCATTGAAATCGATTCTGATTGATTTCATTCTATGACTAAAAAAAAATGAAATTATAGAATTTTTATCAATAAATTTAATTTAAAAAAAATAAAATAAAATAGCATAAAAAATAATAAAAAAGACAATTTTCAATTTTAGTTATAGCGTTTCCCAAGTTGTAGTCCGTGGACCCCTACGTAAACGTAAATTGAAAATACTATGTATAAAATACAGATGCGATAATCGTAATACATAGGAAATACTGATGATTATACATTTTTGCAATTGTTATTGTTAGTTAAAAAGCAATTAACTTCTTCATACACAGTGATCCATAAATAGTATATATTAGGTTTTTGTAGTTTATATCGTATATCGACAGATCGTTTTTATGGATTAAATATAAAATCAAATTTTCGTATTCAACTTTCTGATATAGATCCTAAAATATCAGATTTATCATATAAGAAACAACACCATCCATAACATTGAACACACTAATAATTTATTATGCAAATAATATATTTATTAATCCATTTTTTTTTTTATTAAATCTTTTTTTTTTTTTTATAATATAAATTTGTACATTTAGTTCAGAAAATAAAGTAGTAAAATTAGTATTATTATTTAGTATTGGTTTTTATTTTTATTAAGATGATGCGCCATCAATTTTACTATCTTTAAGGGATCCGGCAGAGATCACTGACTTAAAACATACATTATACTGATATAATGTAAGATCAAGAATAAACATAAAATGACTGTATGAGTTTATTAAATAATTATATCTTATACTCGTACGAGCTATCACTGCGCACTAACCATCCATATATATTTTATATTTTTTGGCTGTTTTTTTAAATTTTTATTGATTTATATATGTCATAGATACACATATTAATTTAAGTTATATTTTTATATATTTTTATTATAACATTTATTGTGAGTTCATATTCTATTTTATTATGTAAGGATAAACATTGGTTATTTATTATTTGTAAAATATAATGTTTCGGAATTTCTAGATCACGATAAACGTTGGTACAGAATTATTTTTATTTTTCATTATACTGCTGAATCAATTTTTGTTTATTCAACCGATCATTTGAGTTGCAGAGATATTTTTTAAATTTCATCCCATGGACAATGTTCTTATTTTTAACGCAAAAAAAATAAATATGTTTCATTTTAAATAAGTTTTCAACGTAATTATTATTTACTTTTTTTTTTCTGCAATTTGTAAATATAATTAATTTAATTTAATAAATCCAATAGGATATCCAATATCCTAACTGTAATTCGATATGTTTTCAGTAGTAAAATGTACCCATTATGCTCACAGTATTGTTCAGAAATTGTTTTCATTTATTTTTCGTCTAGGGTTTTTGTTGAGAGTATTTACAGGACACTTTAATCCAAAATTTAAATTTAAAATGTCCACCTATATTTTTATTCATGAATGTCAAAAACTGCACGAGAAGTTATAAGAACTTCTATTCGAATAAAAGTTTGTATTTCATCAAAAGCTTTTATCAGCCAGCCCTAGAGTCATACTTTCACAAATGTACGAGAAAACAAAATATAAGCTTAAGTCAAATATATTGTGCTATTTTTCTTTTTTTTTTTATTGATAATATTTCTCCAAGGTTTTTACGAGATTCGTTGATTCCATTCTGTACCATTAATCACAGTCAATTAATTGATTTATAAAATACGTTTTGTGTAACCATTTCGATACATCGCAAGATATGATGAGAAAAACGCAATATTATTGATGAATATCAATTTATTCCCGGGGCTAGTTTAACCCCGCACTGTGTTCCAAATGATTTCTAAAATGATCCCTTTTAAAGACAAGAAATTCTACACAGTACATTTCAATGGTTTTAAACGGAAAACACTTCAATAAATATGAAAAATAATTCAAACCGATGTCACTAAATACGTATGTGCGTCTCGGTGTGGAAATGCCGGTCTCGTCGATTGTAGATAGATCGCATATGTATTGTACCGGATTTGGCGAAAACGAAAGTAAAAAACTTCTATGCAACTAGATCGGGAATGGTTTTCATTGTGTTCATGTTAAACGTGCGATTCACAATGGTAACGCATAAAAAATTAAAAAATTAAAAACAAAAAGGGTGGATGTAATACCCCGTGTTTTCGTGTGACGGCGTATGGTTGCGCAATCTAACATCACGCGTGCGTTGCGTTCAATTACGCGTACTTATCGCGTTACATATTGTTTCCATTAAAAGTTATTTCGTATTGCATGAATAAAAGCTATCCTTCTGTTACTACTATTGAATTATTATATTATTATAATATTTTCACAATTTATACGGTCTTTGTATCGAATCGTTTGGCTTCAACATCGCCCACAATACAACTATTATATATAAATATATATATTTCATTTTCGATAGTAATACCACCGAGTGGCTTCGATTGTATAGTAATAAATTTCGCTGGAACGATAATAAACAATTCAAATGTCAATACAACGATGCGACAATAATAAATAAATAAATAATACATGAAAAAGTTTATGGTGATAGTAAATCGTTATGATTAAGTGTATACCGTCGGCATACTTGGGTTTTAAAATTAAATTTATTTAATTATCTCTATGGTAAATGACCAGTTTTTCTCAATTTATTCCTTCCTTTATTTTTTTATATTCAGCTGCGATTTTATTGACCTTGTGTACCCCTGATGATGGATTTTTAATTCGAAACCGGTCGTGTATTACAAATGAAATAATACTCCAAAATAAGAATTCATTTTTTTATTTAATTTTGAATAGTTAAAATGAAATAAAACTATCGATATATTTAATCACTGATTGTCTTTTGCGATAATTAGTGCTTTTATAATTTATGAAAAAAAAAAAATAAATAAAAAAATCGTTTTAAACGCTACAAGTATTGCTCTTTTTCTGGTAAATAATGTTTAATATTGTGCACATTTTCGGCTTGTATTTCTCAAAAATATTTTCACTCGATGAACACGGTTGACGGTTGATCGCAGTTTATTTCATCGACACTTCGAGAACCGTTTGATGCAGAAAAACTATTAATTTTAAATGTCACGTATGCACACAGTCATACAAGTGCACGAACATAATCACACACATCTACATAAACACTTATAGCAAAGGTATAGCATATACTTTATATACATATAACCCATTATTTATTAATGCCCGTCACTAGGATACGTATTTTTACTACGTTTCGATTGTGACTGGACAAAATCGACTTAAGCATTTTGTCCACTCATTTCCGCCGTCAAATATAATAACAACAATAATACAATACGTGACTTTCGGAGTATGTGTTAAAATAAAATACAACTTTTATGCCTGCGTCTGGTGCAGGTTGTGCATACTCAGTTTACACGTGGCCCGTGGATAAAGGGCATACAATTAATGGACTATGGTGGTGGTGGGAGGGTACATACTCCCCTATTGTCTGCGTGATGGTTTTTTTCCGCAATGCGATCGTATAGCGCATTAAGTTATATCAACGACGTTACAAAAGGATAAATACATAAAAGTCATTCGACTGAACGATAACGATAAGACCGATACTCTGTAAGTCGATAAGACGTAGGCGGAACGAGAGGTTACGCTAAGAGTTGAGAAAGTACTTCTTCTCATTTTGTTCGAATTAGCCAGAGAGATGAAAAACTTAAAAAAGATAATTAATTTTATTATTGATTTTTCTTATATCTATTTAACGTAATTTAATTAGTTTAGTTTTCCGGTTGTTCTGGATTTTTAGCAAACACTCGGTTCACTGGGGTTATTACTATATTTAACAAAATCGCTGATAAAATATTATTTCTATGGTACTTTAAACTCGTTATTTCGTATCCACGATTATTAAATAATACAACTATAAATCCAACGGCTGTGGAGTTTGAGCAAACCATTATCATCATATCGAGGGGGATTCAACCATTTTTTACTATATTTGTTTCGACAGAGCGTGTATGTTATATAATTTGTAAAAAAATAATATCTTCTCACATCGCATCGTAAATCGTAGCCAAAAATCCCAACACCGAGGGCCATAACTCTAACTTGGTATTGAAAATTTACGGCGACTTGTTACGGCCGTTGTGTACGGAACGAAATCCAAAAGGGTCTGCAGACCTAAATTCGGAACAAAGGAAAAAGGATGGTGCACAACAAACCGTTTGTTTATAAATACGTATTTTGAAACGTTTTTACGTGCATGACATCGAGCTGACTGCGCTAAATGTTTATATGTGATTCTTTACCGAATCAAAAATATATCTAGTCATATTTTGATCTTATTGAAAAATAATGTACGTTAACTTATTATGTTTGCAATGAAAAGAAAAGAAAGATAATTGTAACACGCATTTTTTAACGCTTAGAAAAGAGGGTTTCGACGAAGTTATAGGTTTTCATAATCGTATTCAGAGCCGGGTTAATGTTCAATGCTTCCACGAAGCAAAAACTAGTTGTCACATCCCCAACCGAAAAAAACTGTTTTATTAGTGTAACTTATTTATGTATATTATACACCTACATAAATAGTTTAAAAAATAAATTTAACTTAGATTGAAAGTATGATACGAGTAAACATAAATAAGTTACGTACATAATTATATTAATAGATTCACAATATTATAGTATAATTTATTTGTAATTGTTTTATTATCAAGAAAAAAAAAGAAATTATTCCGTAGATATTTAAATCATTTCTGGATTTTGTTATAGCAAATGTATGTATTAATTTTTCCTATTTCATATCTTTAACAAAATCAAATTCAATATAATATATCGACAAATTTGACGATTTATCATAGATTAAAGATGATCGCAAATATTTTTTTTACACGTTTTAATACAGAAAACGATCTTTCATCACTTGTATTTGAAGAAGATAGAGTGACATCTCGTAGAGTCGATGGCTCCAGGTTCGTATTTCGAGTATTTAATATGTTCCATCATACATGATGTATGATACCAGTATGTATGATTCCATTCCAGTATGATACCATGAAGTTCTTCCTTGTCTTGGAATGTAACCTATTATATGCCAACGTCTTATTCTTAAATTATTTTATAAGTTTCTTTTCTCCTCGACTAAATCTAACACTATATTTATGTTTAATTTTGTGTTTTTAATTTTCTCTATTTTTGCCAAAGATTAATACAAATTCAAATATATTATTTATTTAAATATACATCTCCATTCCTCAATTTAATTGAAAATCAATAGTGTCAAGTATCACGAAAAAATTTCCGTATTCATTTTATAAATTCCAGTGAAATTCATTTCGTTTGAACTGAAATCGTTGTTATATAATGCTGATATTTATTTGGTTCTAGATGTTAAGAATGACAATACATTTCTACCACATTAAATTTGAACGTATTTTAAAAAATATATGAAATTAACTTCTCATATTTTGAATATAATCTTTCAGTGAACGATGTAGAGAAAAAACTATTAATAAATATCTATTTTCTGAATTTAATGTTTTAGAAATAGCATCAAATCGTTTCAATATTGGATTCCACATATATAATAAAAATAAAAATATAAACTATTTTTTTTATAAATTTAATATAATTTAATGCATATGGCTGGTTTCGGTTATTTATTTAAATAGAGATCTTCAGACGTAATTAGTATATCATTGTATATTTTATTAGTGAGTTTATGAACGTTATATGTTGAAAATCAAGTCGTTTTACATGGATTTTTTTTATTGGTAACCAATCTGAACTTTTATGTGAAAAATTTTCCTAAAATTTTCTATCGACTTGTTGAGTCAGAGAAGTTTTATACCATATGTGTATTGTAAAGAAAACGAGTCCTCATTATTAGATTCAACAGCATTTTGCCTTACTAAGTTTAGCGAATGTGCTGCACATGGGACGTACAATGTTTGTTCGGATGTACGTTATATACGTTCTAGTAAGTCATTGTATACGCCTGAAACATTAGATAATTTTATAATATTTTTTTCGCATGAACGTTTTATATTTTTAAAATCATTATCAAATTAAAAAATAAAATGCATTTTTTAACAAATACTCAATTTTAGCAGAATCTAAATTATATTCTGCTGTATCTGGGTTCGGAAATTTAATTGATATGGAACATTTTTTGATGAGAAGTTACCAAGTTCAAAGTTTATAGATATAATTTCATTGTTTTTATTCTTAAGATTATTAGTTTCATGTAATAAATGAATTACAAGTTCATCAAATTAACAGCAACAATGATCATTGAGTTTTTTCTAGAATTTTGTTATTTTTAAAGTTTGAATGTGGATCCTAAAAACGAAGAATACAGTTATGTTGTCAAAACAACGCATCGAATTAAAAAAAAAAAATTCAAATATATCGATTACATTTGTTTGAAATAATTTAGTTGTTTTAAACGTGACATCTATGTATGTACAAAAATCATACTTGATATAATTATATATGATTTAAGATGGATACTTACTATGTTTTCAATATATTTTTATCATTAAATATATATTATTTCAAAACTCTACTTTTTTAAAGTAGTTGTATAATTGTAATGTTTGCGTACTAACTTTTTCTTCTTCAACTTTTTTTTATATTGAGAAATAGTGAATCTTATTATTACATTTATCTCAAGACAATTTAATTATTACAAGTGTAAATAATTTATCATAATAATTTACAATGCACAAAAGTCAACAGTTACGACTGAATAAGTATTAAAACTGTGTACTAGAGTATAGACACTCGACAACTACTCATGAAACACTACACTACAGCAGTACAGCAAATTGTAAATATGTTACTGTGGAGTATTCAATAAGTAAGTATAACGGTAAATGCCATTGGTAGATAAGTATATTTAACAATATAAGTACTTCAATGAATTGTAAATCGTAATTGAAAACGATAAAACCATAATATCATCAAGATGCTGGTTTCGTTCTAATGTAGTGTGCTTCATGAAATTATATATTTCATCGAATACTTATTGCTGGAATTAGACAATTTACAATACTATAAGTAAAGTTTTAACGAAAAATGCAAAATTAATATTAAAATTATTTAAGTTTATAAGCTATATTTAAAAATGTTCTTAGGTATCGAATTAAAAAATTATTTATGAAAAACCCATTGAAACGTTTTATTTTTCAGGTAGGTAGTTACATTTTTATGCCGCATAAAGGAAATGTTCTTTATGCCTAACATTCTTCAATAGGTGACCTAATATAACCACACGATTGTATAAACATATTTGAGCATAAAATGTTAAGACTCGCAACTTACAAAACCCTATATCCAACCGTTTGGTCCTCTGCAGCTTTTGTTCGAGATCGTATTATCCACATACTCGTGCCGTAGAACGGGATGTATTTGGATCAAAAATTAATGGTTTGCGCGCACAATCGTTATTTTGAGATGAGTGTTGGACGCGATTTCGTATAAGTATTTAGACGTTTGCTTACGCGTTAGAGCGTATTATCGATTGACTTCGTTTGAGACTAGGTGCGAACGATGTGTTTTTACTTCGAATAATTTTTTAAAAGTTCCGTGTATGTAGACGAGAAGTTTTCTCGGCGTTTCGGGACGGGACGTAACTAACCGTATACGGGCGAACGAAAACAAATACGATAATATACGTAAAGTACAACATTAATAACAACTCTAGGCGCGGTACCGCGCCCGAGCAAACATCTGACAAAAAAAAAAAAAATAAAAATATTTGTTGCGTGCCGTCGGTAAACGCATACACGAGACGCATGAGTACTGTAGGATTGAGTGTTGCGGGACCCGAAAAACAGCGAAATCCCTCGAGGGCGCGGAACGAATTACCGGGACGCGGGAGAGGTTTGTCCCGTAGGCCGATCGTCGGTGATTCGCCGCCGACACAAGTCGCCGCCTACGCACACGGCGTAGTCCACGGGGGTCTTTATGATCGTAATCGTTTTTACCGGCGTGTGTTATGATCGTAAAACCGATCGTCGTCGTCGTCGTCGCGTTGATATCTCATCGCACTCGCGATGACCGGCCGCCGCCGCCGCTGATGTCGGGGCACTTCCTGCGCCGGTCACCAGATGGCATTTACACCTTTGCGGAACACTCTCCCCTCCCCCTCCCGTCCCGCCGCTATCTCCTTCGGGCGCGCGCGACCGAACCGACGGCGACGGCGCGCCGCCGCGAGCACGGTACCCTTTGAACGCGGACGCGGCACGAGCTCAACAGTCGTCTCGCGCCCGAAGTGCCGAACACACGCGCGCGTTCGCCATCACCCGGCCGACACGATCGCGCACATCCGTCTCGTCGGTTCATTCGCGCGACGCTTTGCCCGCGCCCGGGTCGAACCTCCCGTCGGTGTCCTCGTTCGGCTGTTCGCGTCGGTCCTCCACCTCGGGGCAACGATCGGTTGGGTGCGATCGGGTCACCGCGATCGGCCGGCCCGTGCATCAGTGAGTTCGCTTGGTCGCGCGCGACCGGATTGTACACCGCGATGCGACCCGCGGCGGCGCCGGCCGCGGTGGCGACGGCGGCGAGTGTGCACCGCGACCGGTAGACGCACTGCGCGCGATGCGTAGTCCCGCGACAGCGATGACCGCGGCCGTGGCCGTGTTGGCCTGCTGCCGGCCGCAGACGTCGGCCGCGCGCGCCGCGTGCCTGCACACGGCCAAGGACCTGCAGGCCCAGGCTCGCGCGTCCGAAGTGGTGCTCAAAGCGCTGGCGATGAGCGTGTGGCCCGAACCGGACGGCCTGGTCGGCGGCCACTTCGCCGTCATGACCGTCTACAAGGGCGCGCGGACGGTGAAGGACGTGTTGCGCATCGGCGGCGCCGATCTGTTCAACTTGCACGACAAGTGAGTTCGCACACTGTTTGTCCTCGTCCCCACGAATCCCTTCTGCCCTAGAGACCCGATCGTTTTCGTCGTCCACCCCGGGGTGGCCGAAAGTCACTGCTTTGAATGTCACAGACACGTTTCGTCCTTGCAACCGTACACCGTGTTATCGAAACGGAAACACTAGGAATGAGAACGGAACGAGCCGACGGGGTTCGTTTAAAATTAATTTTGTTCCTATTGGAAAACCTGTGGCCGACGGGGCCACCAGGTGATCGGAAACGATCGTTAATCGTTTGTCCCGGCGTGTTCGGTCGGTGCGACCGGTTCGCGTACAAACCTCGCGGAAATCCCTTGGCACCGTGTTCGTGATCAATTACGAGGTGGCGCGCCGTCGACAACGATTGCCATACACCGTTTCGACAACAGTTCGTAATATTATTACGCGCGTTCCCGTCCATTCGCGGATTCGCCCGTTTCGGTCGCGCACCGGTCCGTACCGTTTACTAAATCTGCACGGCATTGAGGGCGCACCGATTCGTAACGATCGTTGTTCGCGCCAACCACACACCGCGTATCCGTGTATAAATCCGTATATTCGTATATCCGTATATTGCGCGGCTACCTGAACACAGCGTGTGTACCGCACGCAATACCATAATGTTCTGAGACGCATAACGTTACGTACGCGTACAGCCCACGGCAATGGCGCTATTATCCGCATGTACCGTTTACCGGGTACTGACCGGCGAGGGCAGTTCGCGATCGCATACGTTTGCGTTTCCGTAGCCGAACGGCTGATATGCCGTGCAGGTGCTTTTCTCGCGCACGCACCGACGTGCATTTCACCTTATTAGGCCGTCGCCTATTGTTGTACGCGGAACGGTCGGCTGTTGCGAGAAACGTATCTGCGGTCATCCCGTTCTGGCCGACGTATAACTTTTGCCCGAATCGATTACTTTTTTCTCACCCATCGAATCGTTTTGCGTAATACCTTGGATATAAAAACGTTTACTTCGACGGATTTCGTATGTCACTTTGACCGGTTTCGTCGGTACGTCGACATCGTGCTCCCGACAGAATCATCGTTGTGGGTCGTTTGAATGTATAAAATCGGTCGCAAGTTCTCTCGACCGTATGACACGGCACGTTTCGACGTGGCAATGATTCCGTTGAATACGCTGTTTTTGTTTCGGTCCAATCCATATATGGTTCGTGACAAACTACCGCCGAAAATCGAATGATCATTTGAACATAGACATGGTCTTTATCACCACTACACCACGTCAGGTAACGCGTTAGTTCGAATGTACCGCCGAACAGAAGGAAACGACGTTTCATTTGTTTTTCGGTATTTTAATTATTTTTTTATTCGTTGTGCACATTGATCCGATATTTTTCACGACGACAAAATTTCTATTTTATCAATGAATATGCGTCGAGTATTATGAGATATGTTCATTCCTAAAACATTATACGCTTAATTAGTGGATGATTAATTTTGAATTACTTATATGTTTTTAATTGTAATACAGTTCAAATTTATAGGGGCCGGCAACTTTCTTCATCAAGATTTTAAATTCACTATTATCTATTTATGAACGAAAAATAATAGATGTGTAACAAAAAATAATATTTTCGGAAATAGCGTTCGTTATTCACTTAAGTATTCAATGTGTGTATACTATATTGAACAGTAAAAAAAAATAATCATTAGCGAAAATATAATATTGTTTATAATGTTTTTATTTTATGTGGTATATAAAGTTCGTAGAGCGTTATGTGTGTATCTCATGGAAATATTGATTTTTAATTCAATTTATTTGGAATGTCGTGATATAATATTACTTTGGCGTTGACATTAGTCAGTTATTGTTATTAAAAGTATACTGGCTCTTTATTTACTAAAATATAACAGTATTTCATTTCAGTATTATTTAAATATTGATAATTTAATTTTTCGCTTAAAAGTAAAACCTGTTGAAAAACAGTTAAATGTTATATGTTCATTAAGGCATTACGATATGTTTGTTTTGAATGCTTTGAATTATAAATTCTTTATTTATGTAAAATTCACGTCAATCCAAATAACAACATTTTATTTCTGTTAGAGTTTGATAAATATCTAAGCCAATCTATTGACCACAGTTTACAGGTAATCAGGATTGTGTTCAGGCACAGTAGTCAATGCGAGTTTACTCTTACAAATGCTCAAACCAATTAAAATATTGCTGTTACAAAGTTATTTTTTTATCCAGTTTTATTGAACATACATTTTAATAAATTTATTCCATTTTAATAATTTTGCTATATCGTCAAAAATTCAGTCGTTAGAAATATTTAACAGAGATTTTACATTTTTTAGTGAATACATACATACGTATTTGCGGATATCGGAAACTCGTGAATATAACAAAATAAAACATGAATGATTAATATACATGAAATAATAAATGCTAAATCACGTGAACACGTATTGGAGTCATAATCACGTGAATACGTGAATTTGTTAATCATGTCAATAATTGTTTATGCTATTGTTTATTAAAGAAATCTAATATATATTTATGATGTGAGAACAAAATCATCTTTTTCCTACGAATAAATATAAAGAACTAATTATGGTGTAAAGACGTGAATACATACATTACGCATAAACGTAAATATAATAATTCGTTGATACATGTGAATAATATTATAAATTTACGAAAAATGTATTATATCAAGTGTATTTTACGAAATATTGTTTATCATTTATGTTTTGGTATTATTAGAAATTAATTAAAATGTTACAATAATTTAATACAATGTGTATCTCATCCATACGGTTTTTTTATAATAACTTTTATTCGTACTATTTATGATGTGGTTATACAAATTACATTTGTTGTACAATATCAATAGTTTTCGCTGCGATATTTACAGTTGGATGAATTGGTTTTTATAGTTTGTAAACGATTTCGTCGGTTATTAAAATATTATATTTGAAAGTTAGAAGTACAAATAAATGAAGCATAGCTATTTTAAACATGATAAGATTTAATGTTATTTTTTTTGTTATTATTCAATTATTTAAAGAAGTAACTCGCAGTACTACAAACGAAAAATATTTTCATATACACGAATATATGAATTTAGTAATTTATGTTTAATAATATAATATTTATAATTAGTTTTTCATATTAAATTTGTATAGTAATAATTACATATTCAACTACAAAGTACGTTTAAGTTAACTATTTTTATTTTTATTCTGAAAGAGAAAATAAAAACTTCATATTTTACACTAGCGCTAAAAATCATTTTAACATGTTTTTATAATTAATAAAAAAATAAAACATAAAACGTAATTTTTCACCAATAATTACAATCTATGGTGTTTTAGAGATGTTTTTACGTAAATATAAATTACTGGATAAAAAAGAAACGTTAAATTTCTAAACAACTCGTTTTTAAATAACTTTTATTAAACATATTTAAAAACGGGTTGTTTAAATATATATGAAAATGGCAAAACTTTTATTAGACATTTGCCATTTTCATATATATTTATAGGTTCCCATTAGTAATTTGTCATTACAAATGGTTTTAAAGTAATCAATTAAACATCAATAAAGTTTAACAAAATCAATATAATCATAATTATCATAAACTTAAAGTTGTCAAAAATGATTTAAATTTAATGAGTGATACATTTCATTTTATAGAACATACACTATTGTGTCATATTCATGTTTAATAATTAAATATATTTTTGTAAAAATTATCTATTTTGTAGGTATAAATACAAAAAAAAAATAAATACAGCATGCGAGAACACAGAACATAATATAAAATAATTTATAATTATTGCTGCGTAAGTTAAGTTTTATAATGAATTATTTTTATTAAAAATGGCCACTGCAAGCACCAAAACTTTTTTTTCAATATATAAACAATCATTTATAAAATTAACACTTAATTCATTATTAAATTATTATGAATTCTATGTATACTAACTCGATATTTTGACTTGAGTATTACACTAATATAATTCTTTGTCTGTGTTTTAATGATAATTGTTTCAAACTGTTATAATTTAATGAAATTGTTTAAATTAATTTTACGTAGACATTTTTTAAGATGTAATGTATAATTTATACCAATCATTATTTATTGATTTTGTTTATAATCAACGTTTTTTATTTTGGAACTAAAAGTCTCGATAAAGCTTTTTATGAGACCTTAGTATTTGCGAAGCACTATAAAATTCACTTGATTAATTATGTACAAACTATTGGAAAAATATTGTTAAAAATACAAGTGATTTACTATTATGTTTGAAAAATTTAAATGTAATTAATAAATCTAAATCAGACATATGACTAGAACATTAATTTTAAATTGGTTTAGTTAGGTATACGTAGCTATTTTTGTTGACACGATAATAGATTAATGTTTTATAATACGAGTTATTATGTTTTTATAATGTAGTTTCTTTTTAAATTTTTTTTACGTAATCTGCAGTTTCTTGATATATGTCACAGTCGTTTATATAAACTAAATATTATATAATAACTTTTTTGGTAATGTACCTATTTATATTTATCATATTAACTGTCCTCTTATGGGTGGAAGCATTTGTGCGAATTATAGTGGTCTATAAATAAATACATAAATAAACAATAAGCTATAAAACCGGATTTTGCATGCTGTTTGACAGTACTACCCTTGATATGTCAAACATCATCCGACATTTCCATCAGACGTCAGACTCTCTTCCGTTTTTAAGGTGATAAGACTTACTCAGGCCACTTGACATTCTAGACAGCCGGCCAGCTGATTCGAATAGATTCCAACGACGTGACACCGAAAGTCGGTTAAGCCAGCTTTCAGTCATTGACTCCATTTACATAAACCAACCCATATTAGAGGCCATACCGACAGTCCAAAAAAAGTATTTTTAATATTTTCCCGTCAGATTTTCATAAACAAAAAACGTAATGTAAATATCAGACTTGAATTGCTTGAGTTCATTTTTTTTTCTTTTTTTTTTCTTTTAGTAAATAAGCAAATTAGTAAGTTTCATCATAAAAATGATTATCGCAACGTTAAACCACGAATTTTATCTTAATCCAATTAATAATACTATAAATGGTAATTCGATAAAACATTTTTGGATGAAATTTTCGTGTGATTATTTTTATCAATTTTAACTCGAGTACTCTACTGGCTACCGCAGCAGTTTTGCATTATATGTATTTTTCATACCTAATAAATAAAATAGAAACACTTTTGAGTAAATGTAAGAATTATTAAGAAATGTTAAAAAAATGTATTTTAAATTATTCATAATATTATAAATATAACTATATATTTTTATAACATTTTATAATTGATCAATCAAATATTTTTTTTTTTTTACTCAAAGTTTTACGACAAAACATTGTCAATAATGTTTTGATAATTAAATTGTATTTAATTATTTTAATAATATAGTGTTAATAAGTAAAATAATTCAAAATTGATAATTTTTTCGGTTACTAAGACGTCCAGAGACTGAACAATTTTTAAATTGTTGCTAGTTTGAATATCATATAGTGTACTCTATATGTTAATTTTAATTTAATATTTACATCCTATTTATTTGTAGTATACAATGAAGACTTTGAAAAGAATAATTATATTTTCTAATTATGGAATGTAATTATCAAAGTAAGCCAAACTTGTGGATTATGTCAAATAACGAGATTTATTTACAAAAGAGCTTCATAATAAAACATATTTGTTTCATGTCATCGTAGCAGTAGTACATAATTTTTCCTGCTGGCCAATTTGATGAACATTAAATGACTAGGTACCAAAAAAAAAAAAAAAAATAATATAGTTTTTTTATCTTACGTTTTTTTTAATTCAACACAAAGACGCTACTACGAACTTAAAAATTTTAATTTTATTTTCATTGATATAATATTATACACGTAAAAGAATGATTGTGCGTCGATTGTTTTGATAAAAAAAGAAAAAAACCCAAAGTGTTGATTATTATTGTGTTCACGAACCCGTATAAAATTGTATACGATTACCTCTTTTTGTTAATATTCCGTGATTTTTGTGGCACCGAACAGTGGCATCGGCAGGTCGACGGTCGCGTTATCATACCTCCGTGTACGACCCGAGGACCGTGTGATTTAATCGTACACGTGTTAACGACCGTTAAGCACACAGATTTTATATATTGCTCTTGGTGGATGATGCATATTATTTTTACCATATCTGCGGTACATGTATGTAATAAAAGGTTTTGTTTTTTTCAAATATTGTGGTTTTTTCGCAATATTAACGTAGTAGCGCTGATAGATCCTACACGGTTAGAAAGAGTTACGGAAGGTTTAAGGGTGCTCAACTTATTTTTATTTATTAACTTCAATCTGCGCGATTAGAAATCACAACAGTTGGCGTTAGACGACAATGTCGCAGAAAAGAATAACAATTTTTTTTTTTATCATTTTGTATGTATTTATTTCCTAACAGCTTTCGAAATGAAAATCGTACAATGTTGCGGTAGAAGAGATCAATCGCTACTCTTTTACAATCGCACCTATCCACTGCGCAGGGGATTAAAATATTATCAAAACAATCTACCGTTGCGTTGAAACAATTGGTGTTCAGATCAAGTGTTGGATTCGGGTAGCACTTCGGTCGTTTGACTGAATCGAAACGAATGAAACATTAGCGTATTTAGTGTGCACACCTTGGGACGTCAAATACGAATAATAGACGAAATCTAATAATTATTCAATGAATCGATAAGCTCGTAAAAAGTCGTATACAAATCGTTCGCAGATATCAGACTATAACCATGAGTAACCCGAGTTTCTACATCCTTCATCAAACGTACGTGCGCTCAATTGGTTATCTTAAGAGTTTTATTGAAACCCGAGTTTTGTATTTTTGCATATTATGATATCGTGGATCAATCGTCTAGTTTTTGGTATGTCAGTTTCTGTTGCTTTTTGTGATCGAAATTCAATATTTTTCCGTCAAAAGTATCACTACCCGTGTACACATCCTGCAATATTCCGAATCATATTTGTATGTAATTTAAATCAAGCAAAACGTTATTAAACCCGAAATCCACGATTTTTCTATAACTAGATTAGATTGATTATATGTCATGATTTGAACATTCATATAGATTTAATATATTTTAACAGTTTTCTTCTGTGCGTTTTGTAGTTCTGTATGAAAACTGTAAACTATAAGATATTGAATCTCTTGGACCTTATCTGAGTCAAATCTAAGTCATATTCATATAAGATTTAGCTGTAAGTAAATTTTATTTAAAATGTTACTTTTGATTTTAATTATTTTATTCCATACGTGTTTTAATGAAAATCTTAGAATGCACTTTAAAAATTAATCAGTGAATACTTATTGAATAATACATGTGATCCTGAATAATGTAAAATACAGTGAGTTCTTCATTTAATTAGCTTATATAGTCAGTATTTTACGTTTAAAGGTACTCGTATAAAATACAACGTTGAAAGTACTATAAAATTGTCGATAAATTGAACGGGAAATTTTTTTTCTAGACATTTTCTTTTATATTTCATTAAAAATGTATGTTTTGATACGTGTACAAAAATTAAGTTATAAAGTATGTATAGGATTTTGTTTTTTTTACAAATTTTACATCATAGTACGCGGAAAAAATGGCATATTCCAAAAATTATTGTAAATCGCAAAAAAAAAAAAAAAATTCTATACATCACACAAATCGAACTTATTCATTTCATTATTATATACTATATTCGTATACTATTCTATCAGATTAATTAATCAGGTAAAAAGTTTCATTTTGCGTGAGGCAAATTCAAAAAGAGTTACTTTTCCATATTCAATTTTACGGTTCAAAATAAAAATTATATTGTTTACAATTTAAAAAAGGCGTTGTGTTTAAATTAATATTTAGCAGTTCTTTTTAAATTCAAGACCGTGAAGTTAATACTCTCAACCACAACAATTAAAATTGTACTATAGGAAACACTAATGCAGAGATTTTTCACATGTATCTGCATTGCAGTACGAAAGCCGAGTATCCCATTGCTGGCAATTCCACTGCCGAATTGCTTTTTAGAGTTCATTTTTTACCTACAGGTAAAATAGTTAAAAATGAAATTTGATCCAGTTATGTCGCTGTTAAATATTTTGAAGCTGTTTATTTATTTTAATTTTTTTTTTTTTTTTAACAAATATATATTTAGAAAGTGTATATTTTACACAATAAGCAAATATAATAATAATAACAAGAATACGTCACATGATTTACAAAAGGAGGAAGACTATACATTGACAGAACCTTTTAAAGCATGAATACCTAATTAACTCAGGAGATCTCTACACCATCGATCTGGTGATTATATTGAAATAAATCAACTATGAATTTTTATGTAGTTAAATATATAACTTTTAAACGCTACAAATTTAACAAATATTAAAGATATTTAGATATTTTATTTTTATTTAGCTACACGAATTTTCGAGAAAAATAGCACGATAACTTTATGAAGTATTTTTAATTTTTTGACGATTTAGGGCATGCTGCATAGGGACAAAATAATATATTTATTAGTATTAGAAATATAAAGCAAATTTAAGTTATAATAGTTTTATTATATAAACATATTGTAGAAGTAGGGTGAGGTTATGTAAAGATTTCTCTTACATTTTTCATATCTTTTTAATTTATAAGACCGAACAAAAATAATGATGAATAGTTACTTTTAAATTATGATATATTAAAATGTGCTAAACTGTATTAAATTATTGTGCTGTTATAATAAACGTAGCAATTTTTCTAATATCTTAATTATATAAAATCTAGTAATGAATATTTATTTAAATATTTATATTTTTATATTTAATCAAATTTTGCCGAAAATAATAATTATTTTCGTTTAATTATATTACCAATATTTCGAACACCACAATAATTTTTTCATTCAAATTTTATTTAACGAAATGGAATTTGTGACCTATATATTTTCGCGTCAAAAGTAGAATATACAAAAGTATTTATATATATTAATAAACAATTTAATTTAAAAACATATATTCTTGTTAATTTAGGTAAAAAATTGTTATCAATACTACACGAACAATTTGTTTTCGAGAAAAATATATAATCCATGTGTAAATGCTTCTAAACTGCCCTCTAAATACAATATATTACTGATAAGATAATTGAAATTTAAACGGATTTTATAATAAAGTATGCATGGTCCTTTTATATTAGACAAATATTTAGTTATTTAATTGTATTTTAAATTGATATATATATATTTATATATTTAAGTCATGGTCAGCTACTTTTTATTTTTATTTTCGTCCTTTGATCTCAATGAAATATAGTTGCCCGAGTTCGCAGGTATCGTGGGCATTAGATAACGTACTCGAAAGGTTTATTCTCATAACGAGTTTAATTACTTAATTGTGTACATTTAACCATATTTTTTCTTTCGGAATCATTATAATTATGCAACTAAACGCTCATTACAAAAAAAAAAAAATAACATTTTTTTTTCTTTTCTAGATTTCATCATTTCATCATTTTATTATTATTTATTTTATTTTTTCCAGAGAGTAAAAGGTACAATAACATAAAAGACCCTAGAGGATAGCCCCGAATAATTACGGTATGGTTATATTTAAAAAATAAATTGTAAATTAGTAAACACGACAAGGATAATACTGTAAACACATCCCAATACAATGACAATACAACAAATACTTTTGCGATATTTCGTTAAGACATAGCATTGCAAAAATGTAATGTTGTTATTATTTTTCTCTGCTGTAACTAATGCAACAGTTATGTATGTTACACTTTATGACAATTATGTTTAGAGTCTGTACACTATATAACATTAGTGTGTATTATTATTTTTTTTTTTAATTAAAAAAATAATAATAATACCTCATGTTTATTAATTGTTGATTACGCTATAAATATGTTTTAAAATTACTTTTTCTATGAATTTTTTTTTCGTTTTAGCATCATTATACTTGTAATAAAAAAGAATAATAATAAAAAATACAATAACAATTTTAAAAAAAAAAACCATCTCTGTCGTTTCATAACAGTTAAAATGTTGCGTTGAATAAGTAATATCGTTAAATTACATGAATATTTTTCCTTAGTCTTAAACTTATTATGTGTAAAGCGTATTATATTTAGTTGATGTTTATACAATTTTGAATAATAAATGATAAATATGGCAAGACCACCAATTCAAATAATTTCGGAAATGCAAATTGAAATAAGTGCTTTTGTGATAAATACATGGAAAAACATTCAATATTGACAGTTTTTGATATATTTTTTCCGATTATTTTCAAATCTTAAAAGTATTAAATTGCTTAAAACAGAGCTTCTGAAAACAAATACGAATTCATATCAATAAAGAAGTTAATTTAATTCATATTTTTTTCTAGTTTATGATTATATTATTTCAGTTACGGTCTTGGAATCCATTTTTAGTTGACTATAAAATAATTTAGCGTACTTATTTCCATGTAATTACTATTTAAAATCAAATCCAACATGATGATAATTATTGCAAATTCATTTTCACGTCATTTATCTATATTTTAATAAGCCAAACATTTTTTGTAGTTTTCTTTTTCAAATACTTATTGCTTTTAAAAATACTGTTTTTCATTTTCAATTATATAACTTGATTTATGGCAAAATAAATGGTGTATTTAAATATCATCATTTTTTACGAGATTTGATTTTTTTTTTTAATCTATTTTATGGCAATATACAATAACAAATAAATCACTTGGATATTCGAAATCTTTTTTGTTTGTAAAAACATTTGTCAGAACTTTCGAATGCAAATTAATCAAAACAATAATCATTGATACGACTATATAACAGAAGAACTAGTAAAGCATCAGACTGATGTATAACGAAGGCTGGACATTAACGAGTTAAAAAATTAAAATTAAGTTAAGACGTTAAGTTAATATTAACTAAGTTAATTACTCGTTACTTTATTTTCGAACTAACTTTTAATTTAATAAGTTACTTTTTTAATATATACAACGTGTTAACTTGAAGTTTATTTTATATAGAAATAAAAAATTAAGTTAAATTTTTCTATAAGCTAATTTTTCAAATAATTTTATTTATTTTATAAATATTATTATAATACGCAGGTAATTGATAATCGATAAAGATCTCATATCAATATCTAAAACTATAAAGAGAACTCTTAAAACCATAAAATTATAGCTGTATGAAAATAATTTAGCTTTGTCACTCATAAATACAATAAATTATTTTGTAATCGTAGAAATGCTCTTTTTATTACTGATGAGGATGTGCGTTGGTATGAATAACAACTCGAACGTGTTTTTAATATAGTATTTTATTAGTGACCGTTTTAATCGTAAAGTTAATACAGAACTCGTGTGCGAGATGCCAACAGGTAGACAATATCCACCAATTGTAATATGATACTGATGATTATTGTTTAGCCATATAGTACGTATTGTCATACAGTATTGTTATTGTACATAAATGCTTCACATGTTACTAAGTGTACATTTTAAAACTTAACGAAATTAAAAAACTATATTGGTTAACTTTTAACTTTACTTACTTTTTATTAAATTAACTTAACGAGTTAAAAAAAAAAAAAAAAACATCTTTAACTTATTCCAGACTTGTATATAACTCGGTGGATTTTTCAATACGTCTTAAATATCGTTAATTCACCGGCTGTTTCAAAACGGCAAGATTTATGTCCATTCGAGAACGTCACTAGTGCTCTGCGGAAACTACACGTAAACAATCGCAACGTTAATGATTAGGTGCCGGCGTGCGTCGGTTAGGTGAAAGTCAAAAGCGATAATCTAGCTGGACGTGACCCCTGACCCACCCCGTACGGTCGTCGCGAGGCGGAACGTCCCAGTGTTTGGCTGGCGAAATGAACGGTCATTAGCCGAAAAACATTAACATTCTTCTACGCGTTGCGGGTAACGATTATATTATGTGCTACAGGAGTCAGTATGGATCACGGTGTGTAAGATTAACATAACCTTACAAACCGATGGGTGGTGTTTCGACGGTAACGAGCTAGAGTAGTATACGCGTTACTTGAATACCAACTATGAATTGACGATATCAATGTATTTTCCTTTTGTCTTAGTTTCATATATATTTTTTTTTAAATTTTTTTAATTCCATCGATTATCACAAAACCACACTGATGAAACGAAAATTAAATGCATCTAACTTTACTCCCGTTGAACGTCGATTAGCAATAAAAATGTGAATTGAAATTTCCGAAACTGAATTATTTTTATGAATATAACATATCTGCATCGTATTATTGCTAAATGTGTTGTAATTGGATCTCATGAAATTTAAACGAAAAATTATACTCGCGTTCATTTACACCATTTCTACAGTGGTCTTGTGCACATTATTTAGCAGAAAAGGAACGCGGGAACGTTGGGAAATTTACAAACATCTATATTATTGTAAATGTTTTACACCGTAAGCATAAATGTTACTCTTGAAACGTTCACTGTTTTCCACGTCGATCGTTCACTATAAAAGATAACGTTCTACCCGCAAAATAGAGAAATGATAATCGAGTTAATTCAATTTACAGTGTTCTCTTAGTACTTCAATTTATACTGCAGCATTGCGATATTTTCATTCATTCAGTCGATACCGCTGCATTCTTGTTTATATATTAATCGAATACTTAGTATTAAACGCCGAGTGTTTATCTCGTTCTAGAATTTCAGCGCCTTATTACACCAACCGCAATTATGAAACGCCAGGAAATATACATAGTGTTTTGTTCAATCTACGAAAATACCATGATTATTCCCATATTCATAGTATTAAATCATCATGATAATTATGCAAACTTCAAATCGTAAAAAAAAAAAATATGAAATAAATATGTCCAAATCGACTTGCATACCCTTTATCCTCAAAATTGTTGCTTATTTCGTATTGTATTTAACAGACGAGTGAAAAACATTTTTTTTTTACCATAAAATCAATTATTTAATGAAGAACAAAATTATTGAAATATATCGTTATGTAAATCCACATAATTTTAACGAGTCGATTGTTATTGTGTCAAAATAAGTGCGTGCAAATATTGTAAATAATATAGACACAAAATGTATATTATTTTCATTTGATAAATCATTGAAAATGTATATCAGTGCGTTATATCGTTTATTTTTAACATTTCAACAGCGTATTAATATAAATTTCTCGTTATTATACTGAGCAAAAATAGAACGAACCAATTCCCATCATATGAAATCATTGGAGAAAACAATTTTTCACGGAACACCAACAAACAACGGTCTGATTGAATTTAATCGCTCGCTGTTTTTTAAGGATTTTCCAAGAGTTATATCCTTTTTTTATCATAACTACCACGAATACTCGTGTTGTACGGGTAGTGCACCATTCGTGGACTTACAGCAAACAGTGTAACTGTAGTGTATGATTGAAATTAGACCAATATAGGGTACTTGGATACTTGACCTGTGAATGTTATACTTCTGCGAAACACGGGAATGGCATGCGCGACCGAGTATGTTGCACTCACACGATTGCGTTGTAGGTATATCATCTTTGTAATCGGGCTTGATCCACGATTCTTGTGCTCGACTCCGAATCAATGTTCGACTCCCAGGTCTCCTACACCGTGCAGAGGGAGCAAACAATATTCGGTCAGCTAAACAATGGACGCCGCGGCTACACGGGGTAGTATTATTCTCCTCACGGCCTGTGCACGATAACGGTGCAAACAAATAATTGAATATCGCATACGATGCAAAAACACAAAACCTCACGTACGTATTCAGAAAGATTTTCCGGAGGCGGAGTTAAAATGTTTATGAAGTTAACAACATACATAATATTTGCGTTTTATGTCTTAACTTACAAACTTCGCAGAGGGCTGAACCTGTGCTTTCTTTCCCATCCCTCTCTCACTATATGTACCCGTTTTACTGATATAGGTGCACGATAGGACTCTAACCAATCGAAGCTGATTGGGAATGTTTGATTAACAAAATTTCGAGAAATCGCGGTTGCAAAGTACTGGAATAGCAAGTAACGTGGTCTGCTCGGTAATTCTGCGGAAATTCTGCTGTAGTATCTTATGTTATAGTAGTCATTGGTGTATGAATATCACGAGGTATTTTCTATCATTCATCATTAAAATATTATATTTGAATGATAATCGTATAAATAAGTAAAACGCATCAAGTTATTAATTTGTACACCGTTTAACTATAGAGTTTTCGATCGATACGTTCATGTCTAAAATCAATAATTGATGTTTATAATATCTGTTAGTTTTGATGCGTAAACATATATTTTAATCGACTACTAATAAAAGTCGAAATTGATAATAATTCATCATAAAGTTTAACAATTAAGTAACAAGAACCATTAACCATATTCGATTAAAGGTAAGTTCATCATAATGTGTATAGTATTTTTTTAATATGTGCGTGTACAATACTTCTAGTTCTCATGTTCTAACAGCACAGCTTAAAATATTTAATACAATTTTAATATTACATTTTAGTATTTAAAATATATTTTTAAATAAAAATGAAAATATGAAATAACAAGAAATACGATTTATTTATATTAATTTGCAAAATTATTTTAATGTGAAGAATTTAATTTTGTTGTATAGTTAATATAAATATTACCAAGAATTTTTTTTCGATCTATAAAAGATTCTTTTGTAATTAAAAAAAATATCTTATTGTAAATAATATCTTACAATTTTGAATTCTTGAATGTGAATAACACAATTTAATTAAATAATTTCTACGTAAATGATATATATATCTATATATTAAAAAAAATAAAAACCTTAAAAATAAATAGAGGCTTTGATCACTTCGGCAAAATTTTAAATTTATTTTTTAAAACATTTAAAATCAATGATTGATTATATTTCGTAATGTAATAGATATTTACAGTTAAGTAAAACGATTGGTTATTATTATACTTCAAAATCGTTCAATTATAACTCATAATTGAACGCAGTTAAAATTTTTTTTAAATATGTTTAATAATAGTAAAAACTATTGTAAAAAAAATAACTTTTCTCAGATTCAAACCAAGAATGGTTAATGCGTTGAATCACACAAAATTTCACGTGGACAATAAATACTTACACTGTGCGCCATGGTATAGTCGACTCTAAAATAAGTAAATTTAAATCGAATAATTTTTAATGACCAATTGTACACGGAACAAAAAACCAAATTATCCCTCGACTCGAGCATAACATACCGTATCGTAGGCATGGCATACCGTATCGTAGGCATGGCAATAAACTATTTAAAACGTTCAAACTTCTTTAGAAGCTCTATCATATCATAATCGCTTAATTATGTTAGAAGAATAACGTTGTAGGTATGTTTTCCAAGGAAATATCTATTTTTTCTCATGCGAAACACTTACGAATAGAATCCACGCGTTGCTCGATCACTCGATAAAATTGTAGGAACAATAATTGTGATAATAGGAATTCAATCGTTACTAAGACGATTTTTTTGCCGTATTCATTGTTTTGTTGTTTACGTTTTGATGATAACGGACGGATATAATAATAACTGTAATATATTCCTCGGCATCGCTAACAATGAGTTGAAACGAGGGTCGGCCAACTAGTGTCGGTCGAGGTATTATTGCGTTCAGCGATCAATTTTTTTTCTTTCCCCACCTAACTCTGGTCGGTGATAACTTTTTATTTTTCTTTTATTTTATTTTATTTTTTTTCAAATGGTTTAATCAAAACAGAAGTGGACAGTTCCGGAAGAGATGGTTTCGGTGGACACGCTGTTATATAATGTCTGTAATGGTGGAGGCGAGGTCATAACACAACAGTTGCTTGGATATTTAATATTCGGTGGCATTGCCGACAATAAGTATGTGTTTCTCATGTAAAACATCCTATCTCACACACACACACACACGCGCGCGCGCGCATACCGCACGCACACACGCATACCGCACTTTATTTTCTGTGAACCGTTGCGTAGTGTAATACGATGTTGATATTATTGCTATAATGCTACGTGTTGATGTACAAAAACAACAAGAATTAATTAAAAACACTGCGCTCGACTTTACGCGATTCAACACGACGGCACTATATCCATGAAACATTGTCAACTGTAAAATAAATTATTTTACCACAGTTCTGTTGAAATATTTGCTATTCAACGGAACACCACACGATCGTGATGTTATAATTTTTCGAATTTTTTCCCGGAACAAACGTACGGAAAAATATGTCGGAGATATCCGTGGTATTTCGTTGTTGATTTAATCATTCAAATTATTCTAATCGATATTTTAACCGGAAACGAATGAGCTGCACGGACTACAATCGTTTTGTCTTTTTTATCAACCGAAGGGTACGTACGAATTTAATAACGCAGCAACGTATAGTATTAACGAACTAACAAACCTAAAGCTCATTTTAAAAATTTTATACAAATATATATGTGTATACAAACTGTCAAAAAATAATTGACACAAACAGAATAATGTTTTTTAAGTGATCACTGTCGTCCGGTATTATATATATATATATATATTTTTTTTTGTTGCATACACAATGGAGCATTATTATATGCGGTGCGTGTTACTCGTATTATAATATTGTTACATTTTACAACGATTTATACATCCGTTTAAAGTTTAGTAAATAAAAAAAAAATATAGGCAACCGTTCATAAAAACTGTTCGTAGTGTATTATTTTTGCCTACACAACACGCCGCCTTAGTGTTATTTCGACATTGACATATTTTTTAATTTCCTTTTTATTATCTGTGAATTGATTTTTTTTTCAAACGACTTGTAACGTACGTTTTTATACATAAAATAACTTGGATTCGCACTACAGAGCATTAAATTTCCGAAAATAATCGAACTTGACGTTGATATTTAGAATGAAAAAATACCATTCAGCAAAGAGTATTTCATCGAAGTACGTTTTATCGTGAATACTATGTTGAAATAATAAAATAGTTTTTTTTTTTCTTAACTAGAACAAAAGAAATAAAAACTATAATAGAACCCTTAGTGCATACAATATATTGATAAATTTAATAATCAAAATACCACGCATACTTTCATCCAATACCAACCGCATAACGTATGTTTATTCTTGTATTCTCACGTAGTTAGTAATAATAATTTTGATCTTTGCTGATATTTTTACAACGAACTATTATTTTCTTCTGTGTTTTCTTTTGAACAATTTTTAATTTTTTTATTTCTTTCATTCTAAATCTAATATAAGTTCGATCTTTATAACATAATATTTCTTAGTGTATATATATATATATATATATATATATATATAAATATAATGTGTTTGAAAAATTTCAAGGTTTAAATGTATGTTCAAAACTCAACATGCACTCAAAAGTTTATATTACATTTTAAAAAATGAATTGGTAAGTGAAACACGATTTTTACTTCTGTGAGAGTTACGTAACTTTTGCAAATTAGTTTTAAAATATATTGAATTGGTCTTTCTGATTATTTATAACATACGATACAATATTGTATCTCGCAAGAGAATTGTTATACGAAACTGAGTACTATGAAAAAGAATAAATATCTATAAATAAATTACTTTAATCTATTCGTTATTTATCTTACGCTTATTACCAAGAAGAAAAAAAAATGATAAACATAATTTAAATACGCACAACCTAGTGTTCCGGATTATTACGAGTTAGTTCGTTTTGCAGTCGGCATTGGCAGTCGATGAAACGAAAATACGTCTTATCTGTTGTCTTAAGCCCGTGGAGTATCCGTTTCTCTTTTTTTATTCTTTTATTCGCACGGATTACAGCACGAACGTGTGGGTTAAATTATAAATTAATCGAGTTTATTATTTAGGCGGGAACACGATTTATCTGCTGCCCGGAGGCTTGCGATGTCAGCTGTAATTATATATAGCGGTGGAACGTCAGAGGAGAACCGTCGACGTTCGGTGACGATGACCGATAGTGCGACGAGGACAAGTGCGCACGTCCGCTGCACGTCGGAAGATAACGTTGGCGATTTAAAAAATAAAAATAAAAATTCATTTCCCTTCGCGTTCCCCGCTAAGACGTGCTTTCAGTTGTTGCTACGGTGTATCACGATTGACTCGAAAGCATGAGTGAAAAAAAATGCACCGAAAGCTTAAGACACGTGCGTGCCCGTCCGTGTGTCAGCGCTACGTTCGAATCTATAACTTATAATAAGTTTTATTTGTCGTGTCGAATCAAAACAAATAACGTACTGTCATTTTATATTTTGATAGAACGTTTAATATATAGTGCTCAGCCGATATCGAATTCTCGAGACAATATTTTACTCTTTTGAAAAATATATTATCGTTAGTAACGCCGGAGCAGAAGAAAACGAAAACCAATCACATCGTTTGATTGTAATGCTTTTGTCCGCTTGTTATGCAACGATTGTTGTTTTCTGATCATCGTATCCACGAGTAAAACGCAAGCGAGGTCATGTGAAGAGAAACGATATGGACACCATTATGGTTTCTCGGTAAGCACGTGTCTGCTGTCTATGCACGTATGATTAAAGAAAAAGAGAAAAGACAGACGAAAAACGTTTAAACATTTTTGTTTTTCTACACACGCGCGCGCGTAGAGTCGGAATAAATGAACTGTAACGAAGTAAACGCGGCGTAAGAATATACGAACACCTATGGTATAGCGTCTATGGTGTGTAAACAAATATTGCCGTTAGCGGTGGATGCTGTAAACACGAAAGAAGAAAATCGATCTGATGATCTAAATATAAATATACATTATACAGTCATCCGCGGGAAATCTAAATGATCCGAACCCGCGTAAGGCGATTCCCGTGTGAATTAGTCTATCGGCGAAGGTCGACGATGACATTCTTAACAGAACATTGAACGTAATATTATGTCAATGCTGTATTTTTCTGTGCGTTTCAAGAAATTGTCAAAAAAGTTAGAATTAAACAAATTTTCGTTACGTGGACGACACCATTTAATAATAATAATACATTGTTGTAAAATTCAAACACGTTGAAAGGTTTTTTAACTTGTTGATTCGATTGTCCATAAATTATATATAATTATATATAACTATATTTATTTTTATATTATGATTTTGATTTTCAATTATTACTACATTTGGCAGAGATGCAACGAGGTTAGTTTGATTATAAATGCACACCGATTCTAGGGATTGTTTTTTTTGGCTCGTACGTAATAAAAATCCAAAATTGATTGAACCCGTAACGCCGTGTACCATAAAATGTCAATAAATGATAACAACGATTCCAATGGTTAATATAGTACTTCCTAGTATTATATAACCAATGTTTTATTACATTTTAACTGTATGCATTTGCAATAATAATTATTAATGGACACAAAGCTGAGCTAGAGATATCTGTATTGGTTTTAAAATTAAATTTATCTTTTGTGATCGAACCCTTGGGTTGTAAATCTGCACAAAAAGCTTTATGCGGTAACTTTTTTAGAACAGAAACTATAAATTAACGCAGATGATACTTTGTAAAAGTAATTTTTCGATTTTGTTAGAAGTTTTCTTAGAGTAAGCTTAGGGAAAAAAAGAACCATATGTAATGTTCATTTTTCCAAAAGTTTTATTTTACGCAATGGCTAACCTAACCATTTGAACTTTATAATTAACCGTAGAACGTTCTAAAAGTGCTTAGGTTTCAAAAATATTTACATTATTATTCTCCGTATAATTGAAAGTTATTTTAATACTTAAGGCACTGCATGGTTTGAAAATCAAGATATACATGGATATGATTTTTTAGTGCACGGTCAAAATTTATGATTTTCAAAAATCGCCTTTTGACTTCTTCAGATCCGAAGAAAAAAAAAACTTTTTCTTTACATTGAAAACAAAACTTAAACATTAAAAGTATATATTAGTTTGAAAGGGGTATAAGGTATAACAAAGTTTACGTAATAAAAAGCTGATTTAGGGAAAAAAAGATCAAACTTTTAATAAATTCTATTGAAAAAATTATAACACATTTTGACCACGCATCAAAAAATGATATATTTTATATTTTACACAGTTCAAAATTTTCAAATATTTACGATATTATTTCAATCTAAATATTTTTTAAATATTATATGGTTGATTCTTTTTCATAATATGAACGTCCATACTGCTATAATCTGCTTTGCATTGTTTTGTCGATGATGGCTCTAATTAAAAAAAATATGTACCAAAAGTATGCATGTACTTTATTGATAATATTAGGACTCATAAGTTGATGACTTTAAAGACATAAAAAAAAAAAAAAAAAATGCAAATATGGCATAAAAATATCAATAAATGTCATCGCAAAATGAAATAAAAAAATTACAAATATCTGTTTATAAATGTATCAAAGCTTACAAATTATACAAAAATAATTGCAGTGTACAATTAAAACGTAATTGATACATAAGTAAATGAACGACAACTATCTGTTAATAAGTATTTATATTTTAAAAAACTTCTTTCTACGTTCATTGAAGTAATTGGAGAAAATCTGAAATGGGCCAAATCATCAGCACTGAAATCATCTGGAAAACACTTGAAGTTTTTTCACCATTTAGAATTTTTAAATATTAGGAAAAATTATAAAATGTTGGTATAATAATATTCATTACAATACGACAAAATTGAATGTAACCAGTGTGATAAAATTATATAGGTACTAATTTTAGCCAAAGGTAATTTCCAAGTTTTGTGTTTTTTATCGGCATAATGATCGACAAGAAACGATAGAAGTGAAATAGTTTGAAATCAGTAAAATTGATTAAAAATGTGGTAAAATGACCAATAAATGTCAAAAAAAAAACTTGAAAGTTATAAACGCAAAAGAAATTCAAGAAAAATGAAAAATAAAAATTAGTTAATCAGATTCACATGCTAATGAAACACATTTGTGACCAAGAGAACATCGTCTAAGAGCACATAAAAAATATATTTTTAAATTTAATATTTTTAATTTTTTTTTTTTTTTTTTTTATATAAAAGAAGAAATGCATTACAATTCTATCATGCATGTTACATATTACTTTTTTTATTATTATTATATTGCATAGAAAAAGTTTAAAAAATTAAATTAGTACGCCTATGTTGTTGTGGTCGAAAAAAATACCTTTGCATAAAATCATACGTGGCTGGTATGACTACTAATTAAACCGTGAATTGTATTATTTCAGTATTTGAAAAAGCGAGAACTAAAATTTAAATATAAATGTTTTGTAGGTATTATTATCCCACAGCAAAAATAATAGTATAAAAACAAAATGTTTTGTGCGGTTTGAATTTAAATGAGATTTCTTGATTGGCCCGACTCCATAGCGCCTGGTCATAATTATTATCGAAATAATCCCCACAGTTGTCTTTCTATGATTGGTATAAACTAAATATTTATTTTATTATGATTATCGTTATTTGTATTTATTTTTTTTCTAAATAAGATCATAAATAGGTAAGCCTTTTAATTAAGAAGAAATAAAAAGTTTTTTTACGACAAAAAAATGAATAGCTAAGTAATATTTACAGTTTATATATATATATATATATATATATATTCAAAATATATATTTAAGCTGCTTGTGTTTATCGTCATTATTTATTTAATTTATTTTATATTATTTTACACATTTTTCCACCATAGTAAAATATCTATGTTACTTTCAGAAAATATTTATTATATCTAAGCAACTAACCTACAATATTGTTGTGGCAGACGAATGAAAAAACCCGCGTATCTTATATCATATTAAAATAGTAACAAATTGTGATTTTATAAAATATGTATATTCTTAGTGTGCTGAAATATGTTCACCGATCAAACTTAATCAATTAGTATATTTATTTATTTAGTTTCTGCACACATTTGTAATTAATTCATACTCGTATAGATCATGATAAAACTAATGTACTGTATAGCTAACGGGCTGACTTTAGGATGGATGTTTACTATTGTATTATTCACCGTAGAAACATTCAAATTTTATATTTTACTTTGCAGTCACCTAAAATAGATCGATAAGTATTTTAAAACAAAATGCATATATTACTAATAAAACAGAAAAAAAAATTATTATTATTTATGTTTTTTTCGCGTCCAAATATACCTGCTCCCAAACGGCCGCGTCTAAATGACCTCGCGTCCAAAAGGCTGTGTCAAAATGGCCGCGTCCATTTGTCCCTGTTCAGATATGATACTGCCTAATATTCGGTATCTATTAAAACTGTATTAAACAGAACCAAATGGGTTGGCATAAATTATTTCCAGATGAAAAAAAAAAAAAAAGCTGTAGAACAATAACTATATTTTACTCCATTCAGAATCTAAATATATGTAAATAATAATAGATAATATTTATTTATTATTTTTATTAAAAATCTTTATCTTGATCACTGGACCTCATTGAGAAAACTCGTGTAGAGATCCAATTTTAATAATTATACTTTATTCTCGTTGTGTTATTCGAAAATTATTAAATAAACTGAAAATAGATTTTTTCGTTACTATCACAGGGAAATGTTTACAAATATCAGCAAATCAATTTAGTATATTACTTTCGTACAACTATAAAATGCTAATGGTCGTACTATATATTTTTTTCCTTAACTGCACTACATATTAAATTTATAAAACGACGGAAATATAAGATAAGATTTCGGGTAAGTAAACTTTATACCTTTAAAAGTGTCTATAGAAAAAAACTTATTTTTATTTTTGTAGTTTATATAAAACTTCAATGATTAAATACATTAAACATTTATATTGATTTTTCTGAGAAGAGTATGACTCAAACCAAGGTAATTAAAACTAAAATTTTCATGAATTGACTAAAGAGAATTATTATTTATAATTGAATACAGTATAGTTATGTACGTATATTGCGATCTTGTGTTTATTATCTCTTGCCTGCATCGAAGAAGTATAGTAGACGGTAGTTACAATTGTAGCTGGTTCCACAGAATTAAATAATACGGTGGACTGAATATCGCACGTTTTTATTGATTACAGCTGTTGGCTAGCGAATAGGTACGCGTTTAAGAAGATAAGTTTAAAAGAAACGTCTCGAGAAGAAGAGATTATATTTTTTTTGGTAAATTAAATCACTAAAATCCTAGGAAAATGTTTTCTTATAATACACTGTGTAGGAACACAGTGAAACCTTTTTTGAGCGGGATCGGACGGGGGAAGAATACAAATTTCCATCTATTACAGATTTTCGGACAACTGAATAAAAGGGAAAATTTGGTGATTTCAAATTTCTATTTGAGTAAGTCGTAACATATTCGATGACAATGGCAATGGACGAACAATATGGATTTACGGAAAATTAAGTATCTGCGCACAATCAATATTACGACTTGTTTTATCAAACGAAACGTATGACCGTTATTATTAGTCGGACATTAATCTCAATCGACTGCAAACCAGCGTATCATCCAAAATTGTGATCCAACATGAACGATGCACCGGATTTATACGCACTTACAATACCGCAGATCTAACTCTTAACTTTCCAATTATTCCGTGTCGGTTCGTAATAGCTGTTTGCACACGATGAACGATATTCAAACATAAAAATTATGCGTTTCGTCGATGAACAAACAGTGCATAATTATTGTTTTACTTCGTTTTTGCTTCATCAAGGCATCTGCGGAATTCGAAATTAATAATCATATCCGATGCGCTCGTACATGAAACGCATCCGTATTATTTATTATACACACAAAACCGTTTTGCGTGTGTACTCATGAGCTTTGCCACAATTATATCGAAAGTTACGCGTTTGAAAACCTACTCGTCGAAATAATCAATAACAACCTGGAATGATAGTGTGACGGCGTAATCCGTGCAGTTGACGTCGGTTGAAATATTTTAACGTTATTTACATACGTGTCATTAATACAAGAAAATACGTACATGAACACAATCGTTTTGCACATGAACTAAAACTGCTTTGAATCGTCACAATAGTTTAATTCAATGTTAAATAGCACTGCTTAATATAGCACAACACGTGTACAGATTTACGAGACGCGTAAAACGTTGCAGTGAGATTTTATAACGATAAAAAACGATTTCTCTCGGTCCATTTGGTCACCGAAACACCACCACGTTTTCCGTCTCACTCATTTGGGGTAGTTCTGTGCATTTTTATTGTTATTATTATTATTATCATGACTACAACTATTATTATTATTATTGTTTTTATAAAACGACGGAAAAGCACAAGCGAGTACTTTATTTTATTATATATATATATATATATATACAATGTATTTATTTATTTATTTCCAAAGAACCTCAAAATTTTCTGAACCGGAATAATGCAAAGTTATACGTGTGATTATATTAGCCGGTATATGCATCGGTTTAATGGGATCGCATAAGAGAGGACGGGGATGGCGAGAAGTAGAGAGGAAGAAGGGTATAAATACACACACACACACATTCTCATAAATATATATGTATGTACGCAGCTCGTTGCTGTCTCTTATACACACACACACATACATACCGGCTGCCGTTGCGCGTTTATAAATCTTAATGGGTCCTCTCCCGGGTTCAAATCCGAATTTACTGCTTTCCATTTGTTGCCCAGTGTAAGCCACCGTGCGCCGTCGACCATCACCACGGTAGCAGTTCCGAACCTTTGCTAACCATTTCGCGTCCGCCTGTGTCGTTTTTTTCTAAGGCCCGTTGTAAACGCAGCCAACATTGTGCGTACGTACGATTTATATACGTGCGCTTAGATCGCTTTATATTTTTCTACATTTTATTACAATATTATTTTTTTTTTTCAAAACGGTGCACGCTAAGTCGTTATATGCAGCGGAAAATTCGAGATAATTCGTTTTATTTCTTCATATAATACCGTTATTAAGTCGCACCTTCAGTGCTCCCGACCTCTTGGTCGAACGCGAGTCCGTGAATCCGTACGTCGTAATCATAAGAGATAATCGGACGTACCGCGAGATCGTTTTACATTGCACACGCAATACATTTAATTTATATATATATATATATATATATATATATATATATATATATATATATGTATGTATGTGTATATGTGTGTGTGCGTGTGTGTATGAGTATTACAGCAGTAACTCGCCCGATTGATTGAAAACGATTGACCGATATACATTTTTTTTTCGTCGAAAGTTTCACTCCGGGGAACAATGAACTGGAATGTGCGTTGACGTAACGACAACAACATTATTTTAAGGTCTAAATTTTTATTTTTTCTTTCAAAGTCCAACTTTTTAATGGAGTTTCCCGATTGTGGTTTGTGAAAAAAAACAATATATATATATATATTTGTTAAGCCATTTGGTCTGCACTAGAAACTTTTCGTCAATACAATATAGAATAATATATACTAGTGCAGCAGATGCTTGTAAACGCAATTTTTCCGCAATCTCTCGTATGTTTTATTATATTGTGTTGTCTGGACTGATCTCAAAACCTCCACGGCGATTTTTTTTTCTAAATTGAACGCAGCTCGATTCTGTAACCATTATATAGGAAGGAGATCGGTCTATGAAGGGACAAAACAATTGTCGAACGAAGGAATTATTCGTTCATCCATTGAAAACATACCAATGTAATGTGTACTCCATGCATGGTGAAATGCTGGATTTTAAATATTTTATTTTCCACTATATGAACTTACAATTAAAATTGATTTTCATATTTATTAAATACAAAAATCAAAAATGAAATGAAGTCACCTCTTTAGTTCAAATTGTTAAACATACATTTCATTGCTATGATCAATATTATCCATTGTATGTATTCGTTTATTTTCTCTCTCTCTCAACCTCCCCATATATATACATGTATATTTTTTTAAATTTATCTTACGTACTTTATTCGAAAATATTTGTTATGTACATGAAGCAGGAAATTAAACGTAAATCACATTCTCTAGAGATCATCTCTAACTATTTTTTGGAATGCCGTTTTTAACAATAATATTCTCCTGTTTTTTTTTTTACTGAACTTAATGATTCTCTTCTGACATTAAAACAAAAATATAACTACAAGCAACTTTGCCGTCTTTTGCCAAGGTGAGCTGAGTTTAACTGTATTCCGTAAAGTTTCAGTAGATATCATATGTAGACACGCAGCCAGGTTATATTTTGGAGGATAACTTAAATTAAATATTTAAATAGCTGAAAAGAAAATTATTTCTGGGTACTTCTAAAAACATCAAGTTAGTATTCGAAATAAAATAATTATTGTAAGTGCCTACCCCAATACCGCATAGAAAATATTATGAAAATCTGACACCCTGACTTTCCCACATTATATATTATAAAAGACGAGCTTGGTATTTATTATTCTTTGCAAAGTACAATTATTACAGCAGAGCTGATTATTTTTTTCATTCTGCAGGCGTGCTAAGAAAGCATATTTTTAAATATTTACAGACTTTTATTGCTAAATAACTAGTCCGTCTACCTAGAATGTCCTACATTATATTCCTTTGTTACCTATATAATTGATCTATCTTTCACCGCAGATGTATAATAATATGTTTATTAATTTATAATTTGAATAAGATATTGATATTGATTTCGTTTATTATTTTTATATACAATTATTATTCGGTTAAAAGCATTTAATTGAAATCCCATTTAAATGAAAAAAATATATGTATCTAATCTATATGGTGTCTAATCGATAATAATTTATTATTTGAGTTTAAATAATATTCTTTCATTCACAACGCTAGAAAACTACGAAGCTACTTAAAATTGTAAAACAATCAATGTTCATTTTGAAAATTGAAAAAATGATCGAGTAAAAAATATATATATATATCGGTACATTGCTGTATAAATACGACTATACAAATCGTTATAAAAATTTAACGTGCAAGGCTAATATCGTAACTTATTTTAATTGTAGTTTGGGATTTTTACTTTTCTGGGTACTTTTCACAATACGTATTATAATAAAAATGCTATTCCATGGATTAAATTAATAATATTTACCTATTTCAATATATCCATGAATTTAACAATAATACTACATATGTTAGACTAGTTCCATATATGAGTTGCTCTTCCGATGAGTCACAATAATATTTCAAAGAGAATAAAGGTCAACGTGTGTCACTATCAAATGTGAAAAAGTCGTTGTACCTCATGAGTTATAAACAAAGTTCGTAAACTATTTAAGCAATTGATTTTCTTTTATCAAATCTTAATAAGGGTTTCTTAAAATGTTTTTGGATACAATTGAAACTTAAATTTACGTTTAACGAACTAATTCACCAAAATTGTAAACATTTATGTGATACGTTATAACTAGGGCCCGGATTTAAATAAATTTAAAACTATACAAATATGCTCTAAAAAATAACCAAAAATGCTTTTTAACAAAAAATGAACTTAAAAATGCCATATATATATATATATATATATATATATATTTTACATGACTTGTACATTTTTAATAAGATGTAATTTTTATTTATTATTTTATTAAAAAAAAACTGAAAATTTGAAAAATTGACTTGATACTGACAAGCAAATGTTATAACCGCCATGTAATACGAACAGACTTATTTGAATATGATTTTTGACCGAATACGGGTGACACTCCACAGTTAATAATAAATTATGATAAAAACTGAATCGAAAAATAAAGATTGACAATTAATATGGAAAACCCGTTAAAGCTACTTAAATATCAAGAAAATAGTTAATCTTTAGATTATATTTTTGAATTGGCTAAATTTGTATAGTTTATTGAACAAATATGCATTAAAAACGAAAAAATGATCGAAAAATGCCAAAATATGTTCTAAAAATGAAAAAATATTGAAATATGCAAAAAAAAAAAGCAAAAAATGCAAAATAAAAATTTCACCTTTGAAGTCTTTGTAACATGAATCAAACTATGAACTTGGAAAGCATTGTCTAAGAAAAACCAAAAAAAAGATGCATTTTGCACTGAAATCCGGGCCCTAGTTATAACATTGTAAAGTTTTTCGAATGATTACTCTTAACTCATAACGATTTCAAACTCGTTATCAGTTAAAACGACAACGTTTACAGTTTACAGAGATCCATATATTTGAATTGGATTACAATTTGTTGATAAAGAAAGAAAAAAAAGAAAATTGCCCTGATAGGTGTAATTTCATAGCTGAGAATCAAACGACGGTACTATATATATATATATATATATAACATAAATTATGAACGGTGATATGAGAGTTGACTATGTAAATATACTGTAATTCGGTGTGCAGCAATGTTTTATTGTCGAAATTAATTCGAGTTTTATTCAAATACGTACGCGGCGGTAGTGTAATAATACATTTATCTTAAACACTAATCGGCTATTAATAACGAGTGGGAAGTTTTATGATTGTTTTATAAAAATATAAACCACGTTCACGTGTCACGAATAGCGGTCCGGTATGCACATTATGTGTACAATAAACATTAAGCTGTTCGCTATTATGTATTGCATTTGAAATTTCCGGGACCGATTGCACGGGAATAAAACAGTCGTGTGCGCGGGATGACAGCGAAAGTTAAAGCTAATATAAGCGATTTCGGCTCTTCGAGTCTTCCATTGCAATACTATATTATTATTATCATTATTATTATTATTGTTATTGTTATGCGCGTGAATTCGATAAGGTGATAATGTCAAATTTTCAACACCCGGAGTCGTTGAATTAGATACGACCGCTAGGAAAAATAACGATCCGGGCGAAACGACACTGGGAAAAATTTGCCATTAATCTCTGTTCGTGTAAAAATCGGTATCAATTTATCACAAGAACACCGTTTCCGATACGGTGAAATAAAAAAATCGAATGGTAATATATATATTTTTTTATTTTATCTTTATTCTCGTTAAAAAAATAAAGTACAAAGATAGCGGGACATTGAATAATGTTACCTTTTCGTTTATTTTTTATTCCGTCGTCCGTTCGGATTTTTACATCCAATGTGCATTTCGATATTTATAAACTGAAAACGATCGAACATCGAGAACAATATAATTATTGAAAACGATGTACACACTTCAACGCAAGAGTCATTTCGTGGTTTAAAGGACTTTGAGAAATTAATCTACGAAACTTGTGGCACAGAGAAAACAATTACTATACATTTAGACATAAGAATTTTTTTTTTTTTTTTATTATTTCACAGCCTTCTGCAGATTAAAGAAAAGGCTTCGAAATGTTAACGTTCCGTGTAAAATATGGTATACGACTTCTATGAATGTTCGATAGTTGATGAATTATAATAGTGTTACAACTCTAACCGGTGCGTGCTTGAACGATCATTCGTATTACTTCTTGATGATAAGCGCAGTATGCGTATTATACGTGAACTGAGTAAAAAGTGTGACTAAAGTTTGTTGATTAACAGACGGCAAGTAACTTGTTGAAAACTGTGACTAACTTCATTGGCATATTGATTAATGATCAACATTTTAACATTAACTTTAGCCCTCATTCAGTGTCACGTTATTTGAGATATTAATTTAAAATTTGTATGACTATTCAAAATAGGAATGTATAGTTAAAAAAATTTTAAATCTTTTATTAACTATAAAACCAGACTTGTAAACGTCACTTATGGAATCAATTTCGATTTTAATGAATTATGAAATTTCAAGTAAGAGAATTTCACAATGTATGTAGAACAATTATCGTGTACGTTCATTTATTTTCGATAGTGAATATCCTATGAAATTTATTTTTAAGAATCTTAATAATTATTTTCGTCAACAAGTATAAGATCATCCGAAACAAGCAGTTTTATTTAACAGAACTCGATTCTGGTCCATTTTTTAATGCAATGATCAATCATTATTCTTAAATATAAAATTATTCAATACAATATAACCAATGTAGTGACAAAACTTTATTTACTATGTTGATATAAGTTAAACTCGCAAAGCGAATAATAGTGGCCGTTTATTTTTTTTTTGCATTGATTTTTAAAATATGCCCAAACATTCATTTCAATTTTTAAAATAAATTGATAATTTATTTTTTATTTCTAGTAGCGCAGGAAATATATTTTAACGTAAATATCCATCGTTGGCCGTTTATGTAATCGGGATTTGGATGTATCATGAAAAATGACATAAATATTTTGAAATACTTACGTTATTTTATGAAAATATGTATTGCAATGTCGGTTGAAACTGTCCTGTACGAGTCATGCACTATCCGATGATAGTAACATTGAAATGACAATGTTCAAAACAATAATGGTGCAAATTTGTAAATGTAGAAAAATAATTAAAGTTTAGACGGATTGAAGATGATTCGAGCGTCCGATCTATCATTTTCTTCTTTTTTTTTTTCTTTATTAACTCATTTTCACCAACAGTATAATAGTTAACACGTTTTTCGGTGTTATAGTTTTTTTTTTTTAATTCGAAAGTCTTCAAATTACCGTTACATATCGTAAAATATTTTACATTTATCGGAAGCAGAATAATAGGTATTTAATCGCTATAGAGATATTTAAAAATCAGGTATTAAAAAAAAAATATTGTACCGAATAACTTAAATTCGGAAAACGCGGAACACGTGAGAACGGCTGAAAATCAATAACGATATATATTACCCAGTGTGACATTTTGCGTGTGTCAAGCCCGTACTGTAATATCTGCACATAATCGAAAGTTTTCTTTAAGTTTCTCGCGGTAAGCGAGTCAGGAATCGAATGAACCGCGGTGAATAAAAGCATAAAACGCGCGATAGAGTAAAAATGAAAATCGCACGGTGCGGATGCATACCATGTAGTTAGCTCCTCTGCAGCAAGTTACGACCGTTTATTTATGTATATTCGTGATCATTTCCTCCGGTATTTTATAGTGGGATTTGTGTAATATGACGGTTATATACAGAATATATGTAAACTCCGTCGACGCTTTATGATTATGCGTTACAGTGTATAATATGTTATAATAAAATATAATGCGCTATAATTCAATGTAAAGTCGATCTACATTGCCGATCGCCTTTGAAGTTCAATGATATTCATCGAACGTTATTCAAAGCAGTATAATATAATATATCATACGCGAATCCGGTGATTAATCACTATTAGACTATTAGATTACTAAAGCATTCATTCGTATCACTGTTGTTTGTTGTTTTTTTTTTTTGTAGATACTTATGAAGTCCGATTGTTAATTAATAATTTATTTTGTTCGTTTTAATACGTGAACAGAAATTTCGAATCAGCTTACCCTAATTTCGATTACATTTATTTCGTCACTTATTATAATTTTTGACAAAACAATTTTCTGCACGTAACTTTGTGCGTACTTCGTGTACTTTGATTGATTCAAACACAATATGTCGCATCTGATTATGTATACATACATTTTAATCTTGAATTAAGGTAAAATTTATGTTTGTATTTATTCGATAAAAGTACTTTTTTTGCGATCCAATTATTTTACTCTTACATTCTTTTGTATTATTATTTGGTTATAAAATCTGCAAATAAGAGAAGGAAATACAATTTCAAGATTTTAAAATATTATAATATCACATTAATATCTTGTTTAATAAGAATAAAATACATTTTGAAAATAATTAAATTATACGTAACGCTTTTACATAAAGTAAAAAAAAAAAATACATAAATACTGAAAGCATTATTTAAGAAATCCAATGAGATTCAATGCGGTTAATAGCTTATATAAATATTTTTTATACGATAAACACTTACCATTCTTATAGCATTCAAATATTTTTATTCACTAAGAAATAATAACATCGTTCTTTTTCCTTTATTTAAAAACATTTTCTTGAAAGCTGAATTCATCGAATAAATATGTGATATAAGATTGGTTTACGACTGTTGGTTATAACAATTATCTGTTATTTATCTAGAGATGAATAGTTTTTCCAAAACATATCAAGTCCAATCTAAAATCATTAACCGTATGTCTTACACTCGAATTCGTAATAATGTTTCCTCGAGCACATTTAGCTATGTTGCTAATAATTCAAATTAGTCACAACGCTATATTATATAAGCCGTTAATATACATGCATATTTGTATAATACAATACTATAATGTTTATTGTCGTTTACCTCAATGGGTGTGTTCACAATACATCTCGTGAACATATGTTAGTTACTAATTTCCTAAATTAAAAAAAAAAAAAAACCATATTATTCTAAATGACAGATTGTTGTCTCCGATACCCGATTTCATGTGTTGAAGAAGAGAAAAAGTCGTGAAGTTTGTGAATATCAAATATATTGTGCCCGTTTTGTAAAAATTGACTGCATATTTCGACGTATGTGCCCATAGGACAAAAAAAAGTTTTAAACAATCCAAGTCCAAAAAGCTTGTGACATCCCATCACCATAATACATAAAAACACTTTTGAAAAAACGAAAATCTTTTTTCGATTAAAAGTACTCTGATAAGTTTCTACTACATTTATGTAACACTTGACATAATATAACATTCGAATGGTTCATAATCCAAATTAAACATAGGTCACTATACATTTAAAAAACAACACAAAATATTGTTATTGTTGTAGTGTAGTCATCATTAAATAATTTAATTGTATACACTATTCAAATCTTATATTAATCTCTAGTAGTTGTTCTGTTAAACAAATTACATATCAATAGAGATTCGACTTAATTATTGATTGTGCTGATCTATGAATTAGGGTAAATATACATTTTGATAATGACAAAGGATGTGTGTATTTATTCGAATATAAGAAAAGAAATCCATATTTCTGCAAGTACATATAATTTATAAAAATATAAACATTAAATATTTGAATGTCAGTTCAAAATGTTCAATGTACTATAACAAAATCTCTAACCATTATTTTTATTTATAAAAAATAAAATAATAAAATAATTTAAAAATTTAATTATATTCTTTGAAGAATATCCATTTTATTCAATCAGTGTAGTAAGAACTTTGAACCCAAATAATTTATATACATATATAAATATATATATTTATAATTTTTAATTGCCTTTGAATATTTAAATCGTAAGTAAATTCCGAATTCATGATCTTGGTTGAACATTATTCAAACAAAAAATAAAAGTATTAGTTCTAATCAATAGTTGATTTGTACATCATACATTATATAATATGTTAGATAATTTTATGTTGAGCCCTTGTGAGTTATTATTTTAAATTTTTAAATTAGTGATGATCCATGAAATATTTACGGATTTCTAAATATTGATCATGTATTTTATTTAAGTTAAATTGGATCAAAAAAGTAGTTCCAAAAAAAAGGAACCAGTTAGGAGCTTAATGGATTCCCTGGTCGTGTCGTTGATCGATTGACCATACACACAAAATGTATTTTATTATTTTATTATATCTCTAATAGACAACACTAGTAAGTACATTTTTTAATCGGTATACTCTACGTAATTTTTTTATCGAAATTCTCGAACATTAAATTTTAAAACACACACCGATGAATCTTTCAACAAATCACAAAATCATAAAATCAAGTTTAGTCACTTGTATGAATAGCGATCAAGATAATTGCAATTACTTTCACACAGCGTGCATTCGAGTATAATTTCACTATATACTTATAAAACGAAAAACACACTAGCATTGTCAAAGTTTATACCGTTTCAATAATGTTAATAAAATAAAACATTAGAGTTCTAGAAATTTTTTTACCGTAGTTATTATCCGTATGATCTTGTTCTAAAAACATTCGAGACGAGACATAAATGTACCTACTATTATATCATCGCGAAAACAGTACGATTGTTTTACATCTTACATTGTACAAAACGAAGTATTATATAATATTCAATCAATATAATACAGGTGGTATAGCCAATCGTTTTATTTTAAATAGAATTTAGACTTTTATATAAGTTATACAACGCCGATGCCAAAGGTCTGTATTTCCGCGCGCAGCATTAATCAAACGTCTGCGGCGCGGGTCCGTCTCCTGACTAATACGAGTTTCGGTAGTCATAAATTGTGCGAGGGGACGGAGAGAAAAAAAATCGTCGCGAACAAAAGTCGTACAAGAAAGCCAAAGGACCGCCGTCGCGGTTTCGAACTTTCGAAAGGACCCGCCAACCTGTTCAAATCGAGGAACCGTGTCGGGCGGTGGCAGGGGATTAACGCCGCTCGAAGGAAATTCCGCGGTTCGTCGACTATCACGCGGGTCGTGCGCGCGCCACTTAATTCATCCTAGCGTCGTTTCAGCTACACAACGCACACATCGATTCGACACACTTAATCGTGCGTCGAGAGCGTTTTATTCGTGACCGTCTAGAACCAATCATCAACGATTTCGGTACGAGAGAAATATGGGAAAAGGTAAAAAAAAAAAAAAAAAAAACAGAAAATAAAAATAAAATAACAAACGGAATAGTTTTCCGTTGCTGAAAACTCGTTTTTTTTTTCTATCGGGTCGAGTGCAAACGATTACCTCGATGTCGAGTGGCTGCCTTGCTCTTCATGCGTGGACACTACCGATTTTAACAACACTACGAACGCGATACACCTGTATGTTCTCTACGACCAATGCAGTGTTCTAGTGTTCTACGTTCGACTCGCACACCTTCGCTTCATTATTATTATATTTTTTTTATATTATTTCGTTGCACCGTAACTCGACTACGGAGCTTTCGCGACGACCGCTTACTAATATTACGTTGTAAAACCTATGATCGCGGTGTTGACCGAAACACGGTCCCTTAGACGGCCACCACAGCAATATTAGATGCCAGAAAGTATTACGTCGGTGATGAGATATCGAAAACGACTTGTCAGTTCAGGGTAAAATCTATCGAATCTGCCAGTACACGTGTTATTATAACGTGAGCGTTATCTCCCATATCTTTCATTTCACTATGGTTATGTTACAGCAGATTGTTTCCTCGATTAAAATATTTCAAATCATTGACAAATTATGTTTGTTCTCTACTCAGAACAATTAACGAATGTCGTACGTTTTTTTCAACGCCAGGGACTATTCGTTTGAGCAAAAGTCTAAGAAAAATAGAGTCAAAAATTAGATCGTTGATAACAATTGATGACGACGAGTGTTCGACATATTTTTAATTAACGCTGAGAGTAATCATAAAGCATTGAAATATTAAAACTCACAACGTCCCGAGTACCAGTTGTTATTGGTTTTCAACACAAACTCGGAATAAATGTGTACTTAGTTCTGATTATATCGGGATGGAATTCATAGTGATCGTTAGCATTATTATGGTTATCGATTATGTTTCGGCTAACTCGTAAACCAACAAAGACGCATAAAGATGGGCGCCAAATAATAAATAAAAGCATTGATCTGAAGACTTAAAAACATCCTAAATTCCGATTATTATTGTAATTTTACGGTTTATTTATATATATATAGACGTTCGATTTTTATTATGTTTTGACGTTTCACATAGAAAGAATAAATCGAAATTTATCCTTCCTCTTTTCTTGGCGCTCGATAATAATGGATGTCGCAAAGTGTTTATTATATGTATAGTGTCAAATTGAATTATCACCGCTAGTCAGACGCGTACTGGACAAGAATTTTAAGCCGTTGTGCGTCGTCGCGTATTTTCTCGCTGCAAAATATCTCTATCATCAACAGTAACTCTTTTTGACCCTCTCTAAGATTAATGGCGTATTCCGATCGTTCTCTGTATTGAACGTTCTAAAGGACATTATTCAATTACCTTCAGAGCAATAATTTGTTTCTAAGCCGAGAACATCGGATCCAATAAATCGCTGGTGAGTGTCATTCTCCGACGATCGGACCACGGTACAGTAGTATATTTATATGATAGAACACAACCGACACTCGAGGGCGTGCGCGTGCGTCGTTTGTTATAATATTATGTGTGTAATATTTCTTTTTTCGTTTACCAATGGAAAATATTTTAATGTTAGGATTCTTGTCGACATTAATTTTGATTAATTGACCTCCTTTGTTCGATACCTGTAGGTAAAGTATGTCTACGAGTTTGAAATCCTATTTAAATCGTTCAAAGCAAATTGAATATTTAACGACAGATTCATAAAGGTCTTCGTCGCATATGCATTTATAAATATAGACCAATATATATTTTTATTTTTTCGTTGAGTTTTTTCATCGTAGTTATGGTAAAATAAATGAAACCGCAAAGAATATAAATAGACGCCTCAATTTAGAATTTGACAAATACCAATGGGATATTAAATACTATTCGAAAAAATACAGACATAACATTTAATACAGCGTTTTGACGTTCAAAAATTGCGTATTATTTTGTAAAATTCAAATGTATAAGAAATCAAGAAAGATGTATCCGTTACACCCTGTCGTTTACAACTATTAAAATAATAACCGCACTCTCGTTCATTTCGTCTGGACCAAAGCGTCTTGGTTTCGAACCAAATGACTGACATTGGAAAGGAATAACGTTCCGCCAAGCTTTGGTACAATACTGTCACCAGAAGGGAAAGCATTCGGTCGCCATTCAAAACTATGTCCGCCGAAACTGACGGGATAAGGACGCGCACGTTTGCACCAGAGCAATTCGCTGCGGCGACAATAATACGACAAAATATCTCCGTTGTCGACTTATCGGTGGATAGGATTCTCGACTCAGCTTAATTACAATCCTCCAGACTCGATGCCAAACCGTTTAAACCGCCACGTCCACTCGTTAGAATGAGACGTGAGGCCAAGAACGGTTGTCTTGGAAACTCATTATTTCGCCTTTTCTCCGGGCTTTCCACCGTCTCGTCGTCTTGATGGTTACCGATTAATTTATTAAACTTCGGCAGGACCGTGGCCAAAATATCTGTTTCCTCTTCTTCTCCGGGACGGGCGGCGTGCCTTGCTGATGGACGCACGTGTGGTTCAGGGGGGATGGGAGGAAGGCAGTGGCTGGTATTTACGACGAGAAAAATAAATAGTAGAAGAAGAAAAATCGATTCATCGAAGGTGTAAATTAAAGCACAATGGGTGCTTCTATTACACCGTCGTTGCCGTCCACCGCCAACGACGTGTCTCCGGCACGAGTCCCAGTGCCAACAAATCCTTTATACGGGCATATCGACCCTCGTCCCGTTCGCCTAGAGAGTACACCAGTTAGTCTCTCATCACGTCGACGTCGTTTGCTAACACCGACCGTAGCACTTCTCATTGCGGATGCACGGACGCATTGCTGCAGATATTGCTTGTCATCCGGATTTCTTCATCGTACATTGTACGTATGAAAGTATCGAAGAGTTGCTGGAAAATAACCGATACGACGCATCGACGAGTTTTTCGAAACATCGCGTACCAACGTACAATAGAAACCGTTCATATTCATGACATTAAACGGACCGGTAAAATGTATTCACAATAACAGATAGTAGTTATTACCGAGATGCTTTCATTTTTCTATTTTTTTTAATTTATAAAATATATTTACAATCCATATACGCAATAACACGATAAGTAAAAATATTGACATATTTTTGACATGACGCCTTTCCAGAAGGAGGTGTTCATTGACCCTGACGGTAGTGTTCAAGAAAAATGTAAAGTTCCACAGTACGTATGCAGATCATAAAATTCATATTATTGGTCATATTTTATTATCATTCATCTTATGGCGCTTGGTTCTAGTGGTTGAAAGACGAACTTACAAATGCTTAGTAAATATACACATTTTGTTAAACATTTAGAGATTGCAAGACACCTCAATTTTTTTTTCTTTGCACTTAATTCAATGAATATGAACAATGATCGTAGTTAAAATTTTCAAAGATAAGACCAAAATTATCTTCATAACATCGAACCTATAGTGATTATACAACATTACAATAACCGATACAAATCAGTACATCAAATATACGAGTTTTCCGGGGACCTTTAAAATGTCATATCATAAGGACGGATTTGTCATTATAACTGGTGTTATAAAATAAATAAACTGTTTCTTCTGTGCTCGTTCGTATTTTATCGACGTAAGCTCGATTGACGATTGTTGCGCTATCCGCTCAAAACATTGATTGGAAAAACGTCAATTCGTTCAAATAAAGTAGGTAAACTTTTTATGACCGTAAAATTTGATCATGAACATTTTTTTGAAAAAATCCGTTCATGACAGATGAGTTTAAAAATTAAAAGCTAGACGTGTATGAAATGTGGTATTTTTTTTTTACAATGTAATTTATTATTTTAATAAGATAACTGTAAAAGAAATTTTGAACAGAAAAAATCGTATTCATTGGATTCTTCAAGTTTATAAAATCAGCGAATTAAAATATATATATATATATATTTTTTTTAGGTAATAAATTGATAATAATTTTATGCAATTTTAATATAAAAAAATTTAGGATCTATATTAACACTGAAAATTAATTATTCTTAAAATAATCTAGTAAATGCCAAGCATTTAATGAACATAAACTTACACAAATCTAGTGTGATAATTAAATAACAAAACTAAAATAAAATTATGAAGTACTAATAATATTTTAATTTAATTGATATTTAAGAGTAATTAGTAGGATAAAATTAAAATTGAACTATTCACTTTTGATTAAAATTATATACATTTAATTAAATTTGAGATCTTGTATTAACTCTTTTAATTATTACATTTAACTGAGTTATATTACTAAATTAATACTGAACAAAAGATTCCATAAAAAATGTCTTACTTATAACTAAATTAATCCTTTCAAAAATTATAAAAGCTGCATTATAAAATTATAATAATTTTAAAAATATCATGCGAAATAAATCTTTAAAACAAATTTCGATATATTTAACAGTCTAAAAGAGATTTTAATGACTAGTTTTATTTTTATTTAGTACTTTTTATGATAAAAAAATCGCTTTTGCTATATTTATTTTTTCAAATTAAATAAAAATACAATGACTGAATTTTCTATTGTCAAATGAAAGTTGATTTTCGAAGGTAATGAGCTCGTAAATTCTAAAAATTGAAAATATTTACAATCTTGTACCATTTTAATTAAAGTTAATAAAATAAAATATTAATTTTAACATGTTTTTCACAATGGTATAGTAATATTATTTTTCATCAATTCGCAAAGAACAATATTTTATTTCATTATTTAGAATTAATTTGCATACGCGTGAAATAACATTCAACCAATAAAATACAAAAGAAGATGTCTCGAGGAGAAGAATAAGGATAATATTGTAAATGTATGTACACACATTTTACGTATCGGAAAAACTCAATGTGATAAATAATGTCAAATGTCGTATTGGTTTTTTTCATCGACTGAACGATTTGAGTAATCTATAGCGTATTTGAAAACGATCATTCGTAATGAATCTAGCTGCTAGATTCTAGCAGGTCAGTGAGTGGGGTGTTATACTTGTCCATCAAAATGGCTCTTGAGTAATAATTGTCAAAGAACAATTCGGTTAACGCGACTAGGAAATGTATGTCGTACGTTTTGCGGTTATTTCATTGTACGACTTCGGTGGACGGTCGCTGGCAAGACTACGTTTCGAGATGATAATATAGCCGTAGGGTAGCACTACCACGGAATTGGTGGCGGATGCAGTCAATTTGTGGCAGTGTATGCAGTGTGCTGATGGTGGTGATTGTGATGGTGGCAAAAAGGCAATTGTCAAAGGCCACATTAAATTCCCTCTGGCTATTTTATTAGATAGTTTTTTTTTTTTTTTTCATTTTCGCGTTCGCACCGGTTACGGACCAGTATATTTCAAAAGCATTCTGTAGGGATAAAAGAGAAAAAGCAGCATCCCTTTATTTATAATAAAGGTGGATGGAAGTCAGTCGGGGTAATTTGTATGTGAGCGTGCGCGCAGACGCTCACAGAGGTGATGTATAAGAATGGTCGAAGGGCGGAAAAAAAACTTTCAAAGTATTTGGCGTTAAATGCGATTTATTCGTCGGATAACGTTTTGCAGTAAGGAGGATTCATCGTACGGCCACCGTCGCCTAAGCTACATTATCTGCTCTTATCGGATACCGGAGATATCCAAACTCGGATTTCAAAACTTATTAGCACCCATATCGTGCGGTTTAAAGGATAAAATGTATATAATAAAGGATTATTACGTACTATCCACCCATCAATCTCCAGACCATTGTCCGAATACGTCATTCGAGTTTCCTATAAATGGAACATTCTTGTCGTCCTTTACTTACTTTGCTGTCGACCGTGACTACTAACAATAACTAACCTATGGTCTACCTACTCACATGTAATAATACGTAATTTCTACTACCATACTGTAATACATTATTATTCCTCATGGTTACACGATCTACTGCCAACATCCTCGAACGGAAATCCGTGCAGTACAATTTTGATCGACAAATAATAATTTATAATAACAAACATCTAAGAACAATCTCACCAGTTCGTTTCATTATAGTTTATTAGTTATACGTTACCGCGTATTAGTCTAATCATCACGAGAACAATCATATTGGATCAAATATCATTATATCATCTAATATCAATATTTTTTATACGTTTCTAAAAGATACGAAAAAATGTATACACGTACCTTAAAAACATACAATATCTCATTTTCATAATTCATTCGTTAAACTGCAATAAACTCGGTGTCACAACATTCATAATTTAGCTATTACACTGTTTTTACTCATAGTAAACCACATTTGTGTTCTTCTTTGTATGCACCGTAATGGTTGATAATACTTATTCCACACGACAAAATAAAAAATCTTAAAATATAAGTTATGTATGATTTCTAAATACGTTATACGCATTATTCAATGTAATAGGTTTGATTTTCATGTTGTCATCTGATTCATATACATATACATATTATAATCATAAATCATTATGGTATACTCAAAATTTTAGCTGACCACTTTATTGGTTTCTGTGTGTAACTGTATATTTTACCAGTAATAAGCATTTCTATCCATAGGTTTTTTTTTTACATTTGATTTATCTAAATTATTTTATATAAACAGGATTTATTCATAAAATTATTATATAAAGTATAATTTAGTCAAACAACGTTTTGTTTTAGTGTCGTCTGGTTCAAAAACTATTAAAAACTAAGTTATTTAGCTATAAGTTATTTCTTATGCACACAAAAAATTTATAATCAATGTTTTATGTAGGAACTTTTATAAATACTAGCTTCTACCATCACATCAACACTTAGATTTTCCACACATATGCAAATCATAACTAGGGATTTATAAATATTTATATATATTTCGATGAATATATTACCAATACCAACCTGTAACTGCTTGATGAAAGTATTCTAAGAAAATTCTGTCAAACAATTTCGATAGTTAGTCAAGGGGCTTAAAATATTTTCATAGCAAACTTTCGATCAAAAAAGTTTTGAATGTTCTTTGATATTTGATGGGAATATAATACATAATCTTTTCTGCTGCAGCAGTTACTTTAGCCATAATTTTTTTTTTAAAAAAAAACTTTTATTTTAAGGAGTAAAATCTAATATTACTTTCATAAAATACAACGTTTCAAAAACAGGTGAATAATTTAGTTTTTCTTAGGAAAGTGAACTGCAATTTACCGAAAAAATATAATTCATCTTATCTTGTAGAATAGAACAAAGAAAATGTTTATCCCCATCAGATGATACAGATTTTTTAAAAGTTATAAGATTTTTCTTACAAAGAATTTTGCTGATGAAAAAAATATAAAAATCTAATATATTTTCCAAATAACTGTATAGTAGTATTAATACCATTAGGCACAAATTTTGGGATATCTTTTCTAATTGATATTTATTTTGAAAACATTTCATTAGAAGTTAATAATGTCCAACAACGTATAATAGTCTTCTTACCGATGAGTATTACTCCAACAGATGATGTATTTTAAGGTAAAGGAAAACGAAAATAATGGGTTATCACACGAATGAATGAGTCACTGATGAAATGTTATTAAATAGTTTATTTTTTATTTAAATTATTACAAATCAGATTTTCATTATATTGGGGATCCGTGTTTGTCAGATTTGTCACAGCGAGCGAATCTGTCGATTCTAATTTTAAAAACATAAACGAAAACAACAACAAACTGTCCGAGTTTTTTTTTTTATCGTGTGTTGTGTGGACTACGTTCCAGATAAATAAGTTCCATGTTGAAATAAAATAAATCTGACTAAATGGAAGTAAAAAAAAAAAAAAACTAAACATTATTCAGCTTTTAAAAGCGGAACGTTGATATTGCCTTCACAGGTCTTCTACGTTTTGCATGCTGTTAAATGCACCACTTCCAATGATTCCTGATGTAATAATAATTATAAATTTTTTCAACCTACTTTGGTGACACTGTTTGCTGTGCAGTTTCAGTAAAACTATTGTTGTGGATCGAGCGCGCTAAAATCTCCACTGCTTACCGAACAATAAACGCACGTTACATGTGCTCATTTTACATATAATTATTATAATTATGTTATGTATGAACATAAACGGTGTCCCACGACCATTGTATTTGCACCACGTCACCCGAAACCGTCGCGGAGGATACCCTGTATAGTAAGGACTGGATTCATTATCAACTTAGTCCTTAGGTAATACATTTTTTCGTCGTGGTATGGTTTTACGAAAACGTTACGATTGAAATGTATTACTTTCTCCGTGTTCTCGTAAACCGAAAACGAACACAAGGAAAACATAATACCAATACCGTTCACAATTAATCGTGATCGTTCGTAGTTAGAAATGGAATCTTCGGAGAGAAATTTATGTTGGTCCGCAGTAAGGGTACAGAGAAAAAAAAAAATAAAAATCAAATCAATTCCATAGTGCGATTTTTCCGCGCATCCGAAATTCGTCGCCACCGCGCGGTGCCTTTGAACACACTTCGGGCCGATCTCGTTGCACCTGCGCACACCGTGTTCAATTGACCGTAACCTGTGCGTGGCTTTGTGTTGCAGGAGGATGAACGTGACGGGATTCCGGGACGACTTGGCCGGTGACGGGCACAGGGCGTGCGGGGCCCGGGTGACGGTCGGCACGTACTACGTGCTGTTCGCGGACGTCTCGCGCGGCCGACTGGTGGCCAAGGACGGACGAGCGGCGCTGGTCGAGTGGACGGACACCAACGAGAGATCCGTGTGGCACGGGCTAGGTGAGTGGTTGCGCGAGAACACGTGTTGGACGGCGCGCATGAAACGTGAACGGCGAAATAGTGTGGCCGTCGTTTTTCGCCCCCCCCCCTCCCGCGACGACATCCGTGACGGATCGGCCGGTACGCGCAGACCCGGCGTGTCCGTCTCTAGGACCGTTCAAGACGTTTATGTTTTTTTCAATGAATCCGAACGGTCTCCGGGCCGTCAGGGTTTGTTTACCGTTTTAAAAATATACTCATGAATAATGAACAGTGATTGTACTGCGTTTAAGTACAGGTTTGAGTAAACGTGCCCGATACGTTTTGTAAAAGCCCTTGGTGGCGGGTCTAGGATTTTGATTTGGATTAGGAGGGACAAAATTTTTATTTTTTACATTGCATCGGTAAAAAAGAAAAAAAAAACAATTACTCGTATTGGTAAAAACGCATTACTTTGTATTTATACATCGCTCCGACATAATAGCACCTCCATCGTACCCTTAAATTTTTATTATTTTTAATTTTACTCCTCTTAAAAATTTTAGTCGCACCGAGTGCTGCGATGGACCATGAGGAAACCTATGCCCAATCGCCCTTCGTTACTCATTAAATTCGCCACTAAAGTCCCATTTATTTGAAACGCAGGTAGATGATTCATAAACATAAAATATAAAAATCTAAATGATCGACCATATGACCGCGTTCATTTTTCCGTAGAACTTGAACGTGAACGAGTTCAATTTCTATGTGAATGTTTTGAACACTGATGGCGTTACGCTCAATTCTAATGGAAGGGAAATGGTTAGGCGCACAAGGTTAACCCAGAGAGGGACGATTGCTTCCTCCCTTCCTTCGTATACATAACAGAAAAAAAACCTTAATAATCCAGGATTTTTCGATGTTTTAGGCGTACCGCTCAACGTTCAAAATATATTTAATATTAATTAAATATACAATAAAAATGAAAATAATCATAATACCGAACACTGGTATAAATCAGATAATGTAACCTTTGATTTTTATCCCCCTCTCTTTTATATTGGTCTGTATTTACCTCCATGGGTTCTGTGTATAGTAATAACTTATAAAAAAAACTAATAAATTACCTTTTCTGAAAATATATACTTATCCATTTGTACACAATTGACGAAACAAGTTTTAATATTTTTATTATTTTTTTTATTAATATTATCCGTCATTGCGAGTTAATATTCTTGATAGAAAAAAACATCATGCAGTGAAATCATAGGCGTATGTACGCAGGATACTGAACATTCAATAGAATTTCAAGGTGAATTAATCTTATTTCTTAGTTTTAAGTAGTAAATGGTTGTGATTGAATATTTAGATTATATAGATTTAATTAGATTTTTCAATGATTTTCCAATGAGCATTAATATCAGATATAGAATATGATATGTTTACGTGTACTTAAAATTATGTTGTGAATTATTTTGTATAATACAATAGATACTGTCGACAAATTACAGGTAGAAGTTATTGTATATGTATCGATACGCTAGTTTACTAAGCGAAAAATATTTGGCACCTCTGGCTTGGCTTCTTTTCATATCCATAACATCGTAATAGAGTGTACTATTATTGCGATTATCTTTCCAGAAATGATTTACAATATGTGCATATTATATTTCGTAGATTAAACTGTAACTAAACATTACATTTCAGTCAAACTGTGTTCAAGTTAAAATTATTATAAATATATTTATAATAATTTTATATAATATAATAATAAAATATAATAATTATAAATTGAATATAATCACAAAATAAATAAAATATCATCATTATGATAATTATTATACACGGATTACCCACGGAAAGAATATTTTAATTCATATTAGAATAAATTATAATTTAAAATCAAATTATTAGTAATCATGTAGATATTAGATACGTTTTAAACATAGTATAATAAGCAACTATGAAAATAACTTTGTCAAAGATGTTAATAACTTAACCTATATTATACAGATGAAATATAACTATAAACGAATATCAACTTTAATAAAAACACTTATAAGCTAGGTATTAATTTATTAATATTCATATAAAATGAGTTTAGATAACATATATACTTTAATTTAATGAAAACAAATGTTGATCTATGTATTATATTTAAAGTTGTTTCGAACGAAAATAATAATTATTTTCATTAAAATCATATTTAAATTGTACAATATATATATTATTTAAGACATATAGACCATTATTGTGTCTTTTTTTATGGCATAGAAATTATGAGCCACTTTACAAGACATTCAGCATGATGATACGCATTCTATAGTTCTTCTAAAAGTGTAATTATGATTTGTTTGATTTGAAGTACAAATAAATGTATTATATTTTCTTTTAATTTAATCGATTTTTTTTCAAACCAATTAAATAAATCAACTACAGTTGTAAAATTCTAATTTACTTAAGTTAATAAGATTACGTGGCCTATCACTTAACAAACCATTTAATATTAAGTTAAACATTTTAACTTAATAAAAATTAACTTTTGCACTTTACATATTGTTCACCATCAGTTATGTCGTCTTCTGTACACCAACATGTATTGGTATACAACATACACTAATGGGTATGTACAATTCACTTTCTTAATTATACATAGTTCTCTGGTGCAAAAACTACAATTCATATAAGATGACAATTTGCGTTTATTTACAAAGCAATTTGCCAATTATTATATGCAGATATATATTTCCACAGTGATTATGAGAATGAAGTCGTTTCTCGGTTTCTCTTGTAGTTATAAAGTAACTAGACAAAAGTGTGCAGATACTATGTATGTAATACGTGTAATCATTTCCGCTCGATCTTCGTAAACTTGACACAGACCTATTGGAACGTACGCGATCGATACATTTTACTGATCAAGTACCTACACGCATGGGATGAGATAAGTGTATCACCAGCAGAATCTTCGATGTAACGGACTGTGTCCGAGTAAAACTTCAAACGTCAACAAGTTATTTATTACGAGCATTTCACCTCTCTCTCGGTCTCTCCGACGCCGTATATCTACATCGCTCCACGCATGTCTATTACGACGTGTCGTCGACTGATATTCACAAAACGTCCGCAGCGAACCGCAACGACCATTGGTGAACGGATTGCCTATTTTCCCAAAATTAAATTCAGCGCAGAATACGACGATGGTATCATACGTACACAGGATTCGCTCACTATATCATTGTCTATACCATGGCCAGTATTTTTCCCTGCCCGATCAAATACATAATATGCACGTGGTCATCCACAAGAAACAAGAGCGTCTTAATTGAGTCTTATAGAAAAATTATTTAACATAATTGTACCTACTATCGAAAATATAACATTTATATATACATTATATTATGCCGTTAATATTTGTAATAATGTGCATTATTTTAGATCGTCACCTTTTAGAAATGAAAAAATTCTGACACGAAGAAAACACAAATCAAATGATAAGATTTAAATCCAACCACATTGAAATCTAAATAAAACATGAGTTAAAGCCATTAGGCTATCAAGAGCATCTACAGTGAAAAATATATTGAAAAGATAACTGACGATTCCAGTTTAGTTGACAAGTTATTTATACGTCGGATGTAGCTCACTTCTACTTCAGGAACGTCTAATGGACATTAGTTTAAAGGCATGATATTTTTAACCTTTTGACCGTTAATTGTATCAAAGTGCGCGTTATGTTTTTAATAATAACATTTTATCCATACATATTTCTAAGGAAAGTTATAACAAATTTTTCCATTTTTTTTTTCTGTATTACCCTTTATACATATATATATATATATATATATATGCATCGAATGTAAGTACGTCACACATTTCACAGCACAGCGCGCACTGATGGTAAAAAAACGTAACGCCATTATTCGGACCATTGACCACCACCGCCACCGCGGATACTTTTCCATATATTCGTACACGGCATTAATGGAAAGACCCGGACAATTTATACGGGTCGTAAGGGACAATGAAAAAATTTCATCCACATAATAGTCACGGAGAGAGTATATATAAATATATATATATATATATATATATATAAACATGCATGTAGTGCCGGACGTTAGAGGAAAAATGACTTCTCCTTCGCAGTCGACGTAATCGCGTGAAATGTTGAATATACGTATATTACAATGTTCAGTGGTCGGTTTGCAGTACCTATAAGCATGCGGTACTGGAGACACGCACATAAGAAGATAAGTAAACGGTCGCGTTTCCATTTCATACGAAAGTTTACGATTGTTTTTATCTTTTCGAATACACCCAATATTAGACATATTGTACGTGGAATGTTCCGCAACGGTTAAAACGTACGCGGTTGTGTTCCAAAATTATCGGTATCCGCGGTCGTTGGTGCTTTATTAATCCTGTTCGCGAACCGAGAATTTCGTAATCAAATATTATTTCCTTCACGTGCGTGTTGAGCTAGAAATATCCGGGTACTTAACGTTTTTTAGAAATTAACTATCAATAACCTAGACACTATATGTTTCGTATTGAAAAAAATGTATTAACATTGTTGCGCCGCACGAAAAAAGTGTTGTTTTACAAAAAAAAAAAAATATATATGGTCTGTAAACAATCCAAATTTCGAGTTTAAGAACTGAACCACAAGTTCACACTCATTTGAATCTACGGTCTTGGAAACGAGAACCCATTGAAAAACGAAATCCGGTCACGGTGCAATAGATTTCGGCAACCGTAGTCGTACGCCGTTCCCAGAAACGCGAACCCGCGTTGCATGAAACGTAACACAATTGCAATTCTCACCGGTATGCCACGGCATGAGGATCGCCGTCATCGGATCGCTGCAACTGTCGTCGTGCCCGCCGCCGCTAAACGTAATTATTTCGCAAGACTCGCGTCGAATCGATAACGTACACGCGCAACGGGACAACCCCATTGGAGCCAGCCCAGTCGGCACGTGCATTGAACATGCTAAAACGGCCGTCGATATGCGTTTGTCCGCGAGGCGTTCCTATAAACGTCGCCCGGGAACGCAACCGGGATCGAGCCCGTCACGGCCCCAGTCGTTTCCTTCGCCCAACAGTTTTCCCAGCGAATCCCTACCGAAGGGCTGCCGGTGCGACTTAGAACACCGCGTCCAATGCAGTGATCGCGCGCGATGTCGGGATCGTGCGACCCAACGCGTGCGCCTGTTCAACCTGCCGGGCCAACTGATGCCTTTCGACACGCGACCGACCGCGGTTGAAATCCCTCGCTCGATCGTTTCGGTTCGGTTCACCGTCTTGGACGTTCTCCCAAGACTGCGATCCGGTACGATTACCGTTGTTGCGTAAATCTACCGATGTGATACGTGCACGAAAACCCGAACCGGACGAAGTGACGAATAATATTAACAAAAGTACTATTCGAAATCGAGCATGATTATTATTCTGACAAATAGTTAACGAAAACTCGAAGTTCAATAGAGAGAGAAAAAAAAAAAACTGTCGACGACATAAACATTTCTTTTCAGTTTTAGATTCATAAAATACAGTTTGACTCTCGGAAGATCACAAAATAAAATTTCAAGACATGTACACGTGAGACATTTTCTTTTTGAAATAAAAATAATCAATATCCAGTGTAAAACCAAATTGGATTTAATTTAAAACCTTTACGGTAGGTACATTTTAAGACTTCAGGGCGTGGGATTGTTGAAAAATACCGTCGAGGTCCAATAGTTTTCAATCGTCACAAAAGCCGTCAGGGTATTTTTAGTTTCCTAAGTAGAAATTATTTTTACAAATGTACAAAACATGGATGAATTCAGTTACAACAGTGTTTGGAATATAATGTTGAATAAGAAATATTTTCTTATTGGCACAACATCAATCACGAGTTCAGTAATGGAATTTTTATTTAAAAGCCATCTGGTTCGTTGGAAGTCGAGATGTGATTGCAGTTATGAAAATAAATATTCCAACGAAATTAATTTTGATCAAAAATTAACAATGCTATACACAATTAGCACAATGGTAATTAATATATTGCGAAACCATAGATGAAAGAATAAAAATGAGATAAGTATTTTCTTTTTTACTTGAGTCGTTTATTCGTTGTATTTTATTACATTTATCAACAACAGTATTTTTTAATCTCTAGTAACAGATACTGATAGAATATTCATCACGTCAATTATTAGCTCAACAACTCGTTTTATGAGGTACTGTATTTAAATAAATTTAATATACTCATTCAGAACAAATATAACTATCAACTATATATCATCTGATAAACTGTGTAAAATATTATCACTAACCATATGATAATAAAAATATTTCACACGTACATATTATAATTTCAGTGGTTTCTTTATTTTTCGATTTAGACATATTAAATAATTTCCACGAATTAACCATGACATTTTAAAGTCAAAAATCAATATCATATTTTCAAATTGTTAAACTTTCCTCTTTAATTATCAGTTTTATCGTTATAAGAATCTTTTTCTATCTTTCTATTTTTCAAATAGGTTATTGCAGTTAAATAGTATAACGAGAGACTTTTTTTTTATTATTATTACCCTGATAAACAATATTTTTATAGCAGAAAGCTTTTCTTTTCTATAAAATCAACATTAGTCGTTTTCTGTATTCAAAGTATTAGATCATGTTTAATTCTAAAAGTCCAACGCATTTCCGGGCTGTAGATGTATTGTGCGTAATCGGAACTAGATGGGTTCAAAATGCAAATATCTCATGTGACAAAGTTGAAAGGAAAATGTAGTGCAGAACAGCATATTTTGTCACTATGTATTGGAAAACCCTTTGATATTGAGTATATAGATTTTTATTTTTTTTTTTGTTTGTCATAGCGAATAATATAAGTACGACCAAAGAAAAAAAACATCATTTTTATATTAATACGTTCTCCAAGGCGCAATGCGAAAAGCAAAACGTACGATTGCCAATGTTATTCTTATTAATACTCGACCATACGAATTTGAAAAATAATCGTATTTATGTTATATGTTCCGGTTGTACGGTGCATGATTTGCATGATTTTCGCTCCATTGGAATATTATAAGAGATTATATGATTCCATTCAAAACATGTGTCAAATCCCAATAATACAAATAAACGTGTTCATTTCACTTTATCTCAGTGTATAATACAATTCGCACACGGGCATTTATAAAAGTTTACAAAAACGAGCCGCAAAGAGTCACGTTTTCAGTGAACACGTAGTGATTGCTGGTGTTTTCATTGCTTTGGATTCGATAAACATACGCAGATATCACATTTTTAACCCTTAGCATAGTACTGTTATCTTGCTATTATAACATACCTATCATCGTTTTATGGTGATATACTATCCGAGGTCCTGTGGTTTTCCAATCAACCAATTTCACACGTAGAAATATATGTCTGTACACCGTTAATTGTTTCGTTCGGAACTTAAAACTGTACTTCGGCGCATACGATTCTAACTTACTCGCCTTTGAAGTTAATCAAATCGGCTCTAAAATCTACGGTTTTTGTACCTAAGAAAGGTAATAGTTTATCGAATTTCATTAAATAAAGATGGTATTAATTAGGTCTAGAAAATAATTCTGAGACTGCTAAACAAAGGCATGTTATGGCACAGCAGTTTCTAATACTAGCTGCTTTTATTGTACACAAATATGGAAATAAATACAAATACTAGTCAAGTCTTTGATTAAAAATACAACTTTGCGTATCTCGATTTAAGTTATTAAAATATACAACTGATTTTTTGATAAATTTGTTTTCCATCACATATGTTATAATATTATGATTAGTTGTGTTCTCCACAAAATATGAATTTTTTTGTTTACTCGGAAAATGATTAAACAGTTTTAAACAATGGAAATTATAAGTTTATCTTTTTTATCTATATTGATTTTATAGAATAATTTCAGTATTGGAAATTGTTTATCCGTTTTACAGACTTTTAGAGATCGTATACACTTAAAAATGCAATAAAAAAAAATTATTAGTTCACTTTTCAAATTAATGATTTATAAATTCTCAATTTTTTTAAGCAGGAAGTACTGATTATCATGGATTATTCAAATATTTAATTTTCCCTTCTTCAACCTGTTTTTTGTTTCTATCGTTAATGAAATATATTCATTACATAGAAAAAATTAAATAAAATAAACTTTAAATTTAGATTCTTGTCGGTTTACCTTTTTTATTGTGGATGATTTGAATTATTTCCCATTAGATTAATATGTGAATTAGATAACTGAAATTAAAAATATAATTCAATTTAGGAATCATTTTGAGAAATGACATAATATTATACTCTTTGTCTTTGAACTTATGTAGATTTCTAATACAATTTTAGGGACTATTTTTGAACACGAATATTGTGCATATAATCTTTACCGTATTTTACCGTATAAATATTATGAATTATAATTTACATCTGATAAACTGAACATCAATATTACCAATATTACAAACGGTAAACGTGTGAATACAAAAAATCTAACTTTTTACATTAAAAACCCGTATTTTTTATTTAGGTCAGTGGTAATCAAATTTATTTTTGTCAGGCTTAAAATTTGAAATGTTTTCTTTAACTTTCAATTTATTAGAATGTTATGACGACAAAAACGCTTCAGCATGGTGATACATTAATTAATTTAAAGAATGTATACTGTATTATTAAATTTTTCCATTTTTTTTTTTTTTTTTTACGTAAACGTAAAATATTATGGATACCCAAATAAGTGTTGTTATGTAGAATACTTTTCATAAGCCAGATATTAAACGATGATTGGCCGCATTTTGGCCACCAATAGGCTAGACGATTGACAGTACTTAAATATTATGAATTTAAATACCTCATATTATTTCCTGAGTATAGCAAAACGTTTTTTTAATTTCACTACAGATTGGTTACAGGTTTGCGACGTAACTGTGTTACGATAATATGTGTTTAACATATTAACTACGTAAATTTAAAAAAAATATGTATAAAATAATGTTTTTACAAAAATTTTACAGATTGAAATAACATAATTAGCTTTTTTTTATTTTGTTCAAAATTAATTAAAAGTTTATTAAACCATACGTAAGATTCGATTACAATACAGGTAAAATGCATACAAATCACCAACACGTGATGAATAGTTAATTTATGAGCGAAATGATGATGCTTTTACAATGTTTTTGAATCAAACCAAATAATTGAATCAGATATTCAAAGTACGATGGATTTTCATTAACGTCATAATATTATTCAGTCTGTGATGCGCCGTTATTAATATTATTTCGAATCGCTGTTAATTATATGATGGAAAACTCGTTAAAATATATTTTAAAACCATCAACACGCTATTGACCGGATGATTATTTTGCTATTGAAACAAATATCGAACTAAAACGCTATATATGAATTATGGTATTAATTTTTATTGATTTTTATAATGTTTATTAATCATCGTTTTTAATTGTTTCGGAGATAATGACGTTGTGTAGAATATAAACCACGCGATAATAATATCAATCGAAATACTTCTCAACGTACGTTTCACTTATTTGTTCGTTCACGGAATATTAATTAATTAATAGGCTGACAAATAATTCCTGGGTGTACAACATATTCGGAAAGGACAACAAATTAATTTAAGAATAGAATAATAGGTTTTATCGGTAATGTTATTATTGTCTAATTTGTGTATTGTCTATTACAGTTCAAACAACAATTCATACTCTTCTTTGTACACTTTTAGGGAGGTTACCGTTCAAGTGTAAACATGTTTTATCATAACACGGAATGTTCACGAATATCAGGTTCATTCGAGTACGACAAAAAGTAGCGCGCGGTCGTATTCGTAGAACGAGCAAGACGCCATTTTCCAGAGGACAAAATTATTTTAGAAAAGCCACTTGTGCCGTTTGGAAGTAACCGTATCGACTCCCGTTTGTCCGTTTCGGCTCCCTCCTTTCATTTGAAGGTATCCGCATCGGCTTCAACCCGATGCCAGTGGTATGGACGTATCGGTTCCCAACCAACAACATTTTCCTTCCCATTTACAGGCTGAGGACTGGGCACGTTGAGAAGAAATAAAAAATAGTGTTCTTTTAAAAAAGAGTTTAATAGGCTTAAAAAAATTGTGTCGATTTAAATTTATTTTTGTGTTTTAAAAATAATGTTAACTTACGTAAGGTAAAAAATTAAAAAACTTGTGGTTTGAACTTGAAGGAAACTATTTTTACGTATTCCGCTCTGATAATTTTTCCTTCTTTAAATTTATCAATACATTTCTGATTAACACTACAAATATTTTTTGCTGGTTGTTAGTTTTTTTCATAATATTCGTGCTGCGGAGCTTTATATACGTGTCAGCCTGTATTTGCTTCGAAATTTCGATGAAATTGAAAATGTTAGCTTGAACAGACGTGAACTCAGCATTACATTTTATGTGTAAAGATCCGCAGCAGCACGTGGTGCGATCGCCTGTATTCGACATTATCGAAACCGGACGCAATACGGCCATTCAACGGACGGCAAGGAATAAGGATCGGGAACCGATACGGACTCATTAACGTCCAGCTGGAGCCGATACGGTATCATCCGCGCGTTAACGTTTCCGTACGAACAGTTGGACGTAACGGTAACACGTGTCGAAATGACGTGTTAACCGCCAGATGTAAAGCATACAACTTGAAGATACCAGGGGCGTATTCAGCTCTTCTTCCAGGGGGGGGGGGCGAAATTTGAACTCAAATCATAGGTTCTTATAAAAAAATTTGTACATAAACGACAGTGTACAGATTAAAAATTAATTGGCGGATCAAAATTTTTCGATCGTTTCGCTTGCTTAAACTTCTAATTTTTACCCACTTTCATAACCCATAACATTAATTATTGTAAATACATTCAACAATGTCCAGGGGGGGGGGCGATTGCCTCTATCGCCCCCCCTTGTATACGCCCCTGGAAGATACAATCGAATTAACTCATATCGTAATCATCGTGAGCATTATGAGTTGACATCCCGTAAGCCGATTTCGATGTTCTCGTGGACGAATCACACGGGAATCTCCGGCCGTATAATTTAGACTTATTGAGACGCGCGCGGGTCAGTTGCAGCATCAACGCGTACACATGCACGCACGTGCACACAATTGGAATCATCGAATCCGTGAGCTGCACGCGACGCGGTAGGTGATTATTTCATCGCGTATTAGATATTGCGTTTGCAACGCGTTTTCCTTGAAGTTCAATTGTTTATTTCACCTATTTCACGGTTGACGGTGGCGGAGGAGACGTGCAGACTATAAAGGACGAGGGTGAATCGGATCACGCGCAGTCATTTCGTGCGCAAGAGTATATTTCCGAAACGTATTTACAACGGTGTACGGTTAAATTTGCATACATCGCAGCCGCCAACAGAGGGGAAACCGAATAAACAGGTACCGCGAGATGTGTAATTATTTACATTGCCGCCGGGGTGCGAAAATAAAGAAATCCCGAAGTGTGCGAAGGGAAACGAACTATGGTGTTTTTTTTTTTTTTACTTCAATTGTTGGAGTTTGATTCTTTCCGTCGTCGAGCACCGAAAATAATAAGTATATTTTTTTTATATAATGCGGACGCGAGACCATGATAAATTCGGTTTTGAGTATTGCGCGCGAACAGTCATTTGTAAATAATAATCTGCTATAAAATAAATCAAAATATTGCTGTAGAAAATAAGACCGAAAACGGTCTGAGAGAATCGCGAAAAAATAATAATAATAGTATTAGCATAATTTTACGCGATTCACGGACGACAAGACCGCTGCAGCCTGCTGTTTTTTTTTTTTCACGTATATTTATTTATTCGTCGTGAACCGTGAAGTCGGCAAATGAAATCGCAATCGACAATATTTATGTACATTTTTGTTGTAAATGTACTGCGTAAACGTATTCCGTGTTTCTCGGCTCGCTGCTCACATTTAGTGTATTAACCGATTTTCAGCAAATTAAATTCTTGGATTTATCAAAGAAATTGTTCATTGAATTTTTATTTGAAAATCATTTCTCCTCGTACGTTGTGACTTTTTATAATTATTTTTATTTTTATTTTTATCTTGTTTATGTGTTTTGTGTAATTCGTTTGCTCGTGTACATATTTTTATTATTTTGTCATAAAAATATTCGGTTCGTGCGCATTATTGACGACTTCATGGCATGTTCAGAAACTTGTGATCACAAACGTTATACGAGCCCACGTTTCAAGAATCAACTAGGACACGACACATCAGTTAACATTTTAATGTCCTTAATGAACAAACTGCAACACAAAATATCAACCATTCCATAACGAAATGAGACGTTCACATCAAAATAACACATTTGCTTGTATTTTATTTTCGACTGATTCAAAATGCACCACATAATCTGTACTTCGTTGATTGATACAAACATATGTATATTATTATTAAGTACCAATCGAATGTTTAACTCGTAGAGCGCATTGTATACGACTAACACATTTAACGCTTAATATAATGTTTGTAGGAAGCTGAACTTTTGTACAAATAAGATTTTCCAGGTCAACCGAAAATGGCTTTAGAACGCGTTCATCGTAATTTATCATATTGCTTTTAATGTGACATTGACTCGAAGACCAACCTCGTGATGACCAAAACGAGTCAAGTTTTCCATCTCTGTGTAGTAGTATATAAGTAGATGAACACCGCCTGTCTTTGTACTTTTTTCGTGTTCATTAAATATGCATTGACACACTAAAACTTCGGTCGATGGTAAAACGTCAGAAATCTTAAGAATACATTTTTCGCTTATAATTATTTATATATTGAAAACATCTGCTGAAATTTATGACCCGCTGTTCATAAAACTCATATTTGACAGTTACCTGCTTTTGAGAGGAACATTTTTTCCTCCATGAAAATGTATTTAAATGTCCGAGAAAAAATATCTCTTGAAAAATGGAACCCAAATATTATTTATAATTTATGTATTAGGCTTTTATGTATATATTTATATATTTTATTTTTATGTATATATTTTGCCTTATAAGCTGTGTTGAGGATGGAATAGTTTATTAAAATTGTACTAACCAAACACGGTCCTTGTCATTTTTTCGGTAATGTTTTGTGTTATAAATACAACTTTTTTTCGGAATAGAGCTGACAGAAAAATTGAAAAAAGATTGAATAGGTTACAAGATTAATTATAATTATACATAGTATATTATAGTGCATTATTAAATACATTTTATGAAGATGAGAAAATAAATAAGAAATGTTTTGATACAACAATATCAAACGATAAATATTTTGTATTTTACATATTAATATATAAATTATAATGATGATAGTAATAGTAATCTATGTACAAAGCACAATGTATTAATATACATATTATTCTTTTTTTTTTTTTTTTATCAGCTCTCAGTAACAATTATTAAATATTGACAAATATTGTGCATACATCATAGTGTATAATAAAATAAAATAGTAAGTTATATTATAACTAATATAGTTAGGTATAAACTATAGTTTAGATTATTTATTAATAAATAAATATATTTTATACATTACATATTATTATATTATTTTGAACAATTCTTAAGATGAAAAAAGTAATATTTAATCAACAAAAAAAAATAAATTAAAAATATTAATTATTTTTTATTTTTTTTTAATTACCTAGAGATACAAATTATAATAAAGAAGAACTTTGATATAGGGAAAAAATTATCCCTCCCCAAAATACTAAAAATATTACTAGAAGATATGAATGTCCAAAAATAATATTAAACGTTTTAGTAACCATAACTCTACTAATTTTTAACTTAGGAAATCAGTTTGATTATTAAAATCCATAAAAAATATGGGATGAAATAATTACTTAAAAGAAGGGGGGATTGTCTTTTAAAAAAAAGTTTATGTGTGAATGCGCAAAACTAAAATATCATAAAATAAGTTTAATAAGCTTAATAAATGTATAATAAAGATTTTTAGGCATCCAAAAAACACAATTCGAATATATGTAATATGTGCATAGTTATACAGTGTCTCCAACTATCGATTATATAAATAAGTATAAATAATAAAAATAATAATAATATAATATTATCTTTTTACAATAAATAATGAATATTGAAAAAATGTAAATTAAGAAATATGCCTTATTGTTTAATTTTTACTAAATCCACTAGAAGTTTTATATTAATTTAAAATATTAAACGTAAATGCAAAACTTATTTCATTCTCATAAATTGTATTTTCGTGTTAGTCATATTAGGTAAGACATAATTTCTTAATTAAACAATATTTTCTTAAGACAGTTGTACGGTGTTCATAAACAATATTATTTCTTTTGTGATGATTCAATTACTGATCACTTTTAGTACTTTGTATCAAGTTTTCTTCTTCTAAATTATTTCAGAATACAGATATTCAAAATAGTATATTTATAATTTTTTATAGTAGAATGTTGAAGATTTTTTTAATAACAACAAGAAGAAAATGACGCTTTATAATTTATTATTGTTTTAGATTATTCTTTTTGAAAGATAACGAGAAAATAAGAATTCTATAGTCGATTATCAATCATTTTTGAGTGGAATTGTCAAAATGTTTTTGATGCAATTATTGGTTAGATTTATAAATTGACTACTTAATTGATATTGTTTAATACACCTATTTTTAACGTAAGAAAATACGACCAGAAATATATTATTGTTATTCGTGACCTGTATACTCAACGATTGTTATGAATAAAGGAAGCCATTAGAATAAAACTGTTATTCATGTTGATATTTTTTTTTTTTTTTAGTTGGTATAGGTAGTAATAATTCAGAAAAAAAAAACATTCAAAATCTTGTCGCTTTTACCTCGAGAGCGAAAATCTCCCTTTTATTTCGGTTATACATTGTATTCAAATACAAATTATTCTTTTAATTATTATTATATTTGAATGGACGAAAAAAAGTAGGTACGTGACCCACTGTTTTCAAAACACTTGCAATTTCCACGAATATCTATTCGATGTTAAAATTTATAGTCGTGATGAACGATCGTCACCCTTCTATCTCACAATACAGTATATATATATTGGTCCGTATACAGTGTCTGCAGTTGTTTGAAATGTATTTATATAAAAGCAATAGTTTTTGTAACTTATGCAACACCATTATTTGCGAATATAACACGATATAGCCGATAATGTCTTGCGAATGTGTTAAAATGTTTCGTTAATATTTTAAATAGTGACCATTGTTAACGAGTGTGATCCGTGTACATAGTCGCCTAATAACCGCTATCGACTTAACGTATTTGCCGCACGATTTTTAGTTTTAACCTATTGTCTTCTGTAAAACGTACTTTTAATTACAATTATATCCACGCAGCGAACGGTGGTATAAGGATCGAGACGAATAAGCCGTCGCATACCAGTTACTATTTTTTTATCGTCTCGAAAACGCGTAATACTACGGGTTGTTTGCTCGTAACATTATATAGGTACGTGTCTCATTATTAAGGTTCGTTGCTGTCTTGGTTATCGTTTCGTGTTTATACGTGAAAAACCATCGGATTGCCGGTAATGTCGCAAGCACGATGTTTCAAGTAGTATAAGATGGGATTCGGTACGAAATCTTAGACAGACTGTCCGGAACATCAGCTAAATGAGTTCCTTTTTAGAAGAGAGGATATGAAAACGAGCTCCGCAATGAATGTGAAGATATGTTTAGGGTGTTGTGAATGGCGCGGAATAATCGCTAAGAGTTGGAGCGGGAAGAGGATTGTTTCGTGTCAATAACAAGATTATTATAAAATGATTCTATATCATTGTGTTACGCCTGAAACGTAAATTAAACATTACGATACAAAGCATTGTCGTTCGCCGGGCGGAAAACAACAACAGTATTATATAACATCTACATAACATACCGTTGGCGGTGGAATCGTACGCCTGTCGTGTCGTCGTTTTCGTCGTGACAATCAGATTATGTCGAGTGGGCGTGCACCATTAATTACCGCGGCGTTGGCGGGATGAGGGAAGGAGGCGCGACCACGACGTCCTGCAAATGTCAAAAGGTACGCCGTAGAAGGATCGACGAGATTTCCGCGATTCGACAACTGGCGCAGGGCGAAGTACAAATATCTATACGCGCGCAATTGATCATAGGTAATTAAACCTAGACCGACTGATTTGAATATCCGACCAGCGGGCGCCGCCGCGATATCGAAATTAACGGAATTCGTTAGGGGCATAGCCGTTTCATGTGCCGTCGCCGTCACCGCTGCCAGAGACGCTGCCAACGAAATAACCTTAGGTATATTGGATTATAGCCAGGCTAATCGAACTATGTGCGAGTTGGCTTCGAAACTGCAAATGAGCTCCGCTGGCTCCGTCCCTACCTTCCCACCCCATCCTAACCTCTCGACTACTGCTCGCTGTAGCAGTTGACTCGTTAAATTGTGCGTTTGTGCATGTGCGTGTGTGTGTGTGTGTGTGTGTGTGTGTAATGACGATTTTCGGCAATTATTACGAATTCGAGACGATGAAACCACCGGATTACGAAGGCGTCGTGGAAATCTCCGAAATCCACGCAACCTTAGATATCGGGTGTCGCCGCGATACAACGTTATTACGATTATTGCTGTTGTTGTTCTTGCCGGGTGATGTTTTTTGTTCGTAAACGGCGCGTACAAATTTATAATCAACTCTTCGACGCGTTCCGCGCAAACACGAAGCACACAAGAGAACCGGTGGTGGTGCAGGCGATGGCAAAAACAACGGTCGTAAAACGCAGCCGAATCGGTGCAAGAACCGCGCGCGCGTGCGAAGACCGTTCACGTCGCATCCGACCACATTTGTTACGTGATCAACAAATATTTCCAAACGGAGAAATTATTCGAACGCATATCAATTGAACATTTCGATTCGACGTTTATAAATCCATAACGGTGTCGAACGGACGAATTAAGATGGTACGTTACGGAGTACGATGGATTGGGATTACCACTGGAAATGGTGCGGTGACAGGTTTTCAGTTTTTAATTTTTTCATCTCGTTTATTACGTCAAACGTTTCACGGAGTCAAATCTACGGTCACGGTGACGACAGTTTTATTGTAGCACTTTGGCCGTACAGTCATCGGTGGTCGGAGTTAATTTAACGCGGCTGCGTCACGAAAAAAATATTGTGGGTGGGTGGGTGTTGAAAGTTGACGTTTGTAGGTGAGTAAAAGTTAGGAAATTGTCTTAACGTAATCGATGGAATATAAATTGAATTCACAATGATCAATAGCGCAAAAGTGCCAATCGATGAAGTGTTGACAATTGTCGACTGCATCGTTGAATTAATAAGTTCACGGCTCTACTGGCAGTCATAACGCACGGACGTAAGAACTGCGTTCGTCCGATTGTACGCGGTTCGCCATGGTCAATTAACGATAATAATGTATGACACTCGATATTGTTTTTAAACAACGGCTTGAAACGTCGGGTAGCGTTAAACGGTTCTCATTGGTGTACCGCGTAAAACAGGGATCAATTGAAATTAAAATGTTCGTAATCAGATAATATTCGAAACGAAAATAAATACTGTCTAGATAACTATATTCAATATTAGATATTTAGATATTTAATGGAAATATTACAATATTGTATTTACTGAATAATCGAAATTTGATATACATTTAAAAACTATTATTTTCTTTAAACCCCTTTCAATTTATAACCTGTTCTAGAATTTACTAAAAATAATAATTTAAAATATTATAAATGGTTTACTTTATATTTTCCTACATTTGATAAATATTTATAGTATAGTTTATCGAATAAAAGTTTTTAATTCTGACACGGCAATATTATAAATCAAGCGAAGGAGCACATCAACTTCTGTCAGGACCAAAATCACGCGTTAAATTGTATTCGTAAATGTTGTTTATTTTTCTGGCTTGATCATAAATCCCGTTCAAAATCCTTGCCTGTACTCGTACATAGGAAGTGGCGGATATCGTTAAAAGTTCACATATCGGCGACAAATAATGTGAATTACCAGTCTAAGGAAATGGGAATCGTCGATTTTTGGTCTATTGGTTAAGAAAAATGAAGGTTTTTTCCCCCCGCAACGGTGATAAATGAATGCGTGGAGCTGATGATATAGGCTGGGCCGTACTAAAATGTATTGTGTCAAAAAGCGAACGAACGTAGGTCGACCCAGTCATCAATCACCTCTCTCAATCTTTACAAAATGAATAACGAATTCCAATTTTGCACCTTTTTTTTACATCTAATCTACTTTTTTCTTTCCGTATTATTTTCTAAAACTTTCTTTTTTTTCAACCTTATTGTTGCCATTCAATACGTATTAGCGAAATACCATTACCTTTAACAATATGTATGTCGGCTGGACAGAAAAAATAAAAGAAATAATTTAACTTAAAATGCCCTTATATCTTTTGACTAGCACAGATTACAAAACGTATAACGGTCAATAAAAACGAAATGGTTTTCTTCTCCTGTATTGGCAATCAACAATGATATTAATATAAAAATAGTATTAACCATTTCGTCGATTAATTTTACCGTTTTATTTGTAATAAAAAATAAACGTATACATCTAAAATAATATGCAAGATAATATTTCCAATAATTCGTCTACAATTGTGTACTAATGTTTTACTACAATCGATAATTATTAAAAATAATAAAAAAAGATGATAACATTAAAATTTGCTATAAATATTACCAATTACAATATAACACTCGTAACTGTTATACGGAACACAATAACCAAATGTTTAAGGATGGAGTTTACACGCTAATGATTTATGTTATATAATAGGACCGACTGCACGCAATAATATGTATCTTCAATTTCAACTCTGTCATAAATTCGCTTATCAATTCGATGACCATAAATTGTTATTTACACCATAAATCTAATTTCAATCGATACACTTTAAGACGGTGTTCATAGTTTTATCTCTATAATCCATCGTAAGCTTTACTTAAGAAAACACGAAACGGGTAACACCATCACTATACAATGCACTACCATATATATCGTAGTTATCTTTGTCAAACACACGTATGACGCTAGATTTCATTTCACATATTTAACTCTGCGCGGTTCATTGCCACTAATACACAAACGATAACAAAGCTTTAGTACTGTATATTTAAAAAGTCGATATAACGCACTAGTAAGTCAAATTAGAAAGCGGTCTTTGTGGAAATACAAAAATTCGGTTATACCCGACTGCGCGTGGTTGAACAAGACGTAATCTTAAAGATTAGTCCAATCTCTGATGTTAGAATTGGACTAATGTACGGTATGAATACGGAGGGACTCCTATTGACGGGACACTTTCTAAAATCAAAAACCTGCAAAAAATAAGCACCCATTTCGGTTCTTCGACATTAGTCGTGCATTTGATTGAAATAGAGATTAATATAAAAAGCTATTTGCGGACGAATTACACAATTACATACATACTGGTATATTAATTATGGTAACAAAACAAGATTTTTTATGTATAGTATTGAAAACAGTTAAATATAAGATATGTATCTATTCTTAAATAATATTATTAACATATAATATTTGATAGTAAAAAAAAACAAAATAAACATTAACAAAATTATTACATTATACTTGAATTTCGATATATATTGATTTGCAACTATAAACATATTATTATTACTTTTATTAATTTTAAATTATTTACAATTTTTTAATTTTATAAAATATATACATTCTGTATACAAAAAAAAAGTTCATATTAATATTTATTTTGAAAATAACAAAAATATATTTGTATAAAATAAATAGATTATGATAAATTAAGATAAAATAATGATATTATAAAATTAGATAAAATGAAATAAAATAAAATGAATAAATTATAATATATTTTATCATAAGAATGAAAAAAATAAAAACTAATTTCTACCCGATAACAGAAAACTGAGAAAACATAAAACTCGGTTTTAACCCATTAACAGGAACTCGTGAAAAGTCAACCTACTTCGACTCCCTAGTTGTAAGTTAATAAAGTCTTATTTCCTAAATTATACAGGAAAGTAAAATCTAAATTAAATTTTAATAGCTCATTTGTAAACAATATCATATTTGCATTCTTTGAACCTATATATTTTATGTTTAATCAATCAAAAATTTAAGAAATCGTTTATATTATATAATATCTTGAATAATTTTATTAATTATGAAAACTACATTTTCAGAAATAAAAACATCATAACTGATGCTTTTTAACCATGCATTCTCAATTTTATTGTGATTATTACTATTATAACTGCAACTATTTATTTTTAAAAAATTGAATTTTTACTATAGAAAAATTCCTGGAAATTGTAACAATAAAGTCAAAAATTTCTATGACCTCTACGCAACTACAGAAATTATTTTTATATACATAAATAAAGAAAAAAAAAAAACCACCAAGAAAAAAATTGATTTAATATTTGCAAATTGAAATTAATGTATACTGTAATTGAAAATATTTGAAGAAGTCAATAATTTTTTAATTAAAAATTAATAACTACTAAAATAGAATAATAATTACCAAATAAAATCAAATTCTGACATTAAACACTTTTTATAACAGTGTCAATGACTTTGAATTCTTTATAGTAATTATTTTTTTAAATTAAAATGAATAACAACTTATGGGTAGATTGTAAATAAATACAAAGCTTAATATAATAGTTCTTTAACGTATTCAGCATAACATTGTTTGAAAACTGACATGACGATTTGTATATTACTCATAAGTCAATATGAGAAATATAAATAATCAATATAGTATTTAAAACGATATAGTGTTAATCGAGAAAACATGTAGAACTAAACGTCATGATAATAATAAAAAAAAATCAAATCGATTGAATATTTTTTAGTACACTGTATTATCGTTGATGTAACTAAATTATTATTTTTGGAACTTCATTCTGCGTGATGTATTACTTATTCTGTCTTTATACACTTTTTTATTTTTTTATTTTTTTGTAAACATGAAATATGACCGTAACAACGTTTAGCTGTTTAAATACATCAAATTCATCATTTTTTTTTTCAAGTTTACTGTTTTAAGTGAAAGGAGGAATTTATTGGTTTTACTATGATGTGTTTTTATTTTGCGACCATTTTATGATTTCGAACGGAAGAATTGCTTTGATCATCACAATCATAAAATATTTGTCTTATTAAAACATGTTACATTCTTATTAATTTTGAAAGAATGGTTTTACGAATTTTTCAAATATTTTCTTAATGATAGCGAAAAACTGACGAAATGTTATAACAAGAACCCGACGTTTAGTGCATATCGATTTTTAACTAAAGCGAATTTTCGTTTCATCGTAACTTGAAAATCAATAACTATAGTTATTTATAATATATATATTATAATAACTACTATTATAATAACTATAGTTATTTTATAAAAGGACATGAAATGCTCACTAAATGTTTATAATACAGTTTGATATACGAGTAGCTGGTATGATTTTCAAAATATTATTCAAAATTTAAATTATCACGTTTTTTCAAAAATTTTCCATAAAACATTATTGGTTGGATAGCATTTTCAAGGCATGTATTACAAAGTTCTTTAAATGTATCTAATATCGATTAATAAAAAATAAATGCGACCTTTATTTCAACAAATAAAATTTTACAATCGTTTGAACATTAAATTTGATTAAAACGATCAAATCACATAAATCTACTACATATTTTAGTCAACAATTCACAAAATGTTAATATTACTATACTATATATTATTACTTAAAGCTATGGAAAAAATAAATAAATATATTAGATGCTCTTTATGCAAATGTAAGAACAATTAAAGTTTGACCTGTGTTATTATAAAATTTGGTGCTTCAACTATATTAAACATTTTTTTTAAATATAAACTTCGTCCCGTCTCTATCACTGAAAATTGACTTTACGAGAACATTATTGCATTGATTTCAAGTTTAAAGACCATTACTTAAATGCCATTCAGCCATCTAGTGTTTCGTGCAACCAAGGAGTTTTACCCATAATTACATTTTTTATTGCAGTAAGTAAAAGAGAATAATGATAATTATTATTTTTACTGTGATGGTCATGGTGATGAAACGTAAAAGTATGATATAACTAACTGCATTTTACTTGATATATCTATCCGTAATAAAGCATGCGCTTTTTCTGTGGTGTTTTTCTATTTTTCTTTTTTTTCTTTGTAAAATATTATTAAAACATAAACTAATTATGCGTACTTAACTCCATTATTTCTCATTTTATTTAACCAATTATTCTAATAATGTTGCTAGTTATTCAGATTTACGGTTTTTACGCGCTCATATTTTCCGAAATCCTACTTGGAATAATATGTAACTTTGTATACTTTGAAATCTGTGTGCACTCGACTGTACACGATTACGAATATTTTTCTTTTATGGAGCGGGGGGAATAATAACCACCGCTGTTAGTTTATATTTCCAACAAATATTAGACGTGCATTTTTATGGCCTAAAGAAATAAAATAATTACCATACGCCATTTGTTTGTTTTGATCATTTATAACGTGCATGATTAATAAGCAGAATCCAAAAACGAAGTTATAAGATCAAACATTAATTGCTCAGAAACAGCTTATTTATATCGTGGAAGTATTTTTATAATACGCAAAACAAAATTTGCCATAATGTACTATGTTAACCATAATCGAATGACACCTACGTTGGTGCTTGAACTTTCTATAAAAATGTGCACTTCAAAATATTGTTTACGTGTATTATTGACATACAAACATAAAGAAACATTCATTAGGCACTTCTAGATAATATTATTATAATAATAGGTATTGTAATATATTAAAGAATAAATACGCTTTAATCATTTACATCGATGTTTACAAATTGTTATTTCCTTTTTATGAAAAATGGTTTTAGTCTTATTGTTCTTGTTCTTTTAATATAACTACTATTATACTTACCTAACAACATAATACCATTATAATTTGGTCGAAACGATGATCCTCTTAACTTTGAAGTACATACATAATAGTATATCTCAAAAGAATTTTTAGAACCATACAATTTTATAATAATATAAACATAACTGCAGTCTAAAAATAATAAGCATACAATTTCAAGTTTTGATTTAAATTATGATCGAAAGCAGGCTTGTACTTCGCGATTAACATTTTATGTAATTTGTAAACAATAAAACGAGAACCATAACCATCGCGCCATAATTTGATAATATTAAATTATTTTAAATTTAAAGATAGTTTCGTATTACAATATAAGTAATTTTATTATAATTCACTATATGGAATCACTACAATAAGGTTATTTTCTTTTCATTATTCTATTATTAAAGTTAACGAAACACATTTGAACAATCCATGGATCAAAAAATTTTTTGTCCTATATAACAATATATCGTTATATTTTGAATTATTTATCATAATTATTATTTTATTATTTAAACATAATTTAATGAAATATGATAATAATTAATAGGTACCTCCTAGTGGGATATTCAAAAATAGAATGCAGCCAGGAACTCACATATTATTAAAACGTGTCTGATTTATAATATGATTTTAATAAATGATAAAATTAAAAATATGTTGTGTAATAAGTAAATCCGATAAATTAAACAGGTATGAGTCCTTGAGGTTTGTGTATTATATAAATATAAATACTGGTAAACAAATATTTCAACGAATATAATTTTCTTACAAAAATCGAGAAATCAACAACACTCGAACACGTTAGGTATAATGATTAAAATATACCACTTAAACAACACGCATATTGCTTAGCGTCGTTCACAACCGTTTGATATGGAGTAAACGAATGATAAGAATGAATATTCTAATTTAATATGAATGGGTTTTTTTTTTTTTTTGTTGCGTCATTTAATACAAATACAAAACGCTTAATTGTAAATATTACAACTACATCGTTCAACCGTCGGAACGATAATGTTATGTTACTGTTGTGCTTGTATAAAAATGTACACCGTTCACGTAACGGTGTACATTGTCTTAACAAAACCGTTGACGTGACGTTTCGAAACGTCTTATTTGAATTCTGAATGTTACGCGTTCGGTTGAAAATGTTTTATTTATTGTGTCCCGTCAAAATTCCGGAAGTATCACGACGCGTATAAATTATACGTGGCGCATTTTAATAGTTATCACTATGTGAAAAATGTCGTTGTCCCGAAGACTAAAAAACATTCCCCCCCTCGAAAGTTGAGATCGTATCATCGGTTATTATTACAGTGCATAGTATCTCTCGTAGTGTTCGCGTGCTATATTTGCTTTTGTTGACCTTGCGTGTTTGAAAACTAAATGAAATATACCATACACCGCCCACTACACCGCAGCCGGTTAGTGTTTCCGACGGATATAAATCTCAGTCGTTTTCTAAGTACACTGTTATTATACGACCGCGTTGTTTGTACTTGTCAAAAGTACTACACTGTACTACACTGTTCTAATGCAAAAAGTTAGTCAAGTCATATTTTTCAACTACCCTTGATCAATCATACCGGTTTAATATTCGACTGTGCACTATTATTATACGTTGTGTGCGCATACCGTCGTACCGCGGTCAACGATAGTTCTTTCTGATTATTTTATGGTTAAACGTAAACCTACAACTGGATCAACATGTGTTCAGAGTACCAGTGTTACGTGCGTATGGTCGAATCGCACATATTTTAGTCGAATTGCACTTGGGTTGAAATAAGTTAATCATCGAATTGCATGAAAAAGCTCAAAAAAAAGTATTTCAGTAAATATATAATGCATTTTAAAACGTTAAACGTTTGGAAAACACTTACTTATCCATCCACTTATAGGTTTAGGACTGACAACAGATTTAACTATTGACATGATTGAAAATACATTTTTTAATTCTTCTATTATATAATTATTATCATATATATCATATATGATCATTAGTTTTTTTCGGCTCATTTCAATCATTTTTGTAGTAATAACCAACTTATTTCAAAAACTATAACCTTTTTTTTTTTTTTAATTTTTCTTATTTATTTATTTATTTATTTTTTTGGCACTGTGTTATTGAAGGTCCTATGTCAGTATTCAACATTCAAATATAAAGACCTATTTTTAATTATGCTAAAGCATTCACAAATATAAGATTCGTAATATTTTTATCGTTTTATAATGGCAAGTTTCTTTTAAAGACGTATATCTTGGAAACATAAATGTTTTCGTGTAAAAAACTTGTACACGAACAATTTTCAGCTATATCAACAATATGGTTATAATTATTCGTATGCATATAGACGCTAACGTTTGTAGTAAAAAGTCACAAAAAGTTTCGATCCTTTTTTTTTGAACGTAAGCAGTTCGACCACTAACTGTTTTTCAACCGAGTGCAGTTCGATCACTTCAATTCTTTCAATCCAACCAATCTAACCTTCTTTCAATCCAAGTGCAATTCGACCATCCTGGTGTTGTCGTCGTAAATGCACTTAAATGTGAACAATATGGTCTATGACGCAACATTATTCTGTGTATAAGTGTATAATTCGATGATATGGTGATTATCATTTGATCAGGGAAAGTCTAAAAATAAATAAATAATTGATTTATAAAACCAAAAACATTTTACGAGTACGAGAGAACATTTTTTTTTTTTTTCATTGCCATAGAGATACCACGTACATTTTTACTTTTTATTTTTCTAATTATACTTAAAAACTCATTGTTTTAAACTTAAATTCACATTCAATAAACCCATCAAAATGTAAAAAATAAATCCAAGTAAACAAAATGTTTTTTTAATGCTGTATAGTAATAAAAATATAAAATAAAATACACTAAGTTTTCTCAAGAAAAATAAAGAATAAATCAATATTAAAGAAAGTCTGGGATTAATGTTTATTCGTTGATTATCCAATATGTCAGTACAACTCCTATGTTACAGCATTTGTCAATCATAACGATCGAAACAATATTTATGTATGATAAATAATTAAATATTTAAAATAAAAACTTTATATTTAAAACATTGGATATATATTTGATTTTTTATGTTGAGCCTGAATCACGTCATAAAAATTAATTTTTATTTGAAAACAAATATTTAAAAATTAATAAAAATTTAAAATTATGTAAATATTTAATACTAAAATTAAATGTTTAAAAACGTATACTAATGGATATTGAACATTTATCAAATATTTCATTTTTTTTTGAAATATTTATTAAATATTAAATAAATATATCTATGCAATACGGGAATAAAATTTAAATGTTACTCAATATTATACCAGATCGATCATATAGCTACACTATAATGCAAAATTTTTCAAACACAAATTTGTAATCGTTTACAAACTTTGAATATATACCTACTAAAAGTTTCGAATAGGACTTCACAAAAATCACAAAAAGGTTTGTAACAGAATCTTTTGTGTTTAGTACCCACACAAGTATTCAAGGATATAATATATGTGCATGTGGACTATCTTATGCTTATATTATAAGCTAAGGATAGTTCACATGGTGTTGTATTGAAAAATAGTGATAAGTCCTCACTTACGCATCAAGTATCTACACCTTTTCCATTGTTCAGTCCAAATCTTATTAACGTTGGCCTATTCATTCCGAAGCAGATCTTGTCCCTGGATAGATAATTTTTAGTCTAATCCTTTAGAAAAAAACACGAGTTTTATTTTGTCCTATCGATATCCCGGGTAAACGCGGTACCTGTAGTGGTAAGCTTCAAATATTTGGCCGCTTTCCTCTGAATAGAAATTATAAACGGATTTCTTGCCGCTGCCAACAATGAGATTTTGTTTATTTTATCACGAATACAACATAAAATAATTGTTTTAATACTAAAATGTACATTCATACAAAATATACTTTATCATACTTAATTAAGTGTAATCCTCTTCGAGCGTCCCTGCAGGCTGATATATACAAATACGTTGGCAAAAAAAAAAAAAATTAAATATTCTAATTTATAAATCTGCTTCATTACACTAATATGTACGTTTTGGTTTTCAAAACTGCCTACTCCGTTTGATGTATAATAGTTTTTATAAGTACGGGTAATGCTTAATTTAGTTTCATTCTCCGTCGGTATAGGATAAACGTATACTTATCGTACCGATCTCTATACAAACGTAATACGCGTATATTAAGAAAATGTGATTTTATTTTTGTGTGTAACTTTTGAGAAAGAATCTTTAACAGCATAAAAAATATTCCGGAAAATTCATTTGTGACGTATTCTCGACCGGATGTATAGACCGACGAAATGCTTTACAAATTTTGTTTGGAAAAACAGTAACAGTGCGCGACGAACGCTGTGCGTAGAATCGTTTTTTCCTGCTATAAAAATCATTATTTTTAACGCAGAGTACGCAATACACTTTTTCCCGTGAATCGAACAAGCATGGTCAACGGTAACCAGGTTGGAGTCCAGAGGGTATCATGGTGAGACTCTTTACAGCGTAGAGAGTAGTGAAGTAGTTTCGTAAGTCGGGCTCAAAGTTAAAGTAACAAAAAAAAAACAAAAACAAAAACGAAAGCGGGAAGAGGTTGCTATGATCACCACATTCCTATGGTTCCGGCTTACCTTTCAATAGGAAATATAATTGATAATTAACAATCAACAAGAGTAACTAAAGGTTTGCATAACACCGTACCTCGGAACCGTTTGTAAAATGCAACATGTTATATGCGCATAGAGAGGCGGAAAGACTGAGTTCCTTTGTGCCCCTTCCTTCACTTTTAGTGCTGGTTGTTAGTTGACCGAAATCCTTATGTTATCGAAACTTTCCACATCACTCCTCGTATATACACTTATAAGTTGACACAATAAACGAACGCGATCGATCGAGTCATTGTTTATTATACGACAGCCAGTACGATATTCGAATTAAAAGCGAACAACCGTATTATGTGTGCGGAGGACGCAACTATACGATATACGTTTTTCGTTCATCGAACGTGAAAAATAACTTCAGACTCAACGTAGCCATATATATATATATACGTACAAATAAATAACACCAACTTTGCGGCAGTGATACGTTATATCGAGAGGAGGCTTTACTAACTTTTATAATCACTGTGAACTTTGGATTACCACTGGGAAAACCTATCAGGTTTTAACGCCGAGTGTGTAATTGGAAATTTTCTTTTAAATTAACTATTTCTCGTCTCTGAACAGATCGAGAGTTATAAACATTACAGACATCCGATCGGAACAATACAATACACACACTCACACCCGTACTCGCATATGTTTATATACTATACGTGTCAATTATTCGTTAAAACACGTAGTTGTAATCAGTGTATTATTTATTTTTATTTTTGTCTTCTTCCATCGGTTTAATACGTAACCAAATAATTGTAGCGCACTGTAAAATTATACACATTAATATTTTTTATATTATACGATTTACCAATTATATAATGTGGGCAGGAAATTAATTGCCCTATGAAAAATACCCTTATTCGCTAAACATTTTAAACAATGCACAGTAGTATATTTTTGTTTAATTTAATTCGAGTAGCTACATAATGATATATTATTATATTTTCATAAAAATCACGTAAAAGTGTACAATTGTTGATGAAATTTCAAATTATAATTTTGCATCCTAAAAATTCCAAAACGCTGTAAAAAATCTTATATGCTCTAAAATGAAAAATTCACAAAATTAATAATATATATTAATTAATAACTAATTATATTAATGGTTATTATATTAAGTGTGTACAAATCCTGAACCTATTAATAAAAAAACAATGAAAATTACTTTGAAACCATTGATATGATTACGCGATAACTTTTTCGGCGACTGTGTCTTATTTCTGCAGAAACGTTGACTTTAAATTCATTGAGTTCCAACGGTGAAAAATATCAAACATGCAAGATGAACATTTTTGTGAGCAAAAATGAAAAACTCGTGAATTGGATGAAAAATAAAATAAACCGTCGGAACACGTGTCGATTTCGTTTAGTAACACGCGTACTTCTGTTGATAATGTTTCCGCCGCACGTCTATGTTATCTCATACGCGATGCTTGTCAAACTTTCTAATTATTAATTTCGTTCCGCGGGTACCTAATATTTGTTTTGCCATCCAGTCAAGAAAAGTTAAACACTGTTTAATGTGTAATTTATTTTAAATTATTTGAATCGAGCGCTCTCGAGCTTTTTAACCTGTGCAAATAAAACGGAACATTTTAGTTTATACTCGTATACATTTGATATTTGTTTAATATCCCCGGGGCGCGATTAATTTTAGCCCGTCAAACTCGAATAACAATATCAGGATTTAAAGTTGCGAACACGGCTAATACGCGCAGCCACTGAAGTTTTAGGCAGTTTTATGAAAAGGACCGGCGAGACCACGATAGCTTTAAAACTTACCTCGGCCAAGAAACTTTTCAATCCTTTATTTGTATACGTGTGTTTTGTATCATGCGATTTCGCGACACGTGTATTTAAACATATTACAAATGTGTATGTAAGTACACATACATAGCATTTACTAACCATTTATAAATAATTCTATATATCTATATGTTTGTGCGTGTTTGAACGTATATTTATTATGCATATTTAAAAAATAGACGTCTGCATAAAATCTGGTACTTTATATTCTTTTTTTAGTGAATGGACTTGTAGTGTATACTGCCTTTTTTCTTTTTTGTGTGTTATCGATATTGAATTAATGTCGTAAATACATGAATGAAAAATATCCATTTAAGCAAATAAATTATTAAATAGGATTATCATAATTTGTATAAGACTACAATTTATCAAAAACTAAAAAAAAAAAAAAAAATACTACGAATCGATTGTGTACTTAGAAATAGTAAAATTGAATTTGGCATCTTAACGACCTTTAAAATAAAATAGTAAATATAGGTATATTATACACGTACCTACCGCAGTACTCAAGAATTGTTTTTGGAATTTAAAAAGGTGTTATTTAGCTTTTCAAACAATATATCGTCGGGCAGCTAAGTCACGATTCACAACAACAAAACGTGTGTAGAATACAGGAAACATCATGTATGATATCTATAGCACCACTTTACTATGGCCAGAAATAATGTGAAAAATTAAATTTCAAGATAGTAAGGTTAAGAAGATTTTTACTTTACTACCAATGTAGATCTGTTAATGCGTTTTCGTCTGTTACGTGATACGATGTACTCTAAATTTTCTTCTGATATTTTTTTTTTTTTTTTTGCTTTCTCACAGAACAATACTGTAAACTTGCGAAAATAATTAATAAAATAGAGTAAGCGATGTTATTGAAAAGTACTTTTATATATGCTTTATGGATATAATAAATCCATGGTTAAAATATTCTTCTCAGTAAAAATCAATGTCTTGGAGAGCAGTATCATTTCGAAATTATGATCACGCTGTAGGTGGCTGTGTATCTGTGATTCGAAAAATGGCGGTAATTTTGTATTTGTATCGATTCGATTTTTGACAACGACCTCAGGTGATCCGCGGTTTCGTCCTTCGAGTATGATGAAAACCTTTCACGTAGGGGTTTCTGTGTTTTATCATGTGATAACATTTAAGTGTGTCAGCCGAGAGCGTTGGTTAATGTTATATTAGGTTTTGTAGAATAGTTCAACCGTGTATTGGAAAAATCACTAAATTCCGATCGGTCGGTCAGATTTCTTTCGAAGCGTATAGTCTCATCCTTTCCATCAGCTTTGTATATATATACATGTTCCGCCGTTACCCAAAATGTAATAATGAAACGCCGGTAAAGTAAAACAATTTTGACTGTGACGAAATATCCACTAAAAGTTCTTCGATATTCGATGTAAATTTAAATTTGTTCCAAACATTTTTTCTCAACATCAACCGATCGCGGAAAACAAAATGAAACGATACATTGCATGGAGACTTAACGTAAATTCATATTACAATGTTATACGTTTTTAAATAATACGTGATATTCAAGTAACTTTATGTAGGTCATGCGATGCGAGACATTCTGCAACGTCTTTTATATAACATTAAGACTGGCATACTGCGGAAAAATATAAATGATCCAAAATAAAAGAGCAGTAAGATGCAGTGCAGTATTAGGATAGTGAAACGATTATTTTTTACTTCTCTTCGATGAGATGTTTGCGAATCGAGATGATTATATTTTGTTTGCCTTACCAGATATTCAAATATTTTGGATAAAACGAACAAATCCAGTGCAAATATTGACTTCGAATTGAAGAAGAATTTAAAAATTTGAATTTTATGACATTTCCGTAGCTTCACATAAAAAATAGTTTTATTTTTTTTTTTTTTTAGCAAAACGCTTATTTAATTTTTAAAACCAACAACAAATATTAAACTTTCGAGTCGTACGTAATACTGGTCGCTGCATCTATATATTATACACAAAGGATATCTTATACCTTGTGAATGTACTTACTATAAACAAACTATTTTTAAGTTTCATAATATTTAACTACTGCAAATTAGCAACAGTAAATAAAGAATAAATTAATAAGATATACTTAAAATTTTCATTAAAAAAAAAAAAAAAGACGAAGAAACTTTTGATAAGACATTTTTAATTAAAGTTGATTTATTTTGAAGTTATTTGTCAATTGTATAGTATTTTTCTAATAATTTACCAGGTTTTTGCTGTGGATAAATAGAAAAGATAAAATCTTAACGAGTAATTATTTGTCTTTCTTGTCTGCAGAGTGAAATTGTGGGATTAAAAACAAAAATCGATGCAATATTTTAAATTACAAACATTTCCATTTATTACTACTGTATGATGTTTATTACATTATTGCTGATAGCTAACCGATATCTTCAGAAAATTAAATTTGATAATATAATTAAACCGAAGAAATGTACTTGTTTCAATATAATAATAATAATTTGTGTCCATAATATATTTTTATTTTAAAATATAATATTATTGTAAATTAAAATGAATATATTTTCATTCTTTAATCTCAAAAATTTTGACAAGTAGTTTTCTTAAAATTTTAATGGCCGAATTTTCTTAATATGTTTTTTTTTTTTTTTATTAACAGGTTATTTGTTTTTCAAATTTATATATTATATATATATATATTCATAGAACTCCAGTCCCTCAATTTTCTTTCGTAGAAATACTATTAGACTTATATTTAACGATGATAAGAAAATACGAAAAGGTTCAACAGTTGGAAAAGAATACATTTATACAATTCAGAGCTGCATACGAATCGTGTCCCTAGAAAAGAGTAATATACCGTGAGAGCCGGATACGTGTACGGTCTTCAAACAAAACGTCCGAGTAAGTCCACGGCTTTTCGGCGAAGTTTCCGAGTTGGGTCTGTAATAATAATTGTTATTCTATTTCAATTTGTTTGGCAATATAATGCGCAATACAAACGGATACATTCGTATATAAAAATGTAGGAACGTTTGGGTCTTAGCTCAGTCTAAGCGTTTGTTGATGGTTTACCCTGTGAGTGTTACACTTGTTACGTCGATCTTGCGACAGTGATCGAGTTTAATATTAGAAAATATTGAAATAATTAAAATATTTAGCGAAAAAAATAATCAATTATAATGAGTAAGATTATATTTCCAATAATGTTCAAGTGATTATATTCAGAGGAAGTCGTGTTCAAAACGAAAACAGTTCGGAAAATGTACTAACGTTATATTTGTAAAATAAAATCGCATAACTCCTAAGCTATATAATTTAATTTCAAATATTATCCAAATTCATTTTTTAAAACAATTTACATATTTTTAGCCACACCAGATTTTAAATAAATTACAACCCTCCATCTGTAATAGTGAAATGGAATATATATATTGTCAATAATTACTGAGGACGTAGTAGGACGTTTCGTTAAACAACTGCGAACGTGACACGGATAAAATATGATTTTTGAACGCAATTAAAATGTACCGAAATTTAAGAATCTATCTTGGATTGCATTATATCTAAGACACAAAAATAAAAATGTTTTTCTATTCATTTTAATTTGTTTTTTAGTATATATTTTCATGTTATACCTTACCCGTCAAACAAGGACATTAATATCTGTATCACTTTCAATGTTATACTTTCTTTATTATTATAATCTAAAGGGTTTCGGTCTTTAGAATCGTTTTCGGTTTTCTTTTGTTCTTTTTATTCTATTCGTTTAAAAAATTAATTTAATACAAAAATATGTAAACACCTCGCCACCGCGTACAACATTTAATATATACACGAACAATTTAAATCCATTAATTATACATTCAATAATACGCGTGAATAATTAAAATTGCGTGGTCCGTTCAAAACAAAATAATAAGATAAATGAGAACACAAAAAAACTTTCAAAGAAAAACTCTCGAAAGAAATCCAATAACATTTTAATTGAAAATAAAAATTAATGATCATTTTGATGAACAAGCATTTGTTCCGAAATTTTAACAATCTCGTCACGACTTTCATTTTTCAGTGTTAAAGTAAACAAAAAAAAAAAAAAAAAAACAACGTATGAATCACTAAATGCAAGAACGGCACATGTCCACATTTTATAATTTTTCAGGAGAGACAAAAAACTTAATATCTCTGGAAAAAATTGAAGAAAATAATTTAAATAATTCACATAATATGATTTTATAATATACCAGTAAACTGGACATGTGTTCCGTTTGCACGAAACGATGTATTTGTCGAATCTAAACAAAAATCTGTTGATAAAAATTAATTAATTAATTAATTTGTTAAAATTGTGATTTTATGAAAATTATGGACATGTGCCCTTCTTGCATTTAGTGATTCATATAGTAATCGCACAGTTCTAGCGAAGCATTCCACATAAATAAATCGTCATTGTACAAGTACGCAACTACCAATAGTCATGAAAAATAATTTCTTCGTATTGACGATATCGCAAAGATTAATAGGCACCGGAGAGGAAGAGAGAGACAGATAGAGAGAAAGAGACACAAAAACGAAAACTGCTAAAAATATTGTTATTGGTAGTGTTTTTCGATATGATCAAGTAAAATATTAATTTTTCCACATCATACACAGATAACGGTCGAAATATCCAGAACTCCTGAACCGTTGACGCATCGAAAAATAACTTCACGCATACAGAATCGGTTATCGATACACATTCGGTACATTGTTGTACATTATTAGTACGATGTAAATTATTTCTTGGGCCGCGATGAACATTTTTCGACGTTGGTGTAGGCACGGCATTCGCGTGGTTCTCCTCGGACCGCTAGCGATTTGATACAATCATAGCCCGGGCAACCCGACAGCGAGGGCTGTAGGTTCGCGTTTACCTCCCCGGACATCGGAATATTTTATGACGGCGATCGCGGAGAGCTGCGTGTATATATTAACTAAGCGGATAAACCGAAATGAAATATTCCGAATCGCTCCTAATGAAATGTATTACATAGATAGTACGAGCATCGGTACCAAAACGCCAAACATTTTATATTATACTCGTACAATCCATATTGTAGTATCTCTATGTATAAATAATATTGCACGCGGATAACAAGTAGTTGTATCGCACTAAAATGGTATTCATCAAATGTGTGTGCGTGTTGAATGTATCGATATTGCATCGACTGAATATCTTCGCTGTGTGAATTTCTTGCCGAAAAATTCTGCAAAAGATTTTTTAATATTTTTACTTGCATTTATACCGAGAATAATGTTTAAAATTACATTTTTCGAATTTTTTTATTTTTATTTTTTGTTTTTGCTTTACAATTATTAGTTGCTCATATTTTTTTCTATAACAATTCAATTTCGTGTCCTTCTAAATTCATAAATTATTGAAATAAACTTGATATTTATTTTTAGAATTTCTAAAACACTTTTTTCTAATCGTTGATAAGAAACAATAACTAATATGAAAAACAGTTATGCTGTATTTTAGATGCGCTTATAGCCCAATTATTTGGTAGTTATTTCGAAATTAAATTCAAAAAAATTAAAAAACGTCAACGTAAGATATCGTGTTTTATTGAAGTCTATACGCCAATGTAAATATCTATTGAGAAAAAAAAAGTTTGGGACAACCATAATAAATATTATTTCCCGTTGCTTTATTTGAACATCAAAATTGGTACATCTTTGGAGCATTTTTTTTTTTTTTTCGTAGAACCCAATACATGTTTGGGACAAATATGAACTGTGCAAAGGTAAAAAAATTAATTTAAGGAATATTATCATTTTGCATGATATGACTCAGATTTATTTTCTTTACCTTCTACGAATTTGTATTGTATACTTACTATATATACATTTATATTTCGAAATGAAGTAATATTATTTTTATATTTTTTTTTTATTTAGTAAATGTATACATTTTTCAAATATTCGATGAGGTAATAATATATGAATATTTATTTTCCATATTATGCGTATTCGTAAATAAAACATTTAAATAATTATTGCTCTTGTTTTATTTTATTTTTATCTATATCTACACATATAAATAGTTATAAATGTTAATAAATATTTACATTCGATTTAAGTATTTATAATTTTTAAATATATATATATATATATTTTTTTTTTTTTCGAAATTATTATTATTATTATTTTGATAATTTAATTTTTAATGCGATAACTATACTGTAGTGCTTAATTATACTGATTGGTATTTTCTTCGTTTTGAAGTGCTCGAGTTTAATGTCTAAATTGATGGATGTTTGGATGAATTTAGTGTAGCCGAAAGAGTGCTTTATGATCACCTTTCTGCCGAAATCAAATTATATGTTCTTTACTGACGATTATATGTATATAGTACATATATTGTATAAAGTATTCAAAAATTTTAAAAAAAAATAAATAAAAATATCCTATACAATCATTTGTAACATATATGGATATATATATACATTGTTATAAACATTTTGAACAAATTGATGCATGTCTCTATATTATTATTGAAAACAAAAAATATAAACCTAGCGAGTGATTCGGATTCCTTAGCATGTTATAATTATTATTCATGCATATCGCAGACGTCGTAACATAATTATATCGTGATAAAACAATGTTTGAAGTTTAAACGGATTTAATTGACCGACGGCGCAAGAACTCGAACAATTTCCAAAAGAGCTTTTATACATATATATACATTTATATACCACTCACCTTTTCATGGCGGTGGTTTGTCATCCGTTAAAGTTTAGAATATAACATACACACTCGTTGTCTGACAACTTGTCACGCAACACGAATCGACATTTCGAAGAAATTTATACCTTCGTAGAAATTTGAAATCAAATAAAATTTACGAGCCGCGGTATGAAATGGCGAAGGGGAAAAAATGCACATACACTTGTACGCATAAAAGTTTACTCAATTAAAAGTTCTTAAAAGTAACATAAACTATAAAATTATCTAAACTTTTCTAGAAGACCCTATATAAAGTATAAACGTATAATTTTTTGAAAAAACGTTTGACGTGACGCAAAGTTTTTCTTCGGCTTTAAGTTTTAACGAGTAGCCAACGGCACAAAGGAATTGTATACCTAGAACGCAATCTTTTGTTATATCGTCCACATTGTATATTATTATACTGTTATATTTTAGGTACGTAAATAAAAAATAATATGACGTATTGGCATTTATGTGCTGCGTTATAAAAGTTAAATCCCGGTGAAATCCAGTTCGAAATACCTTGTAAATTACAAGAATACATTTTGATCGTATTTAGTCGACGAAAAAAAAGTTACGTGGAATACTTAGGTTTAGAATTTAAGGGCCATATACTTAAAGTAAATAACTATCCGATTTCTTTCAAATTGTCTGTATTATATCTTCTAATTTTATCTAATTGATAATTTGAATGTAATCTTATAATGTATATGAAATAAAATGTATTTTTTTTTAGCTAAAGAAATAAATTATAAAACTTAAATAAGAACTAACGAGTGATATTAAAAAGAATGATATAAAATGTATACATGCAATTGTTTTATATATACGTATATATTATTTTATGTGGTAAATTAGAAAAAGTCAAAAAGTCGAATAAAATTAGGTTATGTTTATTTGATGACATTTTTTGCCTTATTTATAATAGATTTTATTTATTGTAAATTATAACTTTTTCTTTCCATGACTCTGGCCGTCAATACCATGTCATCCAACATACTTGTTTCCATATTTCTCTGTCCGATCCTAATTTCTTCCGGTCCATTCCAGGCCTCAATTTTGCTGTGTCTTCTCTACCAATTCCGATTTTAGTCTCGGCCTTCCAAGTGGTCGTTTGACTTTATGGTGCATTTTCCTGTACTATTCTAATCAGTGATTTTTCTTTAAAGATTCTAATATCTGTAGTTTGTATCCATAATATGAATCTAATAATATATTATGTTGAAATAGGTTTACGCATGTATTTATGCTGTCCAATATCAAATAGCTTTGCAGAACGTAAAGGTACCAAAGTAATATACGGATGACGATAGACTAAATTCATTGGCTATACTGAATATTGAATCAGAAATCACCAGTTCTCTAAAATACATACATTAATTGAAGAATTTTCTTTAAAGACGGTGCATTGTACAATACATTCATAATTTACTAATCTTGTTTATTTTTTTGTTTTCTTCTTATATCCTTAAAATTTATTTTATTATATTATCAAAGATATAATTTAGTAAAAAAAAAAAAAAGAATAAAATCTAAAACTAAAATTTGTTTTATGTACTTATATTATTAAGGTTGACCTTTTTTATTGGAAATAAAGAGGGTAGTAAAATAAAAGTGTTCTCTAAACTAGTGAAAGCATAAATTCAGTAGGAGTAAAAAATATATACATTTTGAGTTATCACTTTAACGGCGAGAAAAATTTAATTTTCTAATTAGAGGAGGCTTAAAAGGTTTTTTGTGACAATGAGTGAAAGTAAACTTTGAAAAAAAAAGACACCAAAGTCATAAATACTCCACTGGTCATAATATCAAATTAGTTTAATCAATTTCAGTCTGCAATTCATTTAGCTTACATGGACACTTGAATGATAATATAGGTATATCGTATATACATCAATTTTTCATGGTAATCGTTAATTGTATGCAATGATTAAATATGTATACAAAACACGAAAGCAATTCCAATACAACAAAGGATATTCATTTCGTTAATATATTCGTATTGCGATGACTGTTCTTAATAGGATTCGTATTAATATAATTAAGTATTTTAAAAAATTAAATGCCCTTAAATAATATTAATTTGATGCTGAATTAGACACAGATAAATGCAAAACACGCATTATTTACATAAATTATCATATCATATCATATCACATTTTGTTAAATCCATATTAGTGTTGGACACTATTGGTGTACTGCACTTGTTTTTTTTTTTTTTACAATCGTAATTTTAGAATGAAATGTAAAAATGGTTACAATATTTAGCATACGAGATTATGGTAAAATGAATAATTGGTTCTTCGTGCAAAAGTTGCGATACGCTACTGAAAAAATGTAAAAACCGTTCAATTTTTAATAACAAAAAAAATTTAACTCTACAAATATTTTTATTACTTATTACATTATACCATATTTCATGTCCATTCATAATTGTCTAATTTCAACCTATTATGTTTTTTATATTATATTTTTATTATATCACAATTATGTAAAATTAATAATTGTATATACACAAGAGTAGACTTAAATAGCAAAATAGCAAGGAAATCTTAATTATGTTATAATTATAAAAAAAATATATGTATGTAGCATAGTGAATAAAAGCTTAAAAGGTAAAAGCTTTTCTTTTATAATGATGGACAAAAAAAAAATAAAAATAAATTCAACATAACATTTTTATTTCTATTAAAAGTTTTAGTTTAATTTAAATAATTGATTGATATAGGTTTAAAATGAAATATATAAATTGTACGGAAATAATTGAACCAATTTGATTATTACATGTTTCTCGTCATTCGGCTATCATAATTTTTATGTGAATATTACACACGTATATGTCTAAATAATTAACTAATTAGGCTAGTATGCATTTTGTATTTAGAATATTACAGCCCAGTGATAATAAAACATCGGCAGTATGAGTTAAAATAAAGTTTTTTTATGGGTCTAATGATGCTTGATTATTAAAACCACTAAACTCTATTATATTTTACAGGGTAAGAAAAAAAAAGTATGACCCTCCGCATGACATACAATATATGATGCTTGTAGGCTCTACAATAAAGGCAAATATTTATTTTTATTCGTTGTTCGTGTGCTACATTAACATTTTTCCGGAATATCTAAATAATGATACGAAACAAGTGAAATGTGCTCAAACGTCCCAAACCACAGATCTATGTACGAAATGCCCTTTTGACGATTAAAGTAATGTATAAATATCACATAAATGTTCATCACAGGGATGAAAATAGTGTAACTTATCGTTACTGTCGGATATACCAATCAGTGTCTTAGTAACATGTGTACGGCGATTCGAAGTTCAAAGGAATTTCATAGAGACGCTGATGTCAACATTAATCCTTGAGGGTTTTGTCACTGGACAGTCCCTCTCCTCGTGCCATGTGAATATATCGCTCATCACGTTTGTATATTGTACATAATGCGGTATATACAACATATGCATTTTAATATTTAAATTATAAAAGTTATCGTACGTTCGGTTTATACCGTAAAGTTAACGTTCTCGAACGATAATTCGATGCCTGAAAAAATAGTCATCTAAACACACTCGGTCGTGATGGACATAATATTATGCAGCTGCATTTTGCGAGTAGAAAAAAGTGTCGTCGTTGCACGCAGCCATTGGAAAGTAGGTCGCAACAAATTAGAATGATAAATTTGTGCGACCGTTCGACATGGACGAATCGACCGCATATAATCGTCGTCTATGCATGTTCCGTCCGTTCGTACGGCTCGTAAATACGGCGAAAATTTTTGACCGCGGATGCGTGATACGATTACACTTGTCGCGCGCACAGATATATAACACGGGTGTTATTGCGCCGATATCGAAAAGGATTGATTTTTATTTCACCCGCCAAATTACAATATTACGAAATGCGGCTCTTGACGGACGAGCGGTACACGTCACCGAGGGGGTACAAATTGCGGGAAAAGGGGGGTTTCAGGATAAATCCTTCACCGAGGACTGAAATGGTTAGAATTAAAAGCGTGCACGTCATGAATATTTTAAGATGCGTATAAAATGTAGTATTCAATATAAATTATGATGAAATCATAAAAATATTTATCGTGTCTTATATATGGAGCTATCCAACTTTTATGGAATACATTAAGCAGGTATAACGGAATGTGGAGACATTCGAAAAACTCGACAAAAGTACGTCATACCTGAACACTTTCACGACGCACTGAGCCTCAACGAAGACACGCATTTGGTCATGTTTTATTGTTTATGAAATTAATTTTACCAGTGGCGCCAAAGTCTATGTTATGGATGGTAGGAAATAATTGTATTATGCAAGAGCAATAAATATTTTAATTATCAAAAAAAGAAAAAAATCGTCAACCTAAAAATATGTTTGCACTGGAGATGAGTCATTCGAGAACGACTTAGTTCAATTGAACTATTTACCCAAGTGAATGATTAGAACTAGTTCACTTTTAAATCGTTCATCGTTCATTTTCGTTCATTTTATCTATAGCGACAAAATGGTAAATAATCTTGTTCGTTCTCGTTCACTAAGAATGATAATAACGAACGGACGATATGAAAATGGAAAAATCGGTGCCGACGTCTAACATAAGCATTCAGGCATTTCAAAAATAATAATGGAAATTATGTCAATCGACAATCACTAATATAGTATTATGATAATTATCACAGAATATAATTAAACTATGGATAAATTTGTTATAAATGTAAGAATATTATTGAACATTGCATTATATTTATACAATATAAATACATTAACACATTAAATTACGCCTAGCTGAATGCATTATTATTTTATTATTTACGATTTGCAAACGAACGGTGAACGATTAGTCCAAATGAACGGTCAATGATTGTCGTCGAACAAATTTTTCGTCGACGAACGAAAGTTTCGTGGGTAAATTGAACGATGAACTAGTTCACCCAAGTGAACTATAATTCCCATCTCTAGTTTGCACATCTAACGGTGTGCAATGTGCCAACTGCCGAGATAAAATATTACGATTTATTATAGTAACCGACTATTTTCGAGGAAAAAACAGTACAACTAGAACAAGTTCTTAATGAACTACGGCCTTGTAACATGCAACGGTAGACTGCGGATTTTTCGTGATATTTATGAACGAAATAATATGTATTACAGTTATACCAGTCATACAAAGCGAACAAATTATAATTATATATTTCGATTTTGTGTTGATCCTCAAAAATTTGCCGCATTGCCCCCCCCCCCCCATCAAACGCGGCTCTGTGCGCGTCTATCGCGATAACAGTGCACGACAACAATAACAACGATAACAGAAATAACGATACTCGATCGCGCGTATCGTGACGGTGGCGGGGACGTACGGGCGAAATATCATTTCCGAACCGAACATTGATCACGCGGTGCGCGCGGCGTAACGGAAGGCAATCCGAAACGCGCGTCCGTCTGCCGTGTGGCAATGGAATAATTCCAGTCGATTTCGCGAGACACGGCACGGTGTGTGCGCGGGACTCGAACGGCGTGTGACGTCCGCGAACAGTGTACATTTGTCAAACCCGTTCCAAAGCCGATCCCGCCCCCCAAATACCGGCGGAAGCCAACAACGTTCGAACGCGTCTTGATAACACGATTGATAAAACCAGATGATGCGCGTGATGACGCCGTGCCCTATGTGAATCCGGCGAGTGCGGCGAGTGCGTCCGATGCGAACGAATTGCATCGGACGTTTTTCGAACTCGTGGCAAATATGAATCCGACATCGTAGTACACGGCGATGCGTTATTGCGATAACTTGCCTACTATAGTATCATTTAAACTTTTTAATATAAACTTTTTAGCGTTATATATTTTTGTATTGATATTTAGGTACTATGAATTTGGGTCTACAGAAAAATAAAAATATTATTAAGTGAAAGTAGTCTTAAATACTTAAATACTTGATGCACATAAAGTATAAAAAAACGATCAATGGCAAATGAATTTATTTACGACGATCGATTCACTTTTGGTGAATTCTATCATTCGTACCCTCAACCACGTAAGTGACAATGCTTTGTTTCGAGCATACACAAGAATGACATCAGAAACGAACATGTTAAGTGGTACGAACGCACTGAACGCAGCTGTGTGCGGCGAAAAAAAAAAAAACAAAACGATTTGTGTTTCAGATTGTCCGGTGCGTACGAATTCGATCGCACATGCGGCGACTGCGGCGGTACATTGGAAACGTGGACATCCACGGGTTTGTTTATTCTGGTCGCCGCATCGCACGCACCGCAATGCGTTTGCCGCACTCGCCGGGTTCGCGTACGTCACGGCGTACGACCGTCGGTAGGTGCGGGAGCGATTATCGCGCACGTGTACACGTACGTTCACAACCGATTCCGAGAAACGTACATAATCCGCGAGCAACTCCCGACGTAACACATCGCGAGGCGTCGGTGTGATTTGTTTCGCGTAAACAGCAATCACTGCTAACAACACGTCATACTTGTGTGCATGTACATGTGTGCGTATCGTTGCGCACACGTAATGTTGTAGACCGTAAAGCGTACCCCGGACGCGACGTCGTGAAACGTGTACGGGACGATCGGACGACGTTGAATACGTAACACGTGATGCCGAAAACGTTAAACCGCGAGAGTGGTATTGTATTCGAGTGATCGCCAACGCTAAAAGCTCGACACATCAGCATGCGACGGTCGGTATACGTATGGTGCGCAGCGTTGGGACACTTGGCTGGATGAAAGTTTCACCGTCCACCGTCAATTACGTTGATTGAAATCTACTGGTCATCTTTTCTTTTCTTTTTTTTTTCTCATTTAGATGAAAACTTCACTTATCTACATCAAATCATCTGGACGGTTTGTTTTACATTACGTATTTATTTAAAACTATGCTATAATGTAGCATATTATGCATTCTTTTACATTTTATGTTCAAAATCAAAAACCATCATAGTGTAATGTAGCAGAAGGCGTGTAGAACAAACTCAAAGCAATCACGAAGTAAAAAATATATCTTGATAATCAGTTACTGTTGGCTGTTGTGCTATTTCCATTTGTTAGTTTAATATTCCTGCAGGTTATTAATAATAAGTCAAATCCGATTGGCTGTTCTTCTAAAAGCAGTTATATTTTATGTTTTTTTTTTTTTGTATTTTACTATTAATAGTTAAATAGAATTCGAATAAAATTATTTAAAAACATTATTAAATCAATGGTGTAAGTAATATGTGCTTCAACATTTTGGATTTTTTAAACGAGATGATTGATTGATGACAAATGTTTATTGAGAAATCGTCATACTCATCGTTCTAATGACGAATTCAGAATTGCTGAGGGGCTTGACCTTCTCCTAAGTCGGAGTAGTATAAAGACAAGACTAAATATTATATAGTGTTTTATCTAGTGGTTTCCCATAAGGAGATTTCTGGTTTTGCACTTATGCCATTGCATAGTTTATGTCAAATATAAAATAGTACTAAAAATAAATTGTATCTATTTTGTGATCTAGATACTATTTTAGTTATCTATTCCCAACACCGATGGTATATAACCTTTAGGCAGGTTTCTACCTAGGAAATCTAAAACTTAAACGCTTTAAATTATTAACAAAGGATTATTTCAACAGTTTTGCTATTATAAACACTGAAAATCAAATTTGCATAACAATTGATTTTGAGGATATAATTAATGAAATTGCATGTATAAAACCCCGTCATAAAAAATATTTAAGTACCTACTTGATTTTAACGTTCGATTTTTGTAAATTTCAATACTATGGTTTATAAATCATAAATATTTCGGATATTTCAAGTACTTATTATTTTTTCAATAAAAGATATTCAAGTAAAATGTTTATTTTTTTTTTATTTTTTTAATTGTATACCTATATTTTAGTAATTAATTCTGCAATAGATTAATGTTGCATGGATGGGGTGGCAAAAAGTATGTTTCTAAGGTTAGAATCGTATAATACTTTCGGAGACTTCATGCGTTTATATGTCACTTCGATGTATTATTATTATTACGATATCGAATCATGTGCTCGAAATACGAAATACGTTACATAACTCCATATAATAACTTCTTGACTACCTGCATTATACATATCATATATTATAGAAATATATCTTAGTTCCGGGAACCGCGCGCAAAAAGTTAAACCGAGACAAGTCCGGAGCTTTATTTTTCAACGGTTTCTACACATATTGTTTGATCGAAAACAAACCGAATGGATAGATTTATTACTAACAATACTGCAGGATATTCATAGTATTAAAAGTTTGCTTCAGGCTAGCTCGATCAGTTCCATAAAAGTACAGAATGATTTATCATGTATGATCGCCCTTATTTTATTTTTGAATTGTGCATATTTTGGAATCGTATATTTTGAAAAAAATGTATAAGACACTTTATTTCATTCAATACAAAGATTTCGGTACTCATTATGGAGTATTCTATATTATGTATCTGATTATATTATACAGTCTGCACACAGTCACACACCAACTTCCGGATTTTAATATACTTGCGGAACCTTGAAGCGGTTACGACAAAATAAAAATAAAAAAGGGACCAAGAGCATACTTATAACTTAATAAGTTACCTCCTATACACGGATGTTGACCCGCAATTTCTTTCGTCGTTTAAATCTTACCGACCGACTGAAATTAACGCTGTTTAATGTTAATGCGTATAATTTTATTGGAGCGGAGAGATTCGTTAGTAATTTTATACAAACGTCAGATGGTAAGTGGTGAACTAGCTGCATATTCAAATTTTTACAAAAGTAGTTATTTGTATCTAAAAACAATAATGCAAAAACAAAACATAATCACATGTTCCTATAGTAACAGTATATGCATATTTACTTCATGTATGTCAAAAATAGAACACCTAAAGTTTTATTCCTCTCCCGTAAAATTTTAATGTCTGGAGATGTTTCCTTTTCCAAATAACTAATTCAACTGTACTTTTCATTAAATTTCATTACAAAATTATCGTGTGTACTTGAACTAATATTTAATTTTTTAATTTTCAATATATTTATTTTCAATTTAAAATTTCAACTAAATATTTTTATTGCAAAATCAATTCTATACAAGTTACAATATTTATACGATAAAACATTGTTGTGTTGTTGTTAAATATTAAGTAAAACGTAAAAACAATTTATTTTAAAAATTAATAAGTTAATTAAACTTTATTTCGCTGTGATAAAAATATCACTTTATTTTTTTCGAAGTAAATTGTGGACGTATAAATGTATACAATAGCTTAATATTGGAATAAAATCAATTCTTTCAGAACTCGGGTTAAGTAAATTATTTGATGATAATTCTTATCTACGTAATAATGTTAGTAAACTGTATGAGTTTGGCTCGCATTCAATTTTCTCAGCTATAGTTATTCAACCTAGTAAAATTAATTTTCATAAGCAACTAAATCATATAAATAAGTCTGTTTGCTTATTTCTTCAAATTTCAATACTCATTACTTAAACAAAATACGATTATATTTATAGTTTACTAACAAAATATTAATTTTCAATAATATTTTTATCAATTTGAATACAAAATACATTCGAAAAGGATTTCACTGTGATGATTATTATAAATTGTTTTTCGAATATTATTTTTACGAATTTTTTTATGATTACTATATTATATAACGGTTTGTTTCATTTAATTAACAATTAACAATAATTGTGCTACAAGAATATTAATAACCCAAAATTAACATGACACCAATATATAGGATACAATTTATCTTCGGAACTTTGTTTTACGTATTAATCATACATTACTTTTATAGTACTTTACACGGAATCGTAACTGAATTTGCGTTTTAACCAATCTTTCTGCAATATTTTAATTTAATTTTGTCACTAATATGAAATTACAATTATATTTTGATATAAATATTTGAACCATAAATTTGTTTGGTTTCAAAAAATATGTTACTACATTGTATAACTACAGGTAAAAATTGTTATGTATAATACAATTCCTACTTTAATTTTTTTCTTCATACAATAGTTTTTTATTGAATTATGAAACATTTTAATCATTACAGAATTATAAAAACAAAAAATACTTATCAGACATTTTATTGAAAAAAAAACTGAAATTAAAATGAGACTACCAGATATAAAATTTAAATTATAACAATATTTATATTTTTAAAGCAAATGACTCGTGCATAGTCATATTTGTTCGCAAATAATAGATACCAAAGAATATATTAATATTTTTTACGTCTTTAGTTTTAGTTTATATCCAATCGGTTTATTTGTTGATAAAAAGTGATACTTTATATTAAATTATCGAGTTTCTTTTTCTATTTCTCTAGACTTACTATTATTTCCATATGTGCAATATTTCCCCGTTTCATTTAGAAATTAATTTGTCTTGTCCGCTGGACATTGTTATAATGATCATATGTTATGATTGTTATGATGATGGATTGTACAAGGTAACTTTGTATTTTTTCACACCATCGTTCTCCTTCCAAGTCTGATAAATATTCAAATGGGTTTAATTCAAACAAATTTTTATGATTAATTAATTGAAATTACAACCGACGTACACTCGTCGTACAGGATTAAAAATCATAACTACTGCGGACAAGAGTGTCCAGTAGATCCGTCTAGGATTTGAATTCATCTACTTTTATGCGTCAACGCATCTTTTACTAAATATCTTCAGGTATTATAACAAATAGCTGTTGATCGATCTTATTATCTTATAATATTAATTTGATTTGTTTACGTTTACAAACTATTTCTCCAATGCATTCAAATAGTTAAACTTTTATAGTTAAATATTATTTGATTTCAAATGGTACGCTGATTGATCGACGAGTAGCTTTGAAGCTTATCTATAACGAATATGTACATAAGACTTAAACATAAATACCTTTGAAGCATTAACGTTATTGAATCATGTATACCAATCAGTGGCATAGCTACCATCGTCAGCGCTCCCAGGCAAAATATATTTTTCACCCTACCCAATGTAAAGTAGACTCTTCGACTTTGTCGTTAAAACATTGCTGTGACATGTGTGTTTTTATTTTTATTTTTTTTTTTTTTGTTGTATAAGATTAACCTAATCACCCTTATATCACATTAAACATTTAATCAACAATTAATAATAATATTTAAATAAATATCACATGCATCACATGTTATGTGCGCCCCGAAGCAACTGCCAGTGTTACCCCAGCGGTAACTATATGTAAACACACCAACATCATATCTCTAGTTATATATGCATAATACGATTTATATATGACATTATTGTTTAAATTGCGTTTCAGAACGTCAGCGCATTCGCAATATGCACGCAAAGATATTTGTATATATTCGATAGGAATCCAAAGCGTTACATTTGTTATCAAACTCGTCACCAACGATTATTGTCGTTTGAAATATGAAATACACATAAAATATATCCATTGTGTGGTTACGTACCAAAAAGAAAGTGAAAACTGTAATAACACCTGTACTGATCAATATTTAACGCGAAACCAGTGTACCGTAAATAGTTGTCTAATAGATTTATTTTTATTTTTTCTTCAGGATGGGGCGATTGGAGCGATTGGTCCGCGTGCAACGTATCGTGCGACACCGGGCTGCAGTACCGACACAGACGATGTCTGAAATGCACGCAAGGCCACAACAAGGAAATACGAAAGTGCAACGACTTCCCTTGCGACGGTATAATAATTAATAAATGTTCAATATACGTATAAAAATTATCTTATGTCTTAAGATTATTTAATCTTTCGAAAGTTCGAGCAGAAGGGTTTGAATAATAAAATAAAATTTATAGGTCTGACATCAATACCTAGTTATGTGATATATAACCCGTTTACCAAATAGCGTAATATCACGGACACATAAATTATACGTTATAAACAATCAGTGTAACTCATAAACTAATTGAGTATAACATATTAATACAATACTATGGAGCAAAATTTACAAAATGACAAATTAACATGTTTTCTATGCGCTAAACTATTTATTGATTTCGACACAGGTGCTATGGAACTGATCGCACCGGGAGATCGTGTACGTGCCGTTGGCGGGAAGCTCAACGGAAGTCAAAATGGATACAGTTTACTCAGTTCGATTAGTTTTCCGAATACATTTTCACTGCTGATAACTCTCAGAGTAGAACCTAAGGTAAGTGTACTTATTGCGTTTTAAAATGATATTTGCAAGAACTTACATTACATCTGATTTTATATTCGATATTGTTATACAATTTTATAACACTTATTAATAAATTATAAAATATACGATAACTCATAAGTGTGACGATAACGATGCTATATTATAAAATATGAATTTACGATAGTGTACTGCTTATGTCGGAGGTTCATACAAAAAACTTAATTTTCGTTTAATATTATTTTCAAATTATAAGTTTTTATTTTTTTCTTTGATTGAAATAAACAATCTAAGGGCACAATAAGTTTTTACAGGCAATAGGTGAATTGAGAAGTCATCCTTCAATGACATTCACCGATTGGATACTTTTTTTTTAATTTACCTTACGGATTAGCTTATATGAGGGGAGTGAATAAGTAGATCACGACAACATTTTCTCTTTAGACGTCCCTGGGAGGGTTACCAGGAATATTAGGGACTGCTAGATTACTTACCAAAGGATTGTTGCTAGAAGTAAGGAAATTGTGGAATCATTAATAGTGAATTTTAGCTTCTTCATGTACTAATTCTATTTTATGATAGGAATGGATTGTGTGGTTCGAGACGTAAGAGGAAACGTTTAAAATATTTCTGAGAGCTTTGTTTTGAAAAGTTTGTATTTTATTTATGTTCGATTTTTTTGCATTAGCCTATAGTTGTATTCCATACGTCCAAGTTTGATTAAAGATTTATATATTAGCAGTTTGGTGTTGATATTTGTGTGTTTATTATTAACAATAAATGTTTTGTAGTCAAGTGTTAAGGTTTAGTCGTTTAGATTTTATATGCTGGGCCCAAGTTAGTCTGCGATCGAGCATTAGCTTTATTAATATAAATACTTATATTATATATGTATCACCTAATAATAATAATATGTTGTTCAGAAAATATTAAAATATTCCGTAATTCACTATCATATCTAATTACAAAATTAAATAAGATCTAAAACTGATCACCGCAGTACTTTAAAAAATAAAAAATAAAATTAGGTCGTCTCTACAACAAGTTTGTAAGACACTGATCCGCAAGTGCACATAGATGATTAAAATGGTATAGTAAATATTTAATTTTGGTTGTACGTTGAATTATCGAGTTTCCTACACTGGAACCGTCTTTGTGACGGTGTCAATACTTTTTAAAATCCCTTTTTATTGCACGTCTAGAATATAAAAAGAAACTACAATGTCAGAATTTTAAAGTTCTTACATTTTTTTCGTTTTAAGGTTTAACGAAGATCAATGGGTAAGTAGTACCCGATGTCGCGTAAAAAATTATGAGTGTTCAACTCCACTTGGGTGTTACTCGCAATAGAAGTTATACCTTATCAAGTGTAAATCATCGAAAATAACGTTTAAAATAATTATTTTTAGTATATTTTAATAGGTAAATATTAAACGTAACCATAAAATAAAAAAAAAAGCTATGAGTGTCGTTTTTGGAAGAGAAGACAGTGGCTCATAGAAATTGTTTTCAGTAAAATATAAACATTCACCATTTTCTAAGTGCACACTGAGGTTTGTGACAGTGAGATTTCTTTCCGTTTTTTCGGTTGTTATAGCAACAACAAAACAATCACTGCTCGTTTGGGTCTTATCTGATGTACTGCTGATTTCCTTTCCTTTTTTTGCGACAAAAGGTTGTATTCTTCTCCGAAGCCTAGGGCTGTTCGATTGTTTCGACTGTAGCATCGATTAATCGATTAATAGATCATTATTTTCAAAAGTATTAAACACAGATTAATCGCATTATTGATTAATCGAAACATAAATTAATCGATACATAGTACATTTTTAACATGTTACCATGGTTATTGATTATAATAACGAAACAATCGCTGCGCTGCCGCGTTAACAATATAATAATAATATTAAGTGATAGCGGGTGGCGGGTCGCCACATTATCAATGATAATGATAATACATTAATTATTAGATACTATAATTATTATTTATTAGTTTATTTCTTATTCAGTATTCTGATTTGAGATTTCCGGTATTCGTATTATTAGTTATCAAAATGAGTCAGGTGAAATTAATTTGTTAATCAATTGTTTTAATAGATTAATCGATCAAATTAATCGATTAATCGATAGGTCCTTGACTATTTCAACAATCGAACACTCCTTGATGAAAATCTTCGATTAATTGAAAATTTCTAATATTTAATACGTTTGACAATTGATTATATTTTATGACAATCGAACAGCCCTACCGAAGCCTGATCTCTCTCTGTACCGAATTTCATTAAAATTGATTTAGTAGTTTATGAATGTACAAAGGACATAGGTAGAAACAATTTTTGAGTTTTACGGACATTGATATTCTTATTCATCTTTTGTGATGTTTTAAATAATTGTTTGTGATTAGGTTTTTTTAAAAAAAACGTGTTTTTTAAGCTCCAGTGACATAATATTACACTGTTAATTGAAATAATTGGGTATAAACGATCACGCTTATCCGTGAATACCCTGAACCGCACAAAATGATTAATGTAACATTCTTTACGTAAACAAAAATAACTTTCAGTTAACGCAAATAGTTTTAATAGTGTGTATAGCCCATTGACAAGACGAATAAGGGTTAGTGTCGTAAGTTTATTTGCTTGTTTAGGCGAAGGTCTTAACTATCCATTTATTCATACCTATATAAATTATAATACCCATTTATGACATCATAATGACTGTGAAATGTAACCCTTATAGGCTTTACAAGGGAAGATAATTGAAAACGAAATTCAATTGTACTTGTATATATATATATGTATTTTATGAACCAAGACGTGCCACCTGCTGCTAAATCGAAACAAATGCCAACTATAGACCTATTATTGGAGTATCGCATATTATTATTATTATTATTTCACTGAAATTATTAATGAAACTCTTCGAAATCTTTCTAATTTTATCGGAAATTATGTAGCACCTCGATGATTTTGTATACATTTATAATACACTATTAGATAAAGTAACTCTAGTTAAGGTAAAGTAACAGAAACACATTAAAAGTTATAAATCAATTGCAAACAAATAACGTATTTAAATTAAGTATACAATACATGGTGTCTGAAAAATGCAACGAACGAAATGATTATTTTAGAATTTTTTAAAATGTTAAAAACACTTTTTTTACTTCATGGATAAGAATGTAAACCATTCACTGTTAAAAATAAAAGTTAATTTATTTTAATTGTCACATTGGTCACATGAAAAAAAGTATACCATTTTTAATTATTTCATAATATATTCCTATATATATATAATGTATTATATGCATCATAATAACAATGGAGCTCGTAGTAATATTTATACATAAATATTTTTATTATTCTTTTGATTTCATACGAGACTGAAAGTTTAAACTTGACACATTATTTTTAAAATTAATTTCGCAATTAAATTATTACAATAGTTATACTGAAATCGTTTCGACCATGATAGTTCAAAAATTTGAATAAACATAAGATTTACATTACAATTAATTATTATTCATCTTAAAATACTTAAAATACCTTAAAGTACTGCACAGTTCATGATAATATTTATAAAATGTTACACAAATAATTGCAATATCTGACCGCAAGACAGGTTTGTAGTATAATAGCATGTATGAAATGAATGTTGTTCAGTAAACCATTAAAATCAATATAATATCTCCACAGTCCCGGTTGGTCAATATACGTCTTACCGTATTATAAAATGGAATCGACATTATACAATTACAATATATTATTGAGTTCACCACTGTCGCAGTCGAACGTTTTTATGACTAGCCGTCCAAATATTTGTAATCCCACCTCTGAGTTGAGTGACGTTTACGTATTTATTATACATATAATAATGTTATTATTAGTTTGTGTGTATGAGAGAGATAGATAGAAAGAGAAAGAGAGAGAGTGAACGTATAATGTTACTATAATAATATTACGTGGGTGGAAGATTTACGCGAGAGGATCCTGCGAAGTGTTTTAAAACGCGTGTTGCAAACGAGTGATGTGCGAGTATCAGTGCGTTAGTAGCAAGAGATTTTCTAACGATTTTTTTGTCCGCCGAATTCGTGTCAGTTACGATAATTTATTTAATACGTCTAATAATATCATTGTTCGTAAAACAAATTCACTCAGTGATAATTTGTATTTAAAAACTCACCACGTTGATTTTCTCGGATGATATTTGTACTTGAAAAAGGTATTTCCCGTAGAAGCATGTACATACGAACAACAAATTCACCCAGGAAACACAATTATTCGGTTTAACTATTATTATAATTTTTTCTAGCACAGTGCCCGCTTACACTGAGAATATTCAAGATGCCATAATTTCATTCCTCTCGGAGGGAAGGCGAATTTCCTATGCGTTTCACGTCGCACGATTTAAGTTATCGTTGATATAAAATAAACAATACACATGCCGTGTTTCGGCACTTAGACCTAGTTCCTTGTTTTATCAATTTTCTTAACATATTTTTGAGAAAAACATGTAATATGATAAGACTAGATCGACGATCAATTTTTAAAGCGCACCGTTTTGGTCTTTTTTTACGTTTGGTTTCATCACATGTTTCAGATGTAATCGTCGCCGAATAATTATAACCGAAATTCTTTTTGGATGGATATTTCAGCTTGTTCGGCGATGTTGCATTTTACGTACAAGGATTTCTATTTTCGTAGATTGGTATCATATCTGCCATTTCAAAAAAGATCAATTAACTCATTATAGTATTTTGCATTCATTTTAATCAAACGTTAATCGACGATAAACGATAATACAAAATTGTTTTGGGCTATTAAATGCGTAGAACTCGATTACCATTATATCTTATAGATCTTATATTATACATGTATTCATATATTTACATATCGTGTATTTATTTATGTAATGTTCATAATCATTCAATAAATTATAGCCAATCGTAATAATAATAATATTATTACTTTAACACATTTCATATACATTATTTAGTATAACTATAATTTGCATATCCATTACATAATGAAGTTGAATTTAAAACAATAGAAATTGACATTTCGATAGTATGTATGCAGATGCATTTACTGTAATTAATTGATATTCATTTATAATCAATTTCATTTTTTTTTTTTTTTTGCGTAAAATAATATAGTAAATCTCTTCGGTATAGGAAAAAAAATAATAATAATGTATATAATATGCATATTATCCTAAATTGCTGATAGGATAAACTTTTATATTAATGTTATAATTTGGTGGTTTAATAAATGAGTCGCAATTCAAACAATTGTCCAACGCTCATTTGTTTTCGCTCCAATACCACTAGAAACATAAGTTGTGTGTATACAAATAAAAGTAAAATAAATAAATTCAGAAAATGAAAAAAGTTTTCCAGTTTAAATGAGTAAATCATTCATGTAAAATAATATATATGTGTGAGTGTGGGTGTGTGTGTATTACATGTAACAAAAACAACAGAAATCACAAAACATACTTTATTTTCTTATGGTTACGGTGTCAGAAATACAAAATAAAATATTATCCAAACACATAAATTAGATATTTTACTTAATTTACTTTTAAAATTTGTATTCGTACATTGTCGAGGTTGCCCTACTTAAAATCTGCAACTTTTCGAGAAGGGAAATATAGTTACAACTTGTATTTTTTGATTATTTGTTTTTTATTTTTCAATATTACAGTTATACATTCATGCCGTCAAAAACGTCAACAACATTTCCGTTTTAATCAGCAAGACTCAGATCCACATAGTTTATATATGTTTATGGATCTACGTCCGTGCTTTAATTATTATTAATAAGACCTTCGATGACGGGTAACCGTTTCCAGTAATACGTATAACATTGCTAATTGTATATAAATAATCGGACACGGTGTGTTTATATTATATATTATATACTAATTATACTATATATTAAGTTTATGTTATATTATTATACAGTATTCTTTGTAAATTAAAATATATATATAAAATAATTTGCCCGAATTTGTTCCCGAATGGGACTCGGTAATATTTCCGAAATCAGTCCCCAGGAGCACAAGTCTGAAATAATATTAAAACTTTCCATAAATAACCTCATACCGTACTTGAAAAACATAAAGTGTTAGTAGAGAAAGCTTTATCTCTCTCTCACTCTCTCTCTCTTTGTATGTAAATATATTTTTAATATATAAATACATGAGTGTGGGTACTAGGTTCCTATACATAATCTGCCCCACGAAAACTAACGGTCAATTCCGCTTTGTTGGTGTACATTTTCCCGGCAACTCACAAATTCACTTTGATGTCAACTTACATTATTTATGTATATAATATAATATACATACACATAATATAATATATGTTTCTTTTTGTGAAAACCCTTGTGGCAAACAAAATAAGTATGTCATTTGCACAACAATCTATATTATTAAAATTCTACATCAAAAGCCACTAATTCTCAGCCGTTCCCAGGCTGATCGTCAAAATATCCATTAAGTTCTGTTAGATCTTATGTCCGTCCAGCTTCCGGGTTCTTCTGATACGGTCATCAACATATGTTTTGGAAGCGTTACAAGAAACGTTTTATTTATACTTTGCTGTTCGAAACCCATAAAAATGAATACGTACTCAAAATAAAAGCGTTACATGCAAACTTCTCAATATGCATATGAACACTTAAAACGTATGATAAATAACAATTTTTTATTAAAACCATAAATAATTTTATCTCATAAGTAACTAATACTGATTGTAACTATATCCAATAACTCAATACGCATTTTTAATTATAATAATATCATGGACAATTATTTTTTACTTGTACAACAATATGAAATCGTCTTGTTTACACTACAAGTTTTGCTTTCGGAAATAATTGTTAAACTATTTTTATTATTCAAGTTATAATTTTATAAATTAGATGTGTTGAAATTCGTTATAAATAATAATAATAATTATTGTTATATCAATAAACATTGAAAACAATAAGGCAGCGTATTATTCATATTTCTAAGTAATCTATTTTACAACACTTCAACATAGTCTTTAAAATTTGAAATGGCCAGGAGTGCAACTTTTTATTTTTACAAATGTTATAACATTAAATATAGTACAATATAATGGGCTTTTAAATTCTCATAATATCCACAACGCAGGTAATGGGTACTTTGGGATTATATTATATATTCAAATTTTCCATGCTCTAACACTGTATGGTCTGTATGACGTAGTATAATATTTGAACTTTACGTGCGGGTGTTATTTATTTTCGGTTCTTTCGTTTGTTTCTTTTTTTTTTCTGGTTTAAGTTACGGTTTAAAATTGTTATAAAAACAATTAATAATAATATACGACAACAACTAGAATATTTTACCATGATGCGACGGATTTAACTAATATATCGGTTTTTGTATTTTTAATCTCTGTATTACAAATAAATTATTATTCATATTTTTAAATTTAATTAATACTCGACTTTTTTCAACTGTCACGTACATACGTGATACACCAACAACGTGGAAATACATTTTATGCGGGGCAAAATCATTAGGTTGAAACTCATAGAATAATTTTCGACAACAAAAATCAATTAAATGTTATTTAAAATATTAAAATGAGAGATATTAGAAATGAATCATATTGAGTTTGTCCAAAGATGTACAAAAAATTCTTGGGCGGCGAACGTGTTAAGTTGTAAAATGTTATGTTCTTTGTTGAGGTGTAAATTATAATTTAGATGAGCTATTGAAAAGTAAAATCGTAGTTAAAAAACATTCGTTTTGTTTTGTGCATTATAAATATTTTTGCAAACCATAAAGAAATGATCCGTTAAATCCACAGACACGCACTTTTGAAAAAACCGAACAATGTAGGTTAAAGAAAACTGATAAAAAAATACAAAAAAAATCGTTGGCCCATGGGGGGATCGAACCCACGACCTTCGCGTTATTAGCACGACGCTCTAACCAACTGAGCTAATGGGCCAGATGTTAAAAGTAGTTGATTTTATGTTATTTAGCTACCTGTTGGAAATCTGTCATTTGTCATTTCAAATTTACAAACTAATAAATAATCATAACAATCCTACTATAAAATTGAAAAGGACAATAATATTAATATTAAAAAAGAAATCATACATCAATATTGAATACATTTTTTTTCTAAAATGTTACATTTTCACCTTTTGAATGCATATGCTGATTTTATTACTTACAACAATATACAACTTTCTACGGTTAAAACTATTAAATGCTATAAATACGATAATGTAACAGTTGTATTTATTGGAAAAAAAATTATGATGAAGTAAATCAATATTGACAATTAATACAGATCTATGAATACTTATACCACTTATATCATAAAAATACGTAATAAAACTTAGAAGTACCTATATCGGTACATTAACAGTTAAACGATCAATCCGACAGGTGACTGAAGTTTCTCCACTATTTTATTTTAATAAATCGTAATTATTATTTTTAATTTAAAACAATTATTTATATATATATATATATATATATATATATATATATATATATATATATATATATATATATATATATATATATATATATATATATATATATATATATATATATATATATATATATATATATATATTCATTCATTTAGCATAAGATGGTTTTGACTTTTATATATATATATATATATAAATGTAATAGGTATTTATAAGTTACTAATTAAATATATACAAGTAGTAAATTATTCTATATTTAATTTTTAAATATTTGTGTTATTTATTTTAGAATTGTAAATGTTCAACAGTGAAATATAGTTATAAAATTATACAGGCGATACAGTCCTACAATATGTTTTAAATTATATACATAACAATATATTATTGTGCATTTATTATCATAAGAATAGGCTGTATTACTATATTCAAGTGATTTTCACTTATTTTAATATCTTTCCAATATATATATATATATTTTAGATTCTGAACGGAGTGATGGAATCTATTGGTTTTACAATGATGTTTGTTTTTTTTTTTTTATTTTTTTTTTTTTGTGTCTGACGACACCTTTTTTATCAGTAAAAATGCTTCGATTTGCTTATGTAACAACTTTTCTAAAAGGAAAGTGAATGTAGATGGTACTTTGGCTAGTCTAAAATCCAACTTTTTAATACTTTTTAAAAAAATCGAAAAAAACGATAAAAAAATTTCGAAATACGGGAAATTTTACGCAAAATCACGTTTTTACAAAATACATTTTTTTAAAATGTTCTAACTCAAAAACCAAAAACCGGAACAACTTGAAATTTTCACCAAATCTATATATTGACGTTTTCTATACATGGTTAAGTTTTCAAAGTATTTTGACATATTTTGACTTATTTATAGACAATTTAAATTTTCGATTTTTGTAAAATATTTGTTTTTAAACATCTATAAAATTTAATTGGCAGACCGAAAACTCTTGAAAATTTAATACAAGGTTTATAATAAGTTAAACTTATTGTACCTAAAAAATATCGGTGATATGTTTACTCAAATTTTTTTTATAAGCCCTTAAAGCTCAAATTTGTATAAAATGTGTAAAAATCACGATAATTTGCAAGTTAATTTGTAGATAAAAATTCATAAATTTTTTTCTGTTCATACTTAAGGTTCAAAATTTTCACACTAGGTTACCTATAAGCTACTCTTCAAAAATCTTTAAAAAAATTTCTACCGGACTTAGAGGAAAAAAATTTATGACTGTTTAAAATTTAAATATTTACGAAATTGCATAAAATAGCGATTTATTCTCAAACGATTTTAAATATTTGTTATAATTCAAAAAGTATAAGTCGCAGATTTTTGAAATTTCTACCAGCTGTTAAGATTGGTATTTCCTTTTATGTCATATTTTTTTCAAAAAATTATATTGATTTTTAAGCCACTTATAGGCATTTAAAATATTCGATTTTTTTACATTTTATTTTTATAATCGGTGATAAAAAATATTTGGCTCGTACAAAATACTTGAAAATTTAATAGAAGATTCCACAGAAGTAGTTCTTAATTTCATTAAAAAATTATTAAAATCCATATGCACAATTTTTTTTATAAGCGTTTGAACAGCGAATATTGACATAAAATTACATGTAAAATATAATATAATATATAATATTCTAGACTGACAAACTATGTTGCTGTATGCAACTGCCAACCCATCCTAATTGAAAAATATAGTTATCGTTTCAAAATAAAATATACTTTTTACAATATTTATAAATAACAATGTATTATATCCTAGACAAATATATTAACTCCGTTCAGAATCGTTATTCGTATACAATGATATCTATCATTGCATTCAAATTTAACAAATCCATTGTAATAATGACCTATCCTATAAACGAAGTGCACTCCACCCCCAACTGTACAGCAGAGCGAGGCCCATCCGGTTCTTTTTTTTAATTTACTTTATAACAAAATGTATTAACTTAACTTTGAATTTTATTAAACAAAAAATATTTAATTTAACTGAGTTAAAAAAAATCATTAACTTGCCCAGCCTTGCAATCATCTTTAAAAACATGATTATATTTGCATGACGGTTGCGGACGTTACGTGGTATGCTCTATCGTGATTGCATCGGTACTATGCGAGATTATCAGATACACTGCAGTAAATATGATTAGAACTTTCGATGGCATACCCACAGGCATCAGTCATATTCCCGTCACGGATGAAATGGCGCATAATAAGTATGTGTTTAAAGGGAACGTTCGCGCCCGTTTAATATAAGGAACTGTCAGTGTACAAACCGACAGCTGCAAGGGAGGCATGACTACACAACAATGATGTCTACTACGTTCATCGTAATACTCGCGTTTTCGATATTTTAAGTAGGAAATGTTGATATAATTCGAAAAATAATGATAATTCAACGGTTGCTAATAGTTTCCGAAATTATTTCCCCTTGACCCGTATCGATACCATAACTTATTGATAGTTATTACGTCGTAATAGAAAGCACTAAACATAAGTTGAAAAAAAAAAAAATATATCTTAAATCGATCAAAAACTTGAACACGTTTTTTGATTGATATCTTCTTGATAGGACTCATTGAGTGCAACATCGACCTTTTTGGTATGTGATGACCTACCCCATACTGGACTAGCATATTCTCCCGCTGAAAAACAGGCTAATGCCGTAGTTCTTAAGACGTGAGGATTACATCCCCATGTGGAGCCACTGAGCTTCCGCAATATGCCATTTCTTGTCATTATTTTATGCTTGGTATTTTTGCAGTGGAATCTATAGGCGAGAGATCGGTCTAGCGTTACTCCAAGATATTTTGGATATTGTGTGTTAGTAAGTTTTGTCTTATTCCAGTAGACGTTAGGAGTACGGTTTGCACATCGGTTCCGTAGGTGAAAATCACAGACTTGTATTTTACTTGGGTTGGGTTTTAGGTATTTGCGTCTATAATATTTTCCAAGAACGTCCAGAGAAGCCGATAATTTTTCCTCTACATTTTCAAACTGTTCGTGTTGTACTACGATTGCTGTTTCGTCTGCGTAAATATAGTTTTTTACGTCGCTGTCTGTAGATATTGGCTGATCGTTGGTAAATATGTTAAACATAGTAGGGGCTAGCACACTTCCCTGAGGGAGACCATTCCTGGAGATTCTCCGCTTACTATTCTTCCCTTGATGGTTTACGAAAAGTCTTCTGTTACTTAATAGGGCTTCGAAGACTTTTACAAACTCGTAATCCAAGGTAGTATCATATAGTTTTTTTAGCATTAGTCTGTGATTTACCGTGCCATATGCTACCGTTAGATCTACGAGTGCCACGCCTGTGACTTTCTTGTTTTCAAAACCATTCTCGATTGTTTGGGTCAGGTTGAGTATTTATCCTGTACATGATTTTCCTGGGCGGAAACCAGCTTGTTCTTTAATAAGTGTGCTATCCACGAAGGGGACTAGGTGGTTAAGAAGCATTCTCTCGAAATGTTTGTACGTGTGGCACAGAAGGTATATAGGGATGTATAAAAAAAAAAAAAATTTACGAGTGATGTTGCACTCCTCTTCGTAACACTTGTAAGGTCTCCCTCATTTCAGAAGAACTTGGGGGTTTTACTTAATTTTGGACATTTTTATCTTTATTACAGAGTCATTCGACGAAAAATTTGATCGTGTTAAATACTCGTACGTAATGTTGATTTTGTGATCCCAAGCTGATAACATTAGGCAGCATATTGATTACAATAACCGGCATAATATACATGTATCAGTCAGGCGCGTAGCTAGGAACTTCAAGGGGAGAGGGGTGTTATTTAAATATAATTGACAAAATTATACGCATAAAATTAATACCTTAACATATACTTTTTGTAAAAACGCGTTAAAAGTGAATATATATTATTTTATGAGAACATATTTTATTCAAATTCAAAATTATTAAAAATAATAAAAAAAAAAAAATTTATTTTTAAATTAACTTACGAGTAATACGTCGTTATTTTATTTGTTATCACAGAACTGATAAATGTGATAACATTCGAACAGATCGATTGAGATTCGTTAGTTTTACGTTATTATGTGATTTTACGATAGTTCATCAAGATAATCAATAATAATAAAGTTGTAAACGTTTATTCTTGCGTTCACGCTGCATAAAAAGATATCTTAAGTCGTGCATAAAACGAGTTAACGATAAAATGACACAGAACAGTTTAAAATAATAATTAATATTATGCTTTACATTATTGTTATAATAGTACCTATATATTTCGTTTTGATAAATATGTATACATCATGGTTTATGATGCATCTTTATCTTTATATGACATAAGTATACCTTCGCTGTGGAGGGGGATGTTACTACATCTGTAACCCCCCTTTTGGCTACGTCCCTGATACCAGTATACAGACTTACTCAGTGGCGTATTTCGGATGATTTCTCGAAGGGTGTCCAACATTTATTAAACTTCACAAATAGCATATTTAGAACTATATACTGATGTAAAAAACATTGACCTTACTTTTTAACAATTTACTATAAGAAAAATTGACGAAAAGTTTTACATTTGAAACGCATGTTAATAATATAATAGAAAAGTTGTAGGTTATGATGAAACACCAATGTCTAATATATTAGAACTTTTAAAGTTGGGGGGTGTCCAGACATGGAACGCTACTGGCCGTACTTACACAACACGATAACGGTAAATGATTGATAATAATTGACCGTAATAAACAGCGACCGCTGTAGTTTAACCCAACATTAAACGAAACAACTGTATATTACGTTTATACATTCAATCGAGTATGCAATAAAAAGACTAATAATCTCGATTATTAAAATAAAATCAATATAACATAAAATCAAATTATAGTTTCGATGAGCATTCGACGACAGTACTTGTTTTTAAAATGTACTCGTACGATAAACACATTGAAAACTAATATTAGTAGTTGTATGTTGTTTTTCTTCAAAGTCACTTCGAACGCATATTAATATTTCCTATCTATTAGCACTTGTAGAGCGCAATGTCCTGCAGACATTTTGATGGTGGATTCGACCAACTCGTGCCAGTCATTTGAGTTATTATTACAATTGTTAATACTTACATCGAAGACATCACGGTGTTAGTTGTGCATGTGGCGTTCTGAGGGTCGTCAATTTGTGGGCATGGTAGGTGCAAATCAATTGCAACGACGGCTGTACACATTACTAGAAGTGTTCCTGGTAAAACATTGATTCCGGCACCGGGTATTGGCCGGGTGAACAATTCAGCGTAACGCCGGCCCAGTGTTAACTATAAAAATGAGCACTCGGCCGTCGAGCCGGTCGGGTAACCGGTCTCTACCGACGACAACCCCGCATGCCAAAAGTAAAAAATGCACCGCAAGTACAACTCACGTTAACGCGTTTGATTTAGACCGCGTTTCGTTTTCTCTTTTCCGTTCGAATCAAAAAACGAATACGAAACGATGTCGGTTGATGTCCCTGAGTGTTGCGTCGGGGCGCGTCCGAAAGTACTTCGGGATTGATTTTGTCACTTGTCGACGCTTTACGGTGGTGTCTCCCCCCATCCCCGGTGTCCGAACGGGTTTCGCTATAATTCTCGCGACGTACTTGGCGCGTGTTGTCGGCGGTGCGTGGTTAATTCATCGACAACGGAATCGCGAGGGACCGTCGTCGGCGGCGAACAACGATTGTTATTTGGCCGCGCGATTGCTCCGCAGGGGTTCCGTTGTTGCGGTCGTGTCGCTAAGCAAGAACATAGCAGTAAACGGGAGACGCGATCGTGGTCTCGGGGGTGTAATTGATTTCTTTCTTCTATTTACGCCGCCGACGGTGATCGATACGTGGGGATGTATAGAACGGGGGTTCTACGCGCGCAAAGAACCGCGCGCCTATACGGACCCGCGGACAATAGCGTTGCAAACCGTTAACCGGGTTTCGCAGAAGTACCTACCACACGTGGGGTTGCATGTACGTGTTATTGTCCGCCCGCGGTTCTCGTCGTTGCCGATCATCGCGTGACATTTCGAGAGCTGTTTTGGACTTGAACAATTGTATTATTTTTTTTTTTTTTCTGTACAGATACATATGTTATAACGCGAATTTGAGAAGGGTGAAAAGTAGAGTTCGTGTGGAGTTCGAAAATCGTATACGAAACATTTTACCGATCGATGTGTGTATTTATGTACATTTGGTTTTTGTGAAACGTTTTTGGTAAACGGTTCATTTCAGTTGCAATTACTGCACACAACTATTTTTTTTATAAATACCGATTTACATGCTATACATGTTATTAACGCTAAATACGCTGCGCGTTGGTTAAACGAACAATAATGATAGGTACAGTGTTGCTGTCGGTATAAAAAATTGCTTACGAGTAAAACGAATGCGATGGGATTTTATTGGCTGTAAGACCGTTGTACGCACACAATACGAATGAATCGTAAAAAAATAATAAATAAATAAATAAAAATATGGGTTAATAAATACGATAAATACAATGGCTTAGAATAAAACCTTAGTGTATATCCTAAGAGGGGAGGGGATGGTGACATGGACTTGATCATTTCGACAATAGACGTATACGTTTTCGAAGCGAGAATATCTTGTCCGGTTTTCCTGTTTTATTTTATTTGATTATTTTTATTCGTAAATAATTAGTTATAATTAATTCGAGATCCTACCTAATACGAATTTTCATTTTGGTTTCACGAAACGAATTATATCGTATGCGTATGTATGATAAAATATAATTTAGTTTTGAGCTTAAGTTGACAAAATGTATTCATTTAATCCGAACAAATCGAAACGGAACGGATGATGTATAAACCTTAACAGTACAGTAATGATGTTTAAGCTTTTACGATTCATGTACGTAATCAGTTGACGATTTATGATTTGTAATACACCTGCGAGTTATGCCCATTATTCATACTTAGTGACTATCGCGAAACTTTCTTGCGGAAATCACATGGTATTTATTACAACTGTAAATAATATATATATATATATATATATATATATATATAAATATAAATTTTTTGTTATCGGTCAAAATAGTAATCTTATTTCTAATTGTTATTAATTGAAGTGCTGCTTGTACAAGAGGAATTTATGCACTCAAATGTAATTATTTTCGATGGGCGTAAATAGTTAAAATATTAATAAATTCAAAACTGAATGTGAATAGATTTTTTTTCTTTTTGGGGGAGCATTACTCCGAATCGTGTTCAAATATCTTTTCATTTTGGTGTTTTAATAAAGAACGAAAAAAGAAAGAAAGAAACCCTAAATTTTGTTTACGTATTTGAATTACCATGGTCGCCATATTCTTGTACTTTTTTTCTTATAACATTATAAAACAAATTATGATAATAAAATAAATTATTCTGTTTAAAGCTTTGATGTTCTATTTTGTACAAAACAATAAAATACAATTATTCAAAATATCTTTACTTCAGACGAAACAAGTCTTGATTAAAAAGTATTTATGTTTATAGTTCAAAGAGTATACATTATAATTTATGATTTTTATAAACTGAAAATTCTCCGATATGACGTAACAGGACCTGCGTACTACGTGATTTTGGACTCGTTTTTTTCGTCAATTTGTAATTCTAACGATATCATTATACTCGTATAACATTTTCTATTTCTATTTAACAAGAATCGCGTGGTAACAATAATAGTATTTTACTCATATCTTACACGATAATTATGAATAAATCAATTTAGTAGAACGCGCTAAAACTCGGTCAATCAATTTTTCAAAATATATCATGTCATATTCAGTCCACTGATTTCGTTTATTTAATACATATATTGAGTAAAGCATTTTTATTATACAACCCTAGTAGAAAAGTTGAAAAAGTTAACCATTTTTTTACACTCATCGAATTGAGTAAATATAAATATAATAATATAAGATAAGATAATATTATGTTATATTGTGTAATATAATATAAAATATATGATGAGTTAAACATACATGACATTTATAATTTTAGTTTTATAAATTATAAAAATGTATTTAGGTTAGAATTATTCTAATTCTTTGACAATTATTGTCAACATTTTGTTGGTTTTGAAAATACCTCATATTTCAAGTATAGCCGAGTATCAATGTTTTGTTGATATTTATAGTTTTAGTTGACTTTGCAAATGCTTGTTTTGTACTTACGAATGATTTAGTAATTTATAGCAAAATCGAAATTTAATCAGATAACATTCTACCTTAATTGGCATCATTGTTGTGTGTGCGATTTATGAAGACAAACAATCACTGTACATCCAATCGTCTTAAGATTTTACACAAAGATGTGGAAAAAAAAAACCTTTAGTATAGGAAACATTTTAAATGTAAATAAAAATAAACTTGACGTTTTATGCAAACTCCTTGTTTGGTTTTGCAAAGAGAGCTACTGACAAAAAATATGATTTACATTTTTAATCACCTTAAAGCTTATTTTTGTAACTCTGCACTAGAACGACAATAAACCCTATTGTTAACAATTTTATAATTTGCGGTAACAAAAATACAACATTCATAACAATATTGATATTGTGTTTGACTAGACAACACCGCTCTGTAACCTTTGTGAGATATATATGATGTGCAGGAGATTTATAACGGTAATCGGTAGACATGCATCTTTCATTGCTGTTCGTTACTTACTTAATGTTATTTTTGATTAAATACAACGATTCTTATCATCATTAACTCAGAAAATATTCGAGCGGGATATTGAAATTATAATATTATCTACTGCATTGAATTGTACGCATGAACAGGGGAGGATTAATAGAGTACTGTAGATCACGCTATTTCAATAGGTCACTAATTATTACTGAAACTGGATTACGATAACTCGTAATCAAAAAAAAACGCAATATGATCATAATATGTGTATTTTTATGTTTATTCATAATTATCATTGAAAACATAAACATTTATTTTATTTAATGCAGAATTCCGTCTAATAGAGATAGTTTTTCCGTACTATACAATGAAGCTAGTGGCATCATTTTTTTTTTTTTTTTTTTGGGGGGGGGGGGTGATAACTGGGAAATGTTTTCCAGTCTAGTATTAAGTTTTTCCTATAGTCGGTACCCTTAAAAAATATAAGAAGTCTTCAAGAAGCCAATTTTGTCAATAAATATTATCTGCGGGTAAGCTGACCTCATAAACCCCTCCTAGATTCATCTCTACCCATGCATGACTCGTGGGGACTTAAAAATGTAATCTTTATAATATATTTGTATTTAATACATATGATGGTTGTACTTACGATAACTGGTCTGATGGCGCTAATGGATTACGTTTCGAATGAGTTCCACACAAACAAATCGGTTTAATAACGTAAAAACAGACGAGACGAGCGTCATAATTATTTTCGTTTAATTATTGCAATACACTGCGAATGGTCTACCGAACCGTGGGACCGGGGATGTTGTGTACGACTTTTAGAACTAAGAATTTGTGAGGGCAATCCTTTTTTCCCGTACAACCACCGTTACATCATCATGGTATTGTGTTCTGATCACACCAAAAAGGTTTCCATTGCATTCTTTACATTTCACCCATGTCACAATACGATCATGTTCGAATTCCACTTACCGAGCTGAAAACAAATTTTGTATATTTGTAGGTACTATTAGCTACTAGTAGTAGTGTTCGCGAGATTATCGGTGTACCGATGTCACGTATCCAAATTGTTTTGGCAATTGTCCTCTTTCGCCCTATACGATATCTTGCCCGATTCCGTTTACGTCACTGATTCATCGTGATAATGTACAAAGAACACTTTGCGGACGAAAATGAAAAGCTAATTCGGACAGTACTCTTAACGTTACTATAAGCAACTTGCTGCATAGGCATGTAAATTATATTTGTTCTAGCTATATGAACTACGTGAAATTGGCAAGGCAGTAATCATACCGACATTCTGACGTATATAATTTATTGTGTATAAAAAAAAAATAGTAATAATAATTTTAATTTCCTAATGATTCTTATCTTAATTATAATCTTATATAAATATTTAAATGGTTTTAATTAGGTATGCAAAAGACAAAACATAAAAATACATAGAGAGCAATGTTATTTTATATATAAAACGTCAAGTATAAGAAACACATACTAAGTAGATGTTTTGAATCCTCCTTTAAAGTGGAAATACTTTGACCAATTTAAATTATACTAAATAATACACTGTTATAAACTTAAAACCCATTACAAATATCAACTAAAAAAAAAAAAGGAAATCTATTTTTATCTACTCTAGTAAGTAATAAATTAAACCGAAACCATAATGATCTTTTACAATTTTCTAAACGTTTAAATTTAATCATGCGCGTCGTAAACTTTTATAAAACTTTTAAAAAAGAAACATGTTCAAAAACCATAACGAAAAGCCTAATTGGGTATTTTTTTCTTTAGATTGTATGTATAGTTGTTTACGATAGTAGAACATAGAAAAAATATTATGTTTATCTATGATTGTTAATTACGTTATTACTACCATACATACAGATTTAATTGTTTACGGATTCAATGTTATTATATACTATGGTCAACCTTTTCATACTATTCGAGTTCATCGACAAACATATTGAGACTACGTGTTTCGTGAATAATAATTATTATATTCTTACATTTGTATTAACCTATAAAAATAATTAAAAAAATATTATTCTTATAACCAGGCATTACCTTCTTCCTTGTTTAGGGGAGGACTGTCGGGGTTACAATGGTTAAAGGATGAACATTAATTTAGACGATTAAATAATCAATTACGTCTAATGGCAATTGGACTAATTTTAAAAATATTTTCAGGTGGACTTTGGTACTGTCTTCCGTTTGTCTTCATCGACAGAACCGTCGAAGACCATAACACTTGAAGTCAGTGGCCCAGATCTACTACGAGTGTCTGTTAACACGAAAGAGTCGAACAGATCAGTACTGATTGCTGCAGTATTAGCTGATGGAATCACTCATCAATTAGGATTGGGGTATACTTGTTAAATTATATCAAAACATGACCAATATTGTGTGTTAATAATGGTTTCGGTTAATTGCAAATCGTATATAAATTCTTTAAAAGTAAAATACAAATACTATACTTTTACAATTTCGGATGAAACAATGATAGGTCAGTATAATTAGTATGGTTTCCTCGAAAACTTCATCCGCAGTGTTGAATGAACTACAAAATACAATTTTTTATAGGATTTTTTTACCAATATACTACTAAACTGTATTATATATATAATATACCATTCCTGTATTGTTTAAACGTAATTAAATTGTAACAAAATGAAAAAAAAATAATGAAATAATTGTACTGACTTTAACAAATAAATAGTAAAACACACGATGATATTATGTGTTTTTAGATTTCAAAAAGACGAAATTATAACTTATTTGGACTGCAGATGGGTGACGACTGAGACTTTGATGCAAAATTCATACGCATCGTCTCCAGAATACGACATGGACATCTTCGAAGAATCGTTAACGGTAAGCTTATAACACAAAAACTAGAAAAATATTTTCAAACGCATACAATATATTTATACTTAAAATTCTCCAGGTTGATCAAATTATAATGTACACGTATATACATTTGTATTTAAATTACATATATATTAATAATATAACGTTTATAAAATTCTCTCTGACGTTAAGCACACAACTTTATCTATATATTTTTATTTATTTTATCATATTTCATGAATGATTTATAGTTTTCAACTTTGTACTTAAATTTAATACATTTTTCTAGAATATTTTAACATTTCGATAACATTATTTAAGTCATTCCAATTATTATAAAGAACTCACAACCACATGGTTTAATTACATTTTTTAGTAAGTAAGTACTGCAATTATAAGTGAACTTATATTTAAAATAATTCAGTAAATACACTTGCCAGCTATACATACAAAAAAAAAAGTCACAAAATTTGGTAAACGAACAAACGAGCTGCACTTTTATTGGTTAAAAAAAAATATCTTTAATTGCACGTTTAAATTATATTTCTGATCGGCATACAATTTGAAATTATACCTGTTTCCGCAAACGATCATCTATTTTAATCGAAAGCATGTCGCAAAAAAACTATCATGACTATCGTTGATGACATGGTAATATCACGTATCTCGATTTTGGTCATTGTTCAGGAGAGGCAAAAACTGATTAATTTCAAAACCAACCACTTTTACAAACATATTTTGATTTACAAAAACGTAGATAACACTTTAAATAACCACAAAATATTTGATAACGTGTTAACATAAAATGAGCGCAAAGATGTTATAAGACTTTTGATACCAAAATCTCAATAATTCGAATAAAATTAAATAAATCAATAACAATTCGAGATACCAATAATTCGTGGTATTATCGAGTCATCAACATATTATGTAGTTATGCATTATTGTTTTTAATGATTTTCGAAAACACCGAAACGGCTACAGTTACTATTACAATAGTATTTTATACTGCTCGATCTTTGCGAATTATTTACAAAACTCTTATAATTTAGAAAAACTAAAAGTTAACGATCGTTCACAGTGCCGTGCCTAGCATAATCAGCGCCCGGCGCGAAGAATTATTTCTAGCGCCCCCACCCCCTCTACGTAATATTTTTATTTGAGGCTTTGATGAATAATTGTTTCCTGATGAAAAATATGCACTATGACGTGAACACAGTACGTCTGAAAACTAGATATCATGGGTTCAAAATAAAATCGTACAATTCCTTCCAGTCGTTGTTGTATGTCGCAGTCTATGTTATGATATTAAGTCTATATTTATGTTATTGAATTAATTTTATCAAGTAACAATAATAATATAGTTGTTATCGACGACGGCGATCAGCGACGTCGTCATTTCGGGGAAAAATAAATACTAACGCTAAGAATAAAAACACTATATTTGTAACCGGTAGGCAATCAATGCAATGCTAATTATGTCGAGATAGTGGTGTTCGACGAGAGAAAAAAAAAATGAATTAATATTGAGTATTTTAGTAATATTACTTAGATTATAAAAATGTATTTGGCGCCCCGGTGGTCAATGGCGCCCGGTGCACGCGCACCTCTTGCACCCCCCTAGGCACGGCCCTGATCGTTCATTTTAATTAATCGACGATAAACGAATTCAACTATTGAGCATTATTTTTATTCGAGTAAGAAACTTTTGCACGAGTTCATGTGATAATTGTCCAAGACCAATTTTGTCGCAATATTCTTTACGTATACGTAGTTGTAATGTATCTACTGCATCTAGATAGTTCGAAAATTTTTTGTAGTTTTTAAGTTGAGTACGAATTAAATGTTTAAACGTTTCTAAATTTTCCAGACACACGTGTGTCGTGATATATGTTATGAACTTAGAAACCATTGATTTTCATTATTGACAATACATACTATGATTACGAATATATTTACATATAGTTTAAGAACATGTAGCCAATAAAAATTGGAAGTTATTTTCCGTCTCTGTTGATCAAACGCGTAACTTGGAAATTTAGATGTATTCTCATTTCAACGTAACGAGTGATCTAGTGATGTGATAAGGGATAAAAAAAAGATTATAAATATATTACAAATAAAACAAAACGTCAAGTTTTGATCGATTTTTCCAAATTTTTGATTTCGTTTCTCCGAATCCATTAATATAGAGTTAAAAAATTAGATACCTTCAAATTAATAAATAATAAATTATTGATATCGCAAGTACAACATTTAAAAAAATTGGATAAGCTGTAATGAAGAAGACTTGATGATAAATTCGAATCTGTTTTTTTTTTTTATCATTATATTACTCGATCACTATTTCGATAATTACGTTGAGGCGAGAATTCAACTAAATTTTCTAGTCGTGTATGGATAGCCAGAGACGAAAAATCACCGCTTCCGATCTCCTTAACGTAGCCTTATTACGTGACTTTGTTTAAAACTATGGCGTAGAAACAGTTAATAATCCCACAATAATTTTATAATACGACGTGTACATAACGCATGGGGTGCAAATCGATTTCAAGTTTACAGTACGGATGTGCATTTGACTCTAAGCTGTATCAGCAGTACATCAGACAATTAAAAATATCATTTCATCTGAAAGGTATTTATATCGAATCGCAACGATGGTTTAAGATGTAGAGTCTTACAACGTCATCTGATAATGACGTTGAATGAACGTCACAGAACTTTTATATAGTTCAATTATAACGTGAAGCACGCTGCTGGAAATTGTATTATGTTAATGCTGGTATTTCGATAAGTCTTAACTTTTAGGAGGTACTTCGAGAACGCTGCATTTCATAACAAAAGCTAAACGGTGACTTATGAAGCGTAATTGAAACCTTGATATTGTAAAGCGCATTACGTATAGACGCGCCATGCGTATTACTGTAGCTAAACAAGAATTATTACATTTCAAAACGCATAAAATAATAATAAATTATCCGTCTTAATAGCTCTTACCGAACAATTGTAGTATAATATTGCAAATACGGATCCACCAGTTAAACAATCTTTGCAAAATACTGCGTGGCATTTGTTTTGAAAAATCTGTACGTTTATTTTAAAATTCGTTTCTGACCACCGATTGAGTGTACCAAAACGATGATAAATTATACGAATAATTCAGCAATGTTACTCGATAGCCCAAATCGCGGGAAGGGAATTTTCCGTTTACAGAAAGATTTTAATAATGATAATTTTATCGATACAAATAGTGTAACATGTTTAATGTAAATCCACTTAGAAGATCGATTGTTGTAATCCAAAATTTCTTTATTGTAAACTCTCTTGTTTTGGAAAAAGCAAAGAGGTTGTAAATTATATTATTCCAAAGTTTAAAACCACAAACAAAATATTTTGCTCGGTAGTTTTACCCAGTGTTTCTTAACATATTGTTTTTATAATTTAACCCTTTTAATTAAACCCAAAAGTTTTATGGACCTCTAAAGATCTTTAGACTCTAAGGCGCAGAAATTTCTTCCGTCAAAATCGTTAAAATGCTATGGAATTTTCGTTCTTGACCATAATTGATTTGTTGTTTACACACGTTTTTCATGATCCTTGAGCCTACAATACAAAAAAGGTCCCGTAGAGAACTATGGCAACCAGTTTAAGGAGCACCGATTTGACCGGACCGACTGATTCGCAGATCTCATTGTTTGGACAGATTCTGTAGCTACCGTTATTCAGGCCAATGAAAAAAAGATGCATAACCCAGCAGAGAATGTTTGAATTTCTATTTTATGATATACTATTTTACAGCACTGCCGTAGCGAACATGTGCCACAATAATAACCTGACGGAGCTGTAATGAAACTATAGAAATTGTTTCGCTTTAAGGCGGCAAATGTTGATTTATCGGTGTTAATATTATACACATATTATGTACGTGCGAAATGGCCGTACCTACATTGAAGTCGACATTCGACGAGAATTTTTACTACCGTAATATTATGATCTCAACATACGCATCGTTTTTACGTAATGAATACATTTATGATCCATTTTTTTTTTTTTTTTAGTATGTTTCGTAGGTACGTATATTATAATCTAGCAGTAAATTATCGTATTCAGTAATTTACATTTAACGAGTAATAATATTTCCTTTAACGATTTTCCTTGTAATTGTAACTTAAACTTTACACTCTTATATACACGGCTATAACTTTGAATCGGCGAGTATTTCCATTAAATATAATTTCCTATTTTATTGCTCATTAATTCGTTGTAAATACATCGCGTGTTAGACATGTTGTAAATAAATTAATGTTTCCTTCAACGCGGCCCCCTTACATTCGATGTCTTCCTATGTCTGGGTTCCGTTAAACAATTTTACTTGTAACCATTTTCGATTGATGGATTAGTGAAAACATCTTGACCCTCGACATAATTGAATTTCACTAATATTTCCAGGGCTACCGGTTTATATCCGTTGATCGTTTCACATAATTATAATCGTTTGTATAGAATTCCTACAGTGCTTTTCACAAGTTCTCCATTATCCTTAAATTAATTATCGTATATACTTTAGAAAATGAATATTTTAGAAATAGGTTTTTTGGTATGAACTGACTTTGAAAATATCTATTGAATTACGATAAAAAAATTCCAATATTAAAGAAAAATCAAAAAATATTTTCAACAAGCTGAATTACCCAGTTTCGCCCCTGCAAATAAATGCTATCTCTATGTCAGGTCAGATTATTATCGGCAAGCAAAAAAATAAATAAATTAATTAATTAAAAGCACGATTTTGTTAACCCAATCGAAATCACCCAATATTTATTTATTAATATTTAAAGCAAACAGACAAGCACCTTTATATTTTATTTTCGGAGTCACCAATGAAATATGTTTTTATAAACTTTGGTTTTTGTGGATTACTAATATTATAAAGAATATAAGGTAATATAATATATATATTATATTATAACAAATTAATGAAGGACCACCTAAATGTTAAGCTCAATTTGTACTTTAAAATACCGATTACGACCTGTATATAATAACGAACACAACAAAGCCATTTTGAAATTATTTTCTTATATACACGGGACAATTAATTTTTATATTCATACAGATTAAATTTATCACGAACGTCGAGTTCCATTCATAACTCTTAGAACTTATGACCTAGCACAAGATCATAAGTCATAAGTCGTATTCTTTGTATTTGAATGAATTTCTAGAGATAGATTAAGCGGTATGCACAAAACAAGCATTTGTGATGCATCCATATTATTTTAGAATCCGAGTAAAAAGAAAAATGTATTCATTTCACCGTGATGTTTGTATGCTCTTCTTTTTCTTTTGTGGCTGTTTACATGATATTGATCAAAGAAATTATTCCGATCATCACAACAATAAGAGATTTCTGAAAGAAAATATAGTTTTGTTGGTACTTTAAAAGTCGTCAGATTTTGAATTTCTTAAGTTTTCTGAATAATCGCAAAATACTGACTAAAAATTATAAAAAAAAAAGCAAAACTTACTGCATATCAGTTTCGACAAAATCGAATTAATATTTTCATTATAACTCAAAAAATATTAATCTTAGATGCTTGACAGTTTTATTGAATGCTAATATCATCGTTCGCTATACATGGTAAAATGTTTAAAAGATTTATGAGAGCTATTTATAGAAAATTAAAATGTTCATGTTATCTTAACTTTTCTTCGGAATTGTCGTACAATAATTTTAGTTTTACAAAATTCTTGGAAATAGAATTAATAATGTTATATATATATATATACAATTTACTAATATTAATATTTAAATTCTTGTACATAACTGATTAATATAGAAATAGCTTAACTTTAAAAAAATGTTTATGACCTTTTGAATATTAAATTTTAACTACAGTTCTTTATACGTTAATGCTTTCGTTTATTGATGAAACACAAGATTTTTCGTGATAAAAATAAAAATTAACGAAAAGTCGAAAAAAATTGATAATTGTTATAAGATGAAATTTTGATGAATCAGGATATTTCAACGAATTTCCATTGAAGGATATAAATTATTTAATTAAAGACATTTTATTATTTTGAAATACCTTGAAGAAGTTCATAGTATTAAAAGCACTAAAAATGTTTGATATACCCAAATTTTTTATGGTTCTTTTTTTCTAAGAGTTAGAGTTTAGAAGAAAAACAAATAGTTCTTCTACTGTATCAACAATAACTAAAAATGTAAACTGATCTATCAGAACTCTTTCAGTTAGAATCATATTTCCAATAGCAATGGTACATAGGTTTTAAGTTTAAAATACTATTACAGTTTTGCTATTCACACATCACTATATATCCTCAAACTGTGGTGTCTCACCGATCAAAGAATTTCGCCTTTATTGTAAATAGTATTATATTATTGTTATCATTATTAGATACATTTATGATTACTGCCAATATACGGTCGGTTGTTTTTTGTTGCGTTAATAAATAATAATAATAATAATATATAATACATTAATTAATAATTGGATTTAATCGTTTTTGGGGTGTGTTTTTCAGGCGGACTTGGTGCAAATGATCGTCGTGCCGGACCCGACGGCCGTTTCAGACCAGTGCACCGTGTTTCGGATAGCCGTGCTAGACACGGAGATTGTCAAAACCAAAATAAGGTCAGTACATTATTTTAATATATTTGTACAATATATAGCGCGTGTGCTCGAAATAAATTGGCCGTTATTTAAATATTCATTAGACCTCGTAGAGGCGAACCCGCGTTATTATCATCGCCATCATTATATTAATACCGTGCACGGCCGGACTTATTTGTTTTTCGATCGTACAATAAGTATTATGAATGGAGGCGGGCGAGTGAAGTCCGGTTAAAAACGCATTTTCATTCCCCGGGGTTATCGAATAGTCGTTACTACGTCGGAGCGCAGTTGAAAATTAAAACATTCTATAGTTTCCACGTGGTGTATAGTCTTAATGAAAACATTTGAACGTGCGTATTCACAGCGCATGCAAATTTATCATCAGCAAAAAACTATTTCCAGGGGAAAAAAAAATATTCGAGATTATTATAACCGCGTATTCTGTATTGGTTTGTTGACTACGACAATGTAAGCTATCTCTCTCGATAGGAATCATTACTTATTGAGACGATAAAAATGAAAAGCTTGGATAGTTACGTGCAACGACTTGAACTTGAATTTGAATTCAAACATGAAATTATACAAGTCGAATTTCCAACAATCTTCTGGGACTTTTCGAAAGACTCGTGAAAAAAAAAAATTAAATGACTAACTCGTGGTTTTCGTAACAAGTAAATTATGGCACACGTATAATTGTTTTTCTTTTCGACTGGCTCTCCTCTGTACAAGCGCGGATCCAAGGGGGGCAAAGGGGGGCGTACGCCCCCCTCAAAATCCCTAAAATAGGTTTAAAATATATTGGGTTTTCAATTATTTTCGTGGTTCAATACAACTACTAACTAGAGTAATATACAATTACGAAAATAAAATAATATTATTTCATATTTATTGTGTATTGACTTGTGTGTTGGTATATTATAGACACGGTTAGTAAATTTTGTACTTAAAAATAATTGCTTGAGAATGTTTTTTTAATTCAATTTTTTATTTCATATATTCCTGTAGGCTATGGGCCAACATAATTTTTGTCCCTTTTACGTATTATGTTACAATTCAGGCAGGTTAATCGTTAAGTAAACAATTTATTTTGCGTCTCCTCCGTAAAAAATTTCTGGATCCGCCCCTGCCTCTGTAGAATGTCTTTGAACGTAATTCAGTTATTCTGTTCCGATTTAACATTACACACACACACTAGAATGCGCTGAAACGTATGAGTCATGTGTATCCGAGAATATGTTGAATATTGCGGTTTTACTTTTTGGATAATTGATATTCGCATACACATGAATTTCAACATCGGTTTGAAATACATCGAGCATAATTGGTCAAATGATAACTAATGAGTTTCCATAAAACTATGATTGATTCAAATTTTACATATAATTAATACCTCGAGGTTCATTAATTATTGATGAATAATGAATACGATAAAGTCTGATAACATTTCGAATTGACACTCTAGTCAAGCTTGTCACAACCGATGACAATGTTATGAAATACAAACGGTTGTAAGCTTTAAATATTCAATTAAAATTTTATATTATAATAGACTATAATTATATGTTTTCTCGGATATCTTTTAATACATTAAATTATTTAGGTTTTATGTTAATAAAATAGTTAATGCCATTTTTATCCAAAAATGACCAATGCATATGTGTTTTATGAGAAATATACGAAATTTCGCAAAATTAAACTTTTTTCTTTTCTTGAATGGTTACATTCGTTTTTCGAAACAGTTTTATTCCTAAATTAAAATAATGATTTTTTTTCTTTGTTTTTAAACTAATAAAAAAGTAAAAAATATTAAATTTTAAAATAATTTCATCAAGTTTTGTTATTTAAAATACATTTTATTATAAATCATATTTTTACGTTGTGTTTAGTTATACTGGCTATAGAACTTGCTCGGTAATTAAATTAGTTTAGTTTATTTACATATGTATATATGTATACCTGTATACATGTATTGCAATGTTTAAGTTCTTATATTTTAAGTTGATATTAATAATAATAGACGTAACTGATGATCTCTTCGCTCTTCACTTTTAAAATGTATACGCAGACCTTGTTGTAAATCGTACTACTCCGTTGGTACTAAATAAAAACTAATTAATAAAATCAAGCTGACTTGAAAATTTTCATTTATAGTAACTCTACACTTTTTACGCCAACCAGACGCAGAGAAACGTGTAAAATAATGACTCGAATACTTTGAACGCTTGTTATTTTAAGGCAAAATGTAAACTTTTAATCTTCAAAGTGTAAACCGTGGTATAGTGGCGTAACTAAAAATGCTATTTTCGTAGTGTTAAGCTGTTGTATTTTATTTCATAGTCGAGAGGGTTTTCGCTGCGCTATTGCACGGTACACGTATTACGAGAAACGTAACCTTCCCATGCCGTTTCTGGTTGAGTACTGTAGATGAAACTTAATAGTATTGGTATAAAATATTTTTAATTTATTGGTAGGCTTTCCGAATATATTTTGAAAAAGATTATTTTTCCGTTGAAACTTAGGGGGCTTTTCGGCTAAACTTTAACCTGTATGTTCACTGGATTCGAGTATTTGTGGCTTTTTCTTGCGTGAATATCTGAAAGAAAAGATTTTTAATAAATGGCCATTTGACGTGGAAACACCAAACATCGGATTTTGGCTGCTATACTCATCAATGTGCGTCAAAATGTGATCGGAAACTTTAAAAATCTCCTTCGTCATAATATAATATTTCAGATGTAATTTTCAAGATATAATGCATATAACAACATGATTTACTGATTATAATAATACAAAACTTATTTCTGTAAATTGCATAGTGGTTTTTTTTTATTTATAGAATTTCAAAACTATCCTGACTACTTTGACACATTCTGTAAAATATATATATAAACGTATTTTTTGGTAAATATATCCACAAACCATACTGAGAACAATTGAAGTCATTAAAGCCATTTATTACACATGGGCGTAGCTTCTAAATTGACATTTCCGGAAATTCGACTATTTACGTTGATCTACTACAGTATAAAATAAAATACACGTAATTTGTCTAACGCTTCTCATTATTCATTACTTTGCATAAACTATAAATGTATATATATATATATATATTTACTACATATACATTTTGAATAATTTGAAAGATTAAAAAAATAAAATACGGATCGATTTCTGTAACTATCAGCACGATAAATTTATTTATAAAATAATATAGTAATATAATGACATCAATTCATCATAATAATATTGTTAAAATATAATCTCTATATCATAGAAAATCATAAAACTGTTGTTTATTATACAATTTTCAATTTACTACGGGTGGAGCACCTAGGTCCATACAAGTCTGCTACAATTCAAAATAAGCTTAAAAAATAATATATATATGAAAGTTGTGTACAAAGGTCACTGAACAATTTCAACCGGAAGTACACTTATTAACGGGTACAAATGTACAATCCCTCAGAGGAAATACCGGCTAACTTTTAGACGTGATACGAGACTGAAAGTATCTAACTAAAAAGTTTTTCATTATTTTTAACTGGAATTGGACTCAAAAATAATCACCAAAAGAGAGAAGAAACTTAAGTAATTCGATTTATTTCTTTTATTATCTACCATCGGCGTAACAAAGTTTTGACGAAAATTCGTCATCAAATCTGTGATACATTCAATTTAATTTGTGCTGCATACCATTTTCAAGACGGTTTGTTACTTTTTTAATTCAATCCACTTTCCAGTGGGTCCACTTATGGTTTCGCGGGACTCGTTAAAAATGATAAAACAATCGCCCTTTTCAAACCGTATATTATTGAAGTTTAACCTAACTTGACCGTTGACTGGTTCGACATGTACATTTTTAAGACTATGATGGTCAAACAATGTTAGATAATTAGTTTTTATACTGCATAGACATTTCAGTTGTAAAACGTTAACAGTAGAAAGTTTGTCGGCTCACAGTGCTGAATCTTTTTTACTACACCGCAATCTGAAAACAATGAGTGGTAAGGGCAAGGAGAAAAAAATATGTTTATATACATGATCTCAATGCACTTCTGATATCTACAAGTAAGACGTATTAAAATTCGTAAATTCGATGTGTGCATTGAAGACGACGGTTAATTCCAGCGATGTTGGTTTTCTAAGGCTCTCAATGATTTATTATACATTGTATTTCGTAACACGCCTCACATATGAAATAGTTCTAGAACCTTGTAATCGAAGTCGAACATAATAAGTTGTGTTATACAATTACCTGTAATAATATTTCTAACGGTAGTATCTATCGAAAATAACGTAACAACTCCGAACAAATTATAAAACGTGTACCGCAAAATACAAGTATAATCGTACGTCGGTGCATTCAATATACACGTTCGCAAAATATAGAAAATGATTTTGAATGTCAACAAAAAATATACTGAACAATGTTAAGTCTTATGAGCAATCGTACCGTTTTCATTATGTAGTTCGGAAAATAGTTAAATTTCAACGTTTATTTTTTTATATTTTTCGACGTTCGATACGCGTTTTCCTTGTAGTCCTTCGAAACGCGTGCTAACCGGGTTTTACTGTACATGTAATTTAAATTCAGTGACGTGGAGATGGGTCATTCTAGAGACAACATTTGGAAGAGGGCTTGTGTAATGTAATGTAAACTCTTAAAGCCGAATGATTAGTGGCCGCGTTGCTCGTGCATTGCAGTGTGAGGGTCCTCTGTAGAACGAAAACGGGCATTAGGAAATTAGTTGAAACGCTTGTCCCTGACAATTTCTTAGTTGGCCGCGTTACCAAATTTATTTATCCAACAATGAAACGCGTATCGGTATATATTATTGTCCGCACGCAGTATACGATATGTTCTACGTATATTTAGTATATTTCTATATTCTCATTCGTGAGATTGGAAATTGTTAAAACGATTAAATATGTCTATATGTATACAAATTTTAACTGCGATTACACTTGTTCAACTTCATTAGCCCGATGAGAAAAAATAAAGTGTATTTGATTATCGGTTCAAATTATCCGGATACAATTGTTATTTGACGGTTTAAATTTCTTTTTAGCCGCTTGAACTTTACCGATTGCGTATATTCTTATTTATAGGTAAATAACTATTTTTGAACGTTGGGTTTTTCGTAGGAGAAACGTGTTTAATAGCGTACTTTTCAAAACTTTTATAACAAAAGTTTAATTTATTTATTGGGGACATTTTATTGTTTTTCTTTTTAATACTGTTAAAATTATGAAAAAGTTTTATAATGTACATAGTACTCGTATACACACTTTATGAGTTTGTACATGCGATTGATAACATTTTTTATTAAAACAATAAATTAAAAGTGTACAGCATTTTACTTAAAATATGTTCAATATACACATTTCCTCTTATGAATATAAAAATAATATTTCAAACAAATTCATTTAATATGCAACTTTACGACGCAACAAAACGTACAGCCAAGAGTTATCCCATATTACTATAGATTAGTGTATTGTTCGTACTACGTCTAAGAATCATAAATAATTAATGAAATTATCAATTTTATAGAATGTTTATAGTACTTCAATCAAATTTCAAAGCGATGTTTTTTCAATTTTATAACGAAGTCATTTTTTCTTCTCTCCCTCCCTCTGGATTTTTTTTTTCTCTAATGGTAGTATACGATACATTTACAATAAAAATGTAACCATTAGGTCAATACCAATAAATGCGATTGATAAAATAAAAAAATGGTATCTATACTTACAACTATTGACCAACAAATGCAGCAGCATCTTGGTCAATTTTTGAATACTTAACATAAAAAAAACCAATACTATAGCTGTATAGGGTTACTTAAATAAGGTTCAAATAACCTTTAAATACGGTTATGTAGTGCTTTTCAACTCTTTATACGTTATACAAATCGTTTAGAAAAATATGTGGTTAGCAACCTAATGACCTTTTTGAAGGTGTTCCGCTGATTAATCCGGTATACATTAATGAAATGCAAATTAAATACCCGATTATCATTACTGATTCCTAAAGCATTTAAGTCCTTTAAAACAAAATATAGTTATTTTCATAAAAAACATTTAAAACTGTATCGTAAACTCAAAATATAAAAAAAAAAAAAATACAATATAACCCAGCTCATTATTTTTTTTTTTTTTTTTTAAACCAACGTTTTTCATATACTTTTACATTTATTACTTTTTACTTAAATCGTGCAATTTATGAGGTTTCTCGGACGTTTAAATCATCAACTGTTATTAATAATACGCTGGATCTCTGGAAGCTATGAGCGTTTTACTGCTATTTTAACAAACAATGTTATTTCAGAAAGCATTTCGTAATATTTGATTTATATTTTACATAATTTTCTAAATTTGAATCTTGATTCAGATCGTGATGAAATATCAGACTAAACGAAGTGGACCACAAATAATTTGTTGTTGAATTTAAATAATTAATTTTGATCCACTTTTCGTGTAAATTAATTTAAGTGCTAGTGTTTTGTTCTGGGTAAATATTATACCATTCGTAATTTACGAAAACAAAAACTTTTTGACCAATTTCTCAGCACAACTTTGAAAAAATAAAATAATAATAATAATAATAATATAGTTTTAGACTAGATTTAAAAAAATAATGAATAGTCTTATGATGGAAATACCATTAGCAAATTAACAATTTTTAAAAACTACAGCAACAGACATTTCAAAATAGTTTTAAAACTACTAAATATTACAATTTTAAAGAACATCTGTTTTAAAATTATGAAAGCAATGGATACAAATACACAGTTATACTACTAACTATAATACTAATTAAAGCTAATACAAACGATAATACACTAAGAATTTCAAGGATTAAAAGCCCTCACATAAAGTGGTAAAGTATAAATTAAGATTTTTCATAAATAGCAATCAATGTACTCAAGGCCGTAGCCAGAAAAATATTTTTTTTGGGGGGGGGGGGGGGGGGTAGAGTATAAATGTTATATTATGTAATAAAATATCAAATTATAAAAAAAATATTATTTAAATTAAGAACATGGTATTTTTTTCAAAAATTTCGGTAGGTTTTATCAAAAAAATAAAAATATGTATAAAACGTACTACAATATAACTATATTAATTTTATTCTCCTTGAAGTATTTAAAAATCATTTGATAACTTCTTCAGTGTCAAAAAAAATTTCGGAGGGGTTTTAACCCTGAAACCCCCTCCCCTGGCTACGGCCTTGAATGTACTTAAGAAAAACAATATCAAGTCACGAAAACTAATTGCATCGATAAATTTAATACATTTTATTTTAATGTACTATATCAGGTATCAAAATTTGAACTTTCTTATTTAGGTACTTACCTTTTATTTTTATAATGAGAAATAAATTAAAACTTAATATCATTATTTATTACAATCGCAGTTCACAATCTACCAGTATTTTACTTATAACTCTAATATTTTGTAGGTTTAGAAAATTTTTTTAAAACTGTCTGCAGTTATCGAATCGTCAAACCCTTATTATTCTTCCCCAAAATGCCAGTACCTGAAAAAAAAACATTGGTTGCGATGTTACGAGTTAAATATTATAATGTTGCTTTTCAATATTTATTAATAATAAAGCAAATGTCAAAGAAAATTGTAAAAGTTGCTTTTTTATCTTAATACTCTCGGTTAAAAACAATTATATTAACTTGTGGTTTAATTTTACCTAGACACGTGTTTGTACGTTATCTGTAATACAATAGCAATGAGAAATCAAAGTTTGTTTACTACTAAGACATCGTAAGACGTATAAAATTATGACTTATGAGTATTATATGATATACTATTTGACGTTTTTTTAACATCAGTGTACTTATTATAATCAATAATCCGATACGTTCAGAAATTTACAATCCACATACTTCTACATAAAAAAGTCTGCATTTTTAGGAATGTTAGTTATTTTCGAAAAAATGTGATTACTACACTTCTAATATTATCACTTAACCGTTTATTATATCGTAACTCTATATATTGATTTTTCACTCGCGTGAAATGTGTGGTTTCATTTCTAACCATGAAAAAGTCCCATAAGTCTAAACACACATGCACATCTATCTATACACATATAGATGAACTTATATAGCTCACTTTCATTTACAATCCAATACAGCACACAGTATACTAGGATCTAGTGTGTACGTCATTCTACGAAATAAATTTTTTTAGAGATGATCGTATATTCTCTCAAATTTTGTACATTGAATGTATATCGGATTTTAAAAATGAAAGTATATACGAAAAAACTATATGCTCGTATTATACATACGTGTTGTGAGCCTCGAGTACAATAATATATTAGGTTTTTTTGTTTTTCAGAGACAAATCCCAACGTGACACCAATGGAATTATTAAGGGCGAACACGAAACTAAAAGAACAGTTTCCAAACACTCGAGTGAGTACAATTTATAACGACTACTGATAATATATGCTTTTAATCCAATTACTGTTGCTGCGAACTCACGGAGCAAATATTTTAGTTTATGTATACATAAAAGATACTCGTCGCATTCAATATTGTTATGTGACGTTACATAAACGTGTGTGGATTACGTTACACCGAAAAATGCGAACTAGTATGCGAGTATGATTACATTTTTCGAAATTATTATCAACGTTTGAACGTATTGTAACTTAATAAGTTTAGAATTATTTTCGACCGTTCAATCAATACCACCCCGTGTTAATCAGATTACAAATGATCTTATGAATTATTCCAATATAACTATTATAAAATTTTACTTTAATATACAATACATATTGTGCGCACTGGATCAACAAAGACAACAAGTTTTTCAACGATAAATTATTAATAATATTACCTCTAGTTTTCTTAAAAAAAAAAATTCTTAACAAATTTTCTAAAAAAAAAATGTATCAACCGAAATAATACAAAACATATAATTTAAATTAAAATATTCGAATTTATAAAATTCAGAAAAAATCATTGCAGTAAAAGTAAATTTCTTTTTTCTTCTCTTGTTATAAAATATAAATTCTATATTACGTATATTATTAATTATTATTTAAAAATTGTTGGTAGAGTAATATGGTCGGGCGTGATCAGTTAGGTTATTTTTAATATATTTACCGTAGCTTGAAATGGAGCATAAAGAAAAAGATCTTAAGACTACAAATAAATGTAGATTGATTAAGGTATTACTTAAGTTTAATATAAAAATATAACTAACTAGTTATGGATTTCTAGAACAGAAAATAGAGTTTGGCTACATCAAATGAGAGTCGTAACCGAACTGTCGTTTTTACATATTCGGTATTAGCCATACGATTTACAATAGTGATGTATGATATAAATCCTAGTTGGATCGTAGTGTCTACTCAGTAAATATACATAGTACCTATATTTGTAGACTAATGAATATGTAACATTCGCTACAATAGGTATTCGAAATTAATAGAAATATCAATTTTATAATGCAAGTTTACCAGAAGGGATATAATAATTTGTTTGATATTTCAAATTAGAATAACCACATTTTATTTTTATTAACCAGTGAAAGTTTATATTTTAAAAAATGTGAAGACCGAAAGTTATTATTATTAGAACTATAATCGAAAAAAACATTAGACAAAGATTATATGTCATCAAAAGTACACAATATCGTATATTCGATTAAAAGATCAAATGAAACGTTTTATACATACAAACTTTAGAAAATAAATAAATGGATATATGTTTAAAAAACTTACATGAAAGTATTTCATAATTAAAATTTACTGTTTACTGTATTTACCTAGGTACAAAACCATATGTTGTAATAGTGTAAAAACATTATTTTTTTTAAAGAAGCATTTCATATAATATGCTACGCTTTAAAGTAAACATCCAGTTTAAAATATTAATTTTCCAGTTCAAATATAAATACTAAAAGATTGATGTAATATTAAATAAATTGCAAACAGTATTAAATATTGTATTTTATTATTAAATTATTATAATCATTATATATCATATATATATATAACATTTGTGTTAGGTTTATCAACAATTATCTGTTTTGTTTAACAGGTGAAAACCGTAATGAAATAAAAATGATAATGGTGATATTCAAAGGTGAAATCAACCATTTTTTTTTTTTTTAGATTGTTTATCCGGGCAGACGAGGTTTTATTTAAAATAGAGTATTATATAATATATATTATTTGTTTTTCTTCTTAGGATTTCGAAAACGTTTGTACCGCATCCTCCAAACGGTTTTTCGTTAGAAAGTTTATTTAATAATCATTGTTCTTTGTTCTTGCGTCTTTCGATCAAACGTTTAATTAAACGCTTGTGATTAAATTTATTTGGCTTCCTGACAAGAGGAAAAAAAGAGCAGGACCAAAAAGAAAACGAAAAAAAGAAATTACTAATAATTATATGAGCATAAGAAAAGCGCTTTTCAACCAGAAATGCCATATTTAATGTCAACCTAACGAAGGGGTAGACGAATTTCGTTTCTTTCTTTTGATTTTATTTTATTTTCATTTTTCCCCGTTCCCTTCACTTCTGAACGACGAGTTGTGATAATTTCTTATTTCGTTAAGAAATTAAACTTCCCCCCCACGCACACCACGTCGACCGCCGTTGTCGTTTTGTCCGACCCTCACTTCTCCACGCCGGAGCCGAAACCCCTGACGATTGTCGTTGATGCCTGTTGCAAGGGTGGTTGGGTTTTCGCAGACGTCAGGTAGAAGGAATATTTCCCCGCGCACGTCCTGCGTGACGTGCCCCGTTATTAAAAACCATAAATCCGGCGCATTTCAACAGCGCAGCCACTTTCGGCTCCACGCTGTCTGTCCGCGTTTTATGGCAATCCTTTGTTACACACGCATGCACGAACTGGTATACCTTGAATAATGTATGGCTTAATATGCACGCGAAGTACGCGGCTGTGATAACGTTTTGGCAAAACACACGTGTGTAGGCTCGCTTGTGTACACGTATAATACGACTGCGTATGTATACACATAAAAAAAGGATATAAAAAGAGAAGAAAACGAAAAAAAAAAAAAGAAAAGAGAAATGCATTTTTCTTCGTAGAGATTTCCCGAGCGATATATACATCTATATAAGTGTATGCGCGCACACGCGTCCTCTCTACGGCGTAAGAAAATGGAATTCCTGCAAACTGTATATCCAATGACAAGGAAATAATCGCCAGCATTAACTTGTCTTCCGAAAACGGAAAACGCGAGATACATTATTTTCGCTGTACATAACTCGCCCGGGACTTAAGATTGCCAAAACTTTTATCAATATTCCGCGGTGTCGACAAAGTCATCTAGTACACCGGGACACCGGCTTCGCCGCACGTATGAACCGCACTTTTGAATAATATATTACACTATTATCATACAGTCATGTGTGTCTCGTGATTTAGCGACGAATCGCGCCCGCACGAAACCCCTGAAGTTTTGGGTAAAAAAAAAAAAAAAAATTAGGATACAACGGTAACGATAATTGTTTGTCGATCATATTTCATATCTAGTAAAAACGCGATCGCACACGGTTTAGCGCATTTTCCGCTACGTTTCTGGATTACCCAATTTTATTATATGATTTATGACAGGACTAGTGACCATTTCCATTATAAATATGTTCCCCCGGCTCGTTCATGGGTCCATTTTGGACGCTGCATGAATAAAAATAAAATGAACCATGACATTTTAAACGATTTCTGGAATCCAATTATTCAACTTAATTTTATCTTGTTGATTTACATAAATAAAACCGTATTTTCATCGGTGAATGTACAATCGTTATTATGAAAAGATAAATAAATAAATAAAAATAAATGTAACAGATTTATATTATCTACTGAAATATTTTGCGTCGTGAACGATAGATATAGCGTTCATTTTTAAAACTTTGTAGTTTACAGTGTTACGTAATACGAACAAAATAATAAATTCAGTACACTGCGTGCCGACGATAATATAATACGTCCCCATAATACAAGGACACATACCGAATAGGTTCTCATCTCAATTAACACTAATGCCTGTAAAAACACCTAATCCGAACACGAATATTCTGAACATAAACAATGAGATATCTGTGCAAATTGACCGCACTTCCGAATTCGTTTCAACCCGAACTCAAAAAGATAATCCGATACATTATTACATTCTGATTGTAACAGGATTCCGTCCGTTTTACCCTTTCTTTCGAGAAAAAAAACACAACGTTAATGCGTTCTAAAAAATAGGCTCGGTTTAACTCGTTTTACATTTTTTGTTAAAGTATAAAAGTCTATCTCTTTCGTATATTCTTGTATGTGTATTTTATTTTAATATAATTTTACAATCGAATTTGCAAAACAAATTTCAATTTGTTTTCTTATTCTCCTTGATGTTTGGTTATATGATTCTTTCTAATAGCTATACATTTTAAACCGATTTTACTGTGGATGTCTAACAGTATACATATTAACCACATATATAAATTAACTTCAGTTTATTTTAACGTCAAAAACAATGTATTAAAGTAACATAAAAACTTTTCTTTAGCGTATGTATCGTATAAAGTTAATCGTACAGTGTTTTTGGAACGTACTTCCGTCACCTAATCTTCAACGTATACACTTGACTGACAATTTTTGTCATTGTACCTATATAGTGAATACTACAAATGTTTTTAAGCACTGTATACTTCCTATGTTTATGAAATATGACCGTCTACTAGTATCCGTCACTTACCTTTTTCAGTTTGAAAACTTTTTTTGAATAGGTCCATTTTTCAACACAAGTAATTTTCAAGTTGGCACACTTAACGAAGCACAGTGAGTACTAAATTAATATTTTGTACGAAAATGTCAACACACGTTTCAACAATTAACAATCAACTGTAACTGACCTAAATTTAAAATCTGACTATGACAGTATGGCGTACTGATATTAACAGATAAGATAAATTACTAATAAAACATTATCTCGATTACTCGAGTGTCTATCTTATACGAACCTAGTACAAAGTAACCAATTATTAAATTATAGTTTAAAGGACATAATTTAAAGTTGGAAGTTGTACATGTCTACATTTTAAACATATTGTCGAAGTACATTTATCAACAACATTATATGATAAATGTTATACCATGTATTATTATTTTTTAATATTTCGATGGTAAATTTTTTAGAAAAACTTACATATTTTCATGGGGCGCAATCATATTACAGCTGCTTATCAACGGATGTTAAAAAAGAAAGACCTGTTTCTAATTCCTGGAAATTCTAATATTTTTGTATTTTTATCAAATTTTAAGGAAAACAACTCTACAGCGTGTGGACTTTGTACCCGAAAAATAATATCACCATTCAAACATTTGTTTTTATTAAACGCAGATGCGGAGATCGACTTTCTTCAAATCATTCCCTTCAAAGAACAATATCGATGTACATTTTTCTCCGGACTATTTTTAAAAGTCACGTTTTTTCTTTTTATTTCTTTGCGTGTGTAACTTCAAATTCAAAATATATGAATTATTAAATTATTTAATAAGAGTTCAATTTTCGTACTACTAGACAACAAACAAATATTAGTTTTATTGATTAATACATTTAAGGATTTCCAAGTACCCGAATACTTATCGAGAAACTTATTATTATAGGATTGATTAACTTCACAACTGCCAAAGAATATTATCACCGAATGATACCAAATAATTGTCATCGATGGTTTTCTAGAATTTAATTAGTCATCGTTTTTATATTATATTATATTTAAATACGTATTATTTTGTACACCGTAGAATCAATTAATATAATAAGTTACACTTGAAATCTACGCTATATATACAATTATATTTATTATCATTATGATTTAACACTGAATGTCCTAAAATTCTGAGCCTGAATTAACTCTTCGAGTACAAAGACTTAGTGTGAAGGTAATATTTACCATTGTACTTAACATAATAACGGACCGTTATAAAATTCGTATATTTTTAACTAATTTACATTTGGTCGTTATGAACTTGAGCAATAAGCTTAAAAACAAACGTTGCATAAGAATTTATGATTAGTGTTATATATATATTCATTAATTTATTAAAAAAAAAAAAAAAAAAAAAAATGAAGTTATTTATTTATTTAGCATACAATACGGGCGTGAGTCCAATTTAATATAATATTAATATAACAATTACCAATAATATATTATTGGAAATTAATTATAACAATTAAGTTATTCATATATTAAAATTAAAATAATCGTTTTTATTTTTATTTATTGTAATTTTCCACACTGGTTGTGCATAACTTGATAATAATTTAAAAATTATAGTTAAACTCAGCTTATCAACAATAATTTTAACGTTACCGTAAAAGTAACACTTTAACGGTAATGAAATGATATATAAAGAAAAAAAAACGATAAGTAAAAGGCCTAAAAAGATATTAAAAATTAAAATTAAATGCAAAAATTTAATTATAAAAATACTTTCATAATAATAATTTAAAAATGTTGTTTTTAAATTAAATACTTAAGTATATAAAATAGTATAAGCCGGGTGCGCAAAGTTTATAAAGTCGTGAGTCACATTCGGAACTTTTTATATAAATGAACTTCGTGAAAAACGCTAAAAATTAATTCTCCTTAAATTGTAAATCACGAGTAAATGTATTGCCTTTATAAATATCTCAATCAGTCTGTTTTCATGTGATGCGCCAAAGATAGAATAAATAATAATTAATAAGTATAAAATAAATATAAAATGAACTGTGACGACGGACGTGACGTTATTGATGACGGCCGGTGCGAGAAGTTTTTTCGTGTCTCTTTGATTGCCGTAATAAAGTCTTGTGATAAATATTATCATGTTGAGAGACCGTTACACTGTTTTCCCGTAATGTTCAAAATTAAACTTTCACATTTTCAATCACTCCATTCTTATGTTTTATTTCAAACATTGAACAAAATTATAATACACTGACATGAAATTTAAAATCGTACGATCAACGATGGTGAAGATCAGTGGCGGCGTGAACTTATTATTTCAACGACGCAGTCGATAATTCTCAACACCTAATCTATTGGCATTTTTGCGCTATTGCTTATTGTGAATTTAATTTATATTCAATCGACAACGTTAAAACAAGTTCCTAACTTTTACTCGACTACAAATGTCAACTTTCAAAACACACCCACCTACCCTTTTTTTTTTCATGATGCAACTGCATGAAATTAACTCCGTTCGCGCCGCCACTGGTGTTGATTATCCTCATGACGTTCAACCCTTACAATCGATGCACGTCAAGTATCGTGCATAGAATAAAGGTCGGAGCTCAATAACCGTATGCGTTATTGTTCGTGCACTCACCGCGATACGCTTCAATTGGTCTTCCATCAACGCGACCCCAATATTAAGACCAGTCCGGAATCATAAAAACGAGTTTCGATAAATCCTTTTGGGCCGAACTCGGATCGCCCACGTTCTCGTTGCCGCCGAGTTCTACACAAAGTGTATTTAATTACAACAAGTTTATATCCATACACCATTGACTGCGTAACTAGCACGTACGCCTACCATTGTCGCATATTATGCAAAAATACGATCGTCGTGAACACTGTCGGTGAACTTATTGAACGTTCGCGGTAATTTATTTGTATTGATGCGTTGAAAAAATGTGACCAACGAATAGTTGGTACGGCCGTAGGAATCTTGTAGGAAACTGGAAGTAGAAAAGAAACAAGATTAAACTGAACCGGAGAAAGAAACGTCGAATACGAATTACAGAACTACTATTATTGACGTAAACCCTAAACGTACCGTGACACGTTAAAATTATCAAAGATGCACACGCGCACTCAGAATACGAAATATATATTTTCGATTAGACTCCGAAGCAACGCGGTAAATGCATAAATAAAACATCTGCTACGAATGGAATAGTAGCATCACCTTCGAAGCGCATACAGGTTGTGTATCGTTTTCCCTTTGGCGTCATCAGTAATTTATTAGTATATCTGATCCGTTAGCGTTTTATCGTATTTTCATTATTTTTTTATGTGCGCTCAGTACAGTACCAACGTACATCGGTAAAACATTCCAGTAAAAATTATCCGTATTCTTTTTAATTTTTTTTTTTTTTCAATAATGTTGCACGAATGTTTTCTTCCGTTGGGCATATGGTTCCAAACGGTGTTTTCCTGAAAATATCGTAGTATCATAATTTGATCAATTAAAATTCTCGTTGCAAATTATTACAATTATAGTTCGCAGAATACGTGAACCGTGTACATGTATGCGATACGTAATTTTTATCCACGCGTTTTCCGTCGTGCATGCGCAAAATTGAAATATAATTGTATCATTCATAATTAAACATCGTGTACGGTTTGGGTAGTGGTCTCTGTTGCGAAATGGAATAAATATACACCCGCCTGAGTTATTGAAGACTTCCGAAATGACCGAAGACGATGGCGTGGACTAATAGTTATTAGCTCAACGATAATAACTTTTACAAAACGCAAAGACCCACACGCAATCGCGTTGTTCTAATGGGAATTAATATTTCACTCGGCAGTAAAAACATATATCTATTTGAGTTCTACACGGAAACTTGAAAACGTAGAACTCCTGAATATCGCATAAAGGTGTATTACAAACGACCTTCTTTTTTTTCTTTCTACCAATACACGCATAAAGAAAATTTACTACGTCCTCAGTGTTAATGTACTTTTCGGCATATCGGATTCATGGCGGAGCGCACGAATCTAATTGATCAGTTGGATACGAATATCGATGTCCTTCTCGAAAAAAAAGGCCGGCCAGCGTTATTTAAATGTGTAATGCGGAACTTAAAAATTACAAATATTTTTCTCGGTGAAATACTTTTTTTATTTTTTTCATATTCATTCGCGATTTTATCAGTTTTCTGTATACATGACTATGGATTTTCAATTCTAAACCTATAGTGTTTTACGAATGTAATAATACTCCAGGCTAAGCTTTTATGTATTTTATTGTTTGTACATATAAACTATTTTTGTTTATTTGTTTGTATATTAGTTTACGAGTATTAACTATTTAATAATTTTTATTTTTAATATAATTTTTTTTATTTTGTTAGATGTTACAAAACAGATTATTTTAGATGTAACCAAAATGTTTTGGAAAAAAGTATACATAAAGTATGTACATGGACAGTAGCACGGTTGATTTTTCTGGACATAAGAATACAACAGTGTACACAAGTATACGTTAAACAGAATAATATGGAGTGATATAATCACTTACGTGCATGCATATAAGTGTGTACAACGAAAAAGGACGATGAAGAAAATGAACGATGATAATAAGAAAACCATGATGATTCAATTTAATAGATTTATATGGTACCTATGTCAAATTGATTGAATATTAAAGCTAAGCAGAATAAAATTCCTAGGTCAGTGAGACTCCATGACCGAGTGAGTTACAGAGATGGATGAAAGTTATTGCTGCATTGATCTTAAATGAAATAAATAAAACATTTATTTCGTAAAAGTAATTACAAGTGAAAAAGGTTGAGCGGATAAATTTATTTTTCAAAAAATAGTTGTTATAATAGCAGAAAAAAAAAAACAACTTTCTAGTAAAATATTATTATGTGTTATCATAATAACGTTTAACTTTCCAAAAAAAGATTAAAATAGATAGTTAATAACGTTTTGCTCTCAATAGCCGATAAGAAATTATATTGAATATCTTTCCACTAACTATATTAGATTTAAATTCATAATGAATAATAAATCAAAAACAATACTTGATATTCAAAATGCATAACATATAACATGTCGAAAACAATAATCGAATATTATAATGAATAACAAAACAAAAAACAATTTATCGAAAAAATTTGAAAAAAAAATATAATTAGATATACATTATTATTAAACAGTTTTTTTATTTTCCTATATTTAGTTTATAATATTCGGACTTAACCTTCATAATATATCAGAAAAATAAATATTGAGAAAAAATAAGTTTATATTCATGATAATTATTGCTGTTATTATTAGTGTTTTCAAAAAAAATGTTATTGTTCTTTCTATAACTATAGATTTTGATAAGTTTCATAATACTCTTAAGTCTAAAGTTAATCCTTTCAAGCTGAAGTACAGGATAATATAATTGTGAAGCCTTATTTTTATTTATTTTTTTTTATTTAGATATAATAAATAAAATCTTGAAGGAGTAATCTAAGTGCATACTGTTAATGTCACTATATGAAATTCTATAATTTTTTAAAACAATAAGTAATCGTAGCTTTTAAATTTAAACCAAAAATTGATAAAATTAGTCTTTAAAGTATTAAATTTAAAATTTGAATAATACAATATCTAATAACGAAAACGCTAACATTGAAAAACATTTAATTTTCCTTAAGACAATCACACAATTTGAATAACGTTAAAATAAATTATAACAAAAACATTAATATTTTTTTTTTTTGTTTTGTTTTAATTTAGCAACTATATAAAAATATAATCGGATACAATTTTAGAAAAATCGAAAATTTCAAACACCCATAAAAATGTTATTATAATATTTCAAACATTTTTAAATGTCTTCTATTATGAGAACTCAGTAAATATTTTAAATAACTAAAATTGATATTTACAAAAGAACAACCAAATTACTACTCGTAATATCGTTTAATTGAAATTCGTTAAAATACACGATCTCGTCAACATTTCATTTTCTAACGCTTATGAAACTTTTTTTAACTTTTAAATAAAAAATATTTTCTGGTTACAAAGAAAATCTTATGAAAAATCTTGTATCTAACTTTCAAATCTTCAAAGTTGAAAGTTTTATGAATAACAAATTGTAGATTTTCATACTGTTACCGGGTTTTTTTTATTTTTTTGTCCGTTTTTTCGACTATTCGGACAACTATTGAGAAATTCGTAAAATAACCATAACAAACCAAACCATAATATTACCAAAGAACCTAAACAACTTAATATTATTTCCAACAGCTTACAACCGTTGCTGCGATGATCGTTGCATTCCCTCTGATTAGATACAACGTATTACTGTACATCGTACTGTGTACTTATTGTACAATGTACAATACGAAATAACACACACCGCGGTAAAAAAAAAAAAAAACAATATATTCGTCGTTTCATTCAGAACATCTAAAAGTACTAAAGCAATTTGGACGGAAACGTTAAAAGTTTTTATTTTATATTATTCACATTGATTAGAACTTTTACGTGCAGTTATACGATGTAACGATCTGAAACTCGATTAGGCGAATATATAGTACCCATATACATATGTTGAACCGTTTCGGGACCTATATGTGTGTGCTGATGAAAACAAAAAAAATAAAAATAAAAAGTTAAGCAATTATTCCCCAAGTTCCGAGAATCGTGTAATGATACGGAAAATGAAATTTTTCGTTTTCCTTAAAAATTACAACCATTACTTCAAATAATTTACTCGGTTAAATATTTTGTGTACTGTCGAACACAAGCGGTGCGAACACTATTCACGCGAACGGTAACGAGTACAGTTCTCGGAATAATTCGTGAATAATTATATCAATATTTCGCCGCGCTCGAGCCTTATACGAGGATACGTCGGGAAAACACGTTTTTCTCGTATTCGAAACGGATCTGCCGCGCGAAATATTTGTTTTAATAATAATATTATGTTGCGTTCGCGAGGGTGCTTACAATAATATGCGCGTCTGTGACAAGTATGTTTAAACGTAATGTAACATTCCGAAACAACTCAAACGGATCGAAAACTGTAATCAGTACGTGTACATAGGTACACACGCGAAATGCTGTTTAAGAGCTTTTCTCGGGACAGAATGACTGAGATCGCCGTTTTTCTCAGAGCATTTGATCACTGTATACATCATAATTATTCGAACACGGCGTACGTGATGAGGTTTTCGAACAAAACCGGAAAACCGCGTATAAAATAATGCCCGTAACGCGTGACTGTAATGTACTGTGGGGGTTGGAGGATGTAACCATACCGATGATGTAAAATACAATTCGTTCAGGATTTTTTTCAGCCAAAGTACGCATGATGATCTCGAATCATAGGAGTTGCAAGACTTTCTAACCGCAGTACACGCACTGTGAAAAGGCGCGCTCAGCATTTTCAAATCGGTTGAAATATCGATTTCAATATAAGCTTGAAGTCATGATGGATTAATAGTTTTGCGCTTCACCGAAAACAAATAACATACTTTGCTGTATAGTTATAGCGAAAATTGCATTTACATTCGATTTAATACGAAATCTTTTTCCGTTTATTTCTGAATAATTGATTTATTACCGTTTCTAATGCGAAAAATCCCAATCCGATTGGTTTGCGTTACACCGAACGTGACTAGAACACGTTTCATCGTACTTTATTCGCATCGGAGTAAAGATGAGGTTCAAGACTCCTTCTTAATCCAGTTGCATCATTCGGTTCTCGGTACCCCGTGAGCTACGTTTTTAAAATATTTCTAAATTCTTCGAAAAGTTCTTCGACAAGTCAAATAAGTCCAAGCGGTGCAAGAAAATACGATTCATGCCGTCGAGAATTCCAATGCGATTCGAGTGCAACCCGAAGAGTTTTATTTCTTTTTACTCAGTATCGAAGGTTTCGCGTTGCATATATAATAATAATAACAATTCAACGTGCGCGACGTAATATTATCATTATTATCGCTGGTGCATTTCGTGCGAAAACGTCCTAACGCGTTTCGTGCGGTTTTCAAAAAACGCTAGTCCGAAAAATAGAAGTAGTCGTGAAAGGGGAAGGGGAGGGGGAAAATCCCGTAATCTGTTGCAAACGATCGTATGACCACTTCCGGGCGGCCGGTAGGGTTTAATAAATGAGCGGCGGCGACTGCGTAGTGAAGTTTTCGCCAGTGAAATTCCCGGCTCGTGTGTGTTGCGGCGGAAGGAAGGAAAGAGAAGGGGAAAAAAAAATAACCTAATGATATTTTTCAAAATGTCATCTCGGGACTCTTATACCGTTCGCCTGTGCTGCGATGACATTAAACACAAATAATACGAGCTATATATTTTTCTGTTTATCGCGTCCACGAGGCGTATACCGTAGCGACCTAAAAACAAAATCCTCTTAGCGCTCGTGTGCCCCCGGGCAAAAGTTATTATTGTTATTATTATTTTTCTCGAACCCCCAACAGACGATTCATTACGTTTTTACTCATACGCGCCCTGCACCGCGTACGGAAATGCGGCGAAATGCGTGTGACGGCTTCAGCGTTCGGCATTCGTGATAACGTGATCGATTGATACGCGCAGTTGTACGAGTGCGTTGCGCGTTTGCCCATCTGATGGATTTTATGCATATTACTGTCCCGCGTGAACTTTAAACGACGATCGCGCGTGGACTTGTTTCTAGAACATATGTGCTTTCAACACGAAACCGATGCACGCAACTCGAGCCAAGACACGATCACGCGCAGTTGAGAGTGTTAATCTTATACTTTATTCTATGTTACGGCGTATGTAATAAAATTTCAAATTCGACAATCGTCGTGTGCTTGGAAAAAGTAAATGTTGTGCGTATCGCGAGATTAGAGATTCGGTTACGTTCGCCTTAAAAAAAAAAGAACACGCCGTCTCCCGCCTACTTGTCTCACAAATTAATAAAAACAAAATCGTAGACGTCAAGAAATATAAAACGTACGCCACTACGTACGTATTTAATCTTACATATACGTGACGGAGCAAAACTTAGTCCAATATTATACGGGCCCTGCTAGGAGGTAAAAATTAGATTATGAAGGGCTAGGTAAGCCGAAAACTTTTTGGAAAACGGACCTATGGGAGATGTTCGAGATTTCGGAATAAACAACGTACGGTTTGATTATGGATGAAACTGTTTTTCCAAACAACGTGCGAAAAAAATCAAATATTGATCACGTCTACGTTCTTATATTTTATTGTACATTTCGGCTTCGTACCTCGTAGTACTGTCGAAGAAAAATTATTATTCTGAATACATTGAAATAGAAAATAAGTTTTAAACTTTCTAGTGGGACAAAAATCGTTTATTAGTGTGAAAATCGGTTAAACTGAATGTTCTTTTTTTAAATCGTTTATACATCGTTGTCATACGATAGGGGAAGTTTTTATTATCTATGTAAAAAAAATATACATGTTTAATTCGTATATTTATCTAAGAACTGACATCATTATTTTATTATATTAGAAGAGTAGAAATCGACACATTTAAGATTTTACGTTGTGTAAAAACTTTTCATTAAAATTAATTAATTTAATTGCTTCAGCGCAGAATTACGATAATATACTTTCAGTGCACAATGTATTATTGTATACACGAAAACTGTTTACATAGGATTCACAGGAAGAACGCGTTTTTTGGTTTAGTCTGGGAACTTACAGCAATTGGTGATCCCACACGTCCAACCGTTTGCGACGGACACGAGTTTAGAAATCCAGAGAATCGACTGGACGGTTACGGTATTTCGGACAAATTACTGAAAGTTAAACATTAATATGATGACGGCGAAAAGTTGAAAGTCGCCGGGTACGTCATTGTTTTCTACTTAAATGTAAGACGCATTTGTCGAATGTTGTTCCGTATTTCACGTTTCGTGCCAAATAATTAATGTCAGTAAACGCTAAAATATTCGCCGTGAAATAAGAGACGACAACGAGAAACCTTATTTGTGTTTCATCGTTCTTTTTTTAATTTCTTCAGCTATTTATATAATTTTACACATCATTTCCTTTACGTTCGAAAACGAAACGAAAATTGTCACATTTCCAATTGAAAATAATGAAAATGAAGGTACACATAAATAAAATAAAAAAAATGTCTCTGACAACAGTAGGTAAAGTTCACCGCTTTCTAACGGAGATAAAGAGAGAGAGAGAGTGAGAGAACGAGTTATTGTTTTACGACATTTCTATGAGAGTCACGGCCAATAAAATACGGAAACGCATGTTTTGACAGCTCGATTTAGATCTGCTGTCGCGTGGCTTTTTAATGTAAACTATTATATTATACACATGTTACTTTCTTTTATGGTTTCATTTTAGGACTAAAAACATTTTTACGCGCGACAAAAAATCGTTTTTATTCTATTCGCTCATAATCCTACTGCAAATACTTTTATAAGACTATATTGTACACAAACAGTATATTATGAATTACTACGTATAAGTAACATAAAAATTATTTATATAAGACCTTTGCTATATGCGTTTAAATTTAAATATAAAGAGGACATACTCAAAAGTGTGACCCACGGTTGACGGTCCTTGGACAGTGTTGGGAATAGATAACTAATAATTTATCTAGATAAAGATAAAGATGACTATACTAGTTCTTATCTAGATACAGATAAAGATAGTTATTCTAAATTTCATCTAGATAAAGATAAAAATAAGTACATTTTTATCTAGATAAATATGAGATAATTTTGAAAATATTCAGGATACTACAGCCTACAGATATTAGGTAAAAAATTCATAATTAAAAACATTTTAAAATAAATATCATTTTTTAAACTCATTTCAAATATTAATAAACATAAAATATAAAATATTTTTTTTTTAAATAAACTTCATAAGAAGATGACAAATCATTCTTTAACTTAATAATAAAAAAATCTTAGATTTGAAAAATAAAATAACAATACATTTCTGTCAAACATTTTGAAAATAAACATATAATATAAAGAGTTTTTTTTTTTAAATAAACTTAATAAGAAGATTGTAATCTTGTCAGTTATTATATGTGTAATAGGTATATGATGTACAGAAAAATTTAAAAATGAAAATTTAAAAACTTTTTAAATTTTCAAATTTTATTTTTATTCCATTTAAATAAATTATCTAGATTGGTACTCATAGATAACAAGATTTTTATCTAGATGAAGATAAAGATAACTGAGTATAAATTTATCTAAATAAGATAAAATATAAATAATTTTTATCTAGATAACTTATCTAGATACATTTATCTAGATAACTTATCTAGATACATTTATCTAGATATTTCCCAACACTGTCCTTGGATCGACCATGTAGATAATCGACAGTACGGATTTGTACATGCGAGTGGGTGAATGTGATCATGTCCGTATATCTATAAATATAATAATCAATTATTTACGATCATAAAGTAAAAAAAATCATTTTGCGTGAAACTAAACCATTCTGTATAAATTCATAGAACTTTTTTTCTTTTTTTTTTTTAATTTAATAATTTTCTTTAGGTCAATAAAAAAATTAATTTTGTTCAAGTACTACATAATGACGCTACAACAAAGGTTATATTATCCTCTTTGAATTGAAAAATAGAGCTTGTTCTATGAATATTTGTCGAGTGATTTTGTACCGCGTAAAACGTAATTTTACGCTTAAATTACTGGCGTATCACGTCTTCTTGAGTAAACACAAGTTCGTTTGATTAGTGAAATCATTAAAAACTGACACATCAAATATTATTCTTCTGTACTATGTACGTTGCGCGTAAACAAAATTGTAACAATCAGTAGTATTGCATTTTACCCGTCACCTGTTTTAATATTTTTCGAACAGTTGTTGAAAATGCTTTTGAAAAATATTAAATTAGAACATTTCGAATACCCGAGAAAAAAAAAATTAATTATTTCCCTTTTGACTTCAATGAAATATTAAAAATACAACAATACGAAAGGTCTTACTGTGTATGAAAGTTTTTTTATTCTAAGATTTACGTTAAAAGTTTTTTTTCTTCAGATAATATATAAAATACTTTTATTTTACTTTTTTAATTATTTCTTATTCAAATATTTGACTTAGTGAGTTCCAAAAAAAAATAAAAAAAAAAAATAAATAAATATTATTCGATTAAAAATTGTTTCTCGAGCATACGGATCATGAATATTTTTATAATTGTTAATTTTGTTTTCGGCGAAATAAATTATTGCAAACACGTAAATTATAAATAATATTTTTAAACCACGATTAATAACTCGAAATTAAATTCGCGCAGTAGGCTTCCGTGTACCTGAACGACGATTAATCCCAATTATAATGAAAACAGTTATTTTACATTGAAAAAAAATAAATACTCGTATGTATAAAATACATAATAATAATAATAATTTATAACAAAACCAAAAATGTTTATTTTATAAACAATATGCATTAATGTTAATACATTATCAACACATCAGGGTTTACGGTTAATTGGTTTTACTCGAACTACGGTTTTCGGAACTCTTTAATATCCGGTGCTCATGAAAAATGTTCGTCACGTCGCGAATGCTTATAAATATTTTACGGGCAACGCTGTTTAAAAGAAACTGAGCTCATTAAATAAAAGTGACATAACGCTGAAATAGAAAGAAAAAATATAGAGAGAGAAAAGAGAACATTATTATAATAACTGTTTTCGTTGTCGCGTTTGAGCACTTATACAACGCGCACGAGTTAAAAAATCAAAATTAACAAAAAGCTAAAAAAGACTACCCGCGTGGCCTTTGGCCATCTGAAACTGTACGTTGCGCAGGTGTCGACGTCCTACGCGCAGCACTTAAAAACGAAAAGCTTCTCGATTACGAGACAGTCGAGTGTATTTTATACGTTTGCTTGGCTAATAATATAAAATATTTACACCGTTATGCAGCTGCGCGAGCAACACAATATTATAATAATATATTCTCCCGGAGCTCGGCGTTTTCGTTTTACGCCGTCGTAATTTCGACGGAATCTATCTCATCGCAGCGCGCAGTTACGGTTTTATATTATTTCGTTTTTTTTTTTCTCATGTTTATTTTTCTTTTTCTTCGTGAAAGCGGTTCGTTATAATACATTTAATTCATTGGATTTACTCTATGAAATGTTTGCTTCGTTCTTTCTCGCTGTACCGATAATACCGAACGTACGATTGGAATCCGTAATATTCGTACAATTATATCCATACACATGTTATTGCATTTTACTCTTGTCGAAACGAATTGTTGTTTTAAAAACATTTCCGACCGAACTTATTGTTTCTACAGGCATACCAAACACGTATAACGCATACTATCCAGATATCATTGTGCAAAGTACCTACATTTCGTAACACTTACCACGCGTTATTTTTGATGACGCGTGATGGGGATGCGTCCCCCCCCCCTAGTCACGATACGAAACGCAATTGAGAAAGCGTTTATAACGTGGTTTTTTCGTTACAGGAACGCTAAAAGGAAAAATATTCACGTTCGCATATATCATACGTTTTCGTTAAAACATTTTCCTAGTTATTTCTTTGTAAATCGACTAGGTTGTAAAATCTCCATACATTTTGGTCCGAATATAAATGGAATAGTTATTATTATAGTTAATGATTAACTTATAACACAATACGTACAACAATAATCACCGCAAACAAGGAACATTATTCGAACCCGATTCTGAATTATTTCCAATTACGTGTAATAATACTCTAAGTAAAATCGTATTATAAATTGTAAAAAAACATTTTTTGCGGGCACCGCAGTTGATTTGTTGTAATACATTGTTTTTTTTTTATTCAAGTGGCCATTCGGGTAAACTTTTAATTTAAATTTTCTGTATTTCCATACACAGCGTATAAAAATTGATAAAGTGTTTACACATTTTTTAAGCTATTGCATAGCTTTTATCACAGGTCTGGTGTAGTGACTAAAAAAAAAATTTTCGTAACGAAAAAGCGTGACCACTACCTGTGGAATCTCGTAATTAATGGAATATCGTAGTTGCTATGATACAAACTCCTGAATAACTAGAATAATAAAAAAATTTAAAATTATATCAACTTCTTATTTATTTAATATGCAATAGCTTTATCGCAGCAGTCCCCGAATGCCACTAACTGTTATTAATTCGTTTCTATCGAAATATTTTAAATCAAAGAATTAGAGAAAATCCCTGGGACATGGCAGAAACCTGCGGGTGTTCCAATAAAAATTCTGCCAACCAGGCGGTCCGAGATTGTTAATCATAATCTCGGGGACACACCCGCCACACGAGTATATATAGAGAAAATACACCGTGGAATTGACTTTTCGCGCATGACGGAAACTATAAAATAATAGAAATTTTTTATGGCTCTCGAACCGGCCTTGGTAACTATTAGAAATTATATAAGTCAACAATATGTGTGATTTCATCTATTAAGAAAATTTGAAGAATTAAATTTCCGATCTTGTGAGATACATCCCCATACGGAACTTTAAGTGTAGATCTAGATTTACTACCCGTCGAAACAATACCATCATATTCACAAGGAAATTAAACATTGTTAAATAACGAGTCGTGGCATTCATGACTTCTTCGCTGAAAAACTTAAATTCGAGTCGTTCAGATTCGTCAACAATTGTGTACTAGTTGAAGTAACTTTTCAGATCGGCGAACTGCTCGTTCGTTTTAAAATTATAGTTTTAAGTGAAAAAAATTTTCGAGTTATATCAAAAAGTCTTTTGCTGCGAGTTGAATATCACCATCAGATAAAAATCATCGCAATCGTCGAACATTTACAATGCTAATCAATGTTGTACTTGATGTCAAATCGTGAGTGTGCTTATAAAATCCGTTTGTGCACAAGTATACACCGAAATAGGGCATAAATAATATAACGATTCAATCTTGAATATTTAATACTCGCGTCGGATATAAGGTTGGTTTTCAACTGGGGATGCGAGTCATTAGAAAATTAATGGTTTAACCGTTGTATTGTTTCATTTAATTGTTTTTGTACACAATTTAGTCGGTGAGTGTTGTACTTAAAACTTAAACGGTTTAAATATCGTAATAAATCTTACAGACACTAGCGCGAGTTTTAAATACGAATTATCGGTCTTCGTTTTTCGATAAACTGTGTTCCGTTTCGTGGCCGAAGTCACTCGTGACCGTTTTAATTTTTTTCGTACACAAAGTAATAGTTGTAAATCTAATTGTTCTTCTTCGTTTATACACGGATATACACGCATTTATCGATATCGACGACCGTTGATTAATGTAGCCAAACGTCCAGATTTTTCGGTAAAGTGAAAACAAAGTACAGTGATAATAATAATAACCATTACAGCTGTTTCATGAGTGTATCCAAGCTAATACGAAACGCTTTAACGTTGAACGTAGATGCGACGACGATAAAAAAAAAAAAAAATGTATTAAATAGTGACGCAGATTAAGAATGACGCAGGACGCGATGACGAACCGAAGACATATTTAAACGTCAACAAAAAAATTACCTTCTTACAAAATGTATCGTGTAGATACCTCGCTCGTAGCTGTACATTTATGGATATTTAATGGTACGCACGATGCCGTGCGATAAATGTGAATACTAATTGTTTTGTAGTATAATTTTATTTTTCGTTCTTTTCTTTTCCCTTTCGTGTTGTGATACGAGTTAAGTCACCGTGCTCTAAACGCTTTACGTGGGAAAAGATTTTGAAGAAGAAGAAAACTTTTGCGGAGCTTAAGCAATGTTCGCGCAAACTTTCGATTTGTCTGGGCCAGGGTCGGATATTAAGTCTCCGCGAAGTCTCCTCTCCCCGCTCATTACGGTTTCGCGATAATTTTAATGAGTTAGGTTTAAAGCTTATACTTTTCTGCGCACGGTACAGTCGTTTCGAGTGCTGAGAATGGAAGTTTCCGGCACGGGGTCCTGAAGCAGTACAATCACTAATCACTAACGACAGATAATCATGCACGGACGCTATAATATATTCCACGCGCATTCACGTACGTGCAGTTGTCTCCGCAAGTCGTAGTGCCACGCACGTCGTTCAACCGCTCGCAATTATTATAATTATCATTCCGCGAACAATTGTTGAGATATTTCACGGAGACTACGGACACTTGCCGATGCACTACGTAACAATTATAGGTGACACGGATTCGAGGTCTTCGACACACACACACAATTTTTTTCGGCCCGAAACGATTTGTAAAGTTTACAATAACGACCATGTAACAGATCAAACAAATTATTAAATTCGTTATTATGATTATTAAATTGTTACATTCAATACCCGTGTAACAGTACCTACGATAATGACAGTCCGCATTAGTGGTTAACCGGTTCTAAATTTTCATATACCAACCATCCATTGTCGAGTTTGAATTCCGTACTGTTTCGAAACCGCATGCTTGACTGTAACGAACGTCAACCAACGCTGAAGGATCGTTTCTAGTTCATTTTCTGGCGTCCTGGTCGCTTTTATTTTATTTATTAATTTAATTGTTTAGACATTTTTTTTTTCATTCTGTTTTTACAAAGATTTTAACGATTAATTAAAAATGGTAATTTTAAGTTTATGCAGTGCCTTGTCAGTGAATTACATACTGGAAACCGTTGATTTCTGTACTACGAACTCTTTCAAACGGAATTCCGTAGAAAAAAAAAACTGTTTTACGCTGTTGCATGTTTCCAAAGCGATGAACAGTTAAAGACCGAACTGTGGCAACATTTGATTTCCACGAGAAATAAAATTGCACACCCGCCTACTACAACCATGTACAAATCTACGCTTTGCGAATTGAAGCCGTTTATTCCATATGATCGAATTTCAAGACAATTTTATCACTTCATATCGTTCACCCTTCACAAACCACGTGTTAAATATTATTTGTTGGCAAAACGTAATTCGCATTAAAACTTTTCGTAATACCGTATTGACAAAAACGTGTTATTTTTTGTTGATTTTATCCTAAATGCACTTCGCATTGATATTTATTGGTAGACGCGAATACCGCAACAGTTTGGAAGGTGTAATTACACACCACGGTTGTTCAACTGCGCGAACGGAACTCCGGTCAGTGTCGTATTCATATTTCTGTTGGTCGACACCTCTCCGCGACAGTACTCATTCGAAACCTCGTCCACTCCCTCCCCACACTCATTTCCCATTCCGATAACCGATAAACTTCCCGTTGATTCGGCGGGACGCGCGTTTAATCATGATTTTATTACAAAGGGGTCGGGAAACTTGTGAACTGCAATCAGAATGCCATTCGAAGGCGGCAGGCGAATTCATACCGATCCGACGAGCTAGTACCGCAGTGTCCGAAGGGCGCGCGGGACATTGTAACGCAGCGTATGCATAATTTATAGAAATATCGTGCTACACGGCACGTCGGTCAGTTTTTGAAAAATGTTCATAATGTACCGCGAACGATTATGGAAATCCGCGCTCGTCAACACACCGAAGACTTTCCAAAGCATTTCGGTCCGGCGAAACGCGCGGTCTGCCACGGCTTTGTCGGTATTATCGTGGCTCGGAATAAACGGACGAGTGCAATCCGTCACGATGTTATGAATAAACGCGTAACACAAAGAACACGTTATCAAAAGCTTTGGATATTATCACGAATGCCAATCGTCGCCACTCGATCAATATATAATATATATTATATAATACGCCTGGTCCGAAATCGATTTGCTCTCGGGAATCGTACATAGGTCCGGGGGCACACTTTTCCCGGTCTCGCGTTTAATGGTACGTCGCGACAGACATTCCGACAGTTACACTTGTTACATTAAATACTTTCCACAACGTTGCTATTGTTGCGCACCGTTTTCAGTCGTAACATTCGTGTTCACTGAAAAATAAACTCGTCTGTTTTAAACACCGCGAACATGCAATTGTACTTAGTCTATGTACGCGTGTTACCGTTTTCGGATGAAATCCCGTCAATCTATAGTACGACCGATTGAATTTTGTACAAATAACCGACGGTTTCAGTTAAGCTATAGAAATCGTGTAACAATTAGTACACCAAATAGTTATCCTACACAATGGCCACGGTTACAATTCGAACTGCAACGATTGAATTACATCGGATATGAATAATTCAATTATTGTTCGATTGAACCTCGTGCCGCCGTCTAGTATTGTATACCGTTAAATGTGTCGACACAATATACCTGTGCAACAGTGTTTATTGTCGAAAAAAGTAATAATGATAATAATATTAAACTTTCAGCTGCTTTTTCATCGTAACTACATGATATATAAATACGTTCCGGAGTACAGTCGGTCGAAAAAAATCTACGGATTCGCAGAACGATAACAAATAATATCGGGTAAATCCCTCGGTAAAATTTGATATATTTCTGTTTTATTATTTCTAGAAAAAACATATTTATAAGTTACACAACAATAAAAATCTAGGCCCGGATTTTCTATTTTTTCCATTAAGTAATGGTTTTACATCCTGCTCCGCGTATGGATATTCCCGGCTTAGCCGGTAAAAAAATAATAGGAAGAACCTCGAAAATTAATTTTCAAAAAAAAAAAAATATAAAGTAATCCTTCCAAATCCCCGAAGGTATATCTTCCTATCTTCACAAAGAATGTTCTCGAAAGGCGGAAGAAAAAACATTTCCAAAAATAAAGTGTAGTTAGTATTACGCGTAATAAAATCGTGAAACATCGTGTTTATCGGTGCTTCGGGTAATAAGATACTCTCTCTGAACCGCTCCACCGTTAATTCCATCTAGTCTAATTAGTTAATTTCAATAAAGCAAGTTTATCGTTAATATTTTTTATTACGTCACGAGCAGTGTAACGACACTATTAACAGAAAAAAAAATCACCAAGAGGAAAATAATTGTAATTAACATTAGTCCGTCAAGTGCCTATGTACACAATCATTATTATTTATATGTACCGTAAAGTATCAACAAGTATTTCCGTTAATTCAACGTCCATGAATAATATACATATACTTCGTTGCGTACGAATACTTAAAAGTTTGGTAATTGCGTTTGATAATATTTACACTTACGGGGGCAAAAAATCCATCCTTCGATAAAAAAAAAAATTCAAACGGACACCGCCTCATTAGTACGTACCGTAGATTTTCACTTGTAAACGTACTTGTAAACGTTATCGTATCACCGTACAGATATTTATATGTAGGGTTCGGAAGTTGTAGGAATTGCATATTGTTCTGTATGTTCCCAATTTATAGGAGACCAAGCAAGAAATCTAAACTATACAATGATGAGTTAAAAAATCGAAAATTTAAAATACAAATTTTGCATATTTTTGTCAATTTTAGCTAAAATTATGCATATTTCATTGATTTTGCACTCATATTATGCATATTTCATATTTTTCTAAAAAAATGTTTAATAATTTTAAAATTTTATTTTCCTAGCATGTATATTTCAATTATAATAAATGTATAAAATTTAAAATTATCAATGAAGATATTTACTGCCAATAACAACAATATGGTACGCATTTTAAGTACTTTTTATCTTATCGTCAAAATGCCAACAAATTTTTTCCAGTTAAAAATAGTTTTTGTGTATATTTCTAATTTATTAACATCATCTGATGTGATTTGTGATATTCAGAATATTTATTCCGCATATTTAACATTTTTAATGCATATTTTGCAACATTTTTGTGCCTATTTTGTAATTTTTTCGTGCATATTTTGCTTTTTAGCTTCTACAACTTCCGAGCCTTATTTATACGTATATAACTTGTACGGAAATACTCATACGTACAATGATATTCGTCGGATGTTCGAACGGCTTGTGGTGAGAGAACGCACACGGCGAGCATTCGTTTACGATCGATTTTTTATTATTATTTTTTTTTTCAGTTTTTCACTGTTCGCAAAATTGTACGTATACGTACGTTCTGTTGCCGTTGTCTTTACATTTTACATTTTCATAGACGAGCCGTGTGTAGTACACGGGCCACGGGGAACTATATCCAAGGATGCAGATCAGTGAGAACAATCGAATTCTCGATACCGTTGATAAAGTAGATGATCCGGAGGCACATTTATGTTCGTGGGGAAACACATTTTCCGGGAAACCAATAAAACAATATCTTGTGAGCAAAGCGCGCGACAGTCCGGGCACTCTGATGTCACCGGAAAATGTTCGTGGAACGTATTGCAATGTACGACGGTTTTATCGCTCGTGCCCGCGTGCGCGATGGGCACTGTAAATCCGTCGGGTACAATATTTCGTCGCAATAGCGGAAAGAATAAAAACAAAACGATACGGCTAAACCGCAAACGCCGCGCGAAACAGTGCACGCGTATTTTATGTGATAATACGAGGAAGCAAAATATAATAATCGTAAAAATATGTCGCGTGCATTAGTGGTGTAAGACCAAACGCCTAAATAAGTTTGCGCCCGCGGGGATACTGCGATACGTGTAAAAAAAAAATTTTTTTTTTTTAACTTTTCGTTATTTTTATCACTGAACTCGCATATTATTTTTGTTTTTATATTTTCTTTGTTTCTTTTTTTCCATCCCGAAATACATTTTCATGGGACAGTGGCGTACCACTAAAGCGCGAGTGTTATTTACATAAGGTCCCCGGACGGATGCATCAGCCGCAAGGCCGCGCACGTGAAGTGTAAAGGTCACAAACTTTGCATACATCTCGCCGTCGGTTTATGTTGGTGTTGTTACTTGTCTTGCCACACATCCACCGGTGCCGGTTCGCTCGTTAAGCATAACACATTTGCTACGAAAATTCAATCGATCCCGCACTCGGAACGACCTAACCCGTTGTGACGACAACCGCTATTCGCGTCGTCGAGGACCGTACGCGAAAACAATCGGAATCGGTAAAAACGCCGGTTGACGAACATCTAAAACGAGACGGAGCCAAAATGGGAACTGCTACGTACTTACGGTCCGAACGATGAGAATTATCGTCTAAAAACTGCACTGGTGTTTCGTCGTTCCTACATCGGAACGGAGGGTTGCAGACGTTTCGATTCGTTATCTCACATCGGCCGTTCTACGTGTAGCATTTCGCAACCGTCGCGTTGTTCACTGCGTTCCACGTAAATCAATTTCCGCTGAACGCGATTTATCAAACGATGCTGCGCGTATCTCGTTTCGGTATTAGCGCACGGGTAGTCTTGCCCGAGATCTGGACGATACGAGTTCGTCGGATTCCTTCGTATCGGTAAACGTAATATTGTTCGGCGCTTAGTGGTCGGTTTATCGTTCCAATCGTTTTACCGGACGACGATCGCGTAAGACCGATTGCACATTGCTACAGCGACTTCGTTACAATCGCTCGGTTTTCCGGCGTACCGAATAAAATACGAATACGAAATGCGTCACACGCCCGCGAATGTAATAGAATTATTTTCCACTACGAAATTTCGCGTACAAGTGACGTGACGAATATTCCTCTCGTTACCAGTGCGCCACCGACGTATTTTTTCTCGTCGGAAAACGCTTTTAAAACGATTGTCGCCCAACACTATCGTATTATTATTGTTGTTATTATGTCTCGACAACGAAGATAATTGTGTTTCGATCTTTTGCATTTCCGTCGTCTTCGGTGTAGTTTTAGTTGCGTGCTCGTATTTTCAAGGCAATAATGAATCATATATATATATATACGAGCTAATTCGCTTGCTCTCCTACGTCTGAAAGCATACGTGCTGTCCAATAAGTGTATTTTTGATTTTCGATCTGGACGAAAAAAAAACAATAATTATCGTGTGATTATAACATATAACATTAGGGATGCGTACGAATCACAGCCGTAGAAAAAATTAATCATTTAATAAACAAGTGGTGGCAATCGTACAGCACCGTTTTCGCACAAAACGACTCGGATTCGTCTACGATTTTTCGTCACGTACTCAATGACAATTTTTATTTCATTTTAGTTTGTTAAACGGTACAATAATCGACGTACTCGTGAATGTAATTAATATATGTAATTGCAAATATTGTTAATATAGGCACGTCGTTTATTAGTTAAAATATCGTGACTGTAAGTATAGCACGCTACGTAAACATTAGCTGTGTCGGTACGTACAAATCTTGAGATTATAATTAAAAAATTTAACGGAACAACCTCAACGGTTGTACATAATAAATGGATAATAAGTAGTTTTGTTTCCAAACGTTTTAAAATGGTCGTGTTCAGAGATGATGATCGTGTTCAACATGGAAAAATATTTTTAAATTTATTTGGCATATTTGTAGTTATATGTGTAATAAAATCGCACGATATCATATACACGTCCGCAAAATACTTAAATCGTGTCATTTCAAACTGAATATCAGCCTAATAAATATGAATATTTTTAAACCACATCATATTCTCAGTCTGCGAAAGTGAAATGGTAAATTTTTGACGATCATCGGAGACGCAAGTCGGACATGGAATACCGCGAACGCAATTCGAACGACGCGCGTTCAACCGTAACATCGATTAATGTCGTCGTAAACGCGCCACGATGACGATGATAAATACATCGAGGACAACATTGGGCTTATATTTTTACTGTTTTCGACTCAAGATTATCGTATCGCATACGACGTGTCTTCACGTTACGTTTGATACGGACACGTTTGCGCCAATTGCGACTACTAGACTGAACAGCGTTTTCAATAACGTATGTGAGAACCAGGACCGTAATGTTATTATAAGTGATATACATTTTTATGAGACCTTTTATCCCAAAACCGTTTAAATATTTTTTTATTTTTTTATTCAGATTTAGTGGTTTTTAATAAAAATCAATTAAAAAAAGTACAATATGTTTGTATATTGTAGAAAAGTAAACGATTAATTGACATAACAGTGCTGTATATTAATTAGGTGACGATTATAAAACACATTGTTACCCCTTTCAACTTGCAGCCCGGAGCTATAGCCCCTCCTAGCCCCCTTATCCTTCATTCAGCACTTATGAGATACTAACGGTGAATGGCAATGGTACCTTTTTGCTATTCGACGGCAAAACCGCGAACAAAGACGCCTTGCGAAGACAAACGACTAACGCTGCTGCGGTTGAAAACGATACACTTATCCGCTACGCTAACGACGCTACGCGTATCTGCAAATTTTATTTATGAAAAAATGTATTTGATATAACTTTAATACGATACATTTACCTACCTCGCCAAACGAGATCTAATATTATTTGGTTTTAAATTGATTTAATTTAACTGAAAACAGTAACACTAACCCAAATGAATGTGAACTATAGTTAAATATATTTCTGAAATGTTAGTTTACATATTATAGGTATTTTATGTGTCGTTGATTTATTTATTGTCGCGACGAGGTTCATTATTGACTTAATGTCAATAAGTGAAATCGCTCTGTTTGGCACAAAAAGCAACCCGATGAACTTTTTTCTTAGAAGCTACGTAAATTCCAAAGTCTACATAGTCAAGCCGTCTGCGACAGATGAATTTAAAGCGAACATCACACACGTCATTAGTCAAACACCAGTCGAAATGCTTGGACGTGTCAATGGAAATTTTTAATTGGACCGCGTGGTCACAGTTACGGTCAACGTTTAAAAGACGTAATGATTAAAAAATAAAAATAAAAAAATAAATGTAAATAAGAGTGAAACTGATTGTAAAATCAACATGAAAGGGCTGAATTTCACGAACGTAAATATTTATTGAAATATTTAATTACAATAATCCTATGAAGTCCAATCTGTAATTCTCGATAAATGTCAGAGAGAATATTAAACTCACGATTACATCAATAAACGGTTTACTTCCGAGTACTTTGTAATTGTATAAAACGGGAACATTTATCGACGAAATTAAATTATTATTTCGACGTTATGATTTTCTCGGAATCGGTACGATAGTCAAATATACAATGCCATTTAATTACGCGTAAATACCAGAATCCGTTCTCCAAAAAGGTGATTTTCAAAAGACAAGTATCAGTCGTGCCGCAAAAGATTTGCAGATTCCGTTTAATCCTTTTGAGTTTCGTTATTATTTTACAGCATTCATTTTTCAGGACGGTCTCGTAGTGGGATGTTTGTTTTTCAATGGAATACGCTTTTCGAGCGCTGAATGTAAACTCCTTAAGTTTCATGCAGCGCACTTCTATAAACATACTTTTTCATCGGAAACTTGTAAATCAAACACAAACTTCTTTTACTTGACGAATATATATATATATATATATATAATTTTTTGTACCAACACAATTTTTCGAGTTTAACCGATTTAACCGACTTACGTTCAGGACCGTTTTCCAGACCGGCACGAGATGTACGAGCCGAGAACGAAGGGAGCTAGTAATACAATTTAACAATACGGTACAACGTTGCCGTACAAACAACACTTTGTTCGACACTCTTTGCCACTGCATTGGATGAGATTCGATTGAAATTCATTTTGGTTGGAAAAAGGGTGTGAGGCGTTATTAAGATCAAACACGGTGATAATGAGTATATGACAAACTACAGGTGCAGCGACCACACATTGTGATCATGTCTAGCTGATGGAACGGACAGTTGATAAGTAAGCAAAACCAAACTGCACCATGGCGATCGAAACTTCATAAACAGATTTCACAACAGCGCTTAAAGTCACGTAACGTAAAACAACGTACATGTGATAGTTGAAATTACGCTTCGTAACCGAACCGGGAAAAATAACATTTTGAGTTATCAGTTGTTACTGAAGTATTTTTGCTCGTGCCCCTCTGATAATATCGATTTATATTAGCACTGTTGGCTATTCCGCAATGCGCTCTATGGGGTAACTGTCGCAACGAAACCATTGCGTTGTTCTCGCTTTTCGTTACAACTCGAGTTACGGACGGACAGAACTAACGGTGGCAGACATTGTACAGTTAACTATTCGAAGTCATGTAGCACGTGTGCAGCGAACTGTGCCTACGGCAGAGGTACGAATTAGCAAAGGGACGCGAAATTGTGCAAAGATCATATTTTTGTTACGATTTAGGAACGAGAGATTACACTTGGAAAAAGTGTAGAACGCGCGCTACGTGTGAACTATGAAAACGGTACAAGGGCATTTGTACGGGAACTATCATACGAAAAAAAATATCTCGACGGATCCATCTATGTATGAACGAAAAAGTAATTTTTCAAGCTCAAAATTTACACCGTAACAACGACTAATAAATTATAAATTGTATATATTTAAAACGAAAAATTAGTAAAATCCAAGGTTTTTAAAGTGATATCTTCGCACCAAATTTTTAATCGATAGTAAAGCGGTGTTTTCCGAGTTTTCTCGGGACGTTAACGAGTTCCCCCACGCCACTGCCTGCGCGTGTAACGGTGTACAGCCGTTGTTCGACGCGCCAACCGATCAACAATGGATTACGATTCGTTGGTTCGGACGATTATATCGGTTAAGTGTTGGTAATAACCAGTCGAGCAGAAGATGTTCGCGCGTTACCGATACGGGCACGGCGACGCGGGGACACCGTCGGCAGCGCGCGAAAAACGCCGAACCATCGCATCGAGACGACGACTGAGGCAGACGACGGAAACGGTTCCTCGGGGGTTTCGGCATCGTGTTGTTTGAACCGTTGTTTCGGCGGACGGAACAGCAACGACGACGGCATAGGTCCGGGGGCACACCCCCTCCGAAATGTTGTAAACGAGGTTCGTAACAGAAGACATAGAACAAAAACGTTCTAAATTGTTGGTGCTAAAAACTTCTTACGGTAGTGCAACAGCTACGATCAGCTACAGAAGTACGAATCATAAACAGTTGAAGATATCTGAGAAAAACATACTCATTGGGACTTATGTACCACGATATCGAATAAAAAAATCAAAATTTGATTTATTTAATACGTTATAATTTATTAAATATACCAACACACACTTTGTCGTTGAGATAGGGCCCAAAAGTATTGTAGGCCCCTCCTGAAATACTGGTCTGCGCACGCCTGTGTACGTCAAGGATAGCGGCGATCGATAGTCAGGAAGCCATGGTGGATAAACGACGGATCCAACGATGACCAAGATTGCAGATCCACAATAGGATGCGACCAGGTTATAATCAATCATGCTAAATGAATATCAAATCGGAAAAATTTTAAAACTACACTGGAATAATTTCAATTATTGGTTTCGACAACAGTATATTACACTTTCTGCGGCTTCATACAAGTACAAATGGTAATCCCAGTGGTCACTCATTTATACGTTTACAACTAACAAGTACGGTACGTTTTTCAAAACCGTTTATCTCTATGGTATTATTTTTCTAACCGATTTCCTTCCGCGAGTTCACCTGGTCGTACGTTGAAGTATCACGAACGACTCCGACTACGTCAAATAATTACTGGTTAGGTTATACTATTTTTCGAAATTACACAAACGAAACTCGAGCAGACTTTGCAGCTATGTGTATTCTCGTACGGTTGATTCATGCGGTATGCGGTGGCCGTTGTCGACGAATGCGCAACTGCTGCGTACGCAAACGGTGATCACAATAATATTTTAACTATCACTATGAATATTACTACTTTTATCGTTCACAATTGTATTTAAATATCATACATCATACTCATAGGGTTATTTCTCTCTCCCACTCTCTCTCCTCCGTGTACACGCTTTTAACCCACTCGCCGTTCCAATTCGTCGTAACTGTCGTCGAGTGCGCAGGATAGATCGATAGCACCGTAGTACCTACTACACGTTCCAATTAAAACCGTTGTGGAACCACGGGCATTATGTTGTGTAGAACAAATATCTGCTCTCGGATCTCGGATGTAGATAAGACGGACAGCCCTCCCTTCGTCCGGCCCAGGTTTCGCTACCGAACACTGTTGTTGTTGTTGATGCTGCTGATGAACAGCGTGTAAACGAACGTATAATAATACTTACAACCTCCAACAAACGCGAGTGTGCGGACATAGTTTATCGATCACTGAATAATGCATTCGTTAAAGCGAGACTCTTGTTCGTATGCAGATTTATATTTAACCACACGCGCTACTCGTGTGTACGTTTTCTACCCGGACCAAACATACAGTATATCGAACGTGTGCGAATTCGTTATGCTGGAGATCGTTTCGAGATAATGATTTCATATTTATGCGATTTCCTCGGTATTTATAATTGTTATGGATAATAATATTACGAGTGTTCATCTTACGTCTTCCTTGATCACGCGTTGTTCGCGAAAGAGATAAGAAAAAATAAATCCAATTCATATCAAAAGGGTTATTTTTTTTTTCTGATGTAGTTATTTTTTTTTTTTTACGTACAAGTCATGCGAACGTAACTAAGTCTACAGTGTTCCGATGAAGCAGTTCATAATGTATTCGGTATCGTACCGACCTTTGCGTGCAGTGTTACGCATAATCGCAGGTATTCGCGAAACGGAAATATTGTTGTTATCCGCGGGTCACGCATAAACGCAATAGTGAATATTCGCGTACAATAACAATGTATAATACAACAGCGGCTGCAGGTAAACGGTACGGTATAAATAGCGTGCATTTTAAACGATTGAGAACGGTTGATAAAGTATTCGCATCACGCGAAAACGCGTGCGTTAATGTGTATTTATATATTTAGTTTTCGAATCGTGACGCGTTCAGAAAACGTATTACAATAATTATTATACGCGAGCGAGCACACAGGAGGCGTTTAAACGCCATGGAAAGTACGCGTTTCGGTAGGAGATCGCAGTGGCCCGTGTTACCGAGCAACAGGTGGTACGATATGGCGGCAGGGTATAACGGAGCGGAGACGAACTTTTTTTTTGGGGGGGAGGGGATTTCGGTGGTTTGGCATTCCGGTAGAGAGAGTTTTGGCTTCGAATTCGTCACCGGATTTCAGAGTTTATTGTGATACGACGATGTATACGCGTAGAGAGTGCGACTCCGAAGCTCGGTCACTTTTGCGCGAAATTCGTAAACGAAGTCTGTCCCACATTTTTGTCGTGCATCACGTATGATATGCAAAGACAAACCGCTGAAGGATGCTGACAAGTCGGTCAGGGCGATCGATAATGTTACGATCGAGGGATTGCCACGGTGTTATCCATCGCATGTTGCTAAAGCACGAGGCGTGCTGACCGATAAATAATTACACAAACGGCACATACGGCAAGCAAGCATACGTTTCGTTTTCGTATCACAAAAATTGATTTTATCACATTTCTCTCGGTTTTTTTTTTTTTTTTGTTTTTTATGTTTCCTCTAAAAATGTGACCCATCCACTTAAGACTGGTAAACATCGGAAACGACGGCGGCTACGCGTTCGGTATAAGCGCGACAGCAAATATGATTATGTACTATATAATATATATTATCATCTCTCAAGATCGGTTTGCTATATTATTATGATAAAAATATCAAAAATTTTAAGTCGTTTAACAAATATTCGACTGTTCCTCAATTATTAGAGGACTTGCTCCTCGATAAAATTTCTCCGAATATGTCTTTATGCTTTATTTTATTCCTGAACAGTTTGACTTTCGATCCAAAAGTCTACTACTACTAGTTCAATTCCGTTTTCAAATCAACTAAATTATTGAAAATTCCAAACAAGATTATTCGATTTATACTAATGTCTAACCAAACAACGTTTGATACAGTTAACCATTCCGTTCTAATCCAAAAGTTCAAATTTCCAGAAATTAAGGAACCGTTTTTCTCTCGAATTACCGATTAGCTTAAGGAACTTTATCAGCAAGTTAAAGTAAATTATGTTTCACTCAGACCAATTTCTGTTACATCCAGAGTATCCATATCTTACAACTCCTCTTTACTTCATTTATTATTGACATTCAATTTTCAGTCGAATTCTCGTGTGCTAGGTGTTGTATGCCGTTATAATTTTGATACTTCTTACTATATGAACCTAAACTCTTGGAGTATGAATCAGTAGTATGAAACCCTCATTACGAAAGTTGTATTTATAATATTGAAAAAATGCAGTATTAGTTTCTATGTCACCTGAAGTTTCGATCTGACCCTTCACACGATATAAGGATTCATAACTATGAATCAATTAGATTATTTTTTAATACCAGGTACATAAAAAAGTGATTATTGGGGAAGGGATTATTAACCCTTTTCAAAATTTATGGGGCTTAAACAATATGCAATACAGTGATATATACCATATTTATTAGTTTATGATTACAACCATACGATGTTTCAGGGGATCGCCTCTTCTTTCAGCCCTTAAATTACGTGCCTGTTTAATACATACACCTTAAAATCTAGAAGATAATTTATTTTGATGTTTCATTTATTTACAAACCACTTAATAGCAGAATAGACGATAATTATATTCTTTCATTCGTTAACATTGGTGTCCCTAATTTTATAATAGGTCAGGTAAAGTTTTTTTGTATAAGACAGCATCGAACAGATTATTATACTCACCATCTAATTATTAGTACTCTTTCAGCGTGTAATAATCATACACATTTTATTTATTTTCAAATTGTATAAAATGTACCACAATGTATTGGCAACAATGAATTTTATTTAATTTACATAATACAATTATTTTTGAAAATATTGTAACATACACCGATCTCATAGATAGGTTTTCAAATTATAATTACATACTATTTTCACACTTATAATACTGTAAACTTTTGGATTATAAATTTATAATATAAAAATAAAACAATAAGAGTGAAGTTTTTAGATTCTATGTGAAACGAGGAATGTACTGGTTCATCATTAAATAAATAGCTAGTTATAAAAAATTTCAAATGAGATTCCCGTCTGCATTAATAATAATTGGTTAATATTTTTGTCAAACACTATTTTTAATTGTATCTATTTTTATGATATCGATCAAAAGAATCGCTCCAATAATTACAATGCTAATAAATTTCTGATAAGAAGTGTTATATAATTAGTATTTTGATTGAAGGTGGTTATTTTCCAAATGTCTCTAATAATTTCTTAATAATTGCAAAAAGCTAACAAAAAGTAATAAAGCAAAACTTACCTTGTACCGGTTTTCGACAAAATTGAATTTTTGTTTCCATTGTAACTCTAATAAAAATAATCATATAGACATGACATTTTCGGTGAATGATAAGTGAAAGTTTTAAAAATTTTACACAAAATTCTTCATAAATATCTATTACCGATAAATGAATATTTCTATATTTTAATATTCTAATAATAATACATTTTCAAATTAAAAAGACACTTGAATTCTTTGATTTTAAAAATGGTTGAATATTTTTTTTCGGAAAGTCAGATAATTAATAGCTTTACCTTACTTTATAAAGAAAATTGATTATTTTACTACACTAATTATCTTTAGAAATGTAAACTGAGATCCGTCATGACTTTTTTTGTTTAAAATTGTTTGGCCGAAGGCAATAGTACGTTGGTTTTTAGTTTAAAATACCAATACAGCAATGCATACCATTCACTCACCTCTGTAACCTACTAAACCGTAGTCTTGCTCGACCAAGGAGATTGGTCCTTTTTTTAAATTATTTCAAAAAGAAAACATACATTTTACAGTCCCGTAGGTGATTCCGTATTATCTGTATATTTGATGATGTACATGCAAATACGTGCGCACAAAATATATTTTATCGAATATTATTCCCAGAAGATATTTTTGGTGCTGCATATATTTTATAACAAAAAAAAAATAAAAAAAATATGATCAAATAGAATAAGTTTAGTCCAGCATCAAATTTTTCAAGTCAGAAAAGGGAAAATATTTTCCTTTCGTCAAAATGCAATATTTACCCTCGCTGATAATAATTTAATATTATATTTCTGTTGTACCTATTAAAGCATACTATTCTCATAACAATATCGAGAAAGTCGAAAACTGACTAGTTCAAAACACAATTTGAGTTGAATTTCTGAAACATTATGTAATGAATATCCAGACATTTCATGTAAATTTACTGTCCACAAGTTTGATCACGTGAACACAATGAAAATAACTTTTTTTTTTTTAAATCAATCACCGTAGGTACATTAACCTAATGTACAGAGTGTACCATGAAACTAGTTGATATATCGTAAACTGTTCTAATTTTTTATGTTTTTGTTTAAGAATGTACGGTATCGAAAACCAAATTGTGTGTATTCAAATCATCGTTCTAGGAAAAAAAAAACACGAAAATTCCGAGTAATTTTCGTCCGCTTAACGACGAGGCGTATGTGTTACGTGCGATACTTACGATACGTTTTCGAAATCAATGGATACGTTAAGTGTATGCGCGTAAGATTTCCAACATAATTGTGCCGAAACAAAACGGAAACACTAATTCATGTCCAATTCACGGTCGACGGCCGTCGGTTGTCGTATTATAAAGCGCGCTCACTTCCGTTTTGACAGATCGACTGCGCCTGATTTATCCTTCGCCGAACGCGCGTTGCACAAGCATACACGAAACTTCAAAAGCGTTCAGACCCTTGATAATTGATTTATGATGTGATTTCCACTCGCCACGACGCGTCCACCAGAAGATGAAGCGATCCGGTGTCTGTGCAGCAATAAGACAAATAATACATTTTCCATTTAAAGATTAACGATGCGCTGTGAGTTTAGAAAATAAATGTTATTCCTCTCTTGTATAAAATACTTTGAGTTGAAAATTGTTCATTTTTAATGATGTAACCGTATCGTGTACGATGTTTCTGGAAAACTGTGTGATTTTCTATCTGAAACCATTGTGCGTTTTGCACTATTGTCGTGTCGAAAACGTGTACCGGACAAATTGGAAAAACTATAGACAACAGTTAATTAATGAACAGTTAGTAAATAATAGTTTAAATCAGACAACGGAATTTCGATAAATATCTAGATAATATTTTTACTTCTCCGATCGTCACGAGGAGCTTACGAAAAACAATATGAGCTGACACACCAACGCTGCTGCACTGACGGCGACGGCGACGTGCAATTATTATATTTTTTATTTATTTATTTTTTTCATACCATACAAATTTTTTCACATCACTCACTCACCGATCGATCGGTGTACAACCAGAAGCTGACATATCAATTCTTTTGAAATATCGAAGGAATATACTTATTACTGCGTAAAGTTACTGAAAAAAATGTTTTTATTCGAAAATCAATATTCTAAGGGTTGAAACAGCTTTGAGCTCCGGTCGGGAAGTATAAAACCTTTTCATTTTCCAGTTACTTGGCTAATATTTTATTTTGTTCAGATTTTTATAATATTACTGATTGAGAGTGACATGTATATATATATATATATACACAAGTAGACAAATAGACAAAACCGTGTTCACGATGTCTGCGCGCTTTTTTAAACAGCAAAATGTCTTCCAGGCGTGAAACTCTACTAATATTCTCGGTAACGGCATCGAAGTGGTTTCGGAACACATTCATGCAAGTAATTATGAATAATTTTATTATGTGCTGTACAATTATGCTCGTCACCTTTGATCATCCCACAGCCACCACCGCCTCCAACAACACCACCACCACCACTGAATAGTTAAGTCCGTGTTAGTGGAGGCGTTGCGTTACAATCGAAGGGGGAAGGAGAAAGGGGTTAACCCTTTGGTGAAATAACCTAATACCGGTCGGTCGTGTCACTAAAAGGTTAATCCACTGCTCCGCGTTGTCAACGTCTGCGAAATTCGTCGATTGTTTTAAGCCGATCATAATCATTATTTTTGCGTGACCGTGCGGAACATGTTCTCGCAAAATCTATGACGTTAGCGTCACACCACGTACTACGCGTTTATCGCAAGAGGAATAAAAACCGTTCCCGAGAAAGGTATTACAATAATAATACGTAATATGGTTTAATTTTCACATAGCATAAACCTCTGAAATTAAATTCCGACTGTATTCGTTATTTTTCATTTTTTACATCCTGTGAAACAGCAATATTTTATTAACCAGTTTGGCGAGGAAACACCTAGTGTTACGAAAAAATAAAAATTACTCTTTCGCACCCGGCAAACGCGAAAAGCAATACAACAAATATTTTTCATTTGGGATTCGTGTGTTTGTTTTTCTTATATTAAATTTATCAGTACGTATGCTCACTGCAGGTGTATTATATTATATATATATATATATATATATATATATATATATATATATATGTTTTATTTATTTACCTATTTTATTATTTACACTTCGTGTCTATCTAGCAGAAATGAGTAAATATACGATGACAAGATAACAATGAATAAAACAAAACAGCTAACTTAGAGAGAAACTGGTGACTGTCGAGTAGCAGAACGAATATAATTCGGTTTAAAAAAAGAAAAAATTCTACAATCAAATAATACAATACGTGTCATATATATTAATAAACTAAATATTATTTTATATAATACAGTAAAAACAAAATATTGAAAAACTAAACTTTTACTTTTCAATTGAACACTTGTTCGATTGAAAGTATTGAAAATATTCAGAGGCATTATCTTGATACCTACCTTTATCAGTAAAAGTTTATTCGATTAAATATATTTTGTTTTTATATTAATTTTCAATGTATGTACTCGATTTATATTAAAAACAACAATATTTTTTAACCTTTACTTTTATAAAAAACCAGCAATCGGTACTTATACAAAATTAGTTTATTTCATTTTTTTTTTTTTTCGTTAATTCAGTTATTTTTTCCAAATTCCTTTTTTATGTTAATTCTTTAATAAAAACAAATAAACAACTGTTTTGGTCATAGGGCTCCATGAAAGATTGACCGAGTATATCCTTGACTTTCATGATATAGTTTGGTCATCGGAACTCACATATAATTGCGAAAATTCAAATTGAATATACAATGATTATAATATATAATATTTGAATATGTAATAAATTAGTAAGATATTCAAGGTTTTCCATGCCAATAAAATTGTACCTTTATACTAACTTAATATTTCGCATTAACTTCTCAAAGTTGACTTGTAAAATAACTTATACGTTTCACGTAGATTTGCATTTTCTGTGTAACACGTTTTAGCACTACACCAACTTATCAAAACTATATCAAAATATATTGAAACGAAATGAAAGGTAACAAAATAACGCAATATTATCAAATCACAAACTGCCGACTCAGTGTATGCGTACATATGCTGTCATCGAGTCTCGTTAAAAAAAAAAAAAATGAACGATCATTTTTTATTTTTGTTTGTTCCATTCCGATTTCGACGTAAATTTAATAAATTCGTTTTGAGCGCGGAATCGTGAAAGTCAGTTTGTACAGCGTGCAGTAGTATCTGCCACGCGATTTCTGTCTCAAACCCCTTTGGAATGAAAAATAACCGACTATGCGAAATAGAGAACGTAAAAAATACATATCGTTTATATAAAGCATGACCTACTCAAATTGTTTTCTTCTTACACTTTGCGTTCTACGCGTATCCTACGTATTATGATTAGCATAGTTACACACCGCGTCACCATAATTTTTCCAGTTACCGACTAGTGTTATAAGATCTTTTACCGTACCACCTCCTCTCAAAATTGTTCTTATAAAACGCCTGGTTAGTACCCATTATTTGATTATGACTTGTTGCGTACATTTGTGCGTACAGATTGTCTTTTGTTTAGCAAAAAATTAAAAAAATTAAAATAAAAATAAAAATAAATACAGATGTGATTTTTCTTTTTGTGTCAAGGACACAAACTGCTTACCCGCAGTATTTCTTCGGATCATGAGTTTTTCAAACAACACTGTGACTACTGTTTATCGTTGCAAAAGATCACAATATTTAAGTTTCGTCCCAAATAAAAATGATTCTTTCATTTCCTTTTCAACAGAAACAACGAATTAATTTTTTTCCATATCTGCACTCGTTTTATCGTACAGGTACTCACCGTAATGGTTTATTTCTCACAATAATAAGTACTTACGTCTCGCGATCGCGGCACCGAACAACGTAATTTCCTGACCATACGAATTTTCCGAGTGAGAATAACGACATATGTTTTGGAAACATGAACATTCCGTACACGTTTCCGGGTTATTTATCTGCTGGGGGTTTTTTTTCCATGGTGGGCATTGGTCGGGTTTCTAATCATTTTCCATAAATAAAACAGGAAAATAATATATATGTTTGTGAATTCTAAACAGAATGGGAACAACGGTCAATGCAAAAAGCTCGCAGTTTAATTTCGCAAAATAAATAATAATCATAATAAAAAATAAACTTTGACCTCAAGGGTATGTGTTGTTGTGAGCGTATTTCGTTTTCGTTGTATCACGGTTGAAAAGAAACCAGCTTTTTGTCGATATATTATGCGAAGACCGGTAAAATGGAAAAAAAAATAAAAAAAAAAACACCTTACCGATAAATAAGAAATAATAATTATATAAATAAAACAAAGTCGGGTTAGTAAAATCATTTATAACACGATAACGGCTGTACCAATTGTAATACAATTGAGTACAAAGATAGATAAGACCTCGGAAAAGAATATAGGCTACCTTTTGTCGTGAAAAAAGGAAAGGGAAGTTTCAGTACAATTGATAACGCTCGATCGGGCAGTTGTAGTTTTGCTGTTACTATAACAATAACAAAAAAAAAAAAAAAACGCAAATGAACCACACTTTACCGTGCACTTAGAAATTGGTGAACGTGTCTATCTTACTGATAAGTAATTTCCAAAGGCGACTATATTTTCCTCCAATAACGACACTCGTCGGTTTTTACGATCTCTGTGCATGAGATGAATTTGCAATTACTGGAAACACCGAATTGTACTTTGTGTGTGTAATTTCGTCCAAATAATGTTATTGGATTGTTTATTTTTCGATAAAAACTTCAATCAGCCGAACACTTAACCGGTAACAGAAACGAAAAATGTCGTACATCACTAAGCGCTTCACTGAAGAGAATCAACCCAAGTATAACCCACGCAGCAGAATACATATTATCTTCAAAGGAAATGTCTTGCCATCCCACGTTCGGAATACTTGATTTTTGTAGTTTTATTAAATATTTATTTTGTTTATACATATTAATGAACTACTGAACTTAATACATTATTTGCACTCGTTTTATTACGTTAATTAGAAAGAATCACTGTATTCATTCACTGTTAGGCGGTACGAAGCTTGTCGGATCAGCTAGTTTATAATATTATTTTGTTTAACGTTGATTATGTACGACTAACAGAGTGTCAATGGTAAATGATTCGACAGCAGTGGTCGGTGGTTTTATTGCTTTATTTTTCACTTTGTGACATTTAATATTATGATATTATGATAATCCACTTTTATAGTTGAACGTTGTCACTCTTTTCTTTTTTTATTATGGTATAAGATTAATACTATATAACATACACGGTAATACTAATAATTAACTACTATCTTTTGCCGTTATGTTTAATAAACTTTTAAGTGTTTTTCCTTGTATTTATTTCGCATCGTATAAAACTTTTATGCGCACGCCTATCGAATGTTATATAGGATCACACTGTATTCGTATAACGGTCGTTAAATAAATAATCTATTTTTTACACACATAATTTCATAGTATGATATGGATATTACCCGCTCATAATCATTTGTCATCAATTATATTTATTTTAACCGATAGCCAGTGTCAATAAATGTTGACATACTGTTGATAATTTTTGCGTAATTTTTTATTTTCGTAAATTCTTCGCCGGTAACGCGTGTACAACTACTAATTTGTTTTAAAAAACTCGAATTCGGTTAATATAATTTTTATTATTTTTTAACGATTTAATTATGTACGTATTTTGGCAATAAATGTAATTTCCAAGGTACTAAAATCGGCGATGTCTTAGTTTTATCGTAATTTGAACGACAACTTTCTTGTTTTTTATTTTTTCTTAACTGTTATTGCTTTTGATTTGATTTGTTTGGAATAAATTATTTTATTACCATATCGAATAATGATGTGCAAATATTTAATTATTTCACGTTTCGACTTCATAAACGTCAAATAATTGAAGAAATATTAAAACTGAAATTAAACTGAAGATTCATTCTTGTGATTGTTGGTAGTTTAAAGGTCACCAATATAATATTATTTCATATTCATTATAACAAAGGTTTTGTTGAAGTTGTACCGGATAAACTTTTCATTTTATTGTTTGGAGTTTACATTTATGTGGATTTATGGCGGTATACAATAAACTTGTTTAATAACATTCGATTTCTATCGGTCTGGTGTATTATAATGATATTTTATTCACATCGTAATGATTTCCCGTGCAATATAATTTAATAATATACAAAACAATTAACTGTGATAATATCAAAAAAGTTAGTAGAACGCACAAACCTCGGGCCCTTGATATCATAAAACGTACCAAAAAATATTCCTGGACTTGATACATTTACACGAATTCGAGGGTTTAGATTTTCGAAGATTTTCATTATTGAAAATAATTTATGATTGAAACAGATAAATAAAAATCGTATTAACTTTGTTATTTTAATAAATACTTTTATCAGATAAAGTTATTATTATAAACCATACTCGATTTGTGATCTTACAGTAACACAAACAAAATAAAAGGATACATCGAATGCTGTATTGTTACAATATAAAACTTTTATAATTATCCGTGAGAGGATGTTTGTACAATATAGTAACGCGAACAGGTAAATATAATATCATGGATAACATTTGTTATTCGTCTTTTTAACGATTCTTTTTCGAAAAATTTTAACTGCACGCACAAAATTGATTAGCAAAATGATCGTATATATTTTAAATTTTCACATTGGGTTACTTTGAACAGTATTTCATACTCCTACTCCTTAAAAAAAAATTGTATTTTAGAGTAATCAAATACTAAATACTGAATAATATATTGTACGCTTTTACTCGTTGTTCCAAGTGTCTCGCGGTCAAACCAAACGCTAAATTGAAAATAACGTTGAAAACCTAAATGTAATATAATTATCCTTCACTTTTTATTGCAACCTCAAAAAAAAAAAAAAAAAGTGATAAATTTTTCATTTACAGTCAATTGTACGTTAAAGTTCATTATTTATTTGATGACTTTATATATTATCATTTAACTATGTTAAAATTGTTTAATGTTCAGTTATTTTTCCGAATTGCTAATTACAGTGTTTTAAAACGTTAATGTTTCATTTTTAATTTGAAATTCGTATTAAAATAATTTATACTTTAAAAAAAATTACACTTTATTTAATGATTTAAATGCATTTTTACCGTTTAAATATAACAAGTGAGTATTAATCATGAAAAAAAATTGTATCTACTGAATTTTCCTTTTTTTTAACCGAAAAAAATTTGATAAGTTGACCTCGAAAGATTTGAATTGGTCAAAACCCCATCCCGTCTTATATTAACAGTCTGCTCTACGTTTTCGCTCATATTTCTGCGAGTATAAACTACAGAACAACGTAATGTTATTTTTAAACCGTAAACCATCCAACCTTCAAAGTAAATAATACACAAAATATGTGTATTATACCCGTGTGTACAGTTTAAGCATGGTAATATATTCATATGCATTACATCAATCACATTTATTTGTGCACCGATGTATTAGATACCTCGTGAAGTGAACGTTTAGCTTCACCAATAAAACTGCCGCCGCAATGTCTCGAGCGACCGGGTAATACACACACACACACGCATTCGTTTCGTACTGAGGAAAAAAACCATTTCGTAAAAGCAGAGACGATCGCGAGGATCGTGGGGCTTGTCGGACGGATAAATTGTTTTTTTTTCCACCATAACTACCACTGCCAGCTGTGTAGGTACACCTATTCTAACATCACGTGGAATGTAAATTATTTGATTTAATTTATTTATTTTTTTTTTATTTATCTTTTACGGTTTTTACTTTTTTCGCGCGCCAATCGACGCACCACTGCAATCGCGTGTAGACAGCAGAAGGTTACTGCGGCCCACGCGCGCATCGATCCGGTTACTGCGATAAATCTCCCCCCGGTCGGACGACGGTGTTACCGCCATTTCCCCAGTCTCGTCCGGTCACCGTACATAATATTATGGTAAATAAACATTTTTTTTTTTTATGCATTTAAATTACGTATTACACCATCGTGAAATATATATATTTATGTAATGTGTGTGAGTGTGTGTGTGTGTGTGTGCGCGCGATACATCCGTTCGAATTTGTGTTGTATAAACTGATCAAACAAAAGTAATAGTTGTACCCGGCCCTGAGAGACTGGTTACATTGATCGTTTGCGGCGAAGGGAATTTCGGGCCAACAGCAAAGACTGCTCGAACCAAGCACAGGTTTTCATCACGGACCTCTGGAACTGGTTCCGTTTCCACGTGGTAACGCCAATGATATCATCGTACATAATTCGAAAAGCCGATTCTCTGCTCTAGACAACATATTATTTTACTCTGTACCCGGCGGGAGGGGGAGGAGGATCGGCAAGTGATTTCAATCGGAGTCCAGAAGGTTAATTTAACAAAACAAACGATGTCGCGAGACCAATTTCGCACCAGTAGCCAATCGTTTTTTCGATACGCACGCGTTTCAATAGTACGCGTGTAATAGTTAGTATGGTTTTCACTCGAACAGATCAATATCCAGGAAAAATTATCCTTAATACAGAAAAATAAATGAAAAATAAAATAATCATGAATGCAACGAATGCCGTGTTAACGTACATATGCATAAGTGCAACTATAGTCCGAGCCCTATATTAATGCGCTCGAGGTAAAATTGTTGATAACGAGTATATGAGAGTTGAGTGTACAGTACCGGAATAGGATGCCCATGGGAATCATCGTTCAGAGTATGCACTAGAATTTTCATAATAAAGCCCTTACGTGTTTCCACTGTTAGGAGATTGAAAGCATTTGACTTAAATGACTCTATGTGTGCCCCATAAGTGAACCGATCGAAGACTTGTTATACGTGCTTGTGGTTATGAGTCAAATTCCACTCGTATCAGTCGGCCGATAGTCTCTTGTCGTTTTTGTCGTACTGCCTGGGTAAATCTTACCACTTCAAGAGCGAAAGATAAATTGAAGTCCGACAGTGGTTTCAGACACGGTGTTCTTTTTGGTAGGATTTAATGGTAACGCATTTTAGATAAACCATATTCTGAGACTATGAAGCACGCAACAGTCGGTTTTCTATCGTTTCGCTATCGAAAGCCGCCAAAAGGGCTACCGCCGACGAGCGACAATGATTAATATGAGGCATGTACATGATTTATAATAAAATAAGGTATGACGGTGTTTAATCGATGAAAACTAGGATTGAATATCATGAGAGTTATCATATTAAAGAATATAATGTATAAGTGATAAGTTTAATGACATTTTTTTATTTATTATTACAATTTTTAACTTAATATTGAATTGCATCAAGATTTTACAAAACAAATGTTGATTGTAGTTATAATTTGTAATTTTGATTTGATTGTAACATATCGTTAATTACAATTTACCATACAAATTAGAAAATGTTCCTTTGAACCGAGATAAATTCGAGAAATGCCCAAACCATCGAAATATTTATTATTTATAATATATTATTTACTACTATTTTAAAAAAATTGTTGAAAAATAATATGTTGACTGTTCAGTAAGGTTTTGAAAAAACTCTGTGTTTTATCTTAAATTAAATTATTAATTTCCTAAATATTATTCTTCGGTTCAGCGCTTGCCCCGTAGTTAAACACGAAACCTGAGACCTAAAAATAAATACTGATATTACTTTTTCAGAACTCTATAACTGAAATCGCAATGTTCGCAAAATTGAAGGTTTGACGATACTCTCTATGTTTGGTCCGAGAAATGATATATAAGTATTTCAAGTCCCAAGGGTCTACTCGATCGCGATATTTGCTATGAGTTATAACAATTATTCATCGTAATCGATGAGAACGGACACGCGTCGTAAATCAAACGGCCGCTTTCCGTCGGTAATTCATCGTTAATTTGTTATAGTTTTTAAAAACTTTTTTCGAAATTCGAAGACGACCGTTCATTTGGTAGCCGCCGACTAAATAGAATGTACAATGACCAAAATAGTGTTGGACCACGTACGTTTACCGGCGTAATAAAAGAGTGTAAAATATACGTGGTTGACTGTGAGATAAATGTACAAAAAAAAAAAAAAAACTACCGTCGTTCCGGGACGAAAACATTTTATTCGATTCGGGCCGAGTGAAATTCAGTCGGATGGTTTCGTTCGGTTCCATCCGCTCGCGCATATTGAACTTGGACTCGATTCGACACCATTCGCTTCAAAACCTAGGGAAAACGACACACGTTTGTATTATTATTAGTTATCTTATAAATATTTCCGATTCGAAAGAAAACGGAAATCGATCCACTCACGTCGTCGTTCTTGTACGGGTGTTATTCCTTTTTTTTCATATCAAAAGTTTGCAAATGCTACGCGTCGTGTTGCGCGATGCGATTTCAAGAATCATTTTCACCGAGATTCTTTTCCCTTTTCTTTTCCCTTTTTCTTTTTTCTTCTCGGGAAATTTCCTTTCAATAATTTTCACCGTTGAGTTTTTTTGTTTAATATTTCCCTTTGCCCGTCCAGTTATTTACTATTTTATCATTTATGTATAGTTCTTACGTTTGCCTTGACTGCGGTATTTTTCATTTTTTTTTTTATACACGTATTTGAAAAAAAATTAATTTCAACCAGTACTGTGCGGTATTAAAGTCGATTCCGTTGATTGCTTTAAAAAATAGAAAACTAAAATACATTCGCAACGATTTCGAAATTAATCAAGTTCACGGAATTTAATTAAAATCGTATGACAAACCACTGATGGTTTTGAAAAAAAAACTTTCTATAATAAAATAGATTTTCCTCGAACGTAATTTCATATTCAATTTTACTATGAAAAAAATAAATAAATACATAACTTTTATAATTGATTCAGATGTGTGGCAAACATTATTACTGCGCGTACTGTGATTTTTATTCGGTGTACAGTATATTCCTACCGCAGTCTGAATTTCAATCGCATGATGATAAAATATTATTAAATTTTCTTCGGAATCCTTCGTGAAAAATGCATAGAAAATACAATAAAATAACCTACGCACATGTTATTATTATGTACTGTTACGCATGTGATTCGTTCGAAAATTGGATGATCACAACATGTTATTAACATCAAACGTACTCGAAAACACTGTTTGACCACACCGGCAACTGACATTTGAGTCTGTCGTTATCGTTTTACGCTATGAACATGATCGCCGCATAGTTTTCGGCAAATTTTTTTCATATCACGTTTTTACCATGTCGATCGCTCGCGGTAATAAGAATACAATATTAATTTATTATTTATTATTAATAACGGTCGCGTAGAACGTAAACCAGTACGAGACTTTCAAAATGAATTGTGTTTTATGTTCCGGAGTAAAAAAGTAAATGAATAAATAAATAATAACTGGCCACGGTTCTGACGGACTGACGGCCATCAACGTTTTTGTTAGCAGGCGTTTTGTACAGGCAATACAGGTACGTTCCGGTAGTTGGGGTCCGACAATAGGGTATTGTGCGTTCGCGTAATCTTTTATTATTATTTTTCGTCATTATTATTATTTAAACAACAGATTTATTTACGTTTAAAACTATTTTCATCGAAATGAACCGTTGTTGATACTTGTCTTTTATTATTTTTTTTTTCAATACATAACAACGGAATGCCCGATTAGCGAAAATCCATAATAATGTCTACTCGCACATTACATGCGGCTTGTTATGCAAGGTGAGGGGATGGGGACAATGAGAAAAAAAAACAACACTCAGTACACTGTTCTACCTCGATATTTATAGGCGGAATTCCCGGTAACACGGTCGTGATGAAAAAACAATTGAAAAAAATTGTTTTAACCGAAAATCCGCACTGAACGAACGCGATATCGAAAGGGTTTGGACATTGATCATAGAATAGATAGATAGCCCATGCAATGATAATAATTGGCTATACACGAATAATTTTTGTGAAGCGATCGTTATGAAGAGCTAGTGTAGATTATGACGCAAAGGTGGTACATCTATCATAGATTGATGAAAGGTGCAGGGGTCGCTATCGTTCTAATAATAGAACATTTGTTCAAATGAAATGGAAAATTGAGAAACCATTGTTTATATTGCTTGTATTATTGTCGATGGAATAACGGAACTATTGATTAATATTATATTGTTATCTTATTTTCAATATTTTGTACATCGTGTGTTTTAAATATATATATATATATTAATCAATAATTTTATTATAAAACTAATAACTAAACTTCTTGGTACTTTGCTTATAAAATTTGTAATGATATTTTCGAGGTGGGGGCTAAAACCATTCCACATTCGATCTGGCAAATGCAATTTAAAATTTTTCCGAGTCAACACTCAACTTTTGCATTTAGTTATCCATAAATCCATACAAATGTTTATTATATAATAAAATATTAAATGCAAATAATCTTCTTTTTTTAAAAAAAACACTATATCCTCAATCAAATAATTAAATATTTATTTACAAATATGTTTATTTGTGTATTATAAATGAATTGATTGAATTTAAGTTACGTACAGCTACAGCCTGTTAATAATACTTGTATACTTGTTAAACAGTATTCGGGTAGCTGTTTATTATGGATTATAGCGTTTAGAATGGAATATATTTTTATAAACGGATATCTCGTTGTGCGGTGATTTGGATAATAAGTCAATCGACCAATATATCTGTATAGAAATATCACAGATTATGATCTGTGTTCACTGATTCTCGTGTAATTGCTACCACGATGTGCAAGTATAAGTAAGGCTGCAATGCCGGAAAACCGTTACGTCACGATCAATCATGATCGACGGACATATAATGATAACAAAAATAATAAAATCAGTGGTTTGGACGCGATGCGATACGAGATCGACACAACATTGCTGGAGGTGAATCGGTTTAGGATAACATACGGCACGAAGATCTGCGCGCCGATTAGCGCACCTGTAAAACGATTTAGTGTTGCGCGAATGGCGTTTTTCCAGCACTTCTTGATCATTAAAATCACGCATTTGCACGCGTTTCGCGTGTCACGGCCCTGAACGCGTCGCATACGGATCGGTAGCTCTACGATCATCGGTTCGCGTTGTCGTTCATTGGACCATCGCGCGCGACCGTCGGAGGAGATTCGAAGTGTTTAACCGCGACTGCGTTTAAAATAATCACTCCATTGTTCCCGTGCGGTTGTTTCGTTTGCAACAGTCGAATGATAGTCCTTTGTTTTCGATTTAAGAGCATTCGTTCCGAAAGCCATCTCGCGAATAAAGCGAATCGCGTACATTCCGACAACAACACGCATATATTTCACCTGCACCGTACAATGACGTCGGCCTGCGTTCGCTACGTTTGCTCGCACCTTTTTACTTTGCCGAACAACGACCATTTGACGTGGATAATATTCGATTTGAAAACAATAATTATTGTTACCCGTCGGTCGTAGTTCGCCGCGAAATCGCGCTCGTCCCCGAACGTCGTGATGTTCACATCGTTGTTTGCGTATTCGTGTCCGTCGCAGGCGGGACGCGTACACTGCGAAACGTCGAATAATAATAATAATAATAATAATAATAATAATAATAATTGTTAGCCACTAGCCGCTGTCGATTTTACGGTCTTACGTATGACCTCAGACACTGTGCGGTGTATATATGTCCCCCCGACGCTTTACAATACTGGCAGTTGTGCGGAGGCCATATAGTGTGTCTGGCAGACGTCGGGTCGACCGATCATTTTGTCTGAACGCGCGGAGGACGGATAATCGACCGAAATGTTGGCAAACGAACCGCACGGCAACGGTCATCACCGCGATGATCGTGTTTGCGTGTATTTGGAACGTTCATGGTCATTATTCTAAACGATATTGGTATAGCAGTGTTAATAATGATTTATCGCAAAACAAACAAAACCGATTGGGACGATTAAAACCAGAAATCGGTCGAAACGTCGCATCGGTACGTGACGCGCGTTTCAGCGACACGACCGATCACGACGAAAAACTAATAAAAACGTCGTTGTACTCGTTGAATACGAATTTCGACGAACGGACAAGGGAAAAAAACGCGGTATACAGTTCCTGTACTGCATAGTTTGTTTTAAAGGATTCACGGACCCCTACTATGTTATAGCGATTTACGTTGAGTTATCATTTCGGTTTCTTTCCTTTTAATTTTTTTTGTTTTCTATCATCTACCAAAATGCATAAGTACAATAAAATTTTATTTCGACGGCTCGGAGTGCGTTCACGATTATTAATCATATTCGGAAAGCATATCCGATGATAGGCGGTAAACAAACGGGCAAATTAATATTCATTATGACGTACACCGAGCAGTAAACAGAAAAGTAAAAAAATCAATTAAAATAATAGGATTTCGTTCGTATCGAAACACCACCGGGGTCTTAACGTTGCACACACTATTATGTTAAACGACAAGATATGTTTATCACGAGCGTTCTATTCGCACGCGCAAACAGCGTGCACAATATTGTTGCAATTAATGATGATTTTTTATTTATTTTTTCTCTCCGTCGTCTGTTTGCTTATATTATGTTTTTACTAACGTGTTTTTTTTTTTTTTTGTTTTCTTTTCTCCCAGGGTTCGTCTGATGTGATCCAAGGATCAATGGACTTCGCCCGGAGACTGAACGGACACGGAACTCGCGACGAGACGTACAATATGTATACACTGCACACCGTGTATCCGGCACGTGCAAACGTGCCCAAAACGACGTTGTAAAATATTTGATTATTATTCTAACCTCGATTACGGTAATACCGTATTAATTATTCTAACGTTTCTCGGAATGATTTACGCGAAACCGAAGTATTTCCCCGTACGGAACGCATCGTCGAACGTCTCGCGGTGTTGTCTCGCATCGCGCGAATCTCACCCACGCGGTTTAGCCCCATGTATTATAATAAACAGCTGCTAATTTGTGTTTATACGTTAAATTATCATAATGTGTTGTTAATTTAATTTAATTTATCATAATATGTTGTTGTAATAATTCACACGTACGGTGTAATGCGTTTCGTTGTAACAATACTCTAATACTACGATAAGTTTTACATAAGCACTTCTCCGCGTGTAAACTTTTTCGCGGTACGATTGTAATGCGAGCTAAAGAAATAAAATGAATTGTAAAACGGAACACCTAGGTAATCGACGGCCGTGAATCGAAAAGCTCGTGCACCGGTTGTGTTCGATTGATAAGCCCCTTCGGTTATCATCATAATTGTGTAACGATTGTTTCTGCACAACATCGAGATTGATTTCGATTTGTCCTATATTATTAACGCCAGACGTAACTGTACCACTACCGTCGTCGTCGGTTACCAAAGTGTTATATCTCATATCCGTTCTATACACATACGTACTAATAAAATATATTGTTAAGTAAACGTGTTAATGCAAGATCATATTATATAATTATGTTTGTGTACATATAAATACTTACGTTTATCGTTTTAGTGTCATTTTGACTATAAAAAAAAAAAAATAATAATAATTATTATTATAATTATAATATTATGTGTATCGTAATTAGTGTATTTAGTGTTAAGATAAATATTTAAAATTAAAACAAAAGTAAAAATAAAAACAAAAAAAGCGTCATGAAATGTATCTTTATACCGTTAGCTTCGATAAGTGATATCGGCTATGTGTTTTTCGGTTAGTATTATTTTTCCTCTATTCTCTTGAGTGTAACGACGGTAATGATGAAATTCTCCGCGAAAACAATATACCGATTAAAGTCCAATCATTTTATGAGCTGTACACCAAACGAATTGATTTAATCGAGTTCTTAGCCCCTTTTAGGTACGGTATTATGTTGTTTTGTAGTAAAAACTATTTTGTTAAAATGTTGTGATTAAAGTACTGAATTTTAATCTCTCCATTTTAAGATTATTTATATATATATATATATATATTAACTTTCTTTCTTTTCTTTTCCTTCTTCTATTCCAGTCGACAATTTTAGTTAAACTCGATGGTTTCAACGATTTTATTTGATTTCAAATTGCTATTATCCGAACAGAATTTTATAGTCAACGTTACATTTTTTCATTTCTTCTCTCTTCTATCTCTTCTATCTCTCTTCTTCTCTTCTCTCTTCTAACTGTCTCGAAGAATCGAAATTGATTAAATTGAATTTAATTCGGTAGACGTATCTTATCAAGTGATCTGCACGTGTTGTAGAAACTTATAATTTCGTTTGGTTTTTATTTTCAATTCTGTATTCTGTATTTAACTCGTCTACATTAAACTATATATATAATATATATAGTACCCATCTGTTCGCCAAACGAGTAATGTTATAATTCTGTAGTCATATATTGGAAACATTTTTTCCCCTTGTAGAACCCGAATCTTATAGAGAATTAAAACAATAATATAGATCTTAATGTAACATTTTACTAGCCAATTCCGGTTCCTATTGAAATGACTTTAGATTGTATCCATTTATATATTATATAGTTTTCTTAGAAATATTTGTATATGTTTATGTGTACACAATAAAATTAATATGCATACGTTGAATTGATACATGTAAATTATTATCATTATTATTATTATTATTATTAATGTAAGATGACTCATGCTTCAAAATGCTTGTGTGTGTATTTATAGGTTTTTACTACATTTGAAAACGTTTAATTAGTTTTCCTCGACTTCCTCACACAACCGACAACACCAACGCCAACGCTAGTGGATATTGCGTACATCCTTGACTGTATAGTTATGTGTCTCGCTCATCCACATTCTCGCACTCCCGTCTCTCCCGTGTGTTATTAAAAAACAATATTTCCATACTTCCGGAGGGGGGAGGAGACGTTTTTTTTTTTTAAAAAAAATCCTTTACCATAGTTAAGGCCAACGCGTCGCTTTATGACTTGGCGTCCGGTGACGTGTTCATAGCCACTAATCACGAGCCGTAGACAATATTTTATTTTATCCGAATATTTTTTTTATCTCGGAATTAAATTATAATATAAATTTTGTTCTCTTATATTCCACCGTTAAATGTTGGAATTTTAGTTTTCACCGTACAAAAAATAATTACAGCAGCCATTCGTTCGTCTACGTATTCGTGCATCATTAAGAAAAGAATTTAAAAAAAAAACTCATAACCTAATAGCCGATATTTTCGACATAACCGCATATGGAGTTAAGTGTTTCAGATACTTGGCGTATCACATAGTTATAACGCAAGAAAAACTTTGACTGTATGAAAAGACATTGCGAAAACACTGTTCTTTGGAAGCCTAAAGAAAAACAGCAGTCGCTCCGATAAATTCATTCGAAGGAAAGGAAAAACACTATCAATATACTTATGGGGAAAAGTGACTAATAGATAAATGGATGTGTTCGTTATTTTTACGATCTAATGCCTATTAGTTTTTGAAAACGAACGTCGGTCCTGGTTTATTTTTTCGGTACGCTACGTCAACAACCATATAATGTTTCTCACCGGACGTTTGTTACGGTTTCTTTAGGCAAGCTTATTACTTCTACGTTTTTTAGCTGAATCATCTCGTATGTTTAATATATTAATGTACCACGGGTAGAGAGGGGAGGGGGGTGTAGTTTACGATGTCAACGGTCAATGATAACGCGTAGAACACCAGTCGACATATTACCACCTTAACGCGAGTAACTTATCATCGGAACGATATCGAGTACACCGTGCGTGTCATCTCCGCCTGTAATTCGGACCACCATTGCCCAACGCTCCGTAAGCAGCCGAGCACACGTCTCAACAGTGTTCCAAGTACAGTGTTATTATAGTAATAACTATTGAATAAACGGTATCGTTTCGAAAATCGAACGTTTTAAGGTCGATTCGCACTATACGGAACGTCAACGTCACGTCACCGATCGGCAACGTCACGTCAAAAATAGAATACATTCGCATTATCGGTAACGTCACGGAAAAGCCATCAGTCCATCCAGTCCAGAATTTTTTCTCCAGATATTATCTTTGTGAATGTTGTCGCTATATTTTTTATGCGTCATATCATACAGTTCTTGATATTGGCGTACTTCCTCAATCAACATCTCATCGTTCATGACTATTTAATGTTTAAACTATTAATATGTTATTTAATTAATCGAATGATTAATGTTATTTCATTTTCTACTGTAAATTGGAGAATTAAATAAATATTGTTTACTTACTTTATATGTCTATATTTTTGTATTTAAATATTCAAAAATTATAATTTTTAGTTAACGAGCTTACACATTCAAAATATAGTTTATTTAAATTGTTGACGGAAACGTTCCGTGTTGACATTCATACTATCCGTAAGGACAAGAACGGACCGGTTACGTCACGTCAAAATATAGTTTTCAATAAACGTTGCCGTTCCGTGACGTTGACGTTACGTAATGTTGCCGGTGTATGTGAACATTGCGGTATAAATACATAGTAAGATATTTTGACGTGACGTTGCCGATCGGTGACGTGACGTTGACGTTCCGTATAGTGCGAATCGACCTTTACTCGACCGAAAATGCTCATTAATCGGGGTTTCCCGCCCGGCTGCAGTTACCGACACATCAAACAATTCAGACGTTTCATTTCGTTGTAAGTATTTGCAGAACCGTCGGTACAGTCGCGTTCGATCCACCTCTGCCGCCAGTTCTTGTCATCCGACTACTGACCGGCGGAGGAGTAGTAGCAATACAACTGAAACACAAGAACTCAAAGCTTCTATACAGTTTAACCGTTCATAAGAAGTCCTAGCTCGTTAACTCGAGAATCTGGGAGGACCTACCGTGCGCTATCACGTGGACAAAGCACTGATGCAGTTTCCACGTGTTTCTGCCGGTGCACATGTCCATTGCACACCGGTCCGGTACATTTCGCGTTATTATCTGGCGTTCGTCTTAAGCGAATTATTATTGTCATATAAGTGCTACGGGACGGAAATAATAAACTCGACTGGCTAATCGCATTGCCGGATCGATTGGTGAAAAAAAAAAAATTATGCAACCGATCACGTTTGAATTCGAAAACAATAAACTAATAGTGAAATCACATTTTATAGCGACGTACCAACCTAATGTCAAAGGAATGAATGTACAGATATTTTTTAATTTTTTTTCGATTCAACGGTACACTAGTTGTGCAATTCACTTGCAATTATTTCGCAAACGGTATTACGAATGAAACGAACGCGAACCCGAGTTTTTCGGTCCTATGACGCGGTGGTGTGGCCGACGGATGAACGATTATGTTACACTATGCATTTGCGTCCTCGGTTATCGCTGACTATAATTTTTAGAATATTGAACCCCGTATCGCCGTGACAACAATATTAATCATCACCATTGTTCAATCACGACGCAGCTATTATCAACCGCTTAATTTAATTTCAGACGTAGGACGGTATAATTGATCACCCGTCGTGTCCAATCACGTTTTACCGTCAGGAACGACGAATTATCGAGAAGGGACGCGAGAAGGTATGAGTATCGTGATTGTATTTTTATCAAAAATTACAGCGCACCCGTACTTTAACATTGACGGAGGGGAAGAGTTAATGTTAGATAAGCTCTAATTTTTTTTTTTATTATTGAACAATACGGTCACGGGATAATATAATTTTTCCCAACTCGAGCGCGGTCCGCGGCCCACACCCTGTACACGAATACGAAAACGTTTGGGGACGGGTGTGCGCGTCATGTACAGGATGCGACGGCTCGTCGTCGTCGTCGTCGTCGTCGCCGGCTCGCAGCGTGCGCGTCACGCGTGCTACAACATAGGTAGGGACACGCGACGCACAGGGTGTATTTTTAAACGCTGGGCGCCAACGGATATTTATCTACTCGGTCGGCAGCAGCAGCATCCGTTTTCGTCCATTTCGAATGCCGACGCGTACCGAGTGCGTGCTACGGCAATAATTCGTCGCCGCTTCCTACCGACGGATATCGTTTGTGAAAAAAAAAAAAACAACGGACCGACTGCGCGACGGACAGTAAAAAAATTCTACAGCCGCTTGACGAACGCACGTTTCAACGGGATCCCGTCTGGTCATCGCTACGGCCGCGATAGTTGCTGTTGTTGCTGCGCCGCTCGCCCGAGGTTAGTGCATTTCGATCATCGTGTAGTGCGATAATTTCCGCGTGCGCATCGTCTCTCGTCTGTACCGGTAAGTCTCTACGTTCATTAAATCGCGCAACGATATCGCAAACGTCGTGCGTCCGACGGAGGAAAACTATTCTCACGGTCGACCCGTACGTTTTGTTCGCCATAAAGGCTCGTACGCACTAGCGTAATAAAACGGCGAACAGTTTGACGAACTGTCCGTCGAACAGCCAAGATGTGTGTGTTAGTATGTTGGCATGTCCGCGTTCGTCTGTTTCTCGTATTTATGAAAAAATAATAAATTAAAACTAAAGTAACTGATAATGTCGTTGTTATCAAAATTCAACATTTTTGTGTGTTAGTGAAAACGTTCGTAGATACGTCCATACACGACGCAGCATGTTCATCCTATAATGTTACGCCAAAATACCGACAACAAGCGGATCGAAGGTTTGTTCGTTAGAATGTTACAAGTTCGCCGATTTGTTACACACCAACTTTGTTCGTGTCATTTTGTTACGCTACTGTGGACGCGCCTTAGCATATCACTGCAACGCGTTATCTGACCTGCAATGCGAGTAATACGTAGTAGGCTCTTTCTGAATCGTGGCCCGACCGCTCGACCCAGTGATGGTATCAGAGCTGAAACAGCGAAACATCTAAATAGTTTGGGTTTTTTTTTTTTTTTTTACATATAAATGTCATGATTTAAAAGTTGATTGACGCGTTGCGGTAAAATGCGTAACTATAATCGTTTTATTATTAAATATTCGCCCGCATGGAGGAGAATCGATCTGGTTTGGAGATTAAAATTTCCTTTTTGCGAAAACTCCGTTTCGGGTACCTTTGGAAACGTTCGCTCCGGTTTTCAAACGAACTCCATCGGTTTTTTTTCAATTGCAGTACGGCGAACGGTATCGTCGTTTTCGATAAAACCCTGTTTTGTAATAAAAATAATAAACGTTCAAAAAGCGTGTTCTCAGTAATTTTATTACCTTATCGCAAAGCGATATTGTACTGGTTACAACGGTTCCTGTGCTCAGCATCTTGAAAACCTTTTGTTCTCGGTGCACGCGCGCGCTCGTTACACGGATTCCTCTGAGACGATGAGACGTGTAGTGGTTGTTCCGACAATATCGGTCCTTTTTCCGATTCGTTTCTCGGTACAAACATCCAGTCCTGCAAGTCGTGCGCGTGCTGTAATACGTATACGTATTAAGACGCCACACGTGCGCGACGCGTTCGTTCCACTTGTACACTTACACGGCCGTCATGTAGTTTCGCCTGTGCGGTCGTCGTCGGCGTCCTTTTTTCCACACGGGTTTCGGATGTTAAACGAGACGGGAACGCGAAACGGTAGGTGAACGGGTATGAAGTGAACAGGAATTTATTTTTCCTCTGCCAAAAATGTACGATTCGCTACCACGTGTGTACAGAGTGCGCGAACACGTGTCGTCGCGAGATGCGGAAACCTGCGGAATTTCGCGCGCAGTTTTCCAAGACGAATCCGACGCATTTATTCGCTCGTCGATCCTCCGAACGACCGTCGATTAACGTTTTGAGAATAAATACCAATCACACATACGCACTCGTAGCTGTTTAGGTGTGCATCGATTTGCTTGGGTTGCATACTCATGTACGACAAAAATACTATTCAGGCTTGTTCCAAAAACTTTTTCTCTTTACGTGCAGCCCTGAATGCGGTGCACTTCACCGTTGAAAAACAATGTTCACATAGCACATTTATTTGCGCGGTAAATTATAATTGTAGGTCCGTCGAAATGTTAGATTATTGCTCGCGGTTCGCAAAATGTTTAGTCCAGCAATTCATCTAGACATTTCTAAAATCAACAGTTAAAGAGAACTGCGATGTTGGAACACGGAAAAAGAAATTGGTATGCATAATATATGGTTTTTGATACATGTCTGTCACCACGCAAAATCAAAACTTAAAATTCTTCATGATGCGTACGGAAAGAAAATGATTGAGCACGGGTTGTCGTGAAGCAGTGAAGTTGTTTGTCTTTCAATTGCGTCCGTACTCACAGACTTTTCTTACTGCCGATCTTGTAAAAAGTACTTTAAAACGAAATCCAGATAGCTTTATAAATAATAAAACCTCTATTCTGGTGGTTCAATTGTATTCCGATTTGAAGTTCCATGAATTAATCATTAAACGAAGAGCCCCACCGTCGTTCAAAACAATAAGCAATTATTACACACCGGCGAATATTTATAGTATAACAATATGTTTTACGGACGCGGAGCTTAGTATTATAATTATTACCCATCGTGTATAACATATCAGATAAGTGTATTATATTGTACCATTTATTATGTATATAATATAGTTGTTCACCGCCGCCTACGAGAAATATCGCAAGGTAAACAACATAATATCGCGTTTATGACGACGATGCACGTATTAATAATAACAACATATCAAACCTATATTAAGTGATTAATAAATACTTTAAGTTTGGATGAACGTGATAAAGTGGCTGAAGATTCCCCCGAAAATAAATACCGATGTTCCGCTCGTCCAAAAACTTTGAATACTCCGAATAACTATTACAAACTACGAGTTCCGTCCTCGGTGTTCGCATACATCGACATTTTCACAGCAAGTATTTTGCTTGGTTATGCAATTATTAATATGTATATACATGCATAATATCGAACAGCGTATGAAAAATAATAACTACGGTAAAGAAAACTAAAAATGCTAAAAATAAAATAATTTAGAAAACAATTCGAGTGACTGTAATTTTGAACTGTGAAAAGTTAAAACTTTATTTAAAAATATATTACCTATACACACGTCGACCGAGAAAACATGTGTTCATCAAACCATCTTGCTGCCCAACAAATGTTTATTTCTTATTTGTTTTCGTCACCTATTCAACCTCTTTCTCGGATGTGTATATAAAAAAAAAACTATGTCCTGATATTTTAAAAATCATTGCGTAACACGGTGTTTCTCGAACTTTTTCGGCATGAGGCCCCCTAAATTTAGTTTAAAACTGTCAAAGTTCCCTAAATCAAAATAATTAAGTATTTTTTCTTATTTGCATATCAAAATTACATATACTGTTTTACACGGCTTAACTATTAATGTGTTTATTAAATTAATGGTTTTTAATATATTTTTGAAAAATGTAATTGCAGTGTTAAACTTTATACACGTATAAATACAAACAAATTAAGGCCTGAAGAAAATAGTGCAGAAAAAATAAATATTTCATGGCCTACCAGTAATATAGTCACAGCTCTCTAGGGGACCGTGGCTCTCTGTTTGAAAAACATTGATGTAACATTCTATTTGCGACAAATGACCTATGTTGTCGAGGCCTTTATTTAAAACAAAATGACAATCTTGCACATTCAATAGTGTGTATGTATGTACGTGTAAAGTGAAATGCGAATTTCATGCAACAGGATTAATGTTGGTCGGTAAAATTCGCAACACGAATTTATTATCAAATATTAAATTCAATTATTCACATTATTACTAAAACTTAATTATAATTAACTTACAATTATAATTATATTATAATTATTTTTAACACTATACAGTATTATCATTGTTCATATTATTATTGCGCTGGTTCATATGTATGAATGATTCTACATTATTATTTTTTTTTTTTTTAATTTTTACAACAAAAAATCCATGACATCAAGTAATAGTTGATCACTTTAAAACACGAAAAAGATTTATAGGCATTATTCTAACGGTACGGGAACACAAAAATTGAAATCAAGAGAACGCGTTCAGGCGGTACAGAATTCTAATTAGTTCCTTAAGTTTTTCTATCGCGTGAACGGGTACATGGAAAAATTATAAATATAAATCACGTTTAATATTTATAAATACGTACCGAAACTTATAATTTACGAAAGAATAGTCAATAACAAATATTAACTTCATGTTCTTAATTTATGCGTATAAATGGTACACCGAAATTGTTACTTAAAATGCCATTGTATTTAATATGTACCGGGGTATACTGTAGCAATAAAGAATTTAATTAAATGGTTTTTTTATATATATCGAACAGTATGTTATAAAAAATAATTAATTAGCTTCCGTATTAAATATATTAAATACATAATATTGAATATTAGCTTGTTTATTCTTATTAATAGCCAATTTATTTTTTTTATATTCAATAATGTAAATATTCATTTTCAAGTGAATTGGTGATTCTTAATGAATATACATATGGGAGCATACTACTTGCGTCCGAAATTTTTATCAGTTGGTGAGTTGCGTCTCGCAAAAAAAGATTCAAAAAGGGTATAGCCTATTTGCATCCCGGTATACCTTTTTTTATGACTTAATTGCGTCCCGAAAATATCGATATAAAAATGTACATTGATGAAACAAATTTAATTTATAATAATAATAATATAAAAATGGTTTTAATAAATTATCAGTTCAATTCAATTACAATAATAATAATAATAATAATAATAATAATAATAATAATAATTTAAAAATTCATGTTTTACATTTTGTCATGGTAATCAAAATAATAATAATAAAAATAATAATACAATTCAAATATAGTATAACACAAAATAATAAAAAAAATCATATGTTATGATAATAATAATAATAATAATGATAATACTTATAATAATTTGTAGTTTTAATAGATTGCCATGTCATAATATACGTTATATTGGTTGAAATTTAAATGAAACGTTAATTATAAAATTTAATGGTGAAATTTCGTTTTTTTTTTTAAACTATCGATTTTTTTATTTAAGTATTCAAATTTAAATTATATATACTATTACGTTTAAATATACGACCAGTACAATAATTATAAAATTGAATTAATTAATTATAAACTAAATATAAATAATTATTATTTATTATGTACGAAAATATCAGTTAATCACAATACCATAGAACTCAGTACAATATACATTTTTTTTTAAATAAATAATTCATAATTGAGTCACATGTCAATGTGGTTACGCGTGACACCTACTTGCATATATCTATGACGTCCGGACGAACTTATTTTGAATGGACATTGCTTATTTCTGTGTAATGCTTTTGTAATAACCGTCAGATGTAATAACCAAGTAGAAAATATGAATTTCAAATTACCTAAATCCGTTAATTTTTCCATGTTTAAATTATAATCGATAAAAACCGGCGTAGAAGTTTTGACGAAAATCTATAATCTAATACATTACGATTAAACAATTATTAATCGTCGGTGCATTGTCAACAATACGATTTCAACGTTTTCTTGTGGAATACGAGATTTCAATTTATTACTGAACCGGTTATAACACTTTTTTTTTTTTTTTATCAAATATATTTGCGCAATATGCTTGTGTATACCATTTGTCGATTATACCGTATTGTCGACACTGCGCCCGACGGACCGTGCGCCGGTATTCGGTTCCGTGCTCGCCGGACAGCTTATGTTTTAGTCGGGTCCGAAAACGCGCCCGGTAGACCGTCCGCGATTAGGTTTCGAATTCGAAAACGTCGGTCTGTCGCTGCCGACACCGATTTCAAAAAAGGATCGACGACGGTAACGCCGACAATAGCGCGTATCGAACCAACAGTCGGCGTATAGACGACACGTTTCACCGCAATACCATCCGCTGGTCGTGCACACGCCGAGTGCCGACTACTGTGTAGTAAGTACCACGTCGCGCAATAACGTTTGTGTGACACAGTGCAAAGTCGTTTGAACCGTTTGAATTATCGTTTCCGGCGAACGCGAGGCGACGCGACGGCCTTCGGATTTCCATCGGTGAATTATCATCGTTGGCGGCAAGGTTTTCGTACGACTCTTTTTTTCCCAGTTCCAGGCCCATCGGTGCTATGCGACCGCGTCATCGCGTTCGGTACGCGTGCACCAGTGGCGGCTTTAGTTATTTGCCGGGGGTGGTGGAGGGGGCGATATTTTTTGTATATTTTTGAACTACAGTAAAATTAGTCGGCAAGTTTGTAATATAGCAAAAATTAGTTGGTGTTGAGTTATTATTTAGGTACCAGTGTGAAGTAGGAGTAGAACTGCGGTTCTGACTACGCTTTCTTATCGTGTAATCAACTATTATAATTTCGTTATCATAATGATAATAATCGACTTGGATCAAAATATTACCACATAAATACATAATAATAGTATTATACGTTCGTAAAACCTATTCATAATTACATCGACGAGAATATTTGACGAAATAAAGAGTAAGATGTCTAGTCTTAGGGTGAGAGGGCACGGCCACTAAGCCCCCCCCCTGGTGTACACATTTCTGGCGTTCGCACCGTCGCGGTACCGTTTAATAATTCGCAGTATCGGTTTTAGCGAATACAGACGGTCCGAAAATGCACTGGGCGAGACCACGCCGCCGAAGTCGCGAATTCGTATCGAACGAGTTAATTGGGACGCGAAGGCGCTGCGCGAGCGTTAAATGTTTCCGCTCGCCACGTCTCCGTGCACTGCTGTTATGTAATAATAATTATAAAATTTGCATGTCGTGCTCGTTGGGTATAGAAGCCATTTGACGATCGTAGTCCCGGGAGTGGAGCGCAAGTTTTCGAAACTGATAAAATAGCACCGGCTCTCTCTGAAAGGATTTACGCGTTCGTCGCGATCGTGATACCGTCCGTGGTGTCAGTCGTTCTAAAAATACCCTTGACGAATATCCACATCATTATTACTATTACTATATAACGGGCGGACGTGTATTATCGTTTTATTTTTCAACGGTACGTCCGATACCATCGCGTTTATTTTTTTCACAGGACATCAACGCACCGACGGTGTCGGCGACGTGGAAATTAATAAAACGAACACGCCATATAATACAATGTATCCGATTATAATAATATTTAATACGGCTCACGGGTACGTTTGTTTATCGTCGAGATAAACGGCGTGAATTCGAATAAACTAGAGTTGTAATAAATTGCTTTCTTTTTTTTTTCATTTTTTTTTTTTTTGTATAACTCCTGAATAAATTCTTGTTTTTCGTTTACATGTGTATTCAAAGCCGGACCAATGTCTAGTTCTTATATGCTTATCTTCATATTTTTTATGCTACGAAAAACAAAGAAAATTTGTAAAAAAAAAAGAACCGGATGGGCCTCGCTCTGCTGTACAGTTAGGGGTGGAGTGCACCTCGCTTATAGGATAGGTCATTATTATAATGGATTTGTTAAATTTGAATGCAATGATAGATATCATTGTATACGAATAACGATTCTGAACGGAGTTCATATGTTAGTCTAGAATATAATACAATGTTATTTATAAATATTATATAAGTATATTTTATTTTTAAACGAAAAATTTAGAAAAACCGAAAATTTAAATTGTCTATAAATAAGTCAAAATATGTCAAAATACTTTGAAATCTTAACCATGTATAGAGAACGTCAATATAAAGATTTGGTGAAAATTTCAAGTTGTTGCGGTTTTTCATTTTTGAGTTAGAGCATTTTAAAAAAAACCGATATCTTTGTCAGTCTAGAATATTATACAGTATATTATATTTTACATGTAATTTTTTGTCAATATTCGCTGTTCAAACGCTTATAAAAAAAAATTGTGCCTATGGATTTTAATAATTTTTGAATGACTTTAAGAACTACTTCTGTGGAGTCTTCTATTAAATTTCCAAGTATTTTGTACGAGCCAAATTTTTTTTATCACCGATTATAAAAAAAAAATGTAAAAAAATCGAATATTTTAAATGCCTATAAGTGGCTTAAAAATCAATATAATATTTTGAAAAAAATATGACATAAAGGAAATACCAATCTTAACAGCTGGTAGAAATTTCAAAAATCTGCGACTTATACTTTTTGAATTATAAAAAATATTTAAAATCGTCTGAGAATAAATCGCTATTTTTTGCAATTTCGTAAATATTTAAATTTCAAACAGTCATAAAATTTTTTCCTCTTATTCCGGTAGAAATTTTTTTAAAGATTTTTGAAGAGTAGCTTATAGATAACCTCGTGTTAAAATTTTGAACCTTAAGTATGAACAGAAAAAATTTTATGAATTTTTATCTACAAAATAACTTGCAAATTATCGTGATTTTTACATATTTCGTATAAATTGTAACTTTGAGCACTTATAAAAAAAAATTGTGACTTACGATTTTAGATTTTTTTTTATCAGTTAAGGAACAACTTATAAGAAACCTTGTATTAAATTTTCAAGATTTTCTAGGCAGCCAAAAAAATTTTATCGTTATTTAAAAAAAAAATACTTAAAAATATTGAAAATTTCAATTGTCTATAAATAGCCTAATAAAAGTCAAAATACTTTGAAAATTTAATGGTATATAGAGAACGCTAATCTAAACATTTGATGAAAATTTCAAATATTTACATCGATTAGTTTTTGAGTTATAGCAAAATAAAAAATTTGATTATGTCAAAAACTGGTTTTGCGTAAAAACTCCCGTTTTTCCCGTCGCATTTAAAAAATATTGGAAATTTTTAACTTTTGACCCCCAAAGTACCAAATAGATTCACTTTCCTTTCAGAAAAGTTGCTACATAAGGCAATCGAAGCATTTTTACTGCCCCAAAACGTGTCGACAGACACAAAAAAAAAAAAAAAAAAAAAAAAAAAAAAACACACATCATTGTAAAATCAATACATTCTTCACTCCGTTCAGAATCTAAAACATATAAAATAAATCGGTTCGACAAACTTTACTGTGCGTATTTTCTTATTTGAATGCTATTTATAGCGTTGATTTTAAAGCTTACGAGTGAATATTAAAGCACCATAAACTAGCTTGTTGAAATCGTATTCACATAAAAAAAAAAAAAATTGACATCATCTGGAATCTGGAGAAAAAATATGTTATTTATCAACAAACTCTTGAGTGTACGGTAAAATCGATGTCCTCCTTAGTTCACCTGTCGTCTGTACTTGATTAACTAGGTATGTTGGACGAATTATAAAAATGATCGAGTGCGACAACCATTGCCGTGTCGAAACGACTTTCGATCACCACTTCTTGAACTTATCTCGCGTGTTCGAGATCGCTTTGTACGATCACTTTCGGATCCGTCACGATGTGGGCATTGCGAGTCGTGGTAAACGTCAAGATTATCCGTGACGCAAATGAACTATAACAGGCGAAAATCGTTCCGCGAACATTATTTCGACATTGAACCACGGTGGTAGTGTTAGGGATTAGGGTTCAGGGTTGAGAACCGCGATTCGCATGAGGCAACTGTGCGTAATTAATATTAAACATTAGACAGCGTTGAGCAACTCTTCGCGCGCTCATTTAATACACAATTCATAATCAGCCCCCGACGAATACACCGGATACGGTTGTACGAAATATTATCACACCGACTTCCGGGCTCGCGAACCCCCGACGATCCGTTAACGAGTAATGACACACATAGGTGCGCTGAAATAACGGCGAATCGGACGGGTCTGGTGCGTTCCTTATTCGGCCGAACAACAACAATACAATGCAAATAATAATATTAACACGGTGATAATAGCGCGTGGCTCGCGGGCGGTGCTCAGCGTTGGCCGTTCTCTATTGTCACGTCAATCGTACGGGAACTCGCATATTACAATCGTAAGAGGCGCCCGGTCCGTGTCGATATGATTGTTAATTTTAAAAAGAAATTCGTTTTCCATTCGGTTCTTGCGCGCGCCGGGTTTCGACGATTGTACCGGTTTCCGTTTGGTTTTATGCCGTGTAGACGTCGGACGGTTTCCAATCGTAACGTGGGTAAAACAATTACCCGCCATTGAGACGGTACCGTTCTATACATATTACTCGCGTAGTACACTCGACGGCAGTGCGCACCATCGTATCGGGACTTACTGGTACAACACAACCGATTTCGATATTTTTTTTCGCTTCTTCCGTTTCAACACATCGTGCACGTATGTATACATCGTCTAATCTATTTAACTAACTAGTGGTAGAAATAAATATTGCTAACTGCCGGTCATGTGTTTTATTTTTGGTGGGCTAGTTTTATTTTTTTTTTGTATACATTTTTTTATTTGTATGTGAGGGAGAGTAAAATATTTAGGGGAGCAAGACAAATATTCGAGGGGATAGTCCCCCTAGCCCCCCATTTTTGCGCCTATACTGTTGGTGTTTCAATAATACCGATTCGTGTGTTGGAACAAGCGGTGTAGAAGCAGTTTTCGAGTGGCGGGTACACGACCGACGTCGAGAAAAAAAAACAAAGAACATTTTTTCGGTGACTCACGCGAAGAGAAAATAAACGTCAAAACGTTGTTTTTTACGTACACCAACATCTTTATTCTTATCGGTCCGAGGAAAGAAAAACGTCTGACCCCCCCCCCCCTCCGCTGCACGGTCGCACCCGTTCGCGTAACAACCGTCAACAGTGTACGTCTTGTAATAACGCAGCGGCTCGCGCGAAAAATATCATGCACGACGTAGAACGCGTGGAATGCATTGCGAAACTGTTGAGCAGAGAGTTTCGCTCGCGTCAAAACACAGCGTTTATGGATAAAAACCGCGTGAACCACGAAATTACATTATTTCGAACTATATTGCCGTCGTGATCATAAGCACCCCCCGTCCACGGCGGTTCTATCAACTGCATTATGATGGCCGTTTCCCGCACGGGCATCCGCCATACCACGCGTGTAATCCGATCCCCAGACGGAAATTTCAACATGACGCGCGTGGGAAGTAGTTTTGAGCTTATGCGTGTGCATACTATTATAGTACACGAGTGTGCGCCTGAGCGGTGAAAACCGCCGTTTTTCGCGTACATCCACTGAAATCCGTGTCATACATTATTTAATAGAGATCGCGCATGTATGAAGTGTCTGCCGTATATACGTATGTACCCACCCGTACTTGTGTTCTACACTCGGCGGATAACGTGTATACTTTCCCGTGTCCGCCTGAAAACGCGGTAAGTGCTAATGTGGATATTTTATACCGTATAAATATGCACTGTATTGGATTATATGCTACCGTCAATGTTTTCGAAAGTATACCAAGCCATCGAATACCGTGAAAATGTTTTAAAACAAAAGTGACGGCTTTGGTGGGCTACGTGAGGTTTATCAAACTTTTGTTTTTCTTAGTCCCGTGCCAGTTAAGGTTTCGGGTTCGTACAGGTGGACCAACAAAATCGAACTTGACGAGAACTTGAAGACAACTTGTTACCCACAGTCCAACAGAATTTGCGGACGAATACGATTCTCATGTTTTAGAAGAAAAAAAAAAAAAACTTTAGGTGACACGACGAATGTCGGACACACTCAGCGCTTGTTACACATATACTCTAAACGTAAGAGATTCGCAATGACAAATCACGTAGCAGTGCGAACGAACAACTCGGCGGTTTCTTATCACTTTTCCGAAAATGCAGTCGACGTTCACGAATCAAAGTTACCGGTGGAAACGCTCTTTCGGATCCGTTTGGAAGCGAATTCGATCGTTCGTTCGCCCCGGACGTTTTTAACGGATCCGGGACGTGTTAGCACAGTCACCACCGCGGTTGCCAAGGTCTGGTGTCGTTAACCTCGGGAAGATTGTTCGGTCGACGCGAACGCGGGGCCGGGGAGGAACGTCGCACTCGTCAATTCGTCGTCGACCCAAACGAATAGACATATTTTTACATGCACAAGCAATATTCGGTGCACCGAAATCACGCGTTAGTCCAACGGCACTCGGACGCACTCATACTCGTGTATTATTATGGCGATACTGTTGTGCACCGCACACGGAAAACCAGTGCTTCGCGTGTGGGCGGGTGCATTAGCCACCGCTATTTTTAAAAACGCCTTATTGAAGTGTTCGTGATTTCACCGCGTTACAGCCGTTTCGTTTTATCATTACTATTATCGCATACGTTCACCCGCGTTAGATGTGTTTTTTTTTTTTTTTTTACTTTTATTAACTCGACTTAACGGCTACACGTTATTGCGTTTTTCACGAGAGCCATAAGTGCGCACGGTACGAGCGCGGGGAGACGTATGGAGACGTATTTTGCCTCGTCGTCAACAACTATTGCTCTCCTAAAAGCATCCCGCCCATGGGGTGCGAACAATATCGTACAAGCGTCGATCGGTGGTCGTAAGGCGGCGCACGTGTGTGTACAGGAGGCGATAACGCTGCGAGCGGCGGCGATTAATTGCGAGAGCGGAGAATAAAAATACGTTTCATTGAATGTCGATGCGGTTTTCACGGGTTGACTTCCGTAATGTCAATCAATTGCTGCGCGAGAGATGCGAGTGTCCGGTGTGATTTCGGTCACCGGCGTGCGATTGCTACGGGGAAGCACCTCGGATGTAGGTAAGTGTGTCGTCTCGTCTTAAGCGCCGTGCGATTATTCAACGTCCGCAGTGCATTGGGCACGAGCGTACACGACGACGGGAATGTGGAATATGACGAATCGACGTGAACAAAAAATAGAAAACGGAGGCGACCCGATCGAGACAGAACCGATTCATTGACGGCTATTCTATAAGGCGCGCGCCGTCCCCCGCAGTCAAGTCCTGATTACTGCACCGGCACCGATTTCGGCTCGCAGACTTCTCCGTCGGGTTTTCCGTATCGATACGATTGTCCGGCACACGCGTAACATAATAGCCCGGTGCATAACGAGTACACGTTATTGTTATTTATTGTTCCGCTAGGCGGCGGAACCGATTTTCGTTACACGAGTGTCGCGCCGCCTTCCACCGTGAATACGTAGTAGATAAGAAGACGGGCTCAATTGATTCGAAAAAACGCACACGATACTTCTTGCCTTCGTTGGCAGATGTACAATTACGTGATATTCCGATTCGACGGACGCTTGACAACTTTAGAAGAACAAAAAATGAAATAAGCACGGCCCTTTCCGATTTTACGCAGTGGCAATTTGACAAAAAAATAAAATAAAAAAAAAAACCTTTTGTACGTCGACGTTTAATAGATTTACCCGATTGATAATCGATCGAATACTTCAAAGGCTACTTTACGCACAAGAATGTTGTGCTTCAAAGGAGAAAAAGCAAAATACGAACCAGAAATTAATTTAAGTTTTATATTTGATAATGTTTTCTTGTAGATGGTTTTTTTCTGATTCAAATATTCCAGAGAAAAATTAGCTGTCATGTACACCATTCGAAATACTAGCATTTTAAGGCACTAACGAAATAAAGAACGGTACTCGTTAGCAGTATTTAAATACTTTGGCACGGCCCGTTCCTTTGTTCCTTTATTTAGACTTTGTTTTTACGTGTTACAATACATAGAACGAATCCACCTTCCACTCAACATTTGACTGTTGACTGTTTTGCTCAACAAATTAAAATTTAATTTTTACATTTTTTTTTTTTTTTTGTAATCGTAATACTGATAACCCGATAAGTAATAAGTAAGTGTTCAGTCTCAGACGTTCTCGTATTAATCGTTGTTTTGGGGATCTATTCTTGAACGCAGTACAATATACTGTTGGCATACGAATAATCGTATTTTTTTCAGTTACTTCGCCAGAACCAAATCCTCAAATGGTATTTTTGTACGAATGAAATATATTCTGCCATTGGATTTCTATACAAATGGTAAATGTCGAGCCTAATAGTAGAATCCTTATACCAATATACGATAATCGTTTCTACCGTTATCGTCTATGGTTATAAGCCATTAAGAAAATGTTTATATTAAAACGTTGGGAAATTTGTAAAATTACTTCCTTTCAAATACCAACAACATAGAATTTTCTATTATGAATCTTTTAAAATTGTGGTAATCAAAACAATCCTTCTGGTAGAAATCGTATACATACATAAATTGTAATATTCAATAAATTCTTCTGAAAAGTACGAAAAAAAAATGAGAAGTGTAGAAAAAGAGTTATAAAATTCATGAATTTTAAAGATAGCTGATAAAGTATTTTTCAAATTTACAGTTAAAAAAAATAAATCAAAAATGATGGGTAACAATGTACCCAATATTAAATACTACAATAATAAAAGCAAATTATTTAACTGTTAGTAAAAAACAATCTTCTCTTTTTAAAAAATAAATGTTATATATTTGTAATTTTTATAATTATGTTTTGAAACGCAATTTTTTATTAGGGGGAAAGTGACAAATATTCCGTTTTTTTTTTCTTTTGAAAATATTCATCCTAGACCAAAAAAAAAAAAAACAAAATTTCTTATATAAAAATATACAGAAAAACTTTTTTAGCATATAAGTGAATAGATATAATTGTATTTGTTACATACACAAAGTTGGTCTGTAATCGCAAAATATTGTAACTCTGTAATAAAAATATAAATTTTGCAAAATGCTCTGATAGTTTTAAAAAATACAATTTTATACATAGATAAATAGATAATATAGACATCGAATACAATAAAGAGCACAATGACTTAATATGTATAAAAAATATTTTAAATGTATCATGCTTATATCTCCAAATAAAAAAAAAATAATACTTTACTGGGTATATTATAACAAAATATTGTGTTCCAAGTACCTTATAATATTTTCAATAATTTACTACCATATGCCAAGATAAATTTTCTATTTCAGAGTATAGGTCACGAATAAATTATAGGTAAACAAATACAAACATTACATGTGAACCAATATTGTAAAATTAATTAATAAAAGTCTAAAATATTAAAAATTAAGTGGTTTTATATCGTAGCAATATGTTTATAAATGTTATGCAAAAAAATCAAACGTTATCTTATAAATACAACTGCAGATTTATAATATATCAAATAGAAACGAATACGGTGGCCCTTAATATATAAATAGTGAATATAATAAGTATATAAGTATATATAGCTATTAAACTGCGCAGTATAAAATATCATTACTGCCACTGAAGTGTCAGATCAAAAAGAAAGAAACAAAACATGATTATAGTAATCCAGGAGACTTTTCTTCGTTTTGTATCTCAAATTCATACTTAAAATTGTAAATACATACTTTACATTTCATTAAAACCATCATTAAAATTTAATATACGTGTAATGTTTTTGTACATAATTTTATGCCTATAATACATCAAAGTATCAACCTCATGTAAGTGTAGTTAAAGAAAAAAAAAACCGTTCGAAAACGATTCAACGATTTATCTCGCTCGTCCCTCGTAATTACTCCTCCGTGTATATATGTATATGAGTATAAATTCAAAGATTTTGAAACATTGCTCTCATGATCAAGACTAGAGAATTCTTCTGTGAACCAGAACTTTAGGAGCCGAACAACATTGACGACGTCGTAAAAAAAATAAAACTTTGAAAATCTCCCTTTTTTTTTTTTTTATCAAGACTGGATTTCAATGATCGCCGCCACCAATAATGAATATGAATTAGTGAGAGCCGAAGTTTGAAGTTTCGCGGTACTCATTCAAAATTTATGAAGAAAAAGTTTTCCTTCCTGATTATACTAGAAGCTGTGTACATCTATAGTGTACATTTATATATATGTATATATATTTATATATTATTCACACACAGGTTATACACACGTACCTTTACCTATATATATATACATTTCAAAAGATGCCTTTTTGGTTATTTATGCTCTACCTAATCGTAGTACTGTGTGTTATAATTCCAACAAAATTTAAGATAATAATATAATAATTTGATATCACGGTCCATCATCTAATTAATTATTTTATAATATTTCATATTGTATACACTGCGTGGTTAGATTTTAATAAATAAATATTAGCCAAAATGGTATTTTCTATCAGTGTGTATAGAGGGTGGGGGTGTTAACTAATAATTTATACAATGGGAGAAAACTCGCAACGGATAGTGCTTTACCTACGCCTACGCTGGCAATCGTACGAGTATTTTCTGCGCTTTTCAATTATATCCGACAAAACCATAACCTATTAACTACCTAACTACAGTTTAGGTGATGTACACTTTTTCTACATCGCAATCAGCTGTACATGTATCCCAAGCCGAACGGTTATGTTTACATTTATTATTTTAACTAAGTCACATCTCAAGCCAGCGCAAGAAAATAATACCTATTCTATACTTAATTGAAAAACAGAAAAGGTTCGTCTTTTAGTATTTAACTTACTTTTCTTCCGCGAATTTACAGTTAATTTTTTTTTTTTGTTTTATATTATGAACGGTTCAATGTTACAGTCATTCAAAACGTACAACGCGCCTCGTTTCTTGTGCGCTTGTACAATTCTGGCTTTACAATTCGTGTATTTAATTTTTCCTCGAACTCAACGGACCGACAAAATTACATTAAACAAATGCATCGATTACTTAACGCCCGGTGGACCCGTTGTTCGCGCGTCTGTTTGTATCTTTAATTAACGGAAGGACGGAAAACAATTGTCACGGGTTCGAATACGTCCAATTATTGTGATTAGACTTTAATCAATATTCGCTATATCAGCTTGGAAAAGTACTAATATTTATGCACTCGTGCCGGTATAATAAACACGCCCAAATCAGTGTCGACCGACGGTTTATGAATACGGCTTAGAATTAACTTACCGATATGATTGATGTAAAATTAATGATAAAAATAAGGTGTTTAGCAGCTACTCTGTTTTTAATTTTATACCGTTATTACATAATCGGCCAGGACTTAATGACCGGGATTTTCATAATATGGTTTACCGAGAAGCAACTCAGCGATGATAACGGTTTTGTTTGTGGAGATAATTTTCGTAAAATATTCGATCATTTTTTTTTCTTTCCCCCCCCCCCCCCTCAAACCGTACCGACGAAAAAAATCTAGTTAATTATCGCGATCGCGTTAATGACACCGCAAGGTTTTTCAACACGATCAGAAAAAAAAAAAACACATTTAATTATATCAAAACTTTTTTTTAAAAAAAAATCAGATATTTTACCGGCATTCGCAACAAAAATATTATTCGTGTAAGATTTTAAATAATACAAAAGCTTTCGAAACCACTCGACCGCTAGGAATTAAGTAGCGATAATCGTACGCGATGTATATTTTACGATGTCTTCGGAGGCAGATGTACGGATGGGGAGGGGGAGAGACTGAAGCGGTTGAATCTGTTTTTAGATAATTATAAAACTCTACATGTGATCAAATTAATCAACATTTACGTTATCATGTATTCTTAGCACGAATGATCTTACGTTCGATTTGTACTTGTAACGTTTACATTTCGTGGAACAGGACGATATTTGCATAAATTACTCTAAAATGACAACAATGAACAATTACGATGTAGACACATATGTTTATATAGAACAATAACTTTGGAAATTCTCGATTCAATTGGTCCAACGAACGGCAGCCGATCGTAATATTATATTGATGACATATAACAATCGTTGAAAATTATAATATTCTAATACTTTCGACGGCAGATTCCATACCATTACAGTTGGGTTCGCGCAACATTTTTTCGCAAGCACCCCGATGGGGCGTAAGTAATTTTAATTATATTAATACTTCCATCGATCAATAGAAAGGGTCCCGTACGTCTACTACGGTGAAGTAGTTTTTTTTTTGTTTTTTGATAGTTTTTTAAAATAAAAATATTGATATCAAGAATACTCGGCCGCCGAAAATCACACATAATAAGTTGATCAAATCTTAATCATCCTTATTGACGAGAGTGGTATTCAAATTATTCAAATTATTTAAACTATTCGTGTTAATTAAATTGTTAATTCCTCACGAAATATCCTGTGTGCAGCGTTGTATAGTATACTCCATTCATGGTATCAGTAGGTTACAATACACAAAACGTAAAGTTATTATTTGCATCCTTCTTAACCACCACCATTGTACTAGTTAAGTAGTTATTTTTATGACTATCATTATTGTGTCCCAACCAATTGTACGAATCCATTTTTTCCACCACAATAATAATTTTAATAAAAATTGTATTTTATGATTAATAATGGCCATTGGCCATACATGGACTTAAATTCGTAAATGATTAAGTCATTGTTTAATATATTAATTTACAATGAGAACTATTATGGTATAATAAATTTATGTAATATACAATAGACAGTTAGTTAAATTGCCTATCTATATACATTAGCAGTTGTTATTCGGAGCGATCATCCAGTTGACCGACACGTAAGCGCAACAATCAATAACACAAGAACATGAACTTTACATTACCATGTTGCGTTACGTCGATTTTGGGAACAACTTTCGAAATCTGGGAGCGTACTCGCCAACCTTCACGTGCATGGAAAGTTAAATTGTTATACCGTTTTGGAATTTATCGATTATCATCCGAGTGGGTTACACGGAGTTGTGCGTAATTAACTCATAAATGTTGGTTATGGGCTCGCAAATTATTCCTCTAAGTTTGAAATTTGTAACTTTAAGCCTGATGGCTACATTTATTCACTTATTCACTAATTCACTTATGGAGAGAACGTGTAACTTTTAAGAAGAAATAGAACAGTTAAAGATAGTTGATTGAAATTTAAATCATATTAAGTTAAGATAATAAATCGTTCTATATTAATATTTTTTGATATACATGCATTATTTTTTTACGATTGATTTTTTTTTTTGTTTAATATGCTTATTTACAAACAAAAAAAAAATACCATTAAAATATTTCTCCGATCCATTTTCAAAAGTGTATTTCCTTCTTTTTATTCCTACAATAAAATACCTTGGTCTAATAATGAACCAACGATTAACAAGAATTAAATATAATTGTGAAAAAATCTACCTCTGAATAAAAGAAACAATTTTTAAGCATTTAAATAATTTAATTATTGTAATAAATCAACTTCTATAAATCTTAAACTATAAGTATAAAAAACTTCTTTAAAACCCATCTTATATTATCATCCATACATATTATCTCTAGGGAAGTACTAAAAAAGTTCAATCTAAACAACATACAATCTTTCCAAAATATTTTTAAAAACTAATAAATATTTCTCTATACATATCAAGCTATACTCTACACTCAGACTGTAATTAAAAAAAAAAAAAATCATGAAAGAGCTAAATGTTTCTATAAAAATTTCTATACCGTCTGTCTTGCCGCACAAATCAATTCATCGAAATCCCATCATCCGCCTAAATTTCAAGTAGTCTTTCGTGACGTCTAAAACGTAAATGTTGCACATATGTATTGTAATAAACGGTTTAGAATTAAAAATAAATAAAATCTAAATTATACAAGACACAAGACCATAAATCAAACATAAAGGAGCATCACTAGATAGCTACTTTCTTCGAATGTATTTAATTCGAGATCATTTTTTCCCCTCTAATCTTATTTTTATTGCGTCTATAGTTTAGATTGTATATTTTATCCGAAAAATAAATTGTATCGATTTTTCGATTTTATTAATTTATTTGTTTATTTTTCTTTTTAAAAAAAAAAACATCATAGATACTTAGTAATTCAAAATACTGAATTTTGTTCCACCACGTTGTTATTCTACATAAACCGGAAACATGTCTGAAACGAAATAGTCTTTTGGTCTTGCGACATTCCATCTTTGGCAACAGTTTACTCTACGTATAATCAGTTGAATTTAATGTGACAGTTAATGTGCGGCCTGCAGCGTCGTAATCTAAATCAACTAACTAAATCGGAAAAGACCGGAAAACGCGGGGTTGGCCTCAGCCTCGGTACATGTATTGAACATTGTTCGCTTTCGTACACTCGCAAATATGTAAAATTTATACTCATAATAATGCACGATAATAGTGCGACCTGCACGCGTGATTTATCAATGCACTTTGGTTGAGAAGTTGAGACCGCTGAAATGTTTGAGCCTTGCGTATACAGAGTGGTTCACACATATTGTTTTATATAATAACCAGTTATTTAAAATGATTATAATATAAATTGTTAAGGCTTGATTAGGTTAAACAAACACAACATATTTACAAACCATGATGATCAACAGCTTTTGTGTGATTAACTGTTACGTGCAATATTTGAATTATTGGTTCATGGTGAATACGACCACGTTGTCTGAAATATTCGATTTAAAGTGTTATGTCTATAGCGGTATACCGGGGAAAATAGTAGGTACTCGTTGCGAATAAGATAACCAAGGGTTGCTTTCTTAATCTTCGGCTATAAATCATAATAATAGTAATAATCATATATCCAAAACGGTCGAATACTATTATAACACTTGTAGTATAGTTGTTTCCTACTGGTTTGACACTAAAGATAGTTCTACGCGGAAGGTCAGTATGTAAAAGTTATCGCAACTCTGTCACAATTACTTTTTTTGTATATTTTAAAAATGCAATTAAAAAACCAATTTAAAAGTTTTTACGGTACTAATGAGTTGGTATTTTATTTTTATAAAAAAACATTTTTTTTTTTTTTAAATTCTTTTATTTTTCATTAAGTAAAGAACTAAGAAAAACAATATCGGTGTGCATTTGATGCACTAGAAACTCTATAAATTTTCCTTGAATTTCGCTTGTATATACTATTTACAGGTGCTTGTATATGTAGTTTAAATCAATCTGTTAATATCACTCGTTCGAACATAATACACAATATTCCATCATTATACAGAGTTTTAAAATACACGAAGTTAATTATTTCCCGTAACATTCTTTCTCTGTAACCGCTCGTAACGGCATTAATATAGATTTTTAACGAAATATTTACGTAAACTAATTAAAAATACCCAGGCATTCATTATATTTTATATTTATAAAATATATATTTTAATTATATTTTAAATAGTTATAACTATAATTTATTATGATTATTGCCGGAATATGAAGAGCTATCTAATTTTATTCAAATTTACGTAGACATTCATTATCACAATCATCCAAGTTCTTATTTCCCATGGATGTTTATAAACTATCTAGAAACAAATTTCATTTTTATTAAACGCAATTCATTTGATTGTTTGAATATATCTATCAACATTTTACAAAATCGGTGTACATATTTATATATTTTATTATCATTCTTGTATATAACTGTGATGATTGAGAGGCCTTCGTATTAATTTTCTCCAGGACCTAAAAATGCTTAGGACGGTTTTGAATGGGCTAAACCGGCTTCATAGATTTCGTATGTAGACCGTGTTGGGCACACGATCGGCCCATTTCTTCGCAAAACCGTCGGTACGTCATCAACTGTTCAATTTTTATACTAGCTGCTCATCGTAACGTTTAACGAGACGGCACGACGTCCGAAAGTCCGATGGCCATCGTAGGAACTGTGGTTCTAAACCGCTATGCAAACCGTTCATTAGTTGCCGTAGTTATGTCATCTACAAACGTATTTTCATACATTACTATCGTACTATTTTGTTCTTATAAAACAATATTCACGGGTTCAGTTGACAAGCAGTATCGATATTTATAACGGTGTGACCGATTTACGACGCGACAACATTCGAAGAAACACAATTGTTTCAAAATCAATATTGCAACTGCGATGCCGGTTTCGACGGTGGAAGTGCAAAGACAACCGGAGCGCAATTTTTCGTATAATTATCGTCTTTGACGCTGCAAATGGTGGTTCTTGTGGCGGTTTTGTAAACAACGGTTGACTACCGCCGAAGTATGTAAACGTAGTGCACTACAATAATTATTCCTTTTGCGCGGATTGACAAAGAAGGTAATCGGTTGGGCCCAGGCCGACCACCACTGAGTCTTTTAGGTGATAAGCTAACGACGTTATTATTAATGTATGGAGTTGTTTTTGAATAAGCAACTGCAACAGACAAAATGATTCGAAGCGGAGGTTATACAAATAAGTCGTGGTGTTACACATCGGAACTGGATAACAATATTATTTCGACTCAAGCGCGTATCACGAAATAAAATGTTTAACTTAATAAAAAAACGAAAAAAATTAATAATAATCGTGATCTTCGAGCGAAAACTACCGGTCATGATAAAACTCAGAAACCTTTACGAAAATCAAAAATCACCGTCCATCCCAGTTTTTTTCGTACACAGTGGAAGAAATTTCAAAATATTTCGTTAAAAAAAAAATAAAAAAAAAAATAAATAAATGTCAAACCACGTATAATCTACTTAGCGGTACTCGGTCCTTACGGTGATCCCTTTATACGTGCGCGTACAGTTGCACCGATGTCGCGGATTCCATTTTCTCGACTCCTTCCTGCTTCCGCTCTATTACGTGCGTGTACGATTCGTTCTTAAATGTTCTGTTTCTCCTTCTTTCTTTCGTCTGCGACATTAAAGGCTCGCCGACGGGGCGAATTAATATGCGTAGATGAACGTGCGCATCATAAATCATACGCGTCCGTATTATTGCACGCGTGTTGTACCATCATTACAGTACGATCGCGAGCGGGTCACGCGCACTGCAAAAATAATAATATAAGGTCTCGGATGTAGGTCTGTACATATATATATATATATATGCGTGCGTGCGTGTATGTGTGTGTATAAATCGCTGTATTACTACGATTCTCGCGGAAAATATTATCTCGTCGAAAAGGCTTCTAAATAAGTTACCGGAGCGCGTCTTAACAATCGCTGTGGACCCATTGCCCGTATATTTATATATATTATGTTTTACGCGTGTGCGGAACAGACGCCTTCGTGGTAAACATATACGTGTGCACGAGCTGCGCGCATAACATTTTGCACATAACATCTTTCGCGCGCGTGCAAATTAATGCGTCTCTCGTGAAAAAGTGTTTTATTTCCTGTGCGGTACACGCACGAGTTATGTGCGAACAACGTAGGCGTACGCTATGCGCTCCGCTCCGCGCACATCCAAACGGCATAATTACATAATATACGCACGTCTCTGGTGTACGAAGAAAACGCATTAAAATAGTTTTTTTTTGTTTCTTCCCGTGTGCGTATACAATAAACGTGGTAGCGCGTACACGAGGCGCGGGAGCGAGGACGCCGCAATAAGACGGAATGCCTCCCTCCTGCCATCTGGAAAATGGCTAGACGGTTTTCTTACGCACTCGTTACTTTTTGCTACTACCCTTACAACGTAACCACGTCATAGTTTGTCGTATTCGAAATGGTGTTCGACGGAAAATTTAAGGCTGTTTTACCGCAGTCCCGTTCGTACGAGTTTATTTTTACTCGCGAATCGATTAATTATTTCCGGTCGAAAGTCGCCCTCGTACGCGCGTCGACGTCGCGTGCAGTCGGCACACGCGCACTTGTACCGCGCGTAGTACGTGTTGTTCGCCGTTTCCGCGTACAATGACATGTTAACAACGCTACACTATTATTAATATTTATTTTTAGACGTTTTTAATTCCGTGTACTTGTGCGCGGTTCTATTTTCGAGTTCGGATGGCCTATTAGTTTTTATTGCGTTCAGCAGATGTTCTACGTGTGTTAATATCGAAATGTATTTTTCATTAAAACCTACGGGCGAACAATTAATTTTTTAATGTTATGTTTTTGGTCTTTTATTTTTTTTTTAACATTACCTATACGTTAATCCGCCGCGTTCGCGCGACCGTCGGGCAAACAGGTTTCGCCAACACTGCGTTTCGCGCGACGCTCTGCTGAATAAGGCCCGTTTCACACGGGCCACTTTACGTGTCGCCACAGAAAAGACACAGTGGCGCCACATGAACTATATAGTTTTCACACGATAACCACACGATAGCCACACGTGGTTCTCGACGCACTAATCGAATCATTCATGACGCGCAAATAGTGTATGCCTATTGATGGGAGACTTAACTGTATATTAATTAATATATTATATATATTAATTAATATATTAACATATTAATTAACTGTCGAGAAGTCCCAAACGTACAAAAACAAAACGGTATACCTTTACGATATCTTTCTTTATTAAAACAAAAACAACGGTGTATACATACAAAACGAACACGTTACACAAACTTACACTGTACTACATGCACTACCATACTGCACCTTTTCCGCTGTAGCGCAGTGGTATTTATAGGCGTACATGGTTCTCGAATTTTGGGGGGGGCTTCTAGAAGATACTAGCTACTACTACTACGAATTGTGGTCGTTTGTGGTGTGGTCCGTATGAAATGAACATACTGTTTCAATGTATCACTAACTGTGGCGCCACAAACTGTGGCGCGATTTCTAGCGAGGACCGACCACATAAACGCGTCTGTGGCACCACAATTTTGTGGCGACACACCATGTGAAAGCATCAATTAAAAATAATGTATTTTTATCAGTGGCGCCACTGTGTCTTTTCTGTGGCGACACGTAAAGTGGCCCGTGTGAAACGGGCTTAAGGAACAATATCGCGCGCCCGAGCGGAACCCGACAAAATCAACCTTGAGCGCTGCCCAATATATCACCGGTATTATTGAAAAATAAGAAGAAAAAAAACACGAAGGCGTAATGGAACCTAAGCGAAAGCAGTTTTGATGCGCGGAAAGCTTTGTCACTCGGTCCGTACGAGCGCGTGCTGTGTCATTTGGAACGGAAAGCGTCGGAGGAAACGTGATGGAAATAAAAATCCGAACGGATGTTATATTGAACGCCGGACGTGCCCGGCGCTGCGCAATAATACTTTCGTCGGACGAGTTTATTTAAAACAGTCGTCCGCGAGTTTTGACCGCCTCGCGTGACGATTCTGCGGTACGGCAGCGGTGGTTATTATTGTTCGGACGCGTTCGCCTCGCAGGACTTCGGGTTGAGCGCGCGTATGATTTACTCGCGGGCCGCATCGAATTTTCAGAAATACTTTCCGGCCATCTGTTTACACTAATAGCGATAAGCTCTGATCCGGCTAAACGATGGCCCGAGTTGGGCACGAGTTGTTCGTACGGGTGTAAATCACCTCAAAACGATTACGGCCAAAAGGCGCGACATTTGGTTTAAAAACACGTGGTGGACCGTCAATTATCCGCTGCAATTAACACAAATTTATTGCGTGCTTAAAAATAAAAACAGCTGAAATACACATACTGTGATGACGAGTTGCGAAGCTTTAGAAACATTTTTCGGTTCGTAATAAGTACACCGGAGGAGTTCAATACACCGTGGTTCGTTGAACACTGTCTGCTGCTCAATGTTCCTTTCCGTATTACAGTAAGCATCTGTCCCGTGGGACCCTAATACGATAACCGGCCCCTGTCAATTAGAACGTGGTCAGAGATGATGTTCAACTTTTACATCAAAAATAAATCGTCCTTTCCATGAATATTCCCTAGTAACTTTGTCTCGTCTCATTGCTAAGCAGTAGAACCGACGCCAATTCAGGGTTCTTGAAAAAAAAAACTATTAGGTGTTATTGACGCTCCCTTACTTCTTTCGTTTGCCAATACGAAAGTTCCTTCTCGCACCAACAGATATCATGTTTTTTCTGTAATTTCTGCGCACACTACTAATTATGGTAGAAACAATTCCTTGAGCCGTATGATGCGTTTGGCCGACGAGAACACTATTTATCAAAACCGATCGAATTAGGTGTTACTACCAATCATTATAATTATTCTATTGTTGTTGCCATTATTGTCTTATATTCATTTATGTGATTGATTTTATTAATTGTTTAAGTAGTATATTATGATTTAAATTGTTGTATTGTGCTCCGCCCGTAAATAAATATAAGTAAAAAAAAACTAATGTACCGTATGCTCAATGTGCGAGTGTAACATGATGAAGTAAAATATACATATATCGTTAAAAGTAGGTAATATGTATTGAATTAAAAATAATCTCGAGTCTCGTACACGAAGGACATAACTTGAATCTACGAATAAATGTGTAGCGCAATTTCGTGGCGCAAACAATTGACGGGGAAATAATCGACGCTATTTACTGTAATATATTATTTTATAGTAACGTAACTACATTGATGGCGGCTTCAAAGCACCACGCCGTCACCCAGACGTTCCGCGGTACCACGACAACGTATTATGGGTTGTCATAAAAATATATTTTAGCGATTTATCACTTTAATGGGCTTTACACAGGACTGAAAAATTTAATACGTTTTAGCATTTCACTCATTCTCGGAATTTTATTATTACGGTCGATTTTATATTCGGCCATAACAAATTATGAATATTATACAGTCAATTTTGCGATTTCTAACTGGATAACATATTCAATTGTACACCGTAGTCTCTCGAAGCCATGCAAATGAATCGTAATAGAAGGATAAACGAGATATAGATAGTAAAACGTAAACCGTTGGAAAATAAAATTCGTTTTACCTAACATTTATCACGTCACCGAGACATCCGCACAAGAAAATGATCGAAAGCGAGTGCCGTCCACCATAAAGTTGTACGGTAATACCATGTAAACTGCCTGGGTAAAATGTACTTTATGCTCCATAATTATTGCCGCCACCGTATCGATGAGAATAAATTGCAATAAGTTAAGAATATTGTTTTCGATTATTCTTGAAGGTTCGCGGGCGGTGTATGAATCCTAAGTTTCGCGTTGCACCACGCTTCACCGACGGAAACCGTGAACGATACGGAGGTGTTGATACGTAACAAGATGATTATTCGAATTGCTCCGGTATATTTTGATCATACATTTTTTTTTTTTTTTAAATCCAACACCGTTTGCCAGGTCGTAGGCTCCCGTTGCAGTGAGTCATCGACGAATTCCGACGAGCGGTCGTAAAAACGTGCGCACACGCTGCACGCTTCGGTTTTCGTGGACCTAGCGGCAGCTCAACCACGTGGACAAAACTTTATTTTCGGAAGGGTTTAAAATATTGTAGTTTTTTTTCACCCGATATCAGATTCACATACAGTGTTAAATAATTGTTTATACAATTTTCATACATTTAAGACGAAAACTCTCCCGTAAAAAAAAAGCAACCGTTTATTTTTAATCGTATTTTACGTAAAGGGTATTTTTGTTTATTCGCATTTCGATTGCATAAGATTACAAATGTCGGGCAGGTACGGGAAAAGTGTACTGCAGGAGAAAGGTTTAAACACCATGCCGTCCCCCCTCTGGATACGTGGCTGGACGGAACCGACCGGAAACGGCTGGTGCACGCGTCGTATGGTGTTTTAATAGTCGTCAACTAGTCGTCGCAACCGCCGCCGCGCATCCTCATTATACACGCACGCACTCGTTGGGTGTAACACAAGTTACGCACATTACAATACTACCGTGCACGACCGGCTTGGGGCTCCAGCTCTATTTATGGACGTGTCTGTATGTGTGCGAAGATCGTCAACCCTTTTTACTGCTGCACGTTCACCGCCGACGGCGGATACGGCACCCAAGAGTCACCGGCCGAAACGAAATCAATTTTCAACGCTCATATACCGACGGCGACGACCGTCGCGAGACCGTACCGGTGGAGCATACGCGGGGAAGGTGCGGCACGCGCGCGCTAGTAGACGTCCGACTACTGTGGCCGATTTCCACGAAAGCTGGTCGCGCGGCTGAAAAGCAATACGAATTTCCGTTGTCGCGCGACCGTTTATTCCTGTTGTTATCGTAAATGGCCGTTCGAAATTTAGGCGAATAATGACGGGTGTCGTCACGCCAAACACTTTGTAATAAACACCGCGACAGTCGTGTTACGCAGCAATAAATGGTATTTTTAACAACAGCAGCAAAAATGTTATCCGATGACCGACGACGAACAGCGTCGAAACTTTACTACTTTGCCGTAAATCTACGGTATACGAACATTATTGTTTATTCGTAAAACGATAAAATAGTTTAAATCTTTTAAATACGAACGTTTCATTGTTGGACAAAAAACGTTTTCTTAATGAAAATGTAATGTTCAAAAATAAAAAAATGTAAAAAAAATAAATAAATAAATAACCGTGACATCGAGGGTTACGTTAAATAGAGATTCGTCTGTAATATTGTTATTATTATTTTGCTCACGCATTCGTAGGCAATCTCAAGCGCGTGTACGAGTATAAATACTTAAGCGCATTACACTACGTTTGGTAGACGTCGTTCACTTTGCGCGCGCTTTATTAAAATATTACTATCGCGTATAAATCACTTTTTTTTCCGTTTTCGAGCCCAACGCACATCACTGTGTACGTGCAGGTGAATAATGTACGCGTACCATATGGGTGTACGGCCGGTACCGAACAGATGCACTTGAAATTGGACCCGCAGTCATCACGTAGATTAACGTATGCGTGCGTAAGAATAAGGCTGAGAATATTTGAATCGGCATATTATTATTATTATTATTTTTTTTTTAATTTAACCAAACGATCTCATTTTATAGGTACTGTCGTTATCGTACTCCGAGTAAGTGCAAATAACACTTACGAACGTAATGCGCGCGGTGGTAGCCGGTATCGAAATAAAAATATATTTCCATTCCATAATACAGATATTTATAACACAACAAGTTTGTACGAATTTCAAATTATTTTTGATCACCGTTACGCGTACAACGCTTATCAACGTTTTTCATTGACGATTTTAGTATTTTTAAAGAATATTTTTTATACTTTTAAGATATGTATAAAAATGCGAAATACATTTTACAGGGCCTACAATTCAATTTTTTAGAATGGAATATAAATTCCTAGTCCTATCCATATATATATTTATTACCGTAGCCAAATGGGCATACTCTGACAACGTATCTATGAGTGAAAAAATAATTATTAACAGAGCCAGAATAAGTTACTCCCATCTTTCACCTGTTTGATAATTAAGGAACTCAGTTCATCGTGTGATATATGCAAAGCTCTCCTTACAATATCACAAATAATTTTTCACTGCCCCAAATGCACAACCTTCGTCACAAAAAACATTCGTCACTAGAAAAAGGCCTCGATCAACATAACTCTGCTAATACTTTAAAATTGTTCAATCAACTTGGATAAACAATTTACAAAAACCATTATTTTATCCTAAAATAATACGTGTTATCTCTAATAATGTAAAATTAATTATCGTAGGTGAACATAACCCCAGGCTAAAAATCGATGTAATCGAAGCCTTCATATCATTAATAACAAAAACGTACGATATTGGCGTTCATTTTAAAAACGCGTGTATTATAGAAAATGATTATAATTGTTTATGAACTGAGAAACGATCGTGCAGCAAATCGTAATGTCGTACCGTTCGTGTAACGTATGTGCGCACCTGTACGTAACACATTTTCACTCGTTTTCGTGGACGGCCATTTCGACGTGTACGCACGCGTGCGTTTTTATAACTATTATTACTATTGTTTTTAATATTTTATCTCGTAAGACAGCTAGATTCAGTGTCGGAAGGAGCAGGAAATATCCCCGCAGACCCTGTTGGTATATAACAGTAGTCGCGTCGTATCGAACGGAAACGGCCGGAAGATAAAAAGCAAACGATTTTTTAACACGCAACCAGCTGGTACGCGATTCGTTCGCGTCTTAACGACGATATCATGCCGGAAAACCGACATATTGTTATTACGCGACTGCGTAATGCCGTTTCGATGAGCTATGTCGGCTTTATACTTCGCACGCACATGCATTCGGTGAGTTACTTAATAACCTGACACGTGACGTTTCGATCCGTCTCTACGTACAACAGATTGCGCAACTTCTTCTCCCGTCCGGATGTTCCGCATATTCTCTGACTCGGCTGTGACCAATATTAATATATATTTTACTCGTTTCGCAGATTTCTTAATCCGTTCAATTATTTGGTCGGATACCGTACACATGTTAACCATTTTGTGTTATGCTAAAAAATCTGCGATTGTTGTTGTTATCTACTTGTTGCAAAAATTAAAATCTATTCGAGGGTCTCCACACAGCCTAGTGTGGAAACGATGACGACCACAAAATACTGGAACTGGTGATTTTCTGTTTACCTCACTCGCGACATTACGATTTAGATGTACTTACGTTTCAACGTTCCGATCGATCCATTGACTCGATGACGACTCTGATAACAGATTTGAACTCGACGTCAAGTATTCTTCAAATCGGATATCCTAGATTTTCTTGAATATCATACGTATGGCATATAAAAAACTTTTGTTGATCTTAGAGTTATTGATTTGTGTCGTTTTGTTGGACTCAGGGTGTCATTTAAAACAAAATGTTGAAGAACGAAGGGTTAACGGTGATTTTAAATTCTTTATCGCATCACTAAATGGATCGGCACGCGTTGGAAATAAGAAAAAAACATCTATAATCTATAAATCGCGATGTCACCGTGTGAAGTCTGAACAGAACATCACCGGTTCCGATCTTCTCAAATTTGTGGTCAGAAAACGAAATTACCAAAAACCGCGTTGTGCGCTCGCGCTCAATATTGCATAAATAATTATGCCACAGCACCATATATGATAGCCGTGTTATCCGGACTCCGAGCACCGTGCACCGCAGATTATATGGTCTCAAAGGAATACCCCGCCGGCCGGTGATGCGTACATTATGCGTGCTCAATAATCACCGAGATATCGTTACGACGAATGCGTACGGTAAAACAAGTTTGATTGCATTTCGTGTGAAATATGGTGATTTCACGAAAACCTCAACAGAAAAAAAAAAAATATAAATAAAAAAGTTGATTAAAAACAAAAAAAAAACTTTGTAATAGTATCATTATCAGGAGGTCGTATTACATGGAAACTCGCCATAGGTGTGGAAGCAAATGAATTTTTCATTGCGCCGAGTCGTATTCGTCAGCTGTACAGTGTGTCAAGCCGACATGAATAATATTTTCAATCGAATACCTCTCGCTGCCATATCCTTTTCGATCTTCCGTTAGAGCACGTAATTGCAATCACAAAGCGTCGTGACACACCCGGGACGGTAAAGGGTTCACTGCTAAAGCATTACACTCCTCCTTTGTTGGAAACCGTTTCTTATTTGTATACAACGTATGTTTAATTCATTGTTTATATACACATATCTATACTGCAAAGGTACCGCCGCAAGCCTTACGGAATACGCCGACCCACTAGAAAAACAAATAAAACTATTGACATAAACATATTACTCGTACGTAAAACCAATGAACTAATACAAAAAGCAACTCGTCGATAATTGGAAATTGACGACTGATCTGCTATGTAAAACGCTACTCTGCAGACGCTATAACGTATAGGGATATAAGGCCAAGACCGTTTTATCCGTGTTCTCGTACGATAAATTTTAATTTTAGATTCCGAGCGGAGCCTAGGCCAAAATCTGGCACACCGGTAGTTTTCGCGCACGTTTTTCAGGGAGTATATAATACTTAACGCGAGACACCGTTACACGCGTCTTCGGTGTCGGTCTTGCTCACGAAGGGACTTTCGACAAAATATTTATAATAGGCGCCTAAACAACATGATATTGCAGTGAAATTTGATGGTAGTCCCATAAAAAAAAAAAATGTTCTCGCTACGTTTCAACTCTACCGCAAATTTTAATTTATTTTTGTTTTTATATTTTTCCAAAGCCAATATTATCGAATTATCATCGTGTTCGTGTGTATGATTATTAATCACATTTATCTCGATTTTTAAGATATTAATATTTTATATAAATAATATATATTTATATTTGTTCGATTTTGATCAAAAGAAAGAACATTAATATACCGTAGTTGTTATACCGAGTTCTATTATATCACGTTAAAAATATTACAAGATTAATTTAGTGTTTACAATTTGATTCAGAAAAATAATTATTACAAATTTTCATATTACCGTGGTCGAAATGGGCCCCTACTTTAAGAATAAATCTCAGGGCCCTCGGCAATCGCCGGGTATCCGGGCGAGCCAGACCGACACTCCGCGTCTTCTCGCTATGTCGAAAAGACAATGATTAGATTGAATTATAATGTTATGCAAACGATGTGATTTGTAAATTACGTGTGTATTGTTGGAACAACATCCTGAACGCTGGGAACAAAATTCCTACAGGGTGCCCGCGTTAATATATATCACTGATATAAATTAACGTTCATAATTATACCTATTTGTACGTTTGTAGATTTTACACGCACGCACGGAAATAAATCATGGCGTACTCTCGGACGGAGGAAAATAATGTATAAATACCCGGTCGTTAAAGTTAATCGTAACGACGGTCAAATCCGAATGACCCCGTATATTATAATTATATCTGTATCTCGTTTTCATTCGTTAATTAGTTGCATCTGTTATTAGTATAGCATTTAAACATTGGTAAGTTGAGATAATGTATATATGTACGTGTATAATAATACGCCGTGTCGTTGAAAATTAAAATACTGTGTAAACACTAATGAAGGCAAAAATCCGGATTTGTCGAAATTCAATGATCCGGATTTATGGAATTCGAAATCCGAAATCTGGATTATACTCCAAAGTCGGACTTCAGATTTTCAATATCAGTATTCTTTTATTTTATTTTATTTAAAGCAACAATGGAATATACATTAATTTGCTTAATTTAACGGACCGAAGTCCTTTACATAGTATAATCAAAAGAAAAAGAGTGACATACAATTGACATTATAACAGGCGAAAAAAATAAAAAAATAAAAAATCAAACAAAATAAACATATTATTATAACATATATGAGAGAAAAGGAGAATGACTAAATTAAATTATTTAATACATAGAAAACATTACCTCTAAAATGATGACGATTAGATAAAAATAAATCAAGATGAATGGAGACCTTATTAGCTAATTCAAGAGCTCGAGGGAAAAATGAGTTTTTACCACAATTTTTCTTATAAAAAGTAATGACGAATAATTCTTTATTTCGTGAGTGAAATGAGGGAACTCTGATATTGATTAAGGCTAATAGTTCAGGACACGTAATGTTGCCGTTTAGTAAATCGAATTTTATGTACGACTTATATAATACAGTTTGAATTTCTACACATATTTTGTAATTGATTTTTTAATTGAAATACAGAATTCCACAATGTTAAACCCAAAATTCGGATATTGAAGTACATAAATCTAAATATCCGGATCTGTCAGATTTCCGGAGAATGTATGTAGTTTTCATGACTAATAAAAACGACTGATGAATTTCATTTAGTACACGAAACAGATATTATTCTATTAATTTTATATGCAATAAAAGTCGTATATTATTACACAACGTTATACGCCATCAAAAATAATTGCCATATTATTCTCTAATAATAATTTACCGTCGCAGCAGAGTCATCTTTACTATAATACTCGTAATATTATAGGCTTATGAGTGATTTCCATACACAGTCAAACTGCACATTACAATATTATATTGTAGTCGATCGAAGAAACCGTCAGGAGATAAATTATTACATATTGCATGACAATAATCATTAATAAGGGTGGTTCCGATAGATATGGGATATATATATAACTTGCTTATTGTTACAGGATACAAATAAAAATCACAAAGTGTGATATAAATTGTTTTATGCACCGGTGACTCCGAAAACTAAATTAAATTTTGCTATTTTTACACATATTTGAAGTAATATAGATTTTTAGTACTACTTTCGAAGTTTCGATGTTTATTTTTTGCTATTATGTTATATAATATGCTATATGCTATTACATAATGTTCTATTTTGTATTTTTTATAAATATTGTTTACATTGATTGGAAAATAGTATACATTTGATATTATAAGAAAAATGCTCCCTTTTTTTTTCGCTATTCAGAAACTTGAATGTTTGAAATTGTTTTCAGAAGAAGATAATTAAAATTTTTTTTATAAATGCATTAATTTATAAAATATAGATGTATTATAAGTATCACAACCAAAAGATAAAATAAAATGATGTTAAAAGATTATAAATGTAATTAAATTTTGATTTACTTTTTTTTTTATGCCATTTTTAATGCTTTTAGGGCATATTTTATGGTTTTTTTTTTGCTATAAAAACCGAACACGGCTAATAATTAATGAACGAAGCGAACCGTCGCCTGACGATTACTTCCGTCTAAAGGTACGCAAGCATCAGTACAGTAGTACGCATGTGAGTGTTCAAAACGGTGTTCGTAAAGTATTCGTATCGCGTGTGTTTAAGTACACAGCTATTTCAATTGTTATACTAATTTATTATTTTGTACGCACGAACTGTAAATATTATCAGGGCTAGTAATTGTACGTTATAATGTAATGTCTGGAATGACCGGGAAAAACGCCCCGTAAAGTACGCGTTTACAATTCGAAGACATATGAAATACATACACTTTAAGCCACAAACAACATAATTTTAAAAACACGACTGCGAATCGAAAACTTGACGATTATAAATAATATTACCTTGACGCGAACAACGGCGTGATTCCGAATAATAGGACAATATTAAAATCTGCAGTGCAGCTTGTGGTTTAAACGTACGCAAAACTAAACGCGGTACTAATATAATCAAACAGCGGAACAAAACCAATAGAGCAACGAAGACGTTAAGTATGTCTTAACGGGCGAAAAAGGTGATTCGTACACTGTTCTCAAAGCGAAAAAATGAACATGCAATCGTAATTGAATTTAAGACCTGAAATATGTTTATAAAACATCGAAACGTGCCGGAAAAAAATGAATACATAAAGAAAACCGAAATCTAACGCGAAAATAATGGGACATGTGTAAATATAATGAAACGTTCGAGTATGTGCGAGCGAACGTGTTTGGTCGAACCGTATAGTAGTGTTTCGCGGTCGACATACGCAATCGCAAAAGTACGTGTACCGAGGGCTGTATTTATAATTTAGGCGCCCCGGGGCACCTATAAAATTTCGCCCCTCCATTTTGGTGGTTGAAGAGGGGGGTTAGATGAAGAAAAAAATGCATCATATTATTGTTTTATCGTTTTGAATTGCACAAAATACAAGTGCAGTGGTTAACAACAATTTTAAAATGCGTGCTGCATTCAGGCTTCTGCGTATTGTGTAATGTCATTATCTGTTAAACCAAGGAATCCTTCAGCGCGCGTTTAAAAATAGATTTCAGAGAATATCCTATAATAAACTTCAGCTGAATTTCCACCGATAAATCGACAATACAAAATACAATATAAAGAAGAAAAAAACATTTAATACAATCGTAATAATTCAAAATTGGCTAAATACAAAGGAGAAGTTAATAACTATTTGCCAACCAAAAAATTTCACAAGGGAGAGGGCAATTGCCCCCCCCCCCCACCTATATACGACCCTGCGTGTACCGTACACGTGCGTATTGTACGACCGAACGGAACGGTACATGGTCGCGTGATCGCGTCTACGAGAATTCGAACGCTCAACGGGTCACACGCGAACGTTTTTTCCGCGGCAGTCACCGGTCCCGCGTACAAGCCGAACAATCGCTGCCGCCGCGGTGCTCCGCGAGTCGGTGTTCGACGGTCAAGTGCGGCGATTATTTTCACTCGAGCCGCTGGTCGTTTCCCATCGGCGGTGGTCGGCAAACGTGACGCCACGGGTAAAAGGGATTGTTATCGCGCTCGTTAAGTGCTCGACGGCTTCGAACGATTAGGCAAACGAACGCGAACGCGCAGGGAGTGGCGAGTGCGCCGCACCCTTTGCATCGCGACGCGCACCGCGAATATATTGAACCGCGTCCGCGCCGTGCCGAATATGGCGTCGAAGAAATCCGTACGGGTCGTCCGGTTTTTCTGCAACATGTCGGGTCGAGTCGACCGCAACCCGGATCAAGTCGGTACGGATCGCAAAGAATAGGAATCGACAACAGAATAATGTGGACGTGTCCACCAATGCTGCTCGACTTTTAAGCTACCGCTAATGTTATCGCGTAACTCGTGGACTACAAAAACTGGTACAATCTATAAACATGTATTCTATTTATTACATCTTAGCCGTGCAACTGTATTCGACGATTAAGTGCATCGGGTTTCAGTTCCTCGTTGGTCGTCGATTCTTCGAAATGTATCGTGATCAGAGTTATTGCGGATCCAACCGATCCGCAGTGCAAGAATACCAACTGGACTTATTTCTATTTCTTGTATCAATCGTATTCGATTACAATTGCGTTCACGTGTGTTAGTACTACACGCTAATGGCAAAAAGAAAAAAAAAAAAAGAAAAGCGTTCGATAAGCCACACCGGACAACTTGTCGGCGGTGCACACTTGTGTCGGTCGACTGGTCCACACATGTTTATGTTTGTTTTAAGACAAGTCGAAAGTTGAACGCGTCGATCGACACACCGTTCGGGGCCGCTGTGCGACGGGGCTTTACGTACACGAAAACCGTACGGCAACTGTGTGTTCGGGGACACGTGTCGCGTGGTCGAGTTGAGTTTTCAGAACGTCTCCTTCGGAAACCACGCGCAACATAAACAGTGCACGGTTGTGGCGCACGTGCCGCCACCGGAAAACAGCGTCGGGGGAAGGGGGTGACGACCTGATGAACAGCTCTTAACACCCCCCCCTCCCCCGTTTTAACGTGCTCCGCGTCGTGGTTGCGTTGAAGGAACGTGCGCGTCGAAGCCCTTTCTACAACCGGATCCATCCTCACGACCGTCCCACCCCGCGCCCCGGTTCTCAGGATAAAAAAATAAAAATGAACCCGACCCTCTACGCCGATGTACTCGCGAAACCGAACCGACTATCGGATCGCGTACTCGGCGACGAGATGACACGCAAGAAATCGTTATGTATGCGCTACACGTTTCAGGACCGATTTTTTTACGGCGTTCTTGATAAACAATAAGATTGTATACACACACATACACACATATACATATTTTTACAAAGCAAAAAACATAGAAAATACAAAAATTATAAATAATATTGTGATAACGTATATGATAATGTAACGATGGTATTACAAACTAACCTAACCTAACCTACAAGTATACGTGTATAAACTGTAATTAAATCACTGCTGAGTAACATGTGGGTAACTATTAAAAATAAAATGTTCCATTCCCTTAATCGGACCGTTTTCAAATGTAAAACATTTAATTATTATTGTTTAATACGTTTCGATTTCGATAGTTATGGAAACGAATTAATTTTATTCTTGGCATTTATCTTTGAGCAATGAAGCTGCGCCGGTGCAAAAGGATTGCGCACTTTTTACATTTTTATATTTGTGTAAACACAACACCATCGCGCACCAACAAATTTTTTATATTATTAGATTTAAAGGAATTAACATTTGCCATATAATGTATTTAGTGTAGTATATTTTAGTAGTATAATGTAATACTTGTGTAGCAGAAAATATTGATTGTGCATCAAACAAGAAATAAGTTATAACAAAACTAAGTTAATAAATTTCAAAAATTTTCCAAACATTAGTAATAACGTATAACAGTCAAAAATATACTACGGCTAAAAAACTACGGGTTTGTATGTATTATTTTATCAAAACATCCGTTCTAACGATTTTGAATTTAATGATTATATTATAAACAATTATATGTTATCTAATGTCACTTTTCCACCGATTTTATGGGCAACTGATCCTTCAACGGAGACAAGAATGACCAATGGGCCAAAATCTTTTCATCGCCAATATAATACGCACATTTATACATCACATCTAACTGTTCAACAAGTTATACATATTTTATCGCGTATCCAAAGCGTATATTTTTTACATTACATGAAAAAATCCATAGTGTAAAAAAAAACCGAATACCAAGAAGCCTCGTAAAGAACAAGAAGAAAATAGTACTTTTAGAATTAATACTTTGAATAAATATAAAAAAAGTAAAATTTCATTTTTATTATTATAAATATTTTATATTAAATAGGACATTTTTTAATTTTTTTTAATCCAACATTATAAAATATTTGTTTGTGCGCAATCGTGTAACGCCCAGCCGTGGTGCCCCACTGAGTGGATATGTTCTACTATGTTTTTGTGTAGACCGACGCTTTTTTATATTCTAATAAATTTAATACTATGACATAATTTTCAACGCAATAAAATAATTTATTTTACCTTTTTTTTTCTATTTTTTTAAAATGTATTTTTAGACTCTGCAAATATACATTCTTACAATGAGCAAAACTGATATGAGTAGTGGTCGAATTGTAGTCCTGATTAAAGAATTCATCCAATGATAACTTCATGATAGTAGATAACTTTTAATCAATTAAAAGGTCCCGGCACCATGTGCGTTTTAAACGATTTCTGGGATCAACTGGAATTAAAATAAAAATAAGTCGCACAAAAATAAAATCCATAAATACTGATAAGAATTTAATTCGAATCCGCGGATTTGGATATCGGGATATTTAGAAAATTTAACGTACATGTGGGGGTGCTGGGGACATGTACGTGAAAATTTAGTTCTTCAGATTTCATGCCCATCCTCAATCAAAATTGCGCATTATTAAGTCGAACGATAACAATATTGTCAAAAAAACTCATTTTTTTTAAAAAAGTATAAAATTAACCGAAGAATTTAATTTTCATCTGCGTGTAATAATTTTAAAATAAATAATAATAAAATCATATTTTGAACACGTAATAGAATGATTGGTGGATGTAGTTTTTTCAAAACGCTTTCCGGAACCCCCGGAAACCAGTTGGAAGTTCATGGATAATCTTAACACATATTATTAATAACTAGCTATTAATAACTAATAGTTAGTCATGGTTATAATTAATAAAATAAAAAAAAATCACTGCACATAAATGTGTGCATAAGACGCATTCGCATTAATAGCAGATTGGTTAACATATTCCTAGGAGATTTTCGCGTCAACACCGAACGGAAGTACCCACGCATATACGCGCTCGGTTTAACCACACATTAAACTTTCTCGTAGCAGTGACACTACGCAATTTACATTATAACATAAAACGTAGTCATCAATATTGGTCTGACGTCCCACTGCAGTCGCCAGTCGGCCGATACAATATTATGCATATTAACATGTATATTTCACGTCGAACAGCAGCACCACATGAACGTATTCCACTACACACTAGTGACGTATTTGAGGGATGGGCAATAGGAACATTTGACCTCCCTTGAGACTTTTGTTTTTTTTTTTACTGTTTTATCAAAGTTGGAAGAATAAATTTACTTCCATTATTTTTATAATTACACGTGTATCATGCGTTCCTTCCAAATACAGTAACCAATTTTGTAATTACAATAAAAATCGTTTGTAACATCAATACCACGTTTTGTGTTATGATCGTGGTTTATATATAAATAATAAAGAAGAATATATTATCCATATAGTTATAATCAATAATCAATTTTCTGTGTTAATGATTTATTTTCATTATACTTTATAGTTTATAGTTGATTATGTTGTTTGAGTTTCGTATCGATTAATAAATTTTATGTTTCTATAACAGTAAAAGTTTTGACGTTAATATAACGTACATCACCCCAGCCCAACCTATGTTTTTTGTTAGATAACGGAAAAACCAAGATCGTACAAATTCTGAAAATGGTCGTACAAATTCATACAAATTACGTACTAAATCTTGATGAAGTAAATTTTCAAAAATTCCAATAAAGTTGGGCTGGGGTAATGTACGTGTTAATATGTCAAAATCAAATTAACAGATTTTGCGCAAACCCTGAAAAATTATCACAAACATGCCACTGCTATATGTATTGTGCAGTTCACCGCGATCACCGATCGCCTAGCATCGTATTACGCGCGTGTACGTACGTACGGTTAAGCAGTGTACGTAACGTAGGTAGATCCGCAGACGGGTAAAATAACGTGTAGCCGTAGCGACCGGAAACTATGTGGAAATCATCACGTTTAATGCCCACCACATCCTATTTGCCGGTTTCGCGCACGACCGCTGCCCACCCGCCGCGTACGCGAATAACGTGTACCTACATAACATATGTATAGTACATACATTGGTGTAATTTATATTGAATCGGTCATCCGGGCAGTTTAAAACCAAACAAACAAGACTGCGTCTAGCTCGCGAAATGAAACTGCAAAATGTCTATAAGAGGGGAAGGTCAACAATTTTGCGTCCTTGTATCATTTTCCATATTTATTTCCTTTCGGATACTTGTCACATACAGAGTCTGTAAAGGGCACTATTTGACACTATTTTTCGTTTAATTTTATGTCTATAACAAATAGATCAAATATTTAACTTTAAGATAACCGTTTTCAGCGAACATAAAGTTTAACATAACAGCAGGATATCTGTAAATAAATTATTTAAATATAATAATCAAAATCATAAATCAATGTGTTTTCGAATCACGGTAGATTTATTTTATGTGCGTAAGCTATAAGTATGTCTTTGATACTCGGTAAAAAAAAATAAAAAAAAATATTGTCCACGAGTTTGGAGGAGGGGTCTGGGCCAGAGTAAATTTAACGGGAGGTCTGGCTCATCCAGACCTTCCCCTGGCTACGTGTCTGTCGCGAAAACGATGCACGGGCTGTAATATGGATTAGGTTAGGTCGGGCGTTGTGCACGAGTGCACGATGTATAATATGTGCACGCATATTTGTGCGCTCTATATGATTCGGATTCGTGGCGTGCGCACACGATGAATATTTATTATATTTCATTATTACATGTGCGTGCGCAGGTCGCCGCGGCGTGTACGAGGGCGTCCGAAAGCGCGTAAAAATAAGTGTCAGGAGAAGATGGAAAAGAAGTATAAATAAAAATAAAAAAAAAATGTAAAAATTAAAAATTCACGGTGGGGTCCCGTCTAGACGTTATATACATACGGCGATGAATGAGTTGAACGTACGGTACGCAGCAGCAGCCGCCGCCGTTAATGAAACGGTCACCAGAAATAGAGCGACTCTGGCGGACAAACGGTCATATTTGGCATTTGTACAGACAGACAGTCGCGCAGACAACGCGGGCAACAGAAGGAGGCGTCGGTAAAGGAGGAACAGAAGGAGAGGGAGAAATAAAAAATATAAAGAGAGAGAAAATGAGAGAGAGCGGGCGACGGAGTGTGAGCGAATGAGGAGAGCAAGTATCGGTTCAGCAGACGGAACGCCAACGGAAATAGACGACGGACGCGCGCACGCACGTCACGGATCGCGATACGTGCTGTACCGGGCGGCGCAGACACAATAAGAATTCTTTTAAAGGTCTCTCACCGGTCCGCGTGAACCGCTGCCCACGTCACGCGTTATATCCTCCGCCGGGTTCCGGTCCCTAATGCGACGACGACGGATTGGCATTTTTCGATTTCGGACACGACCCGCCGACGTATAACCTCTTCCGCCCCTTCGGACATCGTGTCTTCCCGTTCCGCGACCGCTGGAAGAATTCCGAAGCGTCCCGCCGCCATCCTCGAATCTCCCGAGCCCTTTCGACATTTACATTCTATTTTTACACCAGCACCGCACACATTATACAGTCACGGTTGTCGCCGGTGCAGCTCATACGTGCTCTCGAGCGAGTGTTTATCGCGCGAACGCGGGCTGCATAATTCCGCTGCATGTGCACCGTAACCGAACTTCGTATTCGAACAGTACACAAATTGTTCAGTGTTTGGAAAATCAACCTGTTACGATCTGACTTATACCGTAAAATAATAATATATTAAAAAAAAAACCTCCCGTTAGATAGTAATTATTTGCGCACTTCGGTACTGCTGACTCACGGTACGCTTTCAGAGACCCTCGTAATCCAGTTATACAGGGAGTAGAATTATAGTTGTGATGAGCCGACGAGTATTGTTCGATAGGCCTACGTGCATTAAAAACCTAATTTGTATTAACAATCCACCTCCTTCCTACGTAAATACGTGGCTTACAGCTGCAGCTAAAAAATGGTGTCCATATGGAGTCTTCAACTCACGACCCACCATTTTTAATTTCGAAGCCCGCCAACATTTTTTAAACATAGCAAGCATTTTTCCATTTACATTTCTTCGGAAAACTTAATTTGACAGTAATAAGCTTATATAAAAATAAAAACAGAATTCTTGTTTGAAATACGTGTTTTTAATAGGAATGCAGCCCGAGAGATGTTTTAAAAAAAAATTAAGAGGAAGCCCGTTATCAAAGAAAGCTTAAGACTTTAAGAATATGTACGCGAATGGTCGATGTGATAAAATCACGCTACTAAAATCCACGAATGTTGGTAGAAAGTTTATTATAATGTACATTTGAATAAGAACAATCTTACAAGTGTACTGCGTTCAACATTATGTTCGATGCGTTGTTTTTTCAATAGTATAATTACTATGAAAATATGAATAACACCTAAAATAACCATAGGAAATCTTACTACAAAAATAATAGATTAAATGTTTTTATTCGTTTACTCTAACAATTAAATGAGTAAAAATTGTATTCCGATTTCAAAGCTACACTGATATGAATTATGAATCTATGGCTTACTCATGAAGTCAGAACCACAATCGGTCGTGTCTCAAGGGATCTTTGAAATACGCTGGCCGTCGACTATTTTTCCGTTCGACTACGTTTTCACACGTTGCACGTATTATTGTAGTATTACCGTTGATCGGTGCACTGCAGACAATGTACAACTACGTGAACCAGCGCTGAAAGTCTAGTTTCGTAGTCCACTGATTTTGTAGGTCTCTGGAACGCGACGGATGCACTATATCGTCGACGATAAGATCATCACGGAGATTATCGTTGCATTGTTCCGCATAAAACGAAACAAAACTTTTTTTATTTATTACCGAGCGATTCGACTTCACCTGTTCGTACGGCGGCAAAGCAACGCTGTACCTATACGTATACGTACACCTATCTGTATGAATTGTAATATGCATACAATTTTACAAAATTGTTGTTCTATCTCCAGAGATCTTTGTTCGGAGAGTACGGTGAACAAATAAATTGAAACGCTTGAATTGGTCGCTTACAGTGTTTCCCGGAGCCACGCCCGTTCCTGTAAAAACACACACACACACACACTAGTGCGTTGTACAATATAATATAGCATAATATAAAGTACGCGTAAGCCGGCAAAGCGGCGAGGGAAAACTTCATAAAAAAAAAAAAAAAACTGTACATTATATTAAATACGGTTTAGAATGGAAAAAATAAAAACGCGGAATACGTGCACGCCGTTTCAGATCAATAATTTCTAGTCGGGTATCAGATAATATATATTATATACACAGCGCACATTTTTCGCGTGTATGGAGTGAGCGCACGTCGATTCCGGCCGGTGACGATGGTTGTTCGAGAGAAATAATGGAAAATGTATGTCCCATCGACGGCGACGTGTATAAAGCGATATGTACGGTTCCGACGGACATAGTGTATGTGTGTGTGTACGCGCGCGCACGCGTATGTGTGACTCAATTTGCCGATGTGTAACAGCGTCTATAAACGTTATCGTGTGCAGGATTTCGTGGACAAATCGTCCTCGTCGCACGCAATATTTTTCTGTTGTAAAAATAAATGAAAAACAAATAAATAAATAAAAAGTCAAGGTTTTCGGAGCGGGTTGGTTCCGATCGAAGCGTATGTAGGGCAGAAAACTTTAAATTTCTAAGTGTAAATAAATAAATCGTCGCTCCGGACGTAAGTTGGGCGTTTAATTTTTCGTTTTTTTCTCCCCGCTGACAACATATCATTATAACATTAAATTGTCCAATTTTAATAATCCGCGATTGGCCGGCGCGGTCTAATAGTTCAGGCGCGGACGACTGATTTTGTGACTCATGTATCTTCGCCATTCAAATAGAATACAGAAATACACTTACATTACATTTAAAGCCTAAAATATGTATTGACCGCGACCGATTGCAGTGTACATACATTGACTCCCGTCAAGTTCATAATCTGTCCACGGAGACAGATGCATATAATTCATTTCCGACCTACATCGAAGATAAAATAATTAGAGCCGATTTTCACGTCTTAACAAGAATATGTGTTTTTCGTTGTTCGCGACACGTACTAAAAAGTAGCTAAAAATCATAAAATAAATTACTTCTCAATATATAAGTATAAAAATATTATCAAAATAAAAAACTCTAATGAAATGGTATACCTATAATAAATTTTGAATTCTGTTTCTTATTTTTTAATCTTGAACCGAAAATGGCTTTATTCGTAATTCTGCTTCTTTAACTGTTGAATTAATGATGAATTCGATTCAGAAACAATTGATTCACGTATGATGTATGAATGATTACTGTTTGAAAAATAAAAATGTTACAAATAATGTCAAGTGACATAATATTAATTTATCAAAAAAACGTGTAAAATGTTTTTCGACGAGTAACTACCAACTCAGAAAATCTAAAATTTATTTATCCTACTCGTCTTGAGTATAAAAGTTCACTAGTATAATATCGTGTGTTCCTTTTCTGATCTAATGAGATACGTAGTACAATTTCACTGGGAATCAAGAACGTGCTGGATTACTAGACGTTTTGGCCTATCACATTACAGTGATGTTGCATGTAGTTTATATCAAACAAAACCTAGCTACCGTATCTATACACATAAACGTGTATTCTTCATATACATATTACAATATTACGTTTCAGCGTACATTTGTCACTTTTATCGGTAGGAGTATGCAGCTCGTACTTCGTTGCCCGAAGTTCACTACTTTTAGAGTAACGATTTCCGCTGCGATTTCCCCAAAGTTATTACGTCTGCTTAATGGTTATATTAATCACTGTGATATTATACACTTACTCATACAATAAACTATTCATATATATATATATATATATATATATACATATAATATGCACGTGTGTTAATAATACCATAAAACCTTTAATTATTTCCCGTATCCGTTTCGAGACAATTGCGAGACTTTGCAAACGATTTCACATGCACAAAAACGTCATTACACGCACGTACACGCACACGCACACACATGCACACACACGCACACATGCATACACACACACGTGCGACAGGCCACCTTAAAAGCTGTATACTTATATATGTATATGTATAGTAAACGTCCCATTTTGTCGTGTAATAAACCACAATTCGTCTTGCACTTTAATGTCTGGAAGCGGTTTCGAGATAAGTGTTTCCGAAAACTTTGCCTTTTCCAGTTGAATAAAGTTCGAACTGTATTATATAGTCGTGCGGATTTCGTTCGTTTCCGACATTCAGCTCGCGTTGAAGCTGGTTTCCTAGATTTATACACGTATACATAAAATTTACCTTAACATACCGTCTACGTACACAATTTATAACTACAACCGTTGCGCATATAGGCGTATACGCATTCACCCAAACATATGATTTGGTCTACTTGAATTTAAATACGTATAAAAATGATATAAAAATAATTTTGACATTTATAGAGAATTTACCGCCTACGATGTATAGAATAACGTAAAAAAAGCGTTGTTCAGTGCCTTATATTAAAAAAAATGTTCTGTGCGGACCAGAGCACCTATAAACGTATAAGTAATTTTGAACGCGTTAGGTCAACAGCAATTTCGATGGGTCTCCCGAATGTAAGATCAGCTTAGTGAACCCGTTCCCTCTTCTCATTTCACGCGTAATACTACGTTTGCAATATATATATATATGCATATCAATATTTATTTATTAAATTGTACACAAGAATGTACTTAAACTATACAGAATAGAACACAATTATAATAATATTTGTTATTTAGTTGTGTACACACGCAAACAACTGTTGATAAAAAAAAAAAATTAAAAAATACACCAACAAATTGCTCGAGCTATCGTGAAACTATATTTTCATCAGCTCTTCTACAACTCACTCGTGGAACAGCAACTACTAATTTCGCTACTCAACGAGTATTACACGAGGAAATAGGAATTATATTTGAGACGTGGATGATCGCGATACACACAGTTGTTCTAGTCATGAAAGATTTTTACGACTGTCGGATGAAAACAAACCACTTCCTCCGGTTCCACGTACCGCATCACAGGCGGCTTAGTTATCGTACGAAAGATCAACGACTTATCTAGCAACGGTATTTATTATAGTTTTAGTTTTATCTTCCTTATCACGTTAATCGTTTTAACGTATTTACAATGCCGGACCGTAGTTCTAACGATTTCGTACACCTGTCAACACACCTGCCTCGTCCAGTGGGATTCTTACGGAGTTCGGACGTGACTGCGTGAACAATGCAATTAGATAACGACAAACGTGTGCACGGGTTCGGGGTACGGGGAACGGCAGAACTCGCAGAACATGCCGGATCCTCGCCCAGGTGGTCCGGGACGAGATTTGATTAGGTACCGAAAGATTATTGCTCGCGATGTCGTTCGATCCGAACGTACGTCAAACGTCAGCAATCGCGAATCTGTTTGCGCCCCGAAGGCGTCCGTTCGAGTGGAAATAATTCGGACACGATTGCTTACGATAGTCTTACGATTACGTACCGCGTAACATTAAACGAATAACAATAAAAGCGATGTGTTTCCTCCGACTAGTGCTGGCTCGTGCGTTCAACCCTCGGGCCTCGTGCTGAACGTGTCGAGGACACGGAACGATATTCGTTCGCACGGCTGTCGCGTTAATCGACTGCAGATCGCAAATGGGTTTATGTTCGCATCAATGAACCGAATGACACGGTTCTGAAGTCGCTGTTGTAACGGGTACGATTCGTAGTGGTTTTAGAACGTAGTTGCAGTCTTCCGTAGGAGTGTCTGCTTTGTCGTTACCGATCGGATCGTTGTTTGTAATGCACGTAAACCAGCGATAACGTCTCGAGTGCTATTCACCGGCGCTGTACCACGATCATACGGGGATTTGTTAAGATCTTAAAACCATGTCCGTAAAGGATAGCGTATAAACGAATAAATGACCGTTTCAAGACGTTTCCGCAGTCCGTTCACAAATGGAGGGGGGCACGTGGCTCCCCCCGGATCCGTCAATGCGCACGGGATCGGCCCAAGAGCAGGAGCCGTGGCGCGTCGCGGTGCGGTCGGATTAGCGTTCGCTTTGTTGTGGCAGCTTTGGATTTCCCGTCGACGCGTTTCAACGCGACCGCACGTCAACTCTCGTTCGTCCGTGCGTATCCGTCCGCAGGAATACGAATTAAAAATCCGCAATCATCAAGACCCGCAGACGTGCATTACGAAAAGTTATAATTATACGCGTGCGCGTATGTGCGATGTGCTCTGGTGCGTGTTTCAATAAAAAAAAAAAAAAAAACATGAAAAATGTACATCTCTTGTTGCAGTCCATGTACATAGTTGTAACGTCGTCTCGCTTCACCTCCGTCGCGTTTTCGATGTTTCGTTTTTAAACGCGTTTTTCGCACGGCCCCGGTGGTATTCGTGCGATTCCGAACCGAAACCTTTGCCGTGTTCTCACGCGACGACCTTTGTGCGCACGTCCAACATTACCGTGCAATACACGGCAGGCGCGGATCCAGCCTACCTTAACGGGGGAGGCGGATTATAAATAATATCGCAATAATATTGTTATTATCGACACTTCATATGTTTATGTTATAAAAATAAAAGACGAAAATTTTTGACAATAACAATTAACAATACATTAGAATGGTATAACACAAAATAATGTAATTTAATAGTACAACAAATTAGATACAACACATTTTGATACGGCTGACGGGGGGGGGAGGTCGCCCCTACCGCCCCCCCTGGATCCGCGACTGATACACGGCCACTGTTGGACACGCGGCGCGCAGTGACGTTGATCGGCTCGCGCAGCAAAATGCCCTGTGCAAATTAACCGCACCCGCCCGCTCTTCCCCCGTCCTCGGTCTTACGGTTTAATCATTTTCTCGTCGTTCACTCGTATTGATTGTATAATTGCATTTATTCAAATCGTTTTTCATATTATGTAAAACGGACGTTTTGCGCGAAACGGAAAAAATTACCAATCATTTTTCATTTCTACGGCTCCGGCGGCCACGATTTCATTTCGTCCGCAGACTTTTCCCGCAAAACATTCGACGCTTTTGTATCGAATGAATTTAAAAAAGTATTTATTTAGAATAAAAAAAAAAAAAAAAAAAAACATGACCCCAATTACTTCTTATTCACCGCACAGTATAAATTGCATACAATTTATTCACCGTTCGGGGTAACATTAGTTTTATATGAAAATTATTACAAACCGTGTTTGAAGCGTAAAATTAATAAAATCGATTTTAATTTACGTGTACGCAAATAATCATGTAGAAATCGAATGCAAAAATAATTAATACGTTGGTGCAAGTTTTCGTTGAAATATTACAGCATAGTAGCACGTGGAGAGAAAAACGTTTTCTGTTCGTACCGTTTGCGGAATTACGTATACGCCCCGAGCAATTTTTATTGGGTCACCGGTGACACTTGACTCAATAAAAGCATTCGTCAATTATACATTGGTTCGTTACGGTCAATTCATAGCTTAGACAATCATAACGGACAATCGGGACCTTGGTTCTTTTCGATTGCAGTAAAGGAAAACCCATAAAGGAATCCCAGGACGATTGCGTTTTACACTCGAAAAACCGAATAAACACGAATTTGTAGTATGCAAATTACGTTGAGAAACAGTGTGGGCAACTTTAATGAGACACGAATAGAATTCGAATTTTCGAGTATTAGACTAAACCTTCGTGGGATGACATAAAAGGAATAATGTCTTACGATAGTACTATTACGTCCTGAGACTTATTTCATTCGTATCCGTACAGTAAGTATGCCATAGCGATGTACCCGATGTGAAATGCAAACATAAAATGAAAATAAATGTATTCCAACTAATCGATTGAAAATATTACGTAATAGTAAGTAAATAATATGAATAGAATGCGAAGGAAAATAAATGCGATGTCTGTCGAGATTTTTATACATTAATCAAACGGTTTTCAAATGCGACTTGCACGTGCTTGTCGTGTTTCTCCACTCGAATAGCAGTACACACGGATGAATGAGTTTCTGCAGCTATACATTTTAAACGTACAGGTCAATAATTCATCGCGATTGAAGTTTCATATTTTATCCGAAAACACAAAAACAACACGGTTAAACGGAAATCAGACGAATCCGTCTGCAGATACTTAAATTTAATGCACATTAGGTAGTTCCGACGTGAAATCGATGGTGAATTTAGAACGACGGAATAGCGCATGCCTAAGAACATTCGAATGGAACATTGTGATTTTTATTTTCATCGTTTTATGTAGCAGATATCCTATGGACGAATACAAAATACTTTTGCTTACGTGTATAGTATACCCTGTACTTATAGCTTTAAATAATGCGCTCAGTACATCAATATTCAATCATGGTTTACATTGCGACGGGAATCCCAACCGAATTATTATAAAAGTTTTCGCACAAAATCCCGCTTTTGAAGTCAAAAACAATATAAACACAACTATATCCAAATCGGACTACTTTGAATTGAAAATTTAGTAAAATAATCAAAATACTTTTCCACTAACACTTGCGCTCGAAACGATAGTTGATAACGAATAACGCTCGTATAATGACGTATTTATTCAGACCTTACGGTCACAATACCCTTACATCGTGTATTATAATCATGTGAATTTTAACCACCTTTTAACGCGTTGCAAAAATACCAAACCCTACATTTTTAGTCCTAAGAATCAGAACGCTTACATAAAATACAATAAAGTTTTATTGTTAAGAAACAAGTAACTTTGTGGGTATTAAAATCATTTTAACAATACCTTGTTGGGATAAATAGAAAACAACGTTCGGCTCGTGGTTTACTAGTTACTAGAGCTGGGTCGATACCGATACCCGTTATTAATAGCGGCCGATATTGGTACCATCGATGTATGATATATATATACATGATATATCGAATGTCGATTTTTTTTCGAACGGATAGTAAAACCGATATAATAGAGTTTTATATGTGTATATATATACATAAGATACAGTTCATATTCGAAATACGTCAAAATTAGTTTTACATACCTAATCAGGACTTCAATATTGATACTAGTTTTAAAATACAATTTTAAAATTTGTAATAAAATCCAATTTGAATTTAGTATAATTTTTATCATTCGTTTACACGTGGCAAACTATTGTGACACTTATCAATCATATCAATTTTTTTTTATAAAAAAATTATATAAATAATATATATATAAATTTTTTTTTCACATGACAGCGATTAATTCTACATGACTTATGAAGCTTGATACTGAGTCATTTTATATTAGGTAACTCTTTTGTTTGGTATATTGTACGATGGTCGATATTTGATCGCCGACCGGTCAGAGTTATCTTAATTTATTATCATAAATTATGCCACGATAAATACCATATGAATCCGAAATGTCACCTTGTCAAAACAAATAGTAAAAATAACACTTATTTTCGATTTGATTTTATTACAAAATTGTATTTTATAACTAGTATCAACACTGAAGTCCTAGTAATTCTAGATTTAACTAATCAAAATCAGTTTTGATGAACTTTGGGTTTTAACTGTAACATACATATATATATATATATATATAACTTTTTGATTTGGTGTTAAATTATTGGCGACCTCTTCAGGTATGCGCACCACTGGTATAAACAACACTGGTATACTTAATACCATTTGTGTACGTTTGTCAGACAACCGAGGGAAATACGATACGTACATTTATAATACGACACTAATGGTAATCAGCAATAAGTCGTTCAGACGAACTTTAGCATACGCCCTTAAAATACACGCAAAGCTGGCCCTCTACTCGTACTGCATGTATAGTATAATTGTATGCTGTAGCGTTTCTACATGAGGAATCAGAGAGAGTGCAATCACACTGATGCCCCAGATGCTCAGAAGACATGTAGATGATTTCGTTTATTTTATAATAACCTAACCAGCTCGTGGTGTTCTGTAGAGCTCTGCATGGGCTGATTTTTTTTTAATAAGTTCAACCCGATCCATATGCTTATATGGAAAATCCGGCCTGTTAAAGCTTTCCAATGTTCTAATTTTCTCAAAATCTAATGCTCTTTTAAGTTAAAATTGTATAATGAAGCTCACCCAGCCCTGACTGTTCTAATAAAAAACACCAGCTCAATAATAAATCCAGGTACACGATTTTCGACCCATTAAGGCCCACCATTATACAAGTTTTTGAAATCTGAGTCCATATAAAATTAATTAAAAAACAAAGCCCACTCAGACTCGTACAACCATGCAACTAAGCGGCTCTTCCCAGCAAATGTACCAATGGATTAACCCGGCTTATGCAGCGCTCTTGTGCCCGGTCAAAGTCAATGTCTCACGCGTATCAGCTAATAGCCGGTAGTTTTTCATCGTCTAAGGCAGCGTTTTTTAACTTTTTTATCGTCGCGACCAATAAAATAGGTAAAAAATAAAATCACTTACCTCACAACTCCCCCTTTTTATAATACAAGCTAAATTAACCTTAATCTGTTTTACCGGTCACAAATGATATTGTATAATTAACTATAAACCAAAAAAAAAAAAAAAAACAATAAGAGTTTTTGAATTGCTAAATTAATGAAATATTTATAGTTCATGGTGTATTTCTGTACCCCGGAGGTAAAGGGCACCATGTCTCAAAATATTAAATTTACGAGGTAAACAAAGTAAACATAATGTTTTTTACCTCAAAAGAAAATGGATATGGTTTTATTTTCCATCTCCTTATTTTCGATACTTTTGATAACTGGACATAACAGCGAAATATTTACAACAAGAACATGAAGCTAACGGAATTTCTTCAAAAATGGACATGGTGTCCTTTACCTCCGGGGTACAGATTTGTACTATGATAAAACTTTTTCTTTTTTATCATTATGGTTAGGTATATAATATTTTTAAAATGTAAACAATTGGTTGTTTTTCAACATCAGCGTTTAGTTATTTCTGATGGATGAGACCTAGGGACGTCGCAACTCCTAGGTTTCAGTCAGTTCGGATAGGCTTAGAGACTGTTTAAAGACGGAATTCCGATGGCGATCTCACGGGATATTAAAACAGACGGTAATCGCACGGTACTCTATGAAGGGCATTTAGGATTTTGGCGATAACACATTTAGGTGAAGGTAGATGGAATTCGGTTTCTTGTTCGGAAAAATACCGCAAAACCGACAAACCCATGAGACCATTAATGCGAAACATATACACAACACCGAAAAAGTTATGGTTATAATCGGGGTAAATTTGAGAAAACGCCACCGAAATTTGTTCACGAGGAACTCCCGAATCGATACCTGTGTAATGACTGAGGATGGCGCACTTGTAACTTGTACGCGAGACGCAATTGGGGCGTCCCCCGATTATCATCGATTGCATTGTGGACGCATTTGCACAGATACTACATCGTTTTGATTGGCGGACATATATACGATTTATAAAAAAACACTGTTGTTCAGATAACATTTTACAGGTATTGAGAGATAAACTTTTGATCGAGTTGAATGTACTGAAATACCTAGTTCCACCCGTACGAGTGTCTTATTATAATAATTACTAAAATTTAAAGACCCGCGATGAGCAAAAAACACCGAAACGTCGTCGACTACTGTGCATTGCTGAAATCCGTGCGTTTACCGTAAAACGCGCTTTCGGTGCGTTTAAATTATTTACCAAATCCGCCGGATCACATAATCCTCATATGATGTATAACCGTACTAAGTTTACGTGCGTCTCCATCGGCTATTACCTGCTTAAACAGCACTTAGCTACTTCGTATTAATAACGATAACAGCGATACGTAGTGTACGAGTAAATACATATCTTGTAGCGGTTGGTCAAAAACTTTTTACTCGTTAACGATGTGCACGTTCCGTAATATCCGATAAAACGACGTCATATTAAACATTACCATTATTAGTATTATTATTATATTTTAAAATTACGATTTTCCATTAAATTCACCTATAATTTTCTTTTATAAATTATAATATCGAATCCGATTAAACTCAGTGATTCGACATGCGTAAGCGTGCGGACGGTACGTCCGCAATGAAATTTAATAATAATCTCCAGCAAATATTAAAAATTCAAATCGAGCTACAAAGCAATTAACACAGACATTTTTCGTGATTATGTCTGCGAGATAACCTGTGTCAGACATGCAATACGTAAAATTATGAGTCTTTTCGTTTTTATCGTGTTGTATATAACATTATTTTGTAAGAATATAACATTATTTTGTAGGAAACGATAAACTGCAATTTTATAGTATAAATATTCTGACGATCGTAAAGTAAGACTATTGTATTAATCGAATGATTTTAATACCGGATATGTAAAATACAATTTTTACAATTTAGTGATTTACCGAATGCTCAACGTACAGTTTCGTTAGGACATATCCACTAACTGCTATCTTAACACAGTTGACCGTTTTGACGTTTGAAAAGATACGAAATACGAGTAGTTAATACGTTTACATCTTTGTAAGTTTTTATTCGGAATTCTTAAGCGCCAAAAAAATGTTGTGTATTTTCCTATCCGTTAAAAACCGATTGAACAGAATGCGACTAAAACGGACGTCCTAGAAGACGTTTCTTGTTTGCACATTATCATTATCTTTTTATAGGCATCATTACGATATCATAATACGTGTAATAATGTGGTACGTCTGTAGATTTACAATTATGTTGTACAATATATAGACGAAGAATTAAAAAAATCGTTGAGGATATAATACACGTATCGTATTACATCCGCCATCCATAACGGTACACCTTAAATACTTAAATATATACAGTAAGGTCAATAAGGTACACGGTTGGATGATCATGAATCCGTTCACAAAAATTACTGAAAGCACACTTGCTTGACCACGTCCGAACCACGTCTCATCTTGCGCATTTCATAATCTTTAGCACTGTGATTTTCTGGCCAACCTGTATACAGTGCCGAAACCAGGAGAAGGAATTCATGTTCCGACGCGCTACGCGCACTAGTTGGAAATCAAGTATTCAAGTTTTATCTTTTTTGACTAAAATGCTTCTCCAGAGCTACGGTGGACAGACACGACTCTCCCGAGAGTTCAATCAGTCAAACAATATTTGTACAATAGCTGTTCCACTGAAATCGTGTACAACATAAATGCTTATAGGATTCAAGGTTGTAGTCTCTTCCCGTCCGATCCAAAACAAAATATTATCTAAGCTCTTATTTCAGTACTATTCCATTAAAATGTCTCTTAAATCGATCTCATACAGGTTCAAAATAATTTTTTTTTTTTTTGCACGATTCTTGTGTGTAATTAGGCTTTTCGAATCGCATCGTTTGGTGCAACAAAAATTAGGCATGTAAAGTTTATACCGATATTTAAAGTTCAAGGTTATGCGCATGGTTCTCTAGTAATCTAGAAGAACCAAAAGTTTTACAAATATATTTCACTGGCGGATCAGAGAATGAAGTAAAAAAGCGCTTGTCGATTGCACCGGGTACCCATAAACAAATATTGTATGATTTACGAAACGATGGCCGTAACACGTTTGGGCACAAAACGATATTTTTACCTGACATTCGGAAGAACAATTGGGAACACACGTTTAGGTACACTTTTTTCAGACCTCAAAAATCAATACAACGTTTGGGTATTGACGTTTAGTACACATTTTGTAATTTTATAATTTTACATTTTATTTTTTAGAGCCTATTAACATTACCGAGATTGTCATTGTATTTTTTTTTAAACATATTCAAAACGTTATCTGAATCCTCTTTTCTTAAAATATTTCTTATGTTTTTCTTAATATTGCATAACTTTCAATAAGTTTCTTCTTGAATTTTCATCAACGTAATAATAATAAAACAATTTGAATGGTTTGTATAAAATTGACTGTTAAAGTCACGATGAACTGCTTCGAGCTCTTTTATTGTCCCCATCATCATATGATGGACTTTCTGTCCACATATATGGCGTAAAAGAACTATTTTCAACCAGAATAGAATCCGTAAATGTTTCAGCTGCGTGGACAGGTGCATCTGACCTGAGAGGTACCAAACCATTGCCTACCTCATCGGACGATGTACCACTAAGACCGAAAAAACTTTGAAAGCCATTTGTACACATCGATTTTTTCCATGTAATGCTTACATATTACTTTGTCACTTTGTATTCGACAAAACCAGGCTTGACTCAAATGAAAACTTGTATTTTTTGTACCCAAACGTTCGCTGATTTACCAGGTAAAATTATAAAATACCTTTTGAGTGTCCAAATGTTGTGTCTATTAGCACCCAAACGTGTTGGCTTTCAATGTGACCGAACGTTCAGCGCCCGAAACGACGATTGTAATTTTTTGTTTAACATTATTCGTCCAAAGCAACCTAACACCCAATGATAAGCAATTATTTTCACGAGTAGTTCAACTAGTTCTAATAATATTTATGAACACGACGCGTGCCACCGTCGCAACACACGATTCGGCGGTCGCGAATTTTTTCACTCGCCCGGAAACGGTTTTTCGATTTGTATAAGCCCCTGCGGTTTTTAATTTATGCAAATCCCCCCGTGGACGGCCGAGTTTGTCGACGACGGTATGAGTGTACACGCGCGGAATACTCTAATTCGGGTATAAACAAACACGGTACGATGCGCGCTTACCTACAGGGACCGTCGTATATCCCACCGGGCTACGGAATATTTCCGCGTATGTAAAACACAATTTGAATTATCGTTCAAACGAAATCTGTTTAACCAACAGGGCCAAATATACAGTGTAATGCTAATAACATTATTATTATAAGCGCGTGCGTGCACCTTCGAACAGCGGCGCTAGGGTGAAATTCCGTAAGGGCGAGAGTGGGATTTTATGCGTGCGTGCGCGTGTGTGTGTGTGTGCGTGTATGTGTGTGCTCGTGTAAAAACATAGTACAGTACGAAACAACCGAAATATCAAGTCGAGGCATCTTTCCGCGAATATATGCGTGTTGCAGTGCGAGGTGGGTAACATGATTTGTAAAAAAAATATTTTATCGTGGGAAAAAATACGTTGTTCGAATACGGACCGGCAGAGCAACTATACTAATCAACCGCGTGTAGTGCAGTCCGAGAAAAACAGTTGATTAACATTTGGTTAAAATTTAATTTTATATTTTTTAGAGTTTGTAGTCGTACACTCCCTGTGACACTGTTAAAAAAAATTACGTTAGATAATATCGAAATTTACTACGAATGAATCATTAGTAGACCGTATGGGTATGAGAAATTATAGAAATGGTTTCGTGTAGAGAAAAATAAAACCTTCTAATTTTATCGAAATAACTGCAGCGGTCGTTTAATCAAGAGTTTCGTTCAAGTAAAATACAATACGGCATAGGGAAATTTTATCCGCAGGATCTGCCGTGTCCAAAACGAAGGAACGGCCGCAAGATTTCACGCTATCGCAGACTCGAATGAAATCGATACACAGAATGATCCACATAGATGCCTTATTACGTGCGTGTGTTTATGTTTATGTAAGAGTGTAGTGATTGATGGTAATACGAGGCCGTATACGAAACGTATAGATGTGCGCGTACAAATATTATTATAACGTATACGTATAGAAGACATTATTAATTAGTTAGGTGTTACTGGAAAAAATCTCCGTGCGGATTCGGTTCGACTCTTCAGGTAGAGGATAAGATTATCGACAAAGATTTTAGTGCGTGGTACGAAGCGGAGTTTGTGTGTGTGTGGAAGGGAATTGCGATTTTCGTTCGGAGACCTATATGATGATTTACGGTTTTTAGAAAGTATACCATATTTTATGTTACGTTATATTTGCGTACGTGCGATAATGGTGTACATCGTTATTATTTATTGGCGCCGTTGCCGACCACATCCATGCATTATGCTTGTGTATATATGTGCGAGTGTGAGTACGTGTAGTAAAAATAGTCATTAATTAAACAGACTTGTGGCGCACATTCCGATCGTGAACAAGTAGGTTTTCGTTTTCGATCTGCTGACGAACAAGCATAAATATGATGATTATGATGATGATGATGATAATCATCTAATAATTAGGGAACATTATACTATTACAATATTATTAGACCTCGAGGTCGACCAACGTTGTACTGTTTCAATATAGCAGCGTACTACTTACTGATTAATATTAACTACATACGCACTTATCGCGTTCGTGCCGTGTACTGCTTATTAATAATAGTACATAATATAATACAACATTATATAAGTATATGCATACAAATGTAGTCGTTATACAAAATATATGTAATATATATATATTATATAGTGTAAGTATTAGTTACAGTAATAGAGTAGATGATTATTTATTTTTTATTTTTTGTAGTTACATTAATAAACGTCTGCATCGGACCAATAATAATGTAAATAATGAATGCAGTTTTTCGCACTGCATTTCGATCGAGATGCAAAAACGCCGTTATACGATACATATTTATCGTATGATTTCGCAATCTGAAGATGTAGGTAATCCGCGGTAAGGTTTATTAGTCTGTGAGAAGACTATTATCGCGTCTTTGGGTCACGCACCTACGTATTGCGGTTGCGACGGTGTGCACAATAAATTATTATTACGTTCGTTATTAATACGAGGATAAACGACGGCTTCGCCGATAAAATACATTTTACGTGTTTATTTGTCGGTTTCGGATTGATCGCACGTTATATTCCGTACGGTATCTAACGTTATTTATCATTGGAATTATAGTTACTTACACTTAGGTGCGTTGTAAAAGTATAAAAAGTACCGTAAACGAAGTATAATTTAATGTTCGGTTTTCGTCGTTATGCCATTGCCATGTATTTTACACGAGCTCTATTTATAATATTCCGTATTATCACGACAGCATAAGCGGTCCAATAAACGGGTGTTAAATCAAAAGCTGAAATCGTAATTATTATACCGATCTACATCCTGCTAGACTAGTCACGGGGTCGAGGAACCCTCTAGATCACCGCTGATAATAATTTTTAATCGTCTATAAATACATATATATATATATATATATATATATATATATATATATATATATATATATATATATTTATAGACGATAAAAAATGATTATATACATGTATAATGCATATCGTATTTTTTTAATTTTTTTAATAATCATTAAGAAATTATAGGAATGAAATGCAGTGTATATTATGTATATTAACCGATTATTCATTTGTACAACCAAACCGACGATAAACGATTGAATTTTATTATTTCAACACGTTATTGGAATGTAGAGCTAGGTACATAATACTTAATAATAATAGTAATAATAGTAATAATAATAATAATGTCATCCACGCAGAAGATGAACAAAATACATTAGAGCGCCGCACCGTGTCAAATGGTTGATGTTTCACATTATGGCGCGGACAGTGTACGTATTCAAATATTATCGAATGCATATTTGCTCACGTAAAGCTTAATTCGCTATCGAATACCTATCAGTCACGCATAATTTGTCCCCCCCCCCCGTATTTATATGTAATACGTACGTGCGTCGTTATGATATAAGTGTAAGCGCGTTGCGATGTATTTATTTTCCGGCGAGTGTTCCGCGTCGATGTCAATCTTTTCAAAAATATGTCCAAATATATTCACATTGGAGGAAATGGTTTTAATTTTTCAAATGTATTCCCTCAGTCATCTCCGCGTAATAAAAATCGCATGCTATAAATAAAACTCTATAAAACGTCCAGCATACCCTTCCAGCAACCCGCGACCCCGTACCGTGATATTATATGGTATTTTCGTATTTTTTTTTTCTCGTGCAGTGGTGTAGATTTGGAGGGCGAAAGGGAGAAGTTATGAAGTCGAAGATTTATCTGAATTTCCATCAGATACATCTTTTATGCAATGATCATGTATACCGAACGGTATTATTGACGGAAAAACAATTTTTTAACGAGTCTTCTTATTTCGAGTACAAAAGTTGAAGATTTATCAATTTTTGTAAACTCGAATATTTCAGCAGTCGTGGAAGTAACTCCGTTATCGAGGACTTCGAGCTATACCATACATATATATTGCGTTCACAACGAAACTAAACGGAATACATCGTTGTACGATCCTCCGGCGTCATTTTCATAACCACGTATCAAAATAATACAACTGGACGGGCGTTAAAAAAATAATTATAGTTTTCTTCGAAACACGTGACGTGACGTTATGAAATCACGAAAACACGTGAGTGCCGAAATCGAAATACAGCGACGTGTAACTGCCGTGTACAGATATAATAACACGATAAAACGTTCAAATGCGTTTGGAATTAATATTATTATTACGTCGTCGTGACACTCGTAACTAAAACAGGCGTGAAACGCAGCGAACGTTTATCGAGGTACCGGGATCGTTGCGTTTTTTAACGGTGCTGAGAAAAAATCAAATCATCAAGCTTTCGTCGTGATACAAGAACGTGTAACGCGCATTAAATGCACGAGCTTTGCGCAGTAAAGAGTCTCGAGGAGATTTATACAATGATTTTATTTAAAATTGTTGGATAACGCAATTAACCACTTTGAATTAACGAAATTCTCGCGGGGTTGCAACTGCATTATATACCATAGCATGTATATATTAACGTTTACACGCTGTTCATCTAAACTTTATAATTAGACAATCCGTTAATTTGTTTACAAATTCCATTTAAACATGACGTATAAATTAATTGTATCCGAAAATCGAATTTGACGATTACGACGAACCTGTCCATAGCGTCTGTGCGACTCGAAAGCGTAAGGGTTGAAGTGGTATTTCGGGGGAAACTAGCTACGACGCGTGCTCTGAAAAATATAAAGTTTAACAAAACAAATCAACCCGACACGTCGCGGAAACCGACGACATCGCATGACGGACGCGTTACAAGCCTAATAAGACACTGGAATTGTCGCGCGTCGAGTGAGCACGACGAGCTCCATTTCCCTGGCACCCCCACTTTGGAATTTCGAAAATCAAATTCAATAATTCGTTTGTGCTTCGTTTGTGCTGGTTTGTGCACCTATTCCCGACGTTTGTGCTTTCATCGTTCCCGAGATATTCAAATTTTGTTGTGGGGGTGCCGAGGAAATGCTCAGCACCCCCACTTTTGAATTTCGAAAATTAAATTTCATAATTCGTTTGTGCTTCGTTTGTGCTGGTTTGTGCACTTATTCCCGACGTTTGTGCTTTCATCGTTTCCGAGATATTCAAATTTTGTTGTGGGGGTGCCGAGGAAATGATCAGCACCCCCACTTTGGAATTTCGAAAATAAAATTCCATAATTCGTTTGTGCTTCGTTTGTGCTGGTTTGTGCACTTATTCCTGACGTTTGTGCTTTCAACGTTCCCGAGATATTCAAATTTTGTTGTGGGGGTGCCGAGGAAATGATCAGCACCCCCACTTTGGAATTTCGAAAATTAAATTTCATAATTCGTTTGTGCTGGTTTGTGCACCTATCCCCAAAGTTTATACAAAATGTTCTGGAAGTTGCCATCAAATAAAATCTAACATTTTTATGTCCACCACCAGAGCCGTACCGAGCCATGTTTTATCCTGAGGCAGAACTGAAGTAATGTGTCCCCTAGGTTTTAGGGTTGCCACACTCATAGCTTTTAGTATGCATCATACGATTCGGAAAAATCTGAAAAATTGTAATTTAGTTTCTAGCAAAACAAGGAATAACATTTCTTAAAATATGTTAATTATTTAATATTTTGCGCCTTCCAGATTCAAGCGACCTAGGCTTTGGGTATTAGAGGTGATAAATTAATGATAATTTTTTTTTTCATTAGTTATTTGTAACTCTTTGTTATAGGCCATAAGTAGATTATCAAGTAATACTTTTTCACCATACCAATCTAATTTTAAAAATTCGTTATTTCTATAGTTATTGGTTTAAAAAATCAATATTATTTATTTCTAAGCCATTTTACCTTACTAAGCATATTTTTTTCTTCAATCGTATTGTTATTTGCCATTTTATATAAATCATTTAAGTCATTGAAATAATTTGAATTGATGTCTTTCACATTAAATTAATTTTTCTTCGCCAACGAATAATTAATTATAATGATGATTTATAAGAACTGAGTACATTTTATGTGCTTTTTCTATCTTTACACGGTCTGAATTACATTCCATAAGTGTATGGCCAGGAATCAATAATTTGTGGTCAATCACCCAATTACTAAAAAGCATTATTAATTTCATATATCAAATAAAATCTAATAATAATTTCTATAAATAAAAATTTCTCGTGTCTGGCTTAGTTTTATTGGTAATCTTTTTAGGATTCTTAATATTATATCTGCTTGGTAGTAATGGTATAACCTAGAGATAAAGGCATGACTAATCAGTCGAAACGCAAATTTAGTATTTTAGTTATATGGACACTTATAGGTAAACAATCACATTCCGTGAATCTATCAAATGAAAACAGCCGCCATGTGGTCCGCGTTAACAATATAAATTATAACACTATTTTTTATTTGTTTACCTGTGAGATTATAAATTCAATTAGTTTTTAATGAATACACATATATGCGGGTCATCTTTCCGATCCGAAATCCTATTGCCTTAGAAAAATGTGATCTGGCTAAAGACTTAACCGACACCGTTCTATTGTTATTCACAGAAACGGTAATCGTTATCACATCAATGAAGACATTATTGGCAGAGAATCATAATCTTGATTTTGTTTTAGATATAATAATATACAGTTTAATGTAAAGTAGGAATAATACAGAATGGTGATATGATTTTAAAGTTTTTTAGACAAAATTTTTAATATTATTATTAAATTATTTTTTCATTCTTACGTCGGAGTTTGAGAGTGAAACTTGTGTTCAATTACGTACTAATTTATTCTCCAATACACTGGACAGATGCTGTATTGGGTAAGTTATTAAAACATTTCTCATTTAAATTTTATAAAAGAATTAAGTAGTTTGTAAAATTACATTTTAAATTTCTGGTTCAATGCAAACATCTTATAAAAATGTAATTAGTACTAGAAAAATGTACACACACAGCATTTGCCAATCATAATTATTGAATACATGTTAGACTTTGAAGTTTTATTTTATTCTCTTAGTGTACATGATTACTACTATTTTTCTATTTTGTGTTGGCCAACAATATATCTTTAATTATCGATATCGTTTTTATTTTTCGATATCGTATTACGATATCGAAAAAATTTCGATATTGATATCAATTTGCATATACGTATTTATAATATACGTATACATATACGTATAAATACCTATATTTGTATATAAGTATTTATAATCAGAGTCGGGACTATCTAGATAAAATGATCTATAATATCTTACCTTATACTTACTTTTTTGCGATTTTTTTTTTTTGTCGATAGGTAATAGATATTAAATGAAGTAAACTGGTGTTTTATTTTTTAATAATATTTTATTTTTATTTTTTGTTAAAAAATTATTTTATTATTTTATTTACCTACTCTTGTCAACATTAAATTCATAATCATTTTGATCATAGAATAGTAATTTAATTTGTATTATCTATGACGGGGTAATAATAGCAATAGTTTAATTTAAATTAATATTCATAATCGATAACAATCTACGTTCTTCAATCGACTATAGGAAAACCCAATAAAATTAACGAAAAAACTTAATTTGTTGAACCAGATGTATATGTGTAAATTATTTCCAACTAGGTGTAATCAGGGCTTGAAACCGATTGAAAAAATGTCAGTTTCGATTTTGATTTTGTATACCGGTTTTGAATTTTTTCGATTTTGATTTTAATTTTTCAATACCGGTATTAAGACATTTTGGTTTTAGTTTTAATGTTGGATACCGGTTTTTAATTTTTATGATTTTGTTAAATTTTTTGATATCGGTTTTAATAAGTTATGATTTCTATTTTGATTTCGTATATCGATTTTTTATGTTTTACGGTTACGTTTACAGAATTGAATACCGGTTTTAGTTTATAATGATTTCGATATCGTTATCAATTTTTGGCCGTAGCCATTTTCTTCCAAAATCGAGATACCGTTTTCCTCCACTGACAATTTTCTTCCAAAAAAAAAAAAAAAATAAGGTTGGTTTCCATTTTCCTTCACATTATTTTTGACTAAAGTTATGTCTATTATCCTCCAATTATGTTATATTTATTTTCTTTAAACAGGTATTCATTTTTTGCTGAAATGTTCTATCCTTATAAAAAATATAATATTATAAACTGTAGTGATTTTATTATATTTTATATTTTATGTCTTATACATTACATACTGTCTAGTTACGTTAACACCAACCACTTATTATTATTTTATTTATTGATTGATGCATCTTTATCGACGTGTGTACTGTTTATTATATTCTTTCTATTTTTAACTACCCACCAAGTTCGGAGCGTACGATATATTATTATATTATAGTTATACTTAAAATAATTAATTTGTTCTTTTATTTCTATTTTATCATTCGACAATGATTGACGATTTTATTTTTTTATTTTTTGGAGGAAAATGGACTGTGGAGGAAAACGGTATCTCGTTTTTGGAGGAAAATGGACCCGTCCCGATTTTTAACCGGTTTTAACCAGTATTTAAAAACTATTTTGAAATCAGTTTCAAGCCCTGGGTATAGTGTTAGGTACTAAAGTTTGAATGCTTATTCTTATTTCTTTATTAAAATTATTATTTCGGAGGAAAGAAAAAGTAGTAGATGTATTATATGTAATTAGACGCATTAACTCATAAGATTTACCTATTCACTTGTAAAAAAATTAAAGTATTTTATTGAATCTTCAGGCATAAATTGATTATTAAAAAAAAAGTTAAGAATTACATTTTTAATGTTAGTTTAGTTAATTATCTTTTTTTTCATCTAGATAACTGAAAGCATATATTTTATTTTTATCTTAGATAAACCTTCGATCATTACTTTTACCATTAATCTATAACAGATAAAATAATTGGTTATCTTTCCCAACATGTTTTATAAATATTAAGTTTGTTTAGTTTTATTTGACTATTTAGGTTTTTGCTTAAAATATGAAAATAAACTTTGGATTTACTTGGTTGAACATTGCTGAAAATGTAACTTGAAATTAACCGTATTTTTACCAAAACCAACAGAACATTTGCACTTCTTACAAAAAAACTTGATACAATCCCCTTTTCGTTTATTTTAAAATGTTACCATTTATCACTCCTAGCAGTAGTCAATGATATTAATATAAAGTTTTCCTTAATTTTGCTTAACACAAATATAAAATTAATATCGAAATAAAATGATTATGACGTCTTTCCGTGAGAAAACAATCGAACAAAACCAATAGATTCCATCACTCCGTTCAGAATCTAAAAATTAGATTAGATTATTTGGTATGGTGAACTACTTATTTGAAATATATCACAATATGTCATAAGTTATTATTATCTAGTAAATAAAAGTAATAGAAATGTATATATCAATCCGTCATCTTTATTGTTCCGAGCCTGATGAATCATCTCGATATTACAATCATTTTTGGATATCGATATCAAAATTATTAAGAAAATACCCACGATATTTATATAATATTGAATTATTGATATTGTTGGCCAACACAAATTTTTACTATATTATATGTATAGTAACCGATGTAATATATAATATATATATTATATATGGTATGTTTTGATGAACAATTTGATTAAGATGCTGCATAAAGAAAGTAATTTTTTGAGTTTCCCAAAAATGTTCCTAACAGTTGAAATAACGGACAAAAATTATAAAATTTAATATTAATACTTTATGTTTAAAAAAAATATGCTCTACATTAAATTTATTTTTCCTTAGCAAACGGCTACTGACTGTTAAATAGTATTTAAAATTATTTATCAATATGCCAAGACAATCTAAAATAAATATAGAAGAATTATTACAAGTTATAAGAAAATATACGGTTTTTAATCATGATTTAAATAAACTGGAAGGACCAAGTCATGCTTGTTGGACTAATATTCAAAAAGATTTAGAAAATTCGATTAGTGCAAATATATTTACACAATTGTTCTACAAAACCGATATGGAATTTTGGATAACTTAGGTTTAGGCAATTATAAGTTAAAACCAAGTTCACCAGAAACTACTTCTAATGAAACAGAAACCAATTTCAGTTTATCAGATGATAACAAATATGAAGAATCTTTAAGTGAAGAAGACGCTGAAGAATCCATGCATTTTAAAATAACTCTTTCTTCACAAGAATGGAAAGACATATACGAAGAGAAACTTAAATCATATAAACGTTCAGATAAAAACATTTGTAATCGATTTTATGAAATTCTAAAACCATACAAGTGGACACCCATCATAAACGAACATTTTTATGAACAAACAAGATTACCATGCTGCATTACATATAAATATGCAAAAATAAACAATCATGGACAAATATACTTAAACATTATTGGTAACTGTAATGCATGTTTCAGTTATTTTAAAGGCATAGTAGAAAATAAACCAGAAGAAAATTCAAGAGTGATAATTGTATGTACATTAAAAGGAAATTTCGAAAAATGCAAAAATACAAAGAAAAGGAGAGTGTCTGAGAATGAACGAAATATGTATGTAGATAAACTAGTTAATTGTAATATGTCTGCTGCCTATTTACAACGAATGGTTTCAAAAAAAATAATGAAGTATGGTGATAAAGAACCAAGTCATATGCCTACAATGAATGCATTGCGGATAATGAAGCATAAAGAACAGAAAAAACACCAATATCATGACGACCCAATTTTAGCTGTATCATTAATGAAGGGAACGTCACCATACAATACAATATTTCATGATATTGGTTACGATAGATTTTTTTTACACTATTGGACGTCTTTTGAAATAAATGCTTACAGAAATTATTGCAAAGGTACACAAAACCCTACTATAAGTATTGATGCTACAGGTGCATTAGTTAAAAAGATAACTCTAAATAATTGTAGAGAAACAGGACACATATTTTTGTATCAAATCGGTATAAACGACTTTAATAATCATTGCCAGTTTTCTGTTGCGCATATGCTTTCCGAACGTCACGACAACAATAGTATAGGTCATTGGCTCACTGAGTGGTCTAGGAATAGTATTCCTCTTCCAAAAACTGTTGTAACGGATCAATCCCTTGCTCTTATGATGGCTGTAGTCAAGACATTTACCCAATATTCAACACTTAACAAATATATTAATGTATGTTCCGATTTAATAATGAACAAAGAAGTGGAATTACCTATATGCATGATCAGAAATGATATAAGCCATGTGATGCATTTAATTAGTGGCTGGTCTGAGTTGAAAAGTTCTACGTTTAGGATCAAAAATTTCTATATGCGATCGATTGGACTAATTATTGTTAGTACAAACTTTGAAGACATGAAACTTCTTTTTAAGAATATTTTTACAGTAGCACTTCATGAAGCTGAAGGTATAAATTCCAATAATTAACCAACTGAGTGTGAACATTCCAAAACATATTTAAAACGACGAATTGCCACGCATGATATCGAGTTTGAAGAAAATAATACAAATATTGATGACTTAAATGAACCGATTTTAAATATGGATGACAAACAAATGAAAGATTTACAGAATACATCTATATTTGATATAGTTAGAAACATTTATGAAACAGTACTAGAAAGTTCAAATCATACATCAAATGCAGGTGATAGAGACAACATGCAATTTAGTCCAGGAATTGCAAAAAAATTACTATATTTTTGCAAGCTTATTCCTTGTTGGTCTTCAATAATGATACCTATTTTTCAGTACGGTAATAAAACAGAAAGTTCTTCTGTTTCGGAAAGTTTGTTTAAAGATTTAAAATCAGTTGTGTTTAAACATAAATCTCTTCCGATAAGACTCGACGAATTTTTGAAGATTCATATTAACTCTATTATAGGATCAACAAATTTGTTAGCAAGTAAAACAGCGCATATGCACCAATCATCTAATGGAAGTTTAAATTCAATTAATGAGCCACCAAAAGAAAGTCCGTCCATAGAATTTAATGAAAACAGATCGATTTGTAATAAGAGAATTCCAACATTAAATATACATAAACAGCGGTCCTATTCTAATACTAGTACATCAAGTAATAATAATGATACATCTGAAATATTAATAAATGACGATCAAGAAATTTTGGAAAACTGGAAAGGTTTAGGTTATGATATAGGGAAAGAAAAAAAGAAAACATATTTAGATAAAGACCCAACTATATTATTCTACAATGACTCCAGCCAATCGAAAAGTAGAGTTATAGGAGTTCTACGAAATGGGAATTTTGCTGACCTGAAAAATATTACAATCAACGGACAGCAATTTAGTGTAAGAAATACCTGTGCATTCGATAGCATTGTTTATATTATTTGTACATCATATGTCTATAGCTATTCTTATTCTAAGTGGATAAATTTAAATAATAAAAATGTGTTTTTCGAATTAATAGAAAAATTGATTAAAGGTGGTGTTAACTCAAAAATTTATGAAAAAAGAGATTATATTTTGAAAAACATTATGGCAGATTATAAAAATTCTAGAAATAATTTTGGAGGTATTACAATTTTAGATGCATCATGTACAGCACATTATTTACTGGGCAAATTATTTCAATTTTTTCCATCATTACAAGAGAAAATACACTGTGAAGAATGTAATTACGATAAAACAAAGATCCATACTACAATAAATGCTCATTTGCCGACTAGCAATTTAAATTTTATGTTGGACATTATAAAAAGTACGTATGAAGATAATACTACCGTTGAATGTCTTAACTGCGGCTCAATGATAACCAAATCAATAATTTCTGGGTATCATTTAATAATTGAACCAATTTTACCAATGACCAATTTGAAAAATCAAAAGGAAAATTTTGATGTTCGAGTGACACTAAATGAAATTCCTAAATCATTAAATATATTTAAAAAAATATACTATCTGAGAGGAATCATGAATTTTATATCCCCTTCAAATAAAACCAACATGGAAGCTATAGGACATTATGTTTCATTCAATTGGAGGGAAACAGAAAATATATGGGAAAGATATGATGACTTAATAACAACAGTACGTCATGCCAGGCATACATCAATTGTTAATAATTGTCAATTCATAGTTTATACTGTATAATAATGTATAATAATAATATCTAATTTTTATTTAATATTTTCATAAATTGTAATTTTTTTTTTTTTAAATAAGTTTTATTAATTTATAAGTTACCATTTGTATTATTTTGCTTGTGTATATTTAAAGTTTCCATAACATACTACACAAATTTATTAATATATTATGTTCATTATTCAGTTTTTATATTCTTAAATTTTACCTTATACTTGTTTTTTTTAAAGTACCTGAAGTACGCAGAAGTATTTTTATTTTAACTAATTGTATTAATTTCTAAGTAAATTGTCTATATATGTAATTGTTTTTCAGTAAATTTTATATTTTTCAAATACACTTCATAACATGGTTAATTTCATATTAAATTCATTATTGAGTATTTTTTACAGTCTTATATATTATCCTATATTAGTTTAAAATATGTTATAACAGGATAATAAAGAAATAATATAATCTATAGTGTATGAAAGAGTATTTTTTAAAAAATATAAGTTTTAGTTGTTGATATTCGCAACATTTTAGTTTTTCCTATAAATATGTCTACACAATTATTAGCAATTCTCATAGTTGATTTAGTCATAATTGGAATTCATAAGAATTCAATCAATAATAATTTGATTATCCAACAAAACAAAAATTTAATTTAGAATGAAAGGTCTAGAATGATTAATATTATTAGATTTATAAATTTTAAATCGAGAATACCATTGAATATGAGAAAATAAGTAATGTATAGTTGAAGCTTTATGGAGACGTATAAATTTACCTTATAATAATTTAAAACATAATTTAATAAATTAATAAGAATCCTAGGTGGATATATCCATTATCCTAACACCACTAAATTTAATTTTCTGGATATTTAAAAAAATGTAAGTTGTATCAATTTACCGAAAACATTTTTTCTTTTACAAATTATACACAAACAATAACAATAGTAGGTTATATCAATAACCATAAAAATAGTTAGTTATAACAATAAATGTTTGTAAAATTTAAGTTGTACCAATTTATCAACGACATATCGTTTTGCACAAAGTTTATGAACAAACCAGCACAAATGCATAATACAATTTGATTTTCGAAACTCTGAGGTGAAGGTGCTGAGCATGTTTTTAGCACCCCCATAACAAAATTTGAATATATCGGGAACGATGAAAGCACAAATGTCGGGAATAAGTGCACAAACCAGCACAAACGAAGCACAAATGAATTATGAAATTTAATTTTCGAAATTCCAAAGTGGGGGTGCTGAGCATTTCCTCGGCACCCCCACAACAAAATTTGAATATCTCGGGAACGATGAAAGCACAAACGTCGGGAATAAGTGCACAAACCAGCACAAACGAAGCACAAGCGAATTATGGAATTTTATTTTCGAAATTCCAAAGTGGGGGTGCTGAGCATTTCCTCGGTACCCCCACAACAAAATTTGAATATCTCGGGAACGATGAAAGCACAAACGTCGGGAATAGGTGCACAAACCAGCACAAACGAAGCACAAACGAATTATTGAATTTGATTTTCGAAATTCCAAAGTGGGGGTGCCAGGAAAATGGAGCTTTTTTTTCGTTTTATATGGAAAATCAAATTCCAAATAAGTTATTCAATTATTTTCCAATATAATATATTTGTTATTAACGATGTAATATATTTTTTATTTAAAAAAATAAATGTATGATAAAAATTGTATTACGATTTACATATCTTCTCATTTCGATAATACCTTTAAATAATTTTTCCTTTTAAAATGTTGATCTTTTTAACTGACCAGGAGTAAGAGAACTACTTAATCCATAAAATACCATGTCCAAACAATATGTATACAACAAATTAAACGAAAAATATTATGGACTTAAAATGGATACATTTTATGTTTCGTTACACGCGTGGTTTTACATGTCTTCAAGTGTCCATACAATTTGTTTTCGTTTTGTAGATGTAATAAATAATGGGCTTTTACCTAATATAATTAATATAACTAAAAAAAAAAAAATAATAACGTATTCTATTAAAAACATTATAGTTATTATTATATATTACGATATTACGGTATTATGATGGTATGAATTTCGGCAGGAAGAGACGAGAAACGATCGTCTAAGATGTGAATCCAATGGAATAATTACGTATATAATATTACGCCCTACGTGCAGGACTGGATCAAGTGGGTATGGCTGGAAAGGGCCACAGTGTGCAGAATGTGTTTTATAATCGTTGGCTAACAAATAAAAAACAGCGCTTTATCGATGAACTGTGACTATAGTACTATATACAAACATGCTGCGTACTTATATTAATTAATATTTATTACAAATCACTGAAGTTGAATAAATAAAAAAAAAACGAAATTGCCATGGATGAAAAGGCCTCGTCAAAATGAATTGCTCCCCTTCCCCATTATGTAATTACCAGTTAATGACAATGTTAATCCGTCCTTGCCTACGAGCGAAAACGCTTCCAACGGTTATTTATTTATTTGTATTTCCTTCCCGTTCTCCCATTCGAATAGTTCCCGAGTGGACGAAATGACGCGCGTGCAAACCGTCGTATTGCCTACATAATACTGCGTCGGGTCTTACAGGATTATTATTTGCACGTACGAACTACACGGTCAGTTACGTTGCGCACGACAAACCGTATGCGTCACGGCGACGACTTGGCGTTACCGTATCCGGACTTAATTCGGGTACACACATCGATCCGCGATGGTACTACTGCACCTCGCGCGACGTGACCGAAAGAGTACTATTGATTTTTTTTTTTTTTTGTTTTTTTTCTCCTCCCGATCGATGTTGAATATCGCTAATCGAACCGGATCCGAGAATCAGTTTCTCGCTAAAAATCGAATACCCTAAGCGTTATTGCAAGCTGGTCGCGCAAGCTCTGAATCTCATCGGGCATTTTAGCGAAATTGCTTTTGGGTCGAATCGACTCCTCGAGCATTACAGCTGCACGTGCAGCTACGTATTATGCATTCGTCGACCGGCGAGACCCTCCATATCCGACTGCTCGTTACATTTTACTGATGACCCGGTCGTAGCAATGCGATACACTGATATGATATCGACGACGATGTTTGGCCGTACGTTTCAAGTTTTGGTTTCGTTTAACTATAAATAAAATTAAAATAATAAAACTCGTATGCAAATCCCGTTGCATACGTGCGCACATCATATCGTTTATTATCGAACCGTATTATTATTGTATTGTTTTTATTGAACGCGCGAAATAGTAAAAACCGTAACACACTGAGCATTCAGGTACGTTACGCTAGCACCACAACCTAAACTATTTTCTTTTAAATTGGTACCATACCTTAGTAACCGATTCGTAACCATTCGTAACCACGATTTTGGAATTCGTAACCTAAACCAAGTACCGGAAAAACCGTTTTCCGCATTTTATTATCAAATAATAAAAAAAATACATTCAAAAAATATAATATTTATATAAAATAATGAATGAAAATAGATGATTTATTATTTTTTTAGTAAAATACAAAGTTATTTGTTTCGAAAATATACATAGGTTATGTAGTACGCTAATTTTTTCTTTGATTTTGATATTATTTTACAACGATTTGGCTTCGTTGCAAAACGATTTCCCGTTATCGGCCGACCGTTATTGTTATTATTATATGATTATAGATAAAGAAATTACACGTAAAAATTTTTTTTGGCCGATTTCAACCCTTTAAAATCAATTTTGAAAATCGGACGACGTGGTGACACTCAGGAAGGTATTTGGAACAACTCTGTGAAAAAAAATTGGAATAAAGTTAAATATTGTCGTCACAAAATTGGTACATAAAAATGGCCGGTCTTTTATATATATATAAGGATGTGATATGTACCTACTCATATTTTTATTTTTATTCGTATACTCGTATACATCTCAAAAAAACTAGTCATAGAGTATAAACAATAAAATAGTTTAAAATAAGCCAATAATTTAAGTATATTTAAAATAAGACAATTCTATTACTATAAAAAAATTAAATAATTTTGGGTTATGGAGCATTGCATTGTTAGATCATGCACATAGTCGAAATCAAGTCGTCCGCGGTGTTGTTAATTATTATTGAGACGAGGGCGATTACAATATTACACATCATTTTAGAATTTAGATATTACCGAGTGTGAGTGAATATCATACAATTTTAATTAAAATTATTAATTATGGGTATAGAACACCAAAAGTTTCAACTGAAGTAACTGCAGCTACCATTAAAAAATATCAAAATCAGTTGATATTTCAGGATGAAAAAAGTAAGTATTTATCGTTTATTTATAATAAAAGTTAAGGTTGATCTCTTCGACTCATATTTTTTATATTTGAGTGGTTATAGTGTTATATATAACTCAAATGCTGCATTTGGATGGACTATACTATTATATACTTTTGTTAGATATAGTTAGCGTGAACCATGAGGTATGGAAGAAAATTACTAATGAACTCAGTACAAATGGCAATAATATTATTCCAACTTCTATAAGAGTCTACGTGGCTAAAAGAAAGACAGAATAATTAGAAAGTCAAATTGTACACCATTAGCTGATTATTATTATATTATTTTTATATTATTATTATGATTATTTTTTATTGTTTTTATAGATAGTTTATATCACATAAAATACATATTAAGGTTATATTTATATTATTATTTAAAAAGGTTTCTAATATTAATTTATATTTCTTTTATATTTTGTGTTATATTCAATTAAAAAATTGAAATATAAGAAAAAATAACAATTTTTTTTTTTAATATGAAAAATATACTGATTTAAAATTATTAAAAGAAAATAAAGTTAAAATTAAATAATTTTGAATTTACGAGTAATGAAAAAAGAAAAATTCAAAGTGTATAATGAGTGTGTAATGCCAGCGGGAATTCGGTTTTTCCGGTACTTGGTTTAGATTAAGAATTCCAAAATCATGGTTACGAATGGTTACGAATCGGTTACTAAAGTATGGAATCAATTTAAAAGAAAATAGTTTAGGTTGTGGTGCGAGCGTAACGTACCTTGTGCACCCGGCCACGCGCAGCTACTCGAGTACTAACCAAAACCAGAACGCGTCACAAACGACACAAGTCAAACATCAGAACTAGTAATTACCGTCAAATTAATCTGCATGTTCGTGTCGATCTGTATGAGTAACTTAATATTAATAACTCGGTTAATTTCGGTTTCAGTCGATTCCAGATTTTCGTATTATTTTGTTTATATGTTGACTGTGCAGTCGAATAGTTATCCCCATCTTTGTTGCGTCTCCCGTTACATTTTCGAATGGAAACCGTTATACTCATCGATAAAACGCACACCATTAGTACATGAAAAGAACGATAGTTACGTGTAATACTATTACACCCGAAATACTAAAAGAACTGGCCAGCTAGCTAGGTGTATTACGATCGAGTTAAACGTATAATATGCGTAATCAGGTTACTGCAACGGATTTGTTGATATGTAAACAAATATTGTCAACTCGGTTCGGTGTTATAACGGTTGCGAATATAAACTATGAAGTTAGCGGTAAAATCGATCGTTTTCGGAACGATTTCCATAATTACTTTGAATGTATTATAAGTGAACCATTGATTTTAAGCGAGCGCGCGTAAACATTGATTCAATGCCGCTCAAACGGCTACATTCCATCTAATCCTGTGATTCGCACGTAACGGTTTTCGACTTGTTTAGGTTTGTTTGTTATTATTACACATTATTGTATTCAACACCGAACGGCGATGCAACGGTTTATATACAGTGGCGGTGTGCTTTTGTCGTAACGTAACTGCTGTCGTGTTCGATTATTCATCAAGCTTTTTATTTCGTCCGAGAGCAATTTTTTTCGCTCGGAAACTCTGGAAACTGGGACAGTATAGTTTATACGACACGCGCCCTGTAGTACACGCACGTGTATATATGTACATACGAATGCGTGTAATCGGTTGTACTAAATAAAAAACCTAGGTTCGATTTATGAACCAATTTTCTACCTTTTTAAATGCTCCGATCAATTTCGTGTTCTCCGTCGGTGCGCGACTATACGTACTACATTTCGTACGGTGTACAACACCGACATAAGTTGAGATTATATATATATATTATTAACTTTAATACGTATTGGAAATTTTCAATTACATAATGTTCGCTACCGTTATTAAATGTATTTGATCATTAGTTTATTTTTATATGTTTTACGAGATAATTATAATTTTTGAGTCTATACTACATGTGTATATAATATTTATTTATTATAATCCTTTGGTTTACCAGAGCTTATATGAATCGAAATTCGTACAGCAAACCTATGTACATGATACGTATTAGTAAACGTGTATTCCGACGGTGGAAAACGCGCATTTTTTTTCTTTTTTTAATTAAATTATTTTGATCGCTGTACAACGTTTTAGTATCATGTATATTAATTAATATATTGTACGATATTTTGCGAAACTTTCAAAAAGCCATTAGGTCAAATTATGCATGTTTGCGTTTTTAATATACTTTTTCGGAAAAAAAAAAATCATCCATTCGTTATCATAATAAAATACTTTATGTTTTCACGTGGCCACGTCTTATTAAAACGTCATATGTCTGTCGGACTGCGGTTCGAAATTGCTTCAAAGTAACTATAATGACGTTGAACGGCCGTTAATATTTCCGTCGTAATACAATATTATAGTACTTGCATTAGTGTTTCCTGCGGTGCTCTTAAAAAAAAAAAAAAAAAAAATGGGAAACTCGAACGATTTCCATTTGAACGAAATAAATACGTTTTTGCAATACGACGAGGAGGAATATTCGCGTTCCGATGTTTTTATACAGTCGTTTCGCAGTCGAATTGACTTTATGCGATAACAATGAAAAACATGGTCCGCGTTTACACGTCAGCCACAGTTTAAAATTCAACTGTGGAACTTGCATTTTGTGTTTATATACTGATTCGTTAAAATTATGTAGCCTAATGCTCATTTACAATAATGACCGTCCGCCTTTTCAATAACAGTGCACTGATGGTATTCGATATAACCCTTTACAGTTGGCATGTAATTAATTGTTCATACAGTAAGTAAATAAACGTAGTATTTACATAATTAGAATAATGTTTATTTAAATACATTTCTACGGACGATGATCATTTCGAGTGGAGAATTATATTTTAAGTCGACCCTCGGCCGTATCGGAGAACAATTATTGTGTTTTATCAAAATTGTACATATAATGTATTGTTATCATATACGAATAGTTACCAGCCGTATCAAAATCGAATTGGTAAATTGTATTAAACTTAATTCGTCGCCAAACATACTGTATAACACATTTTATTGACACTGTTAAAGTTTAATTGTTTATTATCAGAACTCGGAAATTAATGATTCGCATACTTTATCTCAAATTCATATTGAATACCGACTACTGAGCTTAAATTAATTTCAAAAGTTCGTAGTCCAAGTGTACGTGCGTATATTTATATTTATATTTATTTTTATTTTTATTTGGTGCACACGCTTACAGGTAATATATCTTCATAAAGTTTTGTATGAAGTTGATTTTAAGTCGACAGAAAATGGTTTTAAATCTTAGATTAAAACTAAAACGTCGGTATTCGAAAATAAAAAGCTACAGAAGTGAGAAATTAATTTAGGTTTGTCAGTTTTCTTAAAGAAAATAATTCCATAACATTCAATGACGTTGTAAAAATATTGTACTTGGCATTTGAATAAATTGGTATAAAATATATTTTTCATTGCATAATGTATTATAATTTAGCATATTTAGTGTATAATTAACGTAAATTAGCCGTTTTTCATAGCGTATATTATATGTTTAATAATACTGTTGTTGCGCATTCTCGTATTTTTTAATGCATATTTAGTTGTTGCTGAATAATTAAGAGTTAGTTCGGTGTTTTTAATGCATATTTATGCACATATATTTACACTGTGTAAAAGTGCATAAAGTTTCAAGCCCACCTTTTTATTATCAATTATGGTAATAATTTACTAGATTGCTTTTTTTTCGGTCATCACATGCATTCCACATCAGTTACATATTTCTCATTTCAGAATGATTATCAAAGTTCCGAAAAAAAGGATATTTCTTACCCAAATTTGTTATTCTATATAACTATATACGTACTTTTTTTTTTTTTTTTATAAAAAATACATTAGATGTTATGTAACTAACACATTTTTATAACCGTTATGTATACTAAGTTTATAAACTAAATTAGAAAAATAAAAAAAAATAAAAGAATAATACAATCATATTCTCATATTCTCATAGGGAATGAAAGGAAACTGTTAGCGCAAAGAACTTTCCAAATAATATCATCATCGTTCTGATTATCAGATAATATTATCTTCATATTTATAAACAATAAATTTACAAGTTATACCCGACAATTTTACTAGTATAAAGCTATGGAATAAATCAATTTTTCGTTTCAGAACATACGACGATGAACAAATGCGCGATAACGTTTCCACTGTGACTGTCGTCTGTCGACCGTTTCATTTTAGCATGATCGATGCGCATACACATTTTACAGGTATTATTATTATTAAAAATATTTTCTAAAACGTTTTCTACATAATTAAAAATAATAATCAGGTTCTTCATTATGTCGTCCCTAACAGGTTGATTTCATGAATCGAGTATTGTATCATACACATTCTGCACATTTCGCTGAACACCGTAATAACAGAACAATCTGATACCAATTTCAGTTTGAATAATAAAATATTATTTAAAAACCGATGAACTGAATGGACTTAATGTATTATTATTTACTGTTAATAAATAGTACTGTTTAGAAGTTTAGAACTTGATCCGCGACGGTTAATTCACGCAAAAGTATAATAAAAAACATTTTTCACGTACGAGATAACATAGTTGTTAAAATAAATATTCGATGTACTTTGTCCATGCATGTAATAATTATGATCATTAAAAACGGATCTCGTCCCGAATACCCGGGTTTTTTACCCTTTGTGACGGATGGGCGCATATAATTATGTATAGTTAGGTGGACGTGCACTCCGGAGTATATACATGCTCGTAACGAAAAAGCCGTTCAAAGTCATCCGACGCCACCGTCCCTAATTAGCATTGTAGTTGCAAAGAACATTTTGCAACTTATAATTTAAAGCTCGCGTTTATTTTAAATTTTTAAAACTCTTCGAATAATGTACATCCGCTCAAGAAGAAGCGTTATGTACATAACGTTCCGTAAATTTTTACATAATAATTTGAAACACTCGAGATAATTTAATTTCGGAGTAGCAATACGTTTTACAATAAAGCACGTTCAAAAGAAAAAGAAGAAACACATAATCAAAATAACTTCTATCGCTAAACGTTTTCAAACTTGTAATCATTTTTGAAAAGAAAAATCATTTCTGAGGTGTACAATATAAAGTGATACATCTTTTTTTTCTGTTTATCGTATGTTATGTAATTAAGACGCAAAGTTTGATCGAACGAATCTTAAAAAAATTATGATTTATAATTTATACGTGAAATGGAAAATATTATTCGCTACACAATATGCTCCTGGAGACATTTAGTATTAAAAAAGTAGAAAATTCCACGGTTGTATAAAATAAGTAGATGGTTATATTAATATTTTATACTTGAAACCGATGTACTATTACTCTTGAAAAAACTATTCTGAGTAAAAGAATTTGGGTGGAACAGTTTTTCTTTCAAAAGATAGTTGGTGTAATAGAAAACCCAAAGTTATTAATAAGGTAGGTTGAACTTCCTGTGTTCAAACTTACACAAAAAAAACCATGGAACTTAAATTCAGGAAAATCAAAAGCCTCAAGTGCCTATAAAGAGCACAAACTTTATTAAAATATTTTGAAACTATAAAATGTTTATAACTTAATAAATTATATCGTTTAATATTCCTTGAAATATCTGATTTTAACAAAATAAAAACAATTATCATTAATTCTAGTATTTGTTAAATTAAAATTATAATTTGGAAACTTTTTTGAATTTTTCGATGACAAAAATATTTTCAAGATTTTTAATTTAATATTTTAACAATCACAACTTTTTTTATTTTAAATAATACTCAATTTTTTATTTTATTATTTTTTGAGTTATGATTGAAACAAAATTCAGTTTTGTCGAAAAAAAATTATTCCATTAATGTTTTGGTGTGGTTTTTTTATTATCTTTCATCATTTTTTTTCACAATTATTAAGAAATCTGTTGGGTAAATGCTAAAATAACCCCATAAAAGTATTATTAGAATGACAAATTAGAACTCATTTCTCATCTTTCACATTTTTTTTTTTTTTTTTTTAACTTCTTCTAGTCGATATCTTGAACACGGACATAAAAATTTCATACATATTAGTAAAACATTACTCGTTTGACTCGGAGAATAAAAAAATAATAACAACCATGTGACGTAACCACCAACAATTCACATCTATAGAGAAATAAATAAACATAAAACTTTTTGATTTATATATTGTTTACAATCCATAGCATGATGTATTGGTGATTATTTTTTGTATTACTTTTATGAGTTAAATGCTACTTCACAATCAAAATACCTTCACATTTAAACATAAACGTATTTATAATTGATAAAAAATTATTTATTGTTGTAGTTCACTATATTATTTTTATTAATTAATTATCCTTTTAGAATCTGAGTGAAACTAGGAATGGGTTGATGATTTTGTATCTGTATACACAATTTCGACTAGAAGGGATGCTCTGATTATTACCTAGTAACAATTAAATTCATTAGTTTGTAATTTGAAGATATTTATCCTTCCTAACAGTTTTTTCTTCATAATTGCAAAAAAAAGAAAATATCGACATTTTATTTACGAGTACATCGTATATCAATAAATAAAAATCATAAAGAAATTAAATTTATACTAAATGCTTATATCACCACTTACTATAGTATAGTATTTTTTTTTTTTTTTTTTTTTACTTTAAGAATACCTGACAATTTCATATTTTCTTATTTTTTTTCGAAGATAAAATAATTTTGATAAAAAAAAAAAATTATGAACATTTGAGTACTTATGTCAAAATATTAATCACAAAAATCAGTATTTAAAGTTTTTGATTTCCCAAAATCATAAATGCCTTTTTTACGAAAGTTAGAATTATTCAAAGCTTAACCTACCTTAAAACGAAATATGATTATTTAACAGGAACAACCACTTTTAGAATTATAAAAGAATTTTAAGAGCTATAGTACATTGGTATCAAGATTAAAATACCAGCAATGTCGTTCACCTTCTTTGTAACTCAATCCTGACCGTAAAGTTTCATTATTTTATACTTGTTTATATTATTAACTGATTTCCTTTAATAATATTTTGTATATAATAATAATGTGTATACTTATTGTAAAATAAAAACAAGAAAACTTAATTGGAAACATTATTAAGTGAACACGATTAAGACAACAGATGTTTTTATAAAATTGTAAATATTTTTGCAATATTTCATCTTAAACTATACGGTAGATTTGAATTTCTACGTAGGTTTATCTTTTCTAATCGGATTATATTTTTGGAGGAAAAAAATGTCTTGTTCACGTCAAGCGTTTTATTAATTCGCCACACGATTGTGCGACCAGGGTAAAACGAAAGTAATTACTTAAACAATTGTCCAGGATTAGTTTCGGTAAAGGGAGGAAAAATATTACTAGGCACGGTGAAAAGTAAAACAAACCGAAATGGGTACGGAAAGCTGGTCGGGATTCGAGCGACAATATCGAAAAAAAATATTATGAAAGATAACGATTCGTTAAATTTCTTCAAATTGTTGAATGGCATGGATCAGGTACAGCAACGGAGGAAAATTAATTGAACAATGCAGAAGTCTACCGAAATGAATATTATTTTTACCGGTAACGTTCTGCATAGTATAACAGTGCAGATCGGCCGGTAGCAGAGATACTACGCGCAGCCGAACTGCAGAGGGTTTCCTAGTTTCAAGAGCTATAGCGTCATTCAATATAAAACATTTTTACATTCCGTTTGGATCCCGGGACGTTGCAATCCATTTCGAATGCGGTACAGGTAATCGCTTCTGAAAACCATGTCTCGAACGAGGTTTATCAGTAGTGGTGTGTTTGTGTGTGTGTGTTTGTTGAGGGTAGTGGGAGGGTGTGAGTTATTAAAAATTCTCAAGCCGCAGTCCTGCGCTGACCGTGGGCAATGTTGCCGGCCGGATTAGTTCCGCAGCAAAGTCTTCATCCGAACGACAACGGAACGGTAAATTAATAACAATATGCTTTCTCCCTCCTAGCGTCAATTTTTTTATTCTTTTCGCAGAAACGAACAAACGACTTTTCGCTACCGTGCGTTTTTTCGCAGCCGTTAAAAAAACCGACGCCGGATACGAACGTACGCGTATCCGATTATCCATTCGGCTTGCGAATGGAATTCCGTTACTTGGACCGTACGTCTGCAGCTCAAAGGATTATTTCCGGAAACGGATCTAGACCGTATGCGAGTGCTGAGCAATATCGAAACCGAAGACTTTGATTCGCATTGACCTTATAAAATGATACATTTGTGTTGTTCGTGTCGTTCGATTGCTCGATCGTAAATGCAAGTAAACGTCGTAATCTAAATTTAAATTATCGTTCAAACGTTGGTTATAATACTGTGAATTAAATATTTTTTTTTTTTAATTTTAAGAACATTCCATGCGTATAATCCGCAACGGAACCGAATACTTACTCCGAAACGTAGACTGAATATTAAAGGATTTCATACGCGTCTTATCTCGTGCAACTATAAGCATGACAGTAACGTTAATGCCGCAGCGTGTTATGTGCGTGGCGAATGTAGATTCGGTGCAACTAGATGTTAACCGTTCTCTCAAATATCTTGATCTGGACCAGTGCTTTCAACCGGGGGGCGTAGCTCAGATGGTAGAGCGCTCGCTTAGCATGCGAGAGGTACCGGGATCGATGCCCGGCGCCTCCAGGACCCGTGTAAATTTTTGCAAATCTAAAAACAGAAAATAATATTCTATTTATTTTTTCGGTTTACGTTCTTCCAAAACGGATTAGCTGATAAATATTTTTGTGATCTATGTACCGAACGTTCAAATTATCTCGACATTTCTATTCAAATATTATAACGATCGACGACACCAGAGCAATTTATTATTTCCAATTAATCTGATCATTTACCGAAGTGTAGTTTCACACGTAAGGGGAGGGGGACGTCAAACCGGTTCAAAAATATAATTGTTTGTAGAATCCGCTTATTACGATGCCGTACATGATCCGAGCCGTGTATTGGTTTTATATCTCGCGTACGTAATATTCCCGTCATCCGGATACAACGGATTTCGGATATAACGATCTGATCCTTTAGGTCCCTTGAAGATCGTCATAAGCGGATTCTACTGTACTAAGTTCACCAGTACCCGTATAGTACGCACCTATCAATTTTTCGATTTTAACCATGACTTTAAAAAACACAATAGAAATATATTTATTTATGTTTCGACGACTTGCCGACTTTGAAACAGTCCAACTAACTCTGGACTGTGAAAACTTCACTTGTTCCCACCTCCCCCCTCGAAATGATATAACTGATATTACTCGGAGTATAAGACCTTCGAATGCTTTCACCGCGTCCAATGCGGCAGGCAATGCTGCTCGTGCTGTTGCTATGCATACGTCGCGAGTACAACGACGTTTCGATTTTACGGCGGTGTAATCATTATTTGTTGTAGCTGTAGCGGCGACTGTACTATTACAGGTTAGCAGCAGCAGCAGCAACAGTCCTGCGAGCATTACGCAGCGGTCCGCCGGCTTACTACCTATTATCTAATTGCGATTGCTAATTTTAAAACGTGACCTGATTTTAAACGATTAAGCGATATAATCTATACCGTACGTACGTGTATAATTCGTAACGATGTTTTGGATTAAAATGCACTCTAGCGATTTTGGCGGTCAGTATCCCGGCAGTGAATCGGGGATCGAGCAGGGTGATGCGTGGAAGAGGCGACGCGGTGCGGCCGTGTTATAAATCGGATTCGAAAATCTAACCCGACCGCGCGATGACCGTGTAACCCAATGCTAATTGCTAATACTTCTATCGTTGTTGTGTTCAAACAAACAAACTACACAACTTTGATCGATAAGAAAAACACATATCGCTCTGAATTACAATACGTTCACGGAACCGTTGTTAGAGCAATGGTTAACGTATGCGAGTTCAACCGTGGTGGTAAACTGCTAATAGAAAAAAGTATTACGGTGTTTTTTTTTTCTTTCGTCATAGATCCATTCAAAACGCGTGCAGCTCGTTTCTCAATCGTATAAAATATACAAATGTAGCTTTGAGTTTTTGCGAAAAATCACATTATTTTTAACGATCCTCGTAATTTATTCGAATCGCAAACAAAACGCAAACAAAGTTCGTTCAAAACAAACGAAAAACGACACAGTACAGACTAATAATACGCGATTAATAATATCGTCGCACCGATCATTCACATCGTCCACTGCTAAATAAATGTTTAACGAACATGATAATGTATGTGATAAAATATGCATTCGTATCGAACCGGTCAAGTTTCACAAGTAACGCGTTGAGATGGAACTAGAAATGGGGGTACGAAATGTTAAGGTGCGATTTGAGAGACGTTATCGATTTCTGTACAACCCGTTTGGAATAAATACTAGGTCGTTTGATTGCTATTATGTTTAAATTGTGTTTTTCCAACTCGACTCTAGTTGCCATAGTTCCGTTGTCGGTTTTAAAATAAATCTTATTTAATATGATCATAACTATAATCTAACAATCCGGTCAATGTTCTTCGCATCTTTAAATAAACTATTAGTAAACGACGGTTTTTATATATTTTAAGTAATCAAACTAATCGTTATAACAATTTTTTTTTATTATGATGAATTTGGATTGAGGTCGAAGTAAATGTTTTTTATTTAGTTTACGTTAGATAAAATAAAATAAATAGAGAAAAAAAGAAGAAAACTAAACGTATAACATTGACGAGTGAGTAGTTACGAAAATTTTGGCTCAGATGATAATGATGATCCAGAAGATAATCTTATATATTTTTGTTTGAGATAGGTATGAATACGTTGTCAATGTTATTTTTATTTAAGGGTACCTATATCTGAAATGAGTATTTTGTTTGTTGTGTTGAGTTATGCTTTAATCTGGCACATTTTCATATGCATCAGGTTTGGTTGTGTTTTAGATTTCGAATAAAATGAGTAATGTATTGCTTTAACCATAGGTATTTTTTTATTTTTATATTTATTTATATTGTTGATGCGTCAACATACACGATTTTGATCAGAGATCGCTCCGAACATCACGGTTATAAGAGATTTCTGATAGAAAATTACCATTTTCTTAATAATTGCAATTAAGAAGATGAAAAATTATGATAACATGGTAAAATATACGGCCAATAGGTTTTTGATGAAATATAATTTTTATTTCCATTGTAACTAAAAAAAAAAAAAATCTTAGATTTTTCCGAAATTGAAATTCCTTTTTTTTTTTCTTTTTTTTTGTGTAAAAGTTAGAACACAAAAGTTTAACGTGTCTTAAGGTTTATTTATTATTAATAATTATTATTAAATTTGTTTGTTCTAATACATCATCCATTTTAAGAAATATAAACTTATCTACCTGCCCGATTTCTTTCACTTGTAATAATTTTTTTTCGAGATATGATACAATTGATATCAAATTCATAATACACAGCAATATCAATCACCATTATCTGTATCTTATCTGACCGTGATATCTCAACTAACCTAGGAGTTTTACTCTTTTTTCAAATTAAAATATTTTATTTCGTCTGTTTTAATTTTCACGCCCATCCACATGCCAGTTATTTTACAAAATCTACACCACAGTTAGTTATCTGTCAGCAAATGATTGCAAATTGATTTTCAAAATAAGCAAATTATTGCGTCCTACCTAAAAAACGTTTTATTATATAGGTGGGCCGATTTCAGGCAGCTCACCTTATACAGTGCATATCCGTACTTCCAATAAATCCTACACACCTTGCAAATCTAGCATGGATACTCAACGACAATAAGTGTTACATCCGGTATAACCTAACCGACCAAATACCCTACAGAGCTTAAATTGTAGTTATGTTTACAAATTTCATGAAAATTTAATTTAATTTAATTTTTCAAATTAACTGACACATTTTTACATTAGGTAAAGAGTTTTGATTTAAATATTTTTTTCACACTATGTATCGTGCGGTAAGAGATTAACCGTGACATATTTTATGTTATAATAATATAGTATTACGAATCACTATAACTGTAAATTTATCATTTTCTAACAGTTTACTTACTTTAAACATGAATTTCGTGCTGATAACGCAAAGTGGGTGGACTGCATGAACTTGACCCACCCAGACATTAATTGATTGTAAAAAACAAGATAATTCGCTAATCTACATAATTTACCATAATTTTCTAACGATTTTCCAACTGTTGTTATACATTTCGTAAACTAATTAGTACATGGGTGGGCCATTTTCAGGGATGTTTAAGTTTCGCCATGGGATCCCGATTGCCAAAAAGAACGATAAATTATGCTGATTTATAATTATTTATTCTTATCATCGGAACGTGAAATATACAATATGCATGGACATACGTTTTCGATATCAATACATTATAACTTCTCCCCCACCCCTCACAATGTCTTGAATAAATACCGCCGATTCCGATCGCGTGCTCGTACGGTCAGGTGAACACGGTCCGAACGCGCCGTCAGGGTTTTTCGTTCGTCCGAGCAGCTCTTGTCGGGAACCAAACTCTTATTGGCAATCGACCGCTGTACCAACGATATCCGCGTTAATACTTCGCGTAGGCAAATCGTGTATTCACGTCGGCATTTCGCGAACGGCTACGATAGCAGTTTCTCCGCGGGATGGTAAAAAAAAAAAAAACCCATCTCTTGACGGTGTTATTCGACGCGTGTTCTTTCACATTAAATCCGACCCGTTCGAGATCCTCGAATTATTCATCGGTAAATGTTCATGCTGCTGCTACAAGTTTATATCTAATTGCAAGGACGCGAGTGCGATGTTTCGCGTCGAGAACGGAATTAAAAACTCCCACTCACGTTTACGGACACCTACGCAGACACTTCTACGGTTCGCGGATCGATAGACTATAATGCTTTCCTGTAAAATATCAATGCCGATTTATATTCATCTTTTTTTCCCCCCGCCGCTCCCTTCGGATGTAACGTTAAAAAGTGAACATTAAAAATTCGACTGCAACGAAACCGACTGTGACATTGCGGTGGTTGCGGGTGCGCGCGTACCCTTGTGCGGCAACGACCTTTCTGCATAGTTTCGAAGTTTATACGACCACAAAGTAGCCGCCTAGATGATGTCCCAGAAAACTTTAAATGAGCTCCCCATTATTTATGCCGAACTCCGGTAAAGCTTATTCGGGTTTTTTTCCCCTTCCCGCCGGTTCGCTCCAAACTATCCGTGTAATATTTCGTTTCGAATTATTTACGGACGCGTGTTACTTCTCAATATATATATATATTACGAGTTTCTTTTTTTCTTTTTCTAGGTTCGGTTTTACTTTTTAATCGAAAACGACATCGGCGCGCGTACAAGAGAACGTGAGTCGGCTATCCCGACCGAAAAATCAGCAAGCGTCCGTATATATTTTTACGGTAAACTTTGTACACTACGTAATAATATAGACTTGGATAAGTTTCTCGTCGATTTGTGATTGCGATATTATCTGGTTAGAGGTGTACGGTTTGTATTCCGAACAGCTCCGAGTTATTGAAATAATATAAATAAAAAAAAAAAAAAAAAACGTAAACTTTTTCAGAGTTTTCTATGGTTTCGTGTGCGTTTATACACTCGTATGTAAAGAAAATTTTACTTTGGTTTGAGTTTATAACTAGTTTTCCGGTCGTAGGTGTACCTACGTGTCACGTGCGTACGATTCCCTTTGAACAGTCTTGTTTTTTTTTTATATTCGCAAAAGTTTATATTTTTATATTTTACGTCGATATACATTATTATGTTCTACGCCGACGATATATAATCCATGTTTCATTGATGTTCGACGTGTCCCGTCACCGTGCTTATACGTTATGGTAACTTTTCTTTTTTTTTTTCTTTTCGAAAACGCTGGTCGTCGGAAAACAAATATTAAAAACGATACATCGCGATACGCATCGTCCTCGGCCCCGGAACGCGATCTCGTCCTTGTGCGCCGCACAGTCGTGTCGTAAAAACCATGGAGCACCGTACACGTAAAGACACACGCCGCGTAGGACGGGGAAATATTCATCCGGTACGGTAGTGCGCAGCGGCGTCACATAAGGTTGTGCACAGTTAACTAAATACGTAACTATTGTTAATTTTGTCATTGGTAAGGAACGTTTAATTCTTTTGAACTCTACAACACTTTCGTCACGGCAAAATAAAAATTAATAAGAAAAAAATTACTTATTACGTAAGCACAACTTTTTATTTTCACGACCGACGTGATACGTGTAACGATAAAAATAAGTCCGGTGCACGCATCGATTGTGCTTCGAACCACCGTGTATAACTAACCGATGTGCGTCTACGTACGTAGGGAGTTAATTTTTGTACGGCCGCCCTGAGCTTAACGAAAGTGTGCTCCGTTAACTATTTAATTATCTCTAACGGACATACTTCTCAACAGGAAAAGCTGCAGAAAACATTCTTTTTTTTTTTCAAGATATAATTTTTTCAAGCTATGTGCATAATAACCGATCATCATTTACCACAGGAATCTACAAATAATTATTTTTATAATTTTTTTGTGTGGTTCACTAGCTCCTGCGCACCATAGCACGAGCCGAAACTGGTAGCATGTGTATTTACGACTTATTTACGTTCGTGATGTTCTTTTCCGGTCCGGGTAGCGAGTAATAGCTACGACATTGTCGTGATTTGATATTCATATTACGTACTCGTTTATTACGAAACGAAAAAATTTATCGAGAGAGAGATAGAGAGATATATGTATAAGATCGAGCACGATGAATTGTATATGGTTTATTTAATAAAGACTTGTATATTTGTAAATAATTGTTAAAAAAAAAAACACAGCAGTGGTCTATTTATATAAATCTGTGTATATGGCATACAAAATATCGTTCGGCGTAGCTAAAAAAATAGGCGAAACGTGTTGGTAGCGATGAATATATTTAGTATTTTTCTTAAATTGTGAGCTGAAATTAAACTCGACAATGAGATCATGGTTGGAAAACAACTGAAATATCGCTTGGATGAGAACTTTATAAGTTTTCGATCAACCGGCTTTAAAGTTTAAAATTAAAAATTATAAAAATATTTAACTTATTAAAATGGCTGAAAAATTAATATAAAGACTATTTTAAATGTATAGATACTATACTCGTTATGTGTGGCTCAACCGTAAGCCAAATAAAATAAACAACCCCTAGCTTCATCGGTATCATATAATTAGCGAAATAATAGTAACGTATATAAATAATAATATAAGCATGGTGTATGATAATACATATAATATATATTTATACTCATTGAAATTTTAAAATTTGTTATTAGTTGAGCAGTGAAACTTAATCTCTTTATTTATTTAATTGTAATGCAGTTAACAGTATATACAATTAAATTAATTTTACGACATTGATACATACATATTATGTACTATAACCTAAATGTGTACGTTCAAAATCTATATAAGATTCGGTTTTTATATAATCGGTAAAAAATAAATAAATAAACAATAATAATAAGAATTAAACGGAAAAAAAATTAGTTTTCACGCTAAAAAATGTGCAGGAGTTATTGTGTATTGCAGTACAGTACACAATTATTTTATCTAAACAAATTAGGTACCTATAACTGTATAATTTAAACTTGTATTTTTATTAGATTCAGTGACGAGAGGGGGTTGGTTAACGGGTTATAGCCTCCCCCCACGAAACGTCTCTTATTTTGTATATCATTCAATTATTTTAAAATATAACGTTATATCATGTCAACATTAAACAATTTTCACCGTCTTGATAAACTAAATAATAACACATTTTATATTTTATTAAAAGGTTGTTATTTATGCAAGAGAGAACTGAAAATTTAAAATCGCCCTCAAAATATTTTTCTAGCTACATCATTCATTAGATTCACTAGTTATATTGCATTGGGTTTTTTTTATTTTAGGAGATATTATAACGACTTCTAAGGTTTAGACGATTAGATTTAAATAGTTGCATTTTCTTGTTTAAATGACTAAGTAGTGATTTGTGTTAATATAAATCATCAACAACACCAATATACAATAAATCACCGTGGATACCCCAATAAATCGAAGCATTTTGAAAATGTGCTGTGTACACGAAAATCATTCATGTCGTGTTTTGTCGTAGTTGAGAATTTTAATAAAAAAGTTTTACTTTCTATGAAAATTTATTTTCTATACACATATACGTAGAAATCATAACACGAACCCCCCAGGAATATTAGATAACTACTACCAGTTATATATACATGGTTTTTCTTTTCTTAAACCGTTTTATCATCTCTAAAATTACTCATACATAATCGGTTTGTCGACATTTTATCTAGACAGACCGGAACAAAGTGTACTTAAAATTCCTACGTTTACCATTTTTGTTTGAGTATAAATTAAAACGTTTTTCTAAAATATCATTTCCGTTCTACAGAATTTCATGCGGTAAACACTTTTTCCTGATTACGTTTATTTGGATATTATCTTATTATTATAATAAGTAAACGTAATTTTGGGATATGTGCTCAGAGATTTATTCAAACACGACGCATTTTGCAGTCATGATTCACGGTCGAAATTACTCAATATTGAAGCGGGATTTTTTCTTCAACACAACTTACAACACTTAATGTATAGTGTTTTTTATTAGGCAAGTAGAATAGTTAACAACACGAAATATTCCATATGACTATATGTTTTTTGGCGAGTGGTTTAACCGGCGAACTTTTCGAAGTCACGTATTTCTTCGCTCGTTTGCGATTAGTGAAAAAATCAATAATAAGACGTTTAGAAAACTCTACAAACAACATTCGATTGTTGTATGCCAACACGATTAAATAGTCTTTACCAGTGTTTCTCAAACTTATTTTCATCACAGCATATTTATTTTTGTTTTTATTATTATTTTTACAATCTTAAGTTATGGTACTCCTTTGTTACACATATTATATTAATAATTACCTTCAGGTGCTGAAAAAAAAAATTACTCGTGACAACATTTTACGTAATTGTAGCGTACACTTTGAGGAAATCTGGTGTTAGGATTTTTCCAAAACCGCATAACACATAATATCTTTTTGAAAATAAAAATTTTATTTAACGAATAAGTGATTATGGTTAAAAATAATAATAAGACCATTATTTCACTTAACTTATGAGATGGAACACTCAAACAAAATTTTCAATAGGTATCTCAGGAAATCTTTGTTAATAATTAATAATAACATTTTCATAATTATGCAATGGTAAGATTTGAAACGTAGTATGCTACACACATAGGGTTTACTTACAAAGACTCAGGAAAGTGAGTTCTTAAATGTTGTGGAGTATTCGTCAAATTTGAGAATTACAAGAAATATAAAAGACATCATAATATCCAATTGAGTACTATATGTATAAACTAACAATGCATGCATATATTTTGATATTAAATCATTTATACAGTGTGATCACGATAAGTGGGTAAATGTATAGGCTTCATATATTTTAATTCTGATTTTTTGGCTAACTAATTAACATAATTATACACTTTTTTATGTTTTTAGACTATTTTTGTGACAGTTAATTTCGCGCATTCGCACATTAACTTTTTTTTTTTAAATGACATGACCTATTTTTGACTACAAATTATTTTTCTTTGTATTTTTTAAATTAATTTTGGTAGTTGAATTTCTTTTCTAAGTTGAAAAATGGGCGAGTTATAGCAATTATACCCGTGTAAATAACATAAATTCAAATTGCTATAACTCGGTCATTTTTCAACTTAGAAAAGAAATTCAACTACCAAAATTCATTTAAAAAATACAAAGAAAAATAATTTGTAGTCAAAAATAGGTCATGCCATTTAAAAAAAAAAAGTTAATGTGCGAATGCGCGAAATAAACTGTCACAGAAATAGTCTAATTACATAAAAATATGTATAATTATGTTTATTAGTTAGACAAAAAATCAGAATTAAAATATATGAAGCCTATACATAGTTATTGAGTGTTTCCACTTATCGTGATCACGCTGTACCTATATCAGATATTTTCCATTTAATTTGAACTATGGCTAATAGATTATCCATTGGTATTTAAATACATTGGACACTGCTGTTTTTTGAGTTAAGTACATCGACAATGAGAATGTGTTGGTCTAATGCTTAGTAAAAAATGGCGAGGGTCTCGGGTAATTTTTCGAGAAAAATATCGAAATATGTACAACTATACAGGATTATTAATATTGGTGTCGAATAAAACAAATAAAAAAAAAAAAAAACAACATTGGATGAAATCACTACCGTGAGCATAATATTGATATTATGAAATGGTCGTAATAAAAAAAATTTAAAAAAAAATAAATAAGCAAATATTAAAATCGTTGAATAATTGAATTGCAACTCGCGTGCAATTATTACTACGCAGATAATATTAGGTCGTAGAGTGTTTTGTGTTTTATGTACAGTATGCTACCATTCAATAGTCGCTGATCATCAGTAATACGTCGCGGCAAGTTTAGCTCGTTTATTGAGAACTTAATTATTATATTAAGCTTTCAATAATAAGTTTTTCGTAGCTTTTATTTAAGCCTTATAACGTAAAACCTTATGAAACTATTTTGATATTACAATAAACGTGGGTGGTTTGGTAAATGGTATATGCTTTGTATATAATATGAATAATAAACATATTATATATTATTATATACATTATATATAATAATATATAACGGTATACGCATTCGGTGAAGTTTAATATTATAGGCAATCCCAACGGCAAAATGGTTTTGTTTGTTTTTTAATATCATTATTTATGCACGATTTTTTCGTTTTTCAAAATGTATATATCATCGGATAATTCGCACAAATATAAAAACGCTACAATTTATCATTCGAACGGTTAATAAATTAAAACGTGATTCTCATCCTTTCGTGATTCACACGTTTCGGTTCGTAAAAACAAACGAAGTGTTTTGGAAATAATTGATTTCGAACGATTGTGTTGCTCGACCTCGAATAAATGAAAGTTTTAAAAGCTATTTGTAATTGTTTAAAAATGTAAACGTTTAATCTTTGGAATGCTATGTTGAAAGTAAAAATAAATGAAAAACCACCACCTTGTTTGATATTTATTTTTTTTCGCAAGGAAATAGTTGGGTTAAGGATTTTGATCGGTATAATTTTTTTTCATTATAAGCTCATTTACAATTCAACGCGACGGGCCAAGAGAGTGACAACGAGTCAGTTCTTATAATTGTACACCATAAATTGTTGTTTATCATTACCTAATATTAATGACAATATAATTTACATAAATAAACATTTAAAACGATTTGTGTGTAGGGTGTAGGGGAGGGAAAGTCACGATCGTTATCGTTACACGTAGCGAAAACGCTACTTGCGAGACGACGGGGACGAGACTCTCAAACGAAACACGGTTTCTCTCGGTGGCGCGGAAGAATGCAATATTTGTGTTATTTCGAATCATTTGAATAACGTTATCGTGAACTGACTACCTGTTCGCCGGGACAGCCGTTTAATTGTTTTTGTTCTTCGTCCTCCGCCCCCCTGCCATGTGTGGGCAACGCTTTTTATTCTCTTTCATTCGCGTGAACCGCCCCGCACACCATTGTTCCGGTTACAGAAACGATCGTTTAGTTTCCGATAGTGAACGAAAAATAAATAAAAAAATAAAAGAAAAGAGTCTGCGCCGTTATTGAAATATTGTTACTGCTGCGACGGAATCGCACTCTATTGTTTCGCGAGCGAGCAACGATGTGTTTCAATACCGGTCGAACTACGCAATAAGAAATAAACCGCATGCGTTCCGAAAACCGTTTAGCGTTTTATCGACGGAGAAATGTACAGCGTTACCGATTTGTTATAAAACAATTTTCCGATCCGCTGTTTCGATACGGGATTGCCGCACCGATAGTAATATATATATATATATATATAAATAATAACGTATGTGTTCGGTACGTGCACGGAGGGGCTGCGGTGGAATTGATGGTCGGGACGAAATAACCAATGAAATGTCTGTTGCAGTTCCATCGGGTTTCAGCTGCCACACCTACAACCGCAGTTCCGAGACGCGGTGCGGGCACTTGGTCATTGTTAAAAACCGGTGCGGAAACGCAGTTTCTGCGATGCAACACAAAGTCGCCCGCAGTCTTATGGCTTATGGGTCTTCGGAAGCAACGACGCGAAACGCGCACCCGGGACGGGATACGTGCGCGAGCTTCGGTCGAACCGCAGCGTGCGAAACGTTGAAAAACCTCGGTTCCGTCGACAGAGTACTGCACCGTGTAACGGTCTGCACTCGGACGAGGCGTAAACACCGGTGTGCTATTATGGTACGCAATGCGCGGGGCAGTTTCGTGGTTATTTTGTACGGGTCTTGTGCCATGTGTCCAGTACAATATCCACCAACCTACATACGTGGACAATGCCAGTTAATTAGACTAATTAGACATGCCGGTCAGTAATCCATGGTAGTTCGGAGCGCACTCGACGTGCGCACCGGGATTGTGTCTATCGCTCCACGTTGATACGTCGATCGTGAAAGTAAAAATGTTGTGTTCGTGTTTTACGGGTAATAAGTTATTTTTTTCACATTCATTTTACGGAAATCCATAAAATATATTTAGTGTACCTACACAAAAATAATAATTTTTTACCCGTCTACATAGGTATCTTACAAATTAACTGTGCGCCACCATATATGTGAATCTCATGAGCCACCACTGCTTGTGACTCGTTAAAACGTATAATTTAATTTAATCAATCCGACATGAGTACCGAACGTAACATCACGTGTTTGTAAATCATCAAACACCAATCGGTTTGCTGTGTAAGTATTGTTACGAACCAACGACCCATGTGCGGCTGCTGCTCGAATGAACGAGAGAAAAAAAGAAAAGAAATTTCCATCACTCAATCCGCCATGTAGTATAAAAGTTTGTCGTAAATTATTATTTTTATGAGTTCTGAATCTTCTCTCCCTGCAAACGGCAGCATTTTTTTAATCAGCATTACGCAGCGAGTGCCGTAATCGATTTAACGTCTGGCCGATGAAAATGTCCTGTTGTCGCGTCGGAGAATATTATGTATATATGTACAAAAAAAAAAAAAATAAAATAAAATTAATAATATATTATTAGGACGGTTTCTGTTTTAAACGGGCTCGTTAATACTAGAAGTGGAGGGAGCACAGTACGATAATAATATATAAATCATACGCATTCACAGGGTTATACATAAAAATTACGTGGGAGTGTGTGTATGCATAAATACATGTATATATATGTGTGTGTGGCGGTGACCCTTTTAATTGTGACCGATGGCAGGAAAGACTTCATAGAGTCCTGGATACGCGACGTAAAGCAGAAAAAATAAAAATAAAAATGTACATCGTTCGACCGGGCGAAAAGTTCGATGATTTCCTCGAGTAGGCTAATGAGCTAACAAAGTTTTGGCACCACCGCACCTTGTCGATACGAATATATTATTATCGGCCGACGCCGTTGCGTGATTGCAACTGCGTGACCGTGTGCAAATGCGTTCCTGCCGTTCGGTCCGTCGATTTAAAATGATACCACACGTACTGATGTATTTTTTCAAGAGCAGTTTTATGCTGCTCAACGACTACGCCGTTATCGCTTCCATTCCTACGCCTTCGATCATTTGATTGGTTCGCTGCAGATCCCCATGCGTTACTCACTACCTTAAGTTCCTTACAGCTCTACTTCCCCGTGTCCATCGTAATTTGCTTCGCGTTCTCCGTCCTTGGTATTCCTCTTTCGATACGACCCTCTCCGTTACCCTCTATTACGCTTTTCGTTAGGCTGTCGTGTCCGTACTGGATGTCCTACCATTTTGTGTCTTTTAACTTTTGCGCAATACCAAAGCGTTCTGTTTTCTTTTATTCTGTCTAGATCTTTACTCTAGTATCTAGTATTGTGCCATGAACGCGTTGCCGTTATTCGTACCATCGATTTGAACTCAAAATCAGCATGTAGTCCGGTTCCGTCGGTGGATGGCGTCGGAAAGCAAATATTTGTTTCCAAACGTCGTGTACGTGGACCGGAAACGATCTCAAATCGGTCCAGACTGATGGCGGGTGATTGAATGCGCATTGCTACTGCGTATTTACACGACGGGCTTGTTGGCTACGAATTTCGTGTTGAAAATAACACTCTGTGAGTAGACGGCAGTATGTTTTTCATCTGAGACTCACGGGGTACGTTCATAAACGAACGGAAAACCGTGGTCCAGAATAATTTCGAACGGGGTTCGTATAGTATTTCGTGGAATTTTTATAACAATTTGTACGCAGCTGATTGAAATTAAACCACATCAGTTTGTACGAGCTGTGAACAGTTTTAACGTCAGTAAACAATCGAGAAATCCGGTGTAACGATAGTGGAACTGTTAAAACAAAACTGAATTACAACATTTCCAGTGATTCAAAACGAAAACCGGGTAAACGTCCTGATCGGGTTGTTTCGCGCGCGGACTAGATCTGAGTCTAAGATCTAAGATCTAGGTCTAAGCTTATGGCTTATGCATCATCGTTCAGCCGAACGATTCACAAGATTCGAAAAAGTCTGCGCATCACGTAAATACGAATGAATATATAATATAAATAGATGTCTTAGCGTTCCGATACAAAAGTAACAGGACTAGGTTTGCCGTTTGTGGTTTTTAAGTAATTGAAAAACTCTCGTTATTTTCCGAGGAAAAACCGGCAAAATAACGTACACAGGACGTGCACGCATATAAATGTATCAACCTCTGCAGCAGTGCGCACGCGAACGCATTTCGACGTGCTCTTTTATATGTTAAAAGTTTTTCTAGATTAAAAACGTTTTTTTTTTCCTTTTTTTTTTTTCGTTTCATTTCATTTTCTTCGTCTCCTTTTTTTCCCTTGCCACCGTACACGTATACACTAGCATACAACCCCGTAGTTATCGCGATCTCGTTTTATTTAAAACCATAGCCTAACCATAGTTCTGAGAGCGTTTTCGCGAGATGAGGATGCGCGGAGCCGAAAAACAAAAAGCGCATACGATTTTATTGTATTATTTGTACGCGCAACAAGCACGCCGCCAATTACACGGAATAAATAACTCGTATTTCTTTATCGTCACATTTTAGCAGTTATTTTAAACTCCGTAATTGGTAATGTATTCAGGATACTAATAAACCGTTTATAAGTTTTGTGCTCACCAACATAATCCATCGAATCGAGTTCTAGCGAAATTAGTGTCGCGTGTCGTTATAGCAATCCAATTTCGATCTTGTTTCCGTCACGTACATATGACTCATTTAATATTATTATAATGACACAAACCTTTTACAAAATACAAGGTTCGACATGGACGAGTTGAAAAATTAATCAACTATTAACGTTCCAAGCTACTTTATTTTCTCTCGAGTAACTCTTAAATATACGAATCGAAATATTTTTCACGATATGCTGTCACATATCGGTTAATGGATTCAGTTAATGAAATTAATTTTTCCTCCTAATTTAAAATTTTAGATTTTAAAAATAAAACAATACATTTTTATGCGTAAATAATCCGAGTAATAATTATTAAACAAGTATCGAACTCGACTTACCTAGATCGCCGTAGCAATCAGAATAAAGTAGATAAATATTGTTTTATACAAATATCATATTTTTCAATTAAAAAATGAAGTAACATATTTCTAACCAAGATAAGTTTTTTTTTCTATTTCATTTTTAACTATTGCAAATATATAAACCGAAAGAAGTAAATTTTAATATAAAACTTATTTAACTTACATTCCTCTACATTAAACATTAACGTAACCAGTTATAAATGTAAGCATGACGCAGATATAAAGAAGTACACGTAAAAATATACACGCTCAAGTCTTACCATATGCGGCAATCCGCCGTTACTGAATGCATTGCACGCACATCGACAACAACGTACAACATACGTGATAATTTAATATTTTCCACAGCTATTTGCATAACTAACCTGCTACCTAACCTGTGATGAGCATAGGGATGCGATCGGTTTACAGCTAGAAAAGAAAGTATACCTGTACCTAACAAAACTACTTAAAGTAATGCTATTCTGTCTAATAACTATTACAATAAACGTATAGACACAATAAAAGAAGTATAATTACAACAATATTTCAACTTTAACTCTGAACGACGTCTCAAAATGCGTCAATAATTTCAGCGATTTTATAGTTTAGTTTGCACTCACTAACTACTGTACGAGTATACGGAGTGTAACGGAAATAGCTGACACGATATTTCACAACAGATGAAATACAAAATAATGTCAGAACTTTTTGTAATACCCGGTATACATAAAACATGTAAATGTATATCTATATGTTGGGTAACAGCGTTGTAAAAAAAAAAAAGAAAAAACCGTTACGAATCCGTTGACTTCTGAGATACAGTTCGTTTGGAAACGTGATACTTTATCGTTTATCTCGTTTAATCGCATAACATTTCTTTCGTATACATATATATAAAATGGAAAGAAATACGTTTTCACCTCGCAAACGCCCTTGTTTTGGTCGTTAAAAGTAAAGTTGAAAATATCGCATTAGTCTTGCGAAAAAAGTTTCGTTAACTGCAGTGCCAAAGACGGCTTTTTACAGAAAAAAAATAAAGACCTACACACACACACACACACACATACAGTGAGTTTCATATTCACTAAAAAATTTTTTCTAGAACGAGTAGTACGATTTGAGGGATAAAACAACCTCACACTCACACTCAATCGAATAGAATACTATACATCGACGTGTCTAACAATTCGAGTTTTAATCGAAATTATAATTAAAATATATAATTGAAATTAAAAATAACAAACACAGATTATAGTGGACGGATGCTGGACACTTCAAAACGTACACAGAAAACTCAGTTCGTAAAATTAAGTTAAAAGTGAAAGCGTAATCAAACATTGTAATAACTTGTATCACAACAAGCTCCTTGAAGTTTCTAGACGGTTGGTGCACAACTAAGACCGACGCGCTGACGGCTTACGGACAGAAGCCTGGTAAAATATTTTTGTACCCATTATATACGAGGAAGCATGGAGAGATGGACCTTAAAACAGTTCTTTGGGGGTTTTACCAACAATAGATATCAAAGGTATATGGTAATTGTCTATATTATTCGAATTGTGTTTTCTGTGCGCGTATTGAAAGAATCGTTATTTATTTTTTTCAATACATGTTCCATACAATTGAATGGCTTTCATCTTAACGACTGATTTGTATAGTCGAATGGTGCACATCGTTACAATTTAATATTAATTAGTTTTCAAGTGAAGATGAACACGATTCGATCCCAATGTTGTACGTCTTTCTTACATCCATCATTGAGGCGATTGCTTAGTCGATCGATTGATCTAAATAAAATGAAACGCGGATAATTGTATTGGTTATTATTTAAGTGATTCAATTATTTAAAAACCTTGATTCGATTTTGCATCATACGAAGACGAAGTAAATCTTGAATAACACTGAAGTGATAATCGATTACATCGGTGGACATGCTGTCTGCGATGTCTGTTCTTATTTGAAGTCAAATACCGTCTTCTTTATTAGTACAATATGCCGCGGTCCAACAAGACGTCCAACGAGTGTTGATTGATGAAGCGTACATTTACCATTTATGAGAGAAATCTGCTCAACTTTAAATTTGGTTCCATTTCTTTTTTAAAATTTCCGAGTGATTCCAACGACACGCATAATATGTCATTTGTTTCTAAAATAATCTTAACAGATTAGATGTTCAAATACTTCGCATATCTGTGGTAATTCGTTATAATTAACACGAGAAACAAATTTATTCGTCTTCGACTGGAGCAACATGCAGTTTATTTAGATCAAATTACTTTTTTCGAGAACATGTTTTGAACAGTGCTGATGCGAAATTGATCTTCGAAATATCCATTATATATACAATGAGTTGACCAATTAAGGGAAGACTTAATTTCTCAGCAGGATTATTTTCGAATAAATCGATTTTATAATGTCTTACTAGTTAGTGGTATAAAAATACACATTTATTGAGATACATTTCAAAATTTTTATTATTCTGATCTGCCCCAGCCTACTAAAACTTTATTTTTCTATAAAATAGCAACACCTATTCGGATAGGCCTAAATTGTTATTGTCACTTTGATGAATCAGCTATGGTTCTAAACTCAAAATCGATTAAATAAGAACCACTTAAATTTAAATAAATAAAAAAATGTTTTGTTATTCTTAAAATGCATAAAATCACTTATAATTAATTAATATTGGTTTTATTTTAAATATTTTTACATTTTTTGATTTTAATCGTAATTTTACGGCTAGACTTGTTCATATCACGAATAAAAGAAAAAAAAATTAAATATTTTTTAATTTTTAAGAATAATAAAAAAATGTGTTATTTATTAAAATTTAAGTGACTCTCGTTCAAGCAATTTTGAATTAAGAACCACAGATGATTTATCAATATTATATATAAAAAAATTGGCCTCTCCGATTATGGTATTCAAATTAGGTGTTGCTATTAAAAAGAAATCGTTTTAACTATGCATGTGCAAACCAAACAATATACATTTCAAAACGTATATAAATGTGTATTTATGTACCACAAGCTTATAAAAACAAATCAATTAATTCCAAAATAATCTGGTCGAAAAAATCTAGTGTTCCCTTAATTAATGAACACACTGTATATTGTGAGTAACAGTTCAATATATAAACAATTCTGGGCAATAAATAACAGTTAATGATTATACATGTATGATGAACAAGATAACATTAATATGGTTATTACATTTAGTTATGTTTTGAATCACTTAAAACACCAGTATTGATAAATAATTGTTATCGATTTTTGATTTTAAATGCCAACATTATTTTATATTTTGTTATTTAAGCTTGAGTTATGTATATCTAGTGATAACAATACAGAATGTCCCACCGTTATATTGTCAGTTAATGTTTAAATTAGTTTGGTTTACTATTCTTCAATTGTATTTTGTGCTAAAGGAGGCATACGAATGTACATACGTATATTATTTACTTGCGTATGTTACTACTAATACAATTTTATGTTCTCCCCTTAATCATTTTAAAAAATAACTTTCTGGTTTTTCTATTAAAACAAATTCTAATATAGTAATATTGTGTAAGATATAATTCAAAAAACTTTAATAGTAAATATCCTATTAATGTTATCTGAGGAAGAGTCAATTGAATTTCTAGTGAGGAGATATAAAAGATTTTGGTCATATATTTATTAACAGTAATAAATATAAATTCATAGTTGGATGAGGTAGCTTCTATTTTACAACATAGATTACGGCAATCGGTGAGTTTCGATACGAATAGATACGTATCACATGTTATATAAATTTTAGATCATTTGTACTGTAAAAAATCTATAAAATGTTATGTACCCTAATAAATGTACATTAGTAACATGTTTCTATAAAAGCTACATAATACTAATAATTTGCATGTATAACTTCTAATAACTATTCAACTCAAATATTTTTCATACCCCTCCACAAGAAATTAAAATGGCTGTTAGTCAAATCATTTGTATCGAATATTTTATATATCTTACATTAAAGTTTTTTTAATAATATTTTACTCAATATGACTGTATTGAAATTTGCGTGGTAAGAATAACTGAAATGTTAATTTTTTAGAAATTGTTTTAGTAGTTGTGTCCCAAATACAAAATACAATTGAAGAAGTACTATAAAAAAAGTTATGTAATGCGATAATAACAAAAACTGGATGACAGCTAATTTTAAAATTATTAATTTAAAATCAATTTAAATTCTTATTCTCTTTTTGTAGACCATGGGTTTTCAATTAAGTCATGTGAGCATAGGCCATATTTTCTTCTTTTTGATAAACAAAAATAAAATAAAATCGATTATCATTGATATTATAACACTACGAGACCCTTTTTCTGTTCCGAAGTTCTACTAGAAAAAACCTTAGGACGTGTGCTGTTTAGAGCCACGAACGGTAGCTGCACGTCCGAAGACGGTAACTCGACGCCTTTATTGGCCGGTTCTACGAATGGATTTTCTACTTTCTTCTCGTCGCCAACGGTGGATCACCGCATATGTTATTTGGTTGTGTCGCTACGGTGTTCATCAACTCTATTGTGTCCATGACCGTTGACCGCAGGCTCGGGGAAAAGTTTGGCTTGAGCGCAGTTGAGTGCTCTTGCAGCTTCTCCAGAACGCCACTCTACGAATGTATTTTTAAAGCGTGAGAAATATAAAGGTTTTCGACGCATAATATTGGCCAGTATAATTTTATTTTGAATACGACTTCAAAATCAAGTTTTGCCGGTATGCTGGATCTTACATGGTTTATTGTACTGCCGACGTGCTGCAGTATAACACATACACATTCCAGTGATAGTTCTTTTGGGCTCTGAATAAGTTTTGCCAAACACATTTCTATTATCGGTGGCACCAAGATGTTCACTTTTAAAAGCTCGCATATGAATCTGCAAGTAATACGTCGTCTTTTTTTTTTATAACTGCTCGATAAATTATTATCATATATTATTGGACGTGCTAAATATATACCTGCAGTTTGCTACCGAACGTCTCCTATGAACCGTTTCATCGTTATCGAATTTTAATTGGAGTTCTTTCCTGATTTTCTGCAAAAATATTGTAGTGTATTGATTATTTTGTCATTTTTTTAAGTATTTAATTCATACTTTATCTTTGCAAGATTCGATTTCTTTTTGGTTCTTGGCCACAGTACTTTTTCGATTGTACATAGATTCAAACGTGTCTTGGCACATTTTTATCAATAGTTTCCTAAACGAAGTGTTAGTTTTCTTGCAGTTTTCTGATCGTATTTCCACGTTTTTCATGGACGAACAAACGTGTGCGTATTGCGGTGACAACAACGGGTTGTCTAATGCCTTATAAAAGTAGAAAATATAGAAATATTTGTTACTAGTCTCAAAATCATATTTTGCGCAAACATATAGAAGAGATCATTACAAAAGAATATGATCATATAATATTAGATGAGTGACAAAAAATCATATGTTTAAAATATATATTTACTATATAATACCTTTTGGAACACAATTTCAACAATATTTATCAGACTGGTATCCGTTTTTATAGGCAGTGAAGTAATACATTTCGTTGACAAAGCCACGTTTTCTGGAGTAATATTGTTGATAATGTTTCGAAATTTGTCTTGTGGCTCCTAATTGAATAATATTCCCGAGAGTTGTAGAGATATATTACAGAAATAGATTATGGTTTTTTTCGATATAATTTAATAATAATAATAATTTCATTTTAAATTTAATAATAATTTCGATATAAGTAATAATTTACTTGTTCTTCAGTATTTTCGTTGTCCAGTGTTTGGTAACGATTTGTTTTACTGGTCTCCGAGCTTACCCATGGCAATACCCATGGATTTTTACTCTTAACCACATTGCTAACACACATTGCTGATGACGATTTATTAAATTCTCTTGTATCTGGGCGTTTGAGTATATTAATATTTTCAGTATCTGTGACCTGAAAGAAAGAGAAAAATGTACTATTTTACTAATCGAAAAACTAGTATTTGGTTAATATAAGAATTAGTTGATTTGATATCGAACGAGTGTTTTGGCTCTTGAGCGATTTTCAAAAAAAATACGATGCAAGTATCTTAGCATAATATGTTTTATAATACAATTCAATTGAACTTTTTTTTTTAATGAATTATATAACTCTTTACCGTTGGCAATACTGCATGTATATATTGGACATGCGTGGATGGCTTGTATTCAGGACTCCTCGCGTTTGAATGTATTTTTTTGGGGCACAATTCCGGTTTTGCCCTAGAATTCCGAGGTACCCAATTGTTTTCTTTTAGCTCTATTAAGTCCAATATCATGAACCTAATTCTTGTCGAAATCTTCGTCTTATACGCTGGAGACGAGTATTCTTTTAGTATCCCAAACGCAGCGTTCTATAATGGTAATCGTGATTGATCATTAGCGTTCAGTGTTGATTGCAACGGCGTTTTAAGACGACAACATTTATTGTACATATTTAATATTCAACTCAGACCATTTATGTTATTATATAATGAGATGGTTCTTACAATATTCAGCGTTTGTCCTGCGTGCTTCAATATATGACACGCGCATTCTAGTGTTTCTTCGTTCGTTGATTTCAAAAGATGTTTGATGCACGATTCCAATGTCCCGTTCGAAATTATCTGTACTTTGTACAGTTCACACATGAATCTGAAAAGCAATCTATAATTTTTAAAACCGCTAAGATTCATTTTGAATTATTTCATTGGTCAGTACCGGCAATTTCCAACTGATTTCTTTCTATGGACCAACTCGTCTTGGTCGTATTCAGATTGCAATTGCTTTTTCTCTTCCTGTAACATTTTAATTACATTGTATAATAATTGCTCCATCGTTATAATATATATATATATATATATATATAGAAGCATTTGATAAAGATTTTCAAATTCGATATATTTGCTTTACTTGATCGTTGCAGTGGTCTATTTCTTCCAATATTTTAGCTAATTTCTGTTCGTGGCTATTCATCACCTCAAATCTATTTTTGCAAAATTTGGTCAATAACTTTTTGAAAGACGATTTTACCGCCTTTTTTTCCGACTTGGCTTGTTTGTCATTCAATACTGTGCAGATGTAGGCATACTGGGGTGTGAAGTTTGGTTCATCGATAGCCTGTTGTTCGAAAATAAAAATCATTAACTTTCCTGGCATGGTGGTTACACGACATTTAAACGTTATCACAACGTATGCATAAGTCATGTACATCCAGATCTTCCGAAATACCTTTTGAAACAATAGCTCAATTACTGTCTTCAGATGATCTTCAGTATCGATTGGCAGCGATGTAATACTGTCAGTCAACATGGTCATATTCTCCGGAGATATCTTGTTAAGGATTGACAACAATTTCTTCCGGATTTCTTTTAAAACAAAAAAAAATCATGTAAAAATGCATGCATAAATGTACAATAAATATGAAAAAAAAAAAAACATAATATTATAAATGGCTGTCCATCTCGCGTTGTTATTGTAAAAACTTTTCTATTAAATGGATAACGTACATTAGCTTGTGCGTTTGTATCGCTCGTCGAATCGCTTGTCATTTTTGCTTTCATGCATGGCGGAACCCATGCGTCTTTACACGTACTGAGTTGAATTTCCTCGTTTTTTGGCTTTTCAACTCTCCAACTCGTCGTTTCAACGCTTCGGTTCGCGTTGTTTACATACGGCGTTTTGGTCTAAAATAAATTGTTTCTCAAAATGTACGTATAAATAATACAATCCGTTTACCATTATTGGTTTTCTGTATTCGAACGCCGGCCGTTGACCGAATACGTTGGGGAACGATGGCTGCTCCGCATACGTAGGCCGATTTCCATTCACGGGCCTTTGGTAAAAATCGTTGTTTGTGCCCATCACACTCGATGATTGGTTTTTTAAGGCTTCACAGTCTGTATTTAGATCGTACACGAACATACAAACGAATACATATACGATGACGTATATCTTATTATTATTACGATTATTATTAGGTTGAGGATGTTTATGACCTTGAAAACACTAAAAAAATACATACCTACTTATGAAATATTTGATATATAAATATGTTCTTAAAAAAAATGAATGTCACTTTAAAATATGTTTATTACTAATCTAAAACGTATTCTAAATTAATTTACAGCCTCTTATAACTTTAGAACTTAGAACTTAAATACAAATAAATAAACATATGAGATTTTTATATAAAAATCTCTAAATGTGCAAAAATATGCAAAATAATGTTTAATGTATCTGATTCTACATCTGATGTGATTGTATATCACAAATTTATTTCTGGATCTGCAATGTGGCTAAAGAAAAAAATTTGTAAAAGTCATAAACATCCTAACCCTAATTATTATATATGAATTAAGATATTAATATTTACCGTTGATCTTCGAAAATCTGTTCATCGTCTATTATTTGTATTGACGTGAAAGTCACAATAACAGAACTGTAGTTAATCAATTCAACGATTTCTTTTAAGAACGTCAATTCTCAGGCTGTACAATTCAATAACTGACTCGATCGAGTTGAAATTCTTAGTTGTTAGTAACATTTGCATTTTGCATAGCAACCGAAGAAGAATTATAATTACAAAATAGGCCAGTATATTGAAAATCAAAAATCATTTATGGACTCAATTTACGGAATAATAAAATTTGTATACATTTAATGACTTTCTCGAACGAAAGTGTTCCACACTTTAAAGGTGTATTTTTTAAATAGGTTTATAATTTACAGATTTACTTTATGGTTGCAATGATAAATGAAAAAATTTAGTATTAATCTTAAATAATAAATTTACAAAATTTATCACCACTACTTAAGACAAATTATTACCAAATATTTTACCATGAATAATATTACAAACCAAATCACGCCATGTCGGTTTACTTTAAACGACCGCCGCGATTCCCAAGTTCAGTTGTGTAAAGTTGTCTGAAACGTTTGTTTTATCACAACATATTTCCATGCCATTTTCTTCATTGGCAAGCATGGAGCAATGGCATACAATTGTATTATTTGAAATATCCGCTTCGTTTTTATGATTATTATTTTTTTACATTTCATCTTCAAATTTGATTTCAAGAAACAAAAATTAAAGATCAATAATGTATGTGAAAAAAGTATCAACGAACATTTTCTGATTTTTTGCTTTTATTTCAAAACTGCAAATATATGCAGCCTATTAATCTCAGATCTACAAATACTATAGCTCAAACATTAGTCGTATTTTGAACGTACATATCGAATCAGTAGGTATACCAATGACTTTGCCAAATATAACAGTCAACTCTATTACCAAAATTGTTTTATTTTAGATTCTGAACGGAGTGATGGAATCTATTGGTTTTACAATGATGTGTGTTTTTTTTTTTTTTTATTATTTATTTTTTATTTTTTATTTTTTTTTTTTTGTGTCTGACGATACCTTTTTTGGCAGTAAAAATGCTTCGATTTGCTTTAGCAGCAACTTTTCTGAAAGGAAAGTGAATGTAGATGGTACTTTGGCTAGTCAAAAATCCAATTTTTCAATACTTTTTAAAAAAACCGAAAAAACCGATAAAAAAATTACGAAAAAACGGAAAATTTTACGCAAAATCACGTTTTTACAAATTACATTTTTTTAAAATGCTTTAACTCAAAAACCAAAATCGCAACAACTTGAAATATTCACCAAATCTTAATATTGGCGTTCTCTATACAAGGTTAAGTTTTCAAAGTATTTTGACATATTTTGATTTATTTATAGACAATTTAAATTATCGATTTTTATAAAATTTTTGTTTTTAAACATCTATCAAATTTAATTGGCAGACCGAAAACTCTTGAACATTTAATACAAGGTTTATAATAAGTTAAACTTATCGTAACAAAAAAATTTTGGAAACCGTTTCACTCAAATTTTTTTTATAAGCCCATAAAGCTCAAATTTGTATAAAATGTGTAAAAATCACGATAATTTGCAAGTTATTTTGAAGAAAAAAATTCATAAAATTTTTTCTGTTCATACTTAAGGTTCAAAATTTTAACACTAGGTTATCTATAAGCTACTCTTCAAAAATCTTTAAAAAAAATTCTACCAGACTTGGAGGAAAAAATTGTATGACTTTTTGAAATTTAAATATTTACGAAATTGCATAAAATAGCGATTTATTCTCAAACGATTTTAAATATTTGTTATAATTCAAAAAGTATAAGTCGCAGATTTTTGAATTTTTTGCAGCTGTTAAGATTGGTATTTCCTTTATGTCATATTTTTTTCAAAATATTATATTGATTTTTAAGCCACTTATAGGCATTTAAAATATTCGATTTTTTTAAATTTTATTCTTATAATCGGTGATAAAAAAAAATTTGGCTCGTACAAATTACTTGAAAATATAATAGAAGATTCCACAGAAGTAGTTCTTGTTGTCATTTAAAAATTATTAAAATCAATATGCATAAATTTTTTTTTATAAGCGTTTGAACAGCGAATATTGACATAAAATTACATGTAAAATATAATATAATATATAATATTCTAGACCGACAAACTATGTCGCTGTATGCAACTGCCAACCCATCCTAATTGAAAAATATATTTATCGTTTCAAATTAAAATTTACTTTTTACAATATTTATAAATAACAATGGATATTATATCCTAGACAAACATATTAACTCCGTTAGAATCGTTATTCGTATACAATGATATCTATCATTGCATTCAAATTTAACAAATTCATTGTAATAATGACCTATCCTATAAACGAGGTGCACTCCACCCCCAACTGTATAGCAAAGCGAGGCCCATCCGGTTCTTTTTTTTAATTGTAAAAATATTTATTATAATTATTTGCATTATAAATTCTTTATATGTTACAGAAATTCTATTATGACATCATTTAAAGCGTAAGATAACCTTATTAATTGTTGAAAATTAGTCTGACAAAAAAAAAAAAAAAAAAATGAAACTTGGCCTTACAGGGATTGATGTTGAAACGATTATTGTTTTTATACATTTTATAATAATTCATTATCTGTTAAAAGAAAATTCGGAATGAAAGAAACAAATCTCTATGTAATCAAAACAGAGTTCACAATATTACGTTCGTAATGATTTTTTATAATATCAAAATCAGGTTGGTTGAACCAACTTTAAAAGAAAAGTAAAAAAATATTAATCTTGTTTTGGTCGTTAAAAGTAAAGTTGAAAATATCGCATTAGTCTTGCAAAAAAAGTTTCGTTAACTGCAGTGCCAAAGACGCCTTTTTTTCAGAAAAAAATAAAGACACACTCGCATAGCGAGTTTCATATTCACTAGATAATTGTCACCTTTTTCTACGGTGAGTAGTATGATTTGGAGGATTAAAAAACCTCACACTTACACTTAATTTTATACTCACAGTTCGCTATCACGTGCAATGCGCCTTTAGCTACCGTCTTTATTTTTATTTTCCGACTCTGACTGTTCACGTAACCTAACTATATTATTCCCCTTCCATTTTATTTTTCTTCGCACTGCCATATGAAATTTAAACACAAATAAAATAGCTTTATACGTAAAATTTAATGTTCTACGTTACAATCGAACCGGATGTTATAAGTCTCCACTTCTACTTTAACCCATTGGAAATACTGGAGAAATGCAATATACTTAATAAAACTGTAAACTATAGGTTTCTATGGAGTACTGAATACCACATAACTGAATTTTACGATATGATTACGATCAGGTTATATAAATAAAATATAATACGTTAGAAAAAGATTAATACAATATAAAATATAAAAATTCGCTCTCTACCGTCGCACAATGGGAGAAATTAAAATTTTAGCTGGACAAAATATAAAATTTTGGTATCGTAATCAGGTACTATAAGCAAATATTTGTTGCTGCTTAACTGTTAGAGACAAATATGTCACAATTTAAGATAATCATCAACTATTGAGTCGATAAATGTAGTAATGGTTAATTGAGATTAGCTACTCGATTTCAATCACATGATGTGAACGTATATTATTCATTTTAGTTGGTTATTTTTTTTGACGATCAAGTAAAATTTTATTTTTTGTAAATTGAAAATGGATCAATGTATAGTATCAAGCAAGTTTGTTAATTTGTACTTATACTATTAATTAAAGTAAGTAAGTATGCACACGAATAAAATGAAATTAAGAAAACTTTACTTATTTTCATAAGATTATGTACAACGATTTCTTGGAGGCTCTTAGAGGTAGCCCTTAATATTTTTTTGATATATAATCATATTATCTTTTTAATACAGTATGGAAAATTTGTTCAAACTTCTACCTCTCCGTGTTATGTTCACATTAAAATTATTTTTATTGATTATTGTAGATAAAACTGACATTGAAAAAAAAGTTAAAAACCGTTGTTTATTTGAGGTGTTCAAAAATTCAGAAACTGCTTTACATACAAGTCCTCGTGAGATCCGAAACACCTTGTCTGTGTACTTATATAATAAATACGGTGATCAATGGGATGATGATGATTTCGAAAAACGAGTTAACCGAAAAATTGAAGGATTTTGCAGTTCATTAAATAAAAATCGATAGAATCTAATCAGTGCATGACAAAATTTTTAATTAAAAATGAAAACTGGCTGCAGTTATATTTTAACATTCCTGTTAAAGAAAATAATTAAAAATTTACCAGCCATCAAATAGTCGTGGTAGGCTACGTAAAAAATTTCTTGGTCTGTGGGATCATTCACAACATGGACAAACAGAATTTTTAAGAAAAACAACTACAGATGAAGAATTAATTTAGGCTACAAAAAGCAATTTATACGCTGAAGGGAAACGTAACGGGAAATCTATTGATTTATTTTCACAAGTTACTAAGTGCTCTCCTCGTCGAGGTATTAAAATGATTAAAATCTATAACAATTATTTTGAATAAAATTAAAACTATTATGCCTTATAACGAAGATGAGGCTCTAGTATTCATAGATCATACACGCATGACGAAGGATTCATATCATAGAACTATAGACTAGAATCTATAGACTAAGTGCTACAAAACATAGAGCTAATATTTATCCGTCTTATTTACCCTGAAAGTATAGAAATTAGTAAAGACAAAGCATCTGTTTCCCTCTAAAATCTGTTAGATCACACGTTTAGTAGATTGTGTGAAACATTTGATTTTTATAATAATATAGATTTTAAAGAAGTCTACTCAGAGTTTAATTTTTTGTGTAAGTGGGGTTGTGATGGGAGTTCTGATCATTATGAGTACCACCAAACTTTCAATGGAAAAAATTTAACAGACGGATTTGTTTTTATATTTTCTTTGGTCCCATTGTGACTTACGGGAACCACTAAAATTTTAAAAGTCATAACTATTTTATAGGAAAATCTAACACCATCGTCTACACGATGCTGCAGACCAATAAAATGTATTTATATTAAAGTGACGGTAGAAATTACAAAATTGAAGTAGAAAAATAAATTGCAGAACTAAAACTATTTAAAATTAATATAAATAATAGTGTTGTATATTAACTATACAATGGTTGTGACAATGATTGATAGGAAAGTAATAAACATTTTAACAGGATTTTCGAGCCAAGTTTGTTTGTTATATATCGCGGAACAAAGACTATACGATTTCGAGAACACCATTCGAGAAAATCGTCCCGCGCTAACACAAGCACAGACTTTTTTAACATTCTTTTGATAACATCTGATCCAATAATAATTGGATTAAGATTTCGGAGTAAAGTATCACCAAATGATTAACCTCCAAATGCAAAATATTTATTAGATATTTAAAACGCTGAAGATAACGAGCCTAATGAAGAAGAAACTGTAACTAGTAGCGATTCGTCTTCATTTTAATATTCATAACTAAACTGACCAGTAACAGATTAGAAGAACAAAATATTTTTACAAAAATTCTATTAAAAATTGTCATCGCAAACATATAATCATTATATGTAAAAAAAACCATGTGTCAAATTAACTCAAGATATATTTACGTATCAACTAATAGCTTATACAAAAACTTTGACATATGTATATAGTATACTGTGCATCGATGTACTAAATAATACTTATTTTATACCAATAAAAAATTAATAGAAAAAATAGTTCGATTTTTTAAATATTACCAATAGTATCACTTTTATTATTTGCCCGACTTGAAACAGGTATTTAATTAAATGCTCAATATAACATATGTAACGATTAGAGATTTAATCGAAATTAAATTAAAAAAACAAACACAGGATATAGTACACGGATGCTAGACATTTCAACACACGCACAGAAAACACAGTTCGTTTAGTTAAAAGTGAAATAATCGAGCATAGTCGTAAATTGTATTACAACAAGCTCCTTGTAACTTCCTTGTCGTCGGTACGTAATGACCAACGCATTGACGGCTTACGGACAGGGACCTGGTAAAATATGGTTGAGGGTTTTACCAACTATAGATGTCAATGGAGTATGGTCTTTTCCCATTTTATTCGAATGTATTCTCTGTGCGCCTATTGAAAGAATCGTTATTTATTTTTTTCCAACAAATTACACACAATTGAATGGTTTACATCTTTACAACTGATTTGTATAGTCGAATGGTGCACACCATTACAATTTAATATTAGTAGGTTTTAAAATTATGATGAATACGCTCCACTCCCGATGTTGTACGTCCTTTTCGCATCCATCATTGACGTGATTGCTTAGTCGATCAATTGATCTAAATAAAATAAAACTCAGATATTTGTTTTGGTAATTATTTAAGTAACTCAATTATTTAAAAACCTTGATTTCATTTTGCATCATACGAAAACGAAGTAAATCCTGAATAATACTGAAGTGATAATCGATTACATCAGTGGACATGATTTTTGCGATGTCTGTTCTTATTTGATGTCAAATACCGTCTTCTGCATAACGTCTAACGAGTGCTGATTTACGACGCGTACAATTACCATTTATGAGAGTAATCTGTTCAACTTTTAAGATTGTTCCAGTTTTTAAAATTTTCGAGTAATTCCAACGACACGCATAAAATGTCATTCGTTTCTAAAATAATCATAACAGATTAGAAGTTCAAATACTTCGTGGTAATTCGTTTTAATTAACACGAGAAACCTGTATATTCGTCTTCGACTGGAGCAACATGCATTTTATTTAGATCAAATTACTTCTTTCGAGAACATGTTTTGAACAGTGCTGATGCGAAATTGTTCTTCGAAATAACCATTATATAAACAATTTAGTGACTAATTTAGGGAAAACTTAATTTATCAGCAGGATTATTTTCGAATAAATCGAATTTTTTCTTCATACAAGTTAGCGGTATAATAATACACAAATATTTAGATACATTTCAAAATTCTTATTATTCTGATTTGCACAAGCGTACTAAAACTTTATTTTTCTTTAAAATAGCAACACCTATTCAGATAGGCCTAAATTGTTATTGTCATTTTGATGAATCAGCTATGGTTCTAAATTCAAAATCGATTAAATAAGAACAACTTCAATATAAATATTTAAAACAATTTTTGTTACTCTTAACAATGCATACAACCATTTATAGTTATTTAATATTCTTTGCACTAATATATTTTTCTGTCTTTTGATTTGAATCGTAATGTTATGGTTATAACTATATTATTGTTCATAACATGAATAAAAGCAAAAAAACATGAAAATATTCAAAGAGTAACATATAATAAAGGATTATGAATGTATTTTTGCATTTTTAAGAATAATAAAAAAATGTGTTATTTATTAAAATTTAAGTGACTCTCATTCAATCAATTTTAAATTAAGAACCATAGATGATTTATCAAAATTATATATAAAAAGAAATTTGCCTATCCGATTATGGTATTCAAATAAGGTGTTGCTATTAAAAAGAAATCGTTTTTACTGTGCATGTGCAAACTGAAACAATATAAATTTCGAAACGTATATAAATGTGTATTTATGTACCACGAGCTTATAAAAAGAAATCAATTTATTCCAAAATAATCTAGTCGAGAAATTCAGTGTTCCCTAAATTAACGAACACACTGTATACTGTAATGGTTAAATATATAGACAATTCTTTGCAATAAATAACAATTAATGGTAATACATGTATGATGAACAAGATAACATTAATATGGTTATTAGTCATAACCATATTAACGTTATCAATGTATAATATAATAACTTATTACATTTAGTTATGTTTTGAATCACAAAAGTATTGATAAATAATTTTTATCGATTTTTGATTTTAAATGCCAACATTATTTAATTCTATGTTACTTAAGCTCGAATTATGTATTTCTAGTGATAACAATACAGGATGTCCCGCCGTTATATAGCCAGTTAATGTTTAAATTTGTTTAGTTTATACTTCTTCAATTGTATTTTGTGCTAAAGGAGGCATACGTATGTACATACGTATATTATATACTTGCGTAGGTATGTAACTAATAGTAACAATTTTATGTTCTTCCCTTAATCACTTTAAAAAATAACTTTCGGGTTTGTCTATTACAACAAATTGCAATATAGTTATATTGTGTAAGATATTATTAAAAAAAATTAATGTTAAACATCCTATTAATATTATCTTAGGAAGAGCCATTTGAATTTCTAGTGAACAGATACCAAAAAGATTTTAGTCATATATTTATTAACAGTAATTAATATAAATTATAAGTTTGAGGTAGCTTCTATTTTATGACATAGACTTCGACAATCAGTGAATTTCAAAACGGTTAGATACGTATCACATGTTTTATGTATTTTAGATAATTAATTTATTTCTCATAATTATTTAACTCAAATATTTTTCATATCCCTTCACTAGAAATTAAAAGGCTGTTAGTCATCTACATCGATTATTTTATGTATCTTACATTAATTTTTTTTTAATAGTGTCATGCACAATATGACTGATTTGAAATTTGTGTGATAAGAATAACTGAAATGTTAAGTTTTTTAAAGTGATTAAGGCGTGAAATTAAAAATTGTTTTAGAAATTGTGTCCCAAATACAAAATACAATTGAAGAAGTACCAGAAAAAAAATTATGTAATGCGATAATAACACAAACTGTATGACAGCTAATTTTAAAAGTATTGATTTTAAATCAATTTCATTTCTTATTTTCTATCTGTAGACCATGGGTCTTCAATTAAGTCATGTGAGCATAGGTCATATTTTCTTCTTTTTGATAAACCAAATTAAAATAAAATCGATTATCAATGATATTATTACACTACGAGACCCATTTTCTGTCCCGTAGTTCTACTAGAAAAAACCTTCGGACGTATAATGTTTAGAGCCACGAACGGTAGCTGCACGTCCGAAGACGGTAACTCGACGCCTTTATTGGCCGGTTCTACGAATGGATTTTCTACTTTCTTCTCGTCGCCAACGGTGGATCACCGCATATGTTATTTGGTTGTGTCGCTATGGTGTTCATCAACTCTATCGTGTCCATGACCGTTGACCGCAGGCTCGGGGAAAAGTTTGGCTTGAGCGCAGTTGAGTGCTCTTGCAGCTTCTCCAGAACGCCACTCTACGAATGTATTTTTAAAGCGTGAGAAATATAAAGGGTTTCGACGCATAATATTGGCCAGTATAATTTTATTTTGAATACGACTTCAAAATCAAGTTTTGCCGGTATGCTGGATCTTACATGGTTTATTGTACTGCCGACGTGCTGCAGTATAACACATACACATTCCAGTGATAGTTCTTTTGGGCTCTGAATAAGTTTTGCCAAACACATTTCTATTATCGGTGGCACCAAGATGTTCACTTTTAAAAGCTCGCATATGAATCTGCAAGTAATACGTCGTCTTTTTGTTTTATAACTGCTCGATAAATTATTATCGGACGTGCTAAATATATACCTGCAGTTTGCTACCGAACGTCTCCTATGAACCGTTTCATCGTTATCGAATTTTAATTGCAGTTCTTTCCTGATTTTCTGCAAAAATATTGTAGTTTATTGATTATTTTGTCATTTTTTTAAGTATTTAATTCATACTTTATCTTTGCAAGATTCGATTTCTTTTTGGTTCTTGGCCACAGTACTTTTTCGATTGTACATAGATTCAAACGTGTCTTGGCACATTTTTATCAATAGTTTCCTAAACGAAGTGTTAGTTTTCTTGCAGTTTTCTGATCGTATTTCCACGTTTTTCATGGACGAACAAACGTGTGCGTACTGCGGTGAGAGCGACGGTTCGTCTAGAGCCTTATAAAAGTTAAATATATTGTAATATTTCTTATTAGTTCCAAAATAATATGTTTCCCAAACATATATAGTATAACATAATATAGAATAAGATCATATTATAATAATTGTTTATTTACAAATAATACTTATATAAACGTAAGATTTTTGCTGTAATATTTATTATCAATGACAAAAAAAAAAAAATATATATATATATATATAAGATTTATACCTTTTGGAACAAAATTTCAACAATATTTATCAGACTGGCATCCGTTTCTATTGGCAATGAAGTAACGATTTTCGCTGATGAAGCCATATTTTCTGGAGATATATTGTTGAGAATGTTTCGAAATTTAACCTGTGGCTCCTAATTGAATAATAGTCCCGTGAGTTGTAGTATTATATTACAGAAATATACTACGGGTTTTCTAATATAGTTTACTTGTTCTTTGGTGTCCAGTGTTTGGGAAGGATTTGTTTTGCTGGTCTCCGAGCTTACCCATGGCAATACCCATGGATTTTTACTCTTAACCACATCGGTAACACAGATTGCTGATGGTGATTTATTAAAATCTCTTGTATCTGCGCGTTTCAGCAAATTAATGTTTTCACGATCTGCGACCTGAAAGAAACCGAAAATTGTATTATTTTCATAAACGAAAAACTTGTACTCGGTTAATATTTGAATTAGAATATAATATAATATATAATATATAATTTAATATTAGAATTATTTGATTAGATTTCGAACGGATGTTTTGGCTTTCAAGCAACTTAATAAAAATAATAAAAATACGATTTAAGTATTTTAGCATAATATGTTTTATAATAAAATTCAATTGAACTTTTTTTTGAATGTAAGATATAACTCTTTACCGTTGGCAATACTGCATGTTTATATTGGACATGCGTGGATGGCTTGTGTTCAGATTTTCCCACGTTTGAGTGTATTTTGTTGGGTTGCAATTCTGGTTTTACCCGAGAACTCCTAGGTACCCAATTATTCTCTTTTAATTCTATTATGTCCAATATCATGAACCTAATTCTTGTCGAAATCTTCGTCTTGTACGCTGAAGACGAGTATTCGTTTAATTTTTCAAACGCAACGTTCTATAATGATAATTGTAATTGATCATTAATGTTACAGTATTGATTGCAATGGCAATATTAGACGACAACATTAATTGTATATATAAGAAATTTAACTCAAACCGTTTAAGTTATTATACTAATACATTAGTTCTTACACTATTCAACGTTTGTCCTGCGTGCTTCAATATATTACACGCGCATTCCAGTGTTTCTTCTTTTGGTGATTTCAAAAGATGTTTAATGCACGATTCCAGTGTCCCATTTGTAATTATCTGTACTTTGTACAGTTCGCACATGAATCTGAAAAGTAATCTACATTGTTTAAAACTACTCAGACTCGTTTTGAATTATTTTGTTGATCAATACCGGCAATTTCCTACAGATTTCTTTCTATGAACCAATTCGTCTTGGTCGTATTCAGACTGGAGTTTCTGTTTCACATCCTGTAACATTTTAATTACATTGAATAACAAACGCTCCATCGATATATAAAAAAATATGGAAATATAGAAGCATAATTTTGAGGATTTTCAAATTCAATTTGTTGCTTTACTTGATCGCTGCTGTGGTTTATTTCTTCCAATAGTTTTGCTAATTTCTTTTCGTGAATATTCATCAGCTCAAATCTGTCTTTGCAGCACTTGGTCAGTAACTTTTTAAAAGAGGTTTTTGACCCCTTCTTTTCTGATTTATCTTTTTTCTCGTTCAATACTGTGCAAATGTATGCATACTGAGGTGTGAAACTTGGTTCATCGATAGCCTGTTGTCCAAAAATAATAGTGATTAAATGTCTTGATATGGTCATGCGCTCAGTCATAACATAACGGGCATGTTCTGACTTGACATTGAAACGTCAACAAAACGTATGCAAATGTCATGTGTAGCCTGATTTTCTAAAATACCTTTTGAAACAATAGCTCTATAATTGTCTTCAGATGTTCATCAGTACTGATCGGCAGCGAAGTTATACTATCTGTCAACATGATCATATTCTCTGGAGAGATCTTGTTGAGTATCGACATAAGTTTCTTTCGGATTTCCTTTAATAACAAAAAAAAAAAAATCATGTAAATATTCACGCATAAATCTACAAAAAATATAAAATGTTCAATATTAACGGCTGTCCATCTCGCGTTATTATTGTAAAAACTTTTCTATTAAATGGATAACGTACATTAGCTTGTGTGTTTGTATCGCTCGTCGAATCGCTTGTCATTTTTGCTTTCATGCACGGCGGAACCCATGCGTCTTTGCACGTACTGAGTTGAATTTCCTCGTTTTTTGGCTTTTCAACTCTCCAACTCGTCGTTTCAACGCTTCGGTTCGCGTTGTTCACATACGGCGTTTTGGTCTAAAATAAATTGTTTCTCAAAATGAACGTATAAATAATACAATCCGTTTACCATTATTGGTTTTCTGTATTCGAACGCCGGACGTTGACTGAATACGTTGGGGAACGATGGCTGTTCCGCATACGCCGGCCGACGCCCATTCACGGGCCTTTGGTAAATGTTGTTTTTTGCGCCCATCATACTCGATTGGCTTCTCAAGGCTTCACATTCTATATTTCCATCGCAAACGTTTATCCTCATGATCACGATTATTATTTATGAATTAAGATTTTAATATTTACCATTGACCTTCGCAAAACTGTTCATCGTATATTATTCTTGATGACGATAAAGTCAAACTAAGAGAACTATAATGAATCAACTAATAAGTAAATCAATTCGACGATTTATTTTAAGAACGTCAATTCTCAGGCTGTACAAGTCAATAACTGACCCAATCGAGATGAAATTCTTAGTTGTTAGTAACATATGCATTTTGCATAGCAACCGAAGGAGAATTATAATTACGAAATTGGCTAGTATTTTTCAAAGAAAAAAACATTTATGGATTCACATTACGGAATAATAAAATTCGTTTGTGTTTAATGATATTCTCGAAAAAAAAAAGTTTGACAGTTCTTTTGTGTATTCTTGATATCGTTTTAAAAATTACAAATGTAGGTATTGGTTGTTGCGATAAAAGAAAAAAAAAATTATTTTTAATCTTAAATATGAAATTTATATGATTTATCACTAGTACACGTACAATAAATTATCACCCAATATTTGACCATGATTGATTTTTCTATTAAATCATCACTTTACTTTAAACGACCGTCACAATTCCCAAGTGCAGGTGTATAAAGGGTGTCTGAAACCTTTGTTTTATCACAACACATTTCTGTGTAATTTTCTTTACTGACAACTATGAAGCATTGGCATATAATTGTTTTATTTGAAATATAACGATTCTTTCTTTAATTTTATTTATTTTGATTTTACTTTTCAAAGTTAAAACAACTTCCCAAAACCTTCAAAATCATCTAAATTTATTGTCTAACTGGTACGATAATTAGAGAGTTAAATCAATCAATCTAAATCACTACATACTCTCTTTACTTTTCGCCTTGTTCACTGTTCTGAAATTTCCTTAGCTGATATACCTGTACCTTCATCTCAATCTGTTTAGTATTTAGAACTAACCATTGATTCACCTGAGCCCAACACGTAAGGAAAAGAAAGCTCGCCTTAAATGCACGTATCAAGTTGCTCAAAACATTATTAATTAACAAACATATTAAATTAAATACCAAATTGCTTATTTACAAGTCCTTAATTAAGCCTATGTAGACATATGGTCTCCAACTGTGGGGTTATGCCAAAAAATCCAATCTTTATATAGTACAAACCGTTCAAAATAAAATCCTACGCTCCATTCCCTCCCTTTATATCTCTAATTATACTCTCCACTCTGACTTAAAAAAGTAAAACCATACACTAAGAAGGTAAAACGTAATACGAACGTTTTTTTAACAAACTGTCTGCTCACTCTAATCCTCTGATATCCGGTCTAGCCACTCACACAATTCCTGGAAACCCTCCACAGCGTTTAAAAAGAAACTGATGCAGAGATCTACATTACAAGTGGCTTGAAAATCAATATAATATTTTGAAAAAAATATGACATAAAGAAAATGCCAATCTTAACAGCTGGAAAAACTTTCAAAAATCTGCGACTTATACTTTTTGAATTATAACAAATATTTAAAATTGTTTGAGAATAAATCGCTATTTTATGCAATTTCGTAAATATTTAAATTTAAAACAGTCATACAATTTTTTCCTCTTTGTCCGATAGAAATTTTTTTAAATATTTTTGAAGAGTAGCTTATAGATAACCTAGTGTTAAAATTTTGAACCTTATGTATGAACAGAAACATTTTTATGCATTTTTATCTACAAAATAACATAATAATTGAAATAACATAGGTAATTAATAATAAAATAATCCATGTATTCTTCATTATACTTAGAATCTAAAAAAAAAAAAAAAGATAAAAATGTAAATGTTCAGTTTAATATGCACTGATCTAAAATTGTAGTTTTTTAATTTATTGAATGACTGCAAAACGAGTAATAAACATCACGAATATTAAAACACAAACGTTTACCATCGTATACGACTATATTTGTGTTCCAATATACGTAATTTATTTATTTGTGTAGAGTAGCATTTTAATAGCGTTATTCAATTAAAACAAATTATAACACACTTGAAATTAACCGTAAGAATAAATATATATGGTGTGCTTATTGACACGCGGAAATGTAGTTGATGATTGATACGGTCATTCCGAATCTAAATACTAAACGAATTTACAACTGTCTAACGATTAAACAATAATTAACTAGTTATCTAGGCGAAGACCACGGGCAAAAACAGCGAAACGCTCGATACGAACGTCCACTTGAAAACATTATCAATTTGATATCGGTAACAACACGGTACTGTCATGGTTCTACGTTTTGGTGGCCAACCAATGCCGATGGAAACGAGGCTCCGTGTACTAACAAAGACCAGACAACAACAGGTCGACCAGAGGTTTCCGCTGTGCCCAGCCACGCGTGGAATGGAAAACCTGCAAGCATCACGTGCGCGGTGGACTGATGGAAAAGGAAAGGGTGGGTGGGTCTGAGAAAGTACAAACGGCATGTTGGTGATCGAATCCTTGAGCTCCGCTTCAGGCGGAACACAGCGACTTGAGCGTCGACGAAGGATGCGTGTAACCGTCATAACATAATCCAGGTGCACGGTACGTTTAGCACGGTCACCGGTGGACGTGCGCGCCGTCGAATCGGCACCCTTCGTAGGGTCTAAAACGGTCACATGACGATACCGCCTGACCCGCTACGCACGGGACGCACCCCGTCGACTTTCGTGCCCTACAATCCCTCCGGCGGATGGAACGCGATGGCCGGTCGGGCAGTTGTCCGAGACCGCGTCCGCGGCTGACCACTGTTCACGGCACTTACCGAGTGCTTTGGCGCTAACCTCGCGGACGTTAGACGACGACGGTGTGACATCTTACGCTCGTTTTGTCTCCCGACGAACGCGGTGAAAGGATCGAGGCAATCGATATCCACTCGAAGCACTACGAATTTCAGAAAAATAAACCGAACCACGTGATCGCGCGAGCACGGTTAATTACGTGCGACATCACTTGTCCGTCGAGTCCGTCTGTGCGACCACATCGGTTCCTCGAAGACGATTGTTGTCGCATTAACGTGTTCGCGCACTGGAAGTTCGTGCCGTGATCAAGCTGTGACGTTCGACATCAGTCGCGTCGGTGACTTGAACAACGAGACAAGAAGTGCACACGAGTAGACCAATAACGGTGCACAACCTGATGGTGGTCGTCAGATATTATTAGGGTGTCGGCAGTAGTTCAACACCGAACGAAAAAGTTATATACTATACATTTATTATTTTGTACAGCTTTATATTTTAGATTAATCGAATTAAAGAAATATTAAAATTGCCTAAAGTTAATGGTTTAATCTGTATGAATACAGTTTTTGTACCCATTAAGTAAGTATATATTGTGCACTTAAATAATATTGAGAGGAATGAAGTCTCCTCATCGAAATTAATTAATTTACTTGAGGTTCGTGGATCAAGAAAGGCTGCGTACCGCTGACGTGTAATTGACTTGTACCGTACAGTAAATACAAATATTGGAGTTAGAAAAGAAAAACAATAAAACTAACTGAATGGATATAAGAAGTCATAGGACGATTGGAATTAATAAAATAAGAATTTTATCGGGAAAAAAAAACATATTATTGTTTCATTAGTTCTACAAAAGTATCATCTGAACATTAAAATGTTTTCTTCCTACCACGAGCACGTTAGTGCAACAGTCATCGCATTGAATGTCTGCGAGTTGTAATGCTATTACCTTTCCGCGTTCGTTCGCTCTGCAGAATTGAACAACGCGCGGAAATCGTACGGAAATCATATAGGAAAAACGCTTCCCGCCGCTCACACTCTCTGTTATAATAATAATAATAACAATAATAATAATATATAATATGCGGTTCATTGTGCTCGGTGCACACGGTTAAATCTCGGATATTATTAGCGGTACGGAATCCCATTACACCGTCGATTAAATCGTAGCAGAGCGGCGGCAATGTTTTGGCCGCGCAAACAATTACCGTTCACGGTACGCGCTGCACCACGGTTAGGTTATTATCGCGTGGGCGGAGGACTAATATAAAAGGGGATGTATATATAAACATTCTTATAACGGTTACGGCATTATAACGCTTGCGAACATTCAGGCGTCAGTGGTGGGCGGTGGAGAGAAGTCGTTATCGGTAATATTGCGTAATGTGCGGCGACGGCAACGACGGGTCCATTGTAAATTTGTTTCCGAAATCGTTTTAGGACGTGTCGTCGTCGTCGTCATCGGAGAGAAATGGAGAGAAAGAGAGAGAGTGAGAGACAGAGAGAGAGAGAGAGAGAGAAGAATAGAGTAAGGCGAAAGTCTGGCCAAAGTGCACGCGGGCTTATAATATATACCCGACCAAAGATGATTTATGGACTCTGCGCGGGGCGAGAACTCCGGGCGTATATTTTTTCCTTTATTTTTTTTCCTCGAGTACATTCTGTATACGCACGACGCTTTTCCGTTTATTTTATAATGACGTGCCGTACCTATACGTATATATATTATATGCGTGCCAATAGTTGTACACATTGCAGTTGGTATATATATATATATATATATATATATATATATATATATATATATATATACTCGTATTTATTCAAAATAGCACGTGCTTTTTCTTTTCGTTTTTGTTCCTCACGTTCAGCAGCGAGTGTGATCAAAAACGGTTTTATATTGATCGTTCGCGTTACGTGAACAGATATCTTTATAAGTTCCAACGGTCGTGCCAATGTCTAGTTGATTTATTTTACCACGTGACTTGCAAATACAGGCGAAAGGTGAAAACGAGTGAACATTTCGAACGTCTCCTTCGTTAGGTTGTGTTAGGTTAGATAAGACTTGGGCCTCGATATGAAATATAATGTAATCATTTTATTATATTTGTATTACTCTCCAAACCGATCACTTATATACAATAACAGTTATATCTACGAAATAATCGCCCTTTTGTGTGTTACCCACCAAAATAATAACAGCACAAGTCATTTTCGAAATTGTTGAGATGAAATAAATTGCAAACAGCATGTTAATAAAACAACAAACTTTTAAATGGATAAAATGAAGCAAACGTAAATCCTTTTAGTTTCGAAAATTAAAGATTACTCTCATCAAAAAAGTTTTTTTTTTTGTTTTTACGGAATTACTTATCGATATTAGAAAAGCTGAAAAAAGTATTTTTCTCGTATACAATACCGTTTGATAAATTCAAAAATGCGTACTTTAATCATAGGTTTTCATGATGAAGAGTTTGGAAAATGTGTCAAGATTTTAACTATGCGATTACGTCTTACCACACGTATACATTTAGTATTCACGAAGCCGTACACTACGTTGATTGATAATAGTACTCGAGGTTTTAAACGCGTAATTACAATTCCGTTTTTTTTTTTTTCAAAATATTTCGCTACACAAAACTAGGAACTTTTTGACATGTCCTGCAGGACCAACGCTCCTTCCTGCATTTAATTTGACTTTTTTTCCATGTGCAAAACGTCGGTAAAAAAATTTAAAAAATATTTACGATATTCAAGGTTCGTTTGCGTCACGTCATAAATTAAACTCTTCACATTGTGTATTCGACGCACATGCTGCTCGGGTTATGCGGTATCAATCTCTTTGCGCGGGCTTCATCGGTCCGTCGAACGTCTTTTAATGCGTTATAAAAAAATAAACACGAACGCCAACCGTCACCGTGTTCGTAATAATGATTACGTGCTTTTGTGTGAGGAAAAAAATAGTCGGAAATAAATGGCATCACTCGGCTATATAAACCTCTTTTTCTGTCCGTCGATAACTCCGGCCTAAGAGACTATAGACATATATTTTTAAAACTGAAGATTATTTAGTATTTTTAAACGGTATAATTAAGAAGGCAATTGATACGAGAATCGGGCTCTATCCACTTTTTAAAATTGTTCAGGAGATACGAACAACCAAATAATTTAATATTTAATGGAGATATAAGTATTTTAAAAATTATCCAAATGAATAGCTAACATCATATTTATATATATATATATTTACATTTTCGATTAGGTATCTTAAGTATATTATTTAGTTATTACAAATAAAAAAAATGTTTATGTACAATAACCTGGTCATTGCGCCGAATCGTAGACAAAATCATTTTTTATCGGAAAATGAAAAATTATGCTTTCTTAAGATAAAAAATGGAAACACCCAGTTCTTACCCTTTGATTCGACTCGATCCGATGTGTGTGCGTACGCGCGTAGGAATATAATACTTTGCGAACTCGGTGCAAAGTAACAATCGTCGATGGCCATTGCCAAACGCAGATTTGTACTATCTGCCCGCCTATTATGGGGAAATTCATCCTGAAAATCGGTGTACACAGCATTGGCTTGGGCCAACGTGCTACTGTTCGGTAGCGCAGTGCAAACGTAGTTTTTTTCGGCGGTTTTATAATTATTATTTTTCTTATACATATTCCTGTTGAATGGTACAACGTACGAACGACACTCCTATTTAACCATCAAAACATGCTATAGGTGACGTGTAACGCGAAAAGTTTCCTCTTTGCAATTTGCGCCCTACCACTTCATAATCTCGAAACGTCACAACTAGAGCTCTTAATACACGTGCCGCGGATTCGCGTGTAATGTGAAATAAACGTGCTTATCCAACGTATATATTCGTTTTTATTATGATTTAATAAGTGATTCTGTGTTAAGCATTTGAATTTTTAATAAAATATTATTTGTACAGAATTAAAATGAAGTTAAACGGTTTTATTTTGGATTTTACACGTGGATTCCGTGAATTCATGTGTATTAAAAGCTCTTGTTATAACAATACATTATGTGCAACATCGTTTACGCCCCTATTTTGTAATCGGAAAGTTGTTTACGACCGACCGACGACCAGCGAATAAATAATACACTCCACGCGTACGGCCGACTAGACTATTAAATCGTGGCATACTATAATAATAAAATCCTCCATGGATCGCTCAACTATGACGTCGGAAATTCCGATTCGGTCGGTCGCCGTATGAATTTTACATAATATAATTTTCTCGTCGATAACGTAGGCACTCAGGATAACGAGCGGCATTTCATCTCTCTCTCTCTCTCCTCCTCTTTCCCATTCTCTCTCTCTCTCTCTCTCTCTTTCTCTTCCTTTCTCTCTCCGAACGCGTTAATATCGTCGTCGTTGCGAAAACATTCTTCGGGCGACGATAATTATAATTCTGATTAAAGCTGGAACCCGCTCCGCGAATCGATTCACCAATAATGTTCCGTATTCCATTGTCTCGTACGAAACGTTCGGAAGTATAAAACTTATAACTCTCGTCCACCGCGATTACAGGAGCGGATTATTTTTATTTTTTCTGTCGACTTACCTATATATTATAAAATTATCGTTATTACTGTTTGTCTTCGGACCGACATTGCGCGCGGCACACAATTCAATAATAACAATATAATTTACGTACGAACTGTTACAGTTACGTGCAATAAAACAAAAACGAGATATTTTTACGAGCGTGTTTATTACCGAGACTGAGGTATGGACCGCGCGCGTATCCCGCGGCCGTACGGTAAAAGCATAGTCCTCTCGCGGATTCCGTGAAAACGGGACGTATTACGCTTCTGGAAACCGTCCCGGAACTGTCTGTGCGGGGCCATACTTAAATCGCGAAATTTATAGACTTGGACTCTTCACGGGTTTCGCACGAACGGAAGTAAAACAAAATTACACTTTGTTCGACGAAAATCCATACCCACTACTATGCTTTTGCAGTTGGTCCGCCAAGTCGCGGAGATAAATTATTACGGACGCGATCGGCGGATTTCTCTTTCTGTTCCATACTTTAATCTTCGAAAGTCGACATTTTTTTTAATTTACGTGACATAACCACGGGGCCCAAGGTGCTGATCGCGATTAATAGTTTCGTGTCGTAAGAGATATAAGTCGATTAGTCAGTCGCCTTCACGAACTAGAAGATAAACGTAACTATCGATAAAATAAAGATGCACTGGCCAACAAGCCATTCGTATGCACAACAGTGCGTTCCGCGAACGTATACGATTCACCGTAATAGTGCCGTAAGATCGCCATGTGCATTGTGACTTTCAGATACAACATGGCGCTCTAGGATAGTAGTTCCAACAAATTATTACGCAGTTGGGTTAAAAAACGGACGGAAGATAGTTGGATTTGCTATTGCATGACGTCTCGTACGAGAGTGAGTTCGTAACGTTTTTGACGACGTAAAATTATTCGAAACGAGATTATATATATATTTATATATATATATATATATATTTGACAACATTTAAACAAAAATATTACCATTTTATTACCAAGTCGTTGAAATGTCCAATTAACATTATTTTGCTCTGTCGATTTAAGTGTAATTGTATTTTCATTCGCGGGAGTTATTTCCTTACTTTTTGAAAAAAAAGAAAAGAAAATCGTTTCTGCGCCATTTTTTCTTTTCTTGAACACGTATTAACAGTAATCAGTATTCTCGTTTAACACTGTTACTCGAAAAAGTTTATTTTCGTACCTTTTCGAATTTACCACGTTGTCGAAAATAAAATAAAATAATAATTTTCGCTAAAATTTTCACCGACAAACCCACTTCACTTGTGAGTGCATCGTAAAGTCTCAGACAGTTGATTGTTCTGCACGGAGTAATTTTATTTTAAATGAGGTCAATATTTTTTCCCCTCCCTTACCATATAAATATATATTATGTATTATACAATGTCATTCTACGAAATAATAACGTTTTATCAAAATCTAAAATAAGGGATTAAAACCGCAATTCCTTTTACCAGATGAAAACTTTGCTGAACTAAGAAGATTAAATCGGTTTATGTTCTACAAACCTTTACGTTGCAGCAGCCAGCAACGATGCATTCATATCTTGTTTTATAATACAATATACAGACGTACGAATTTATCATTGTTATTATTTTCCACGCCACATTCTCATATGTGTGTGTGTGTGCGTGCGCGTGTATGTGTTTGTGTGCACACGTCAGATCGTTGTTGTATATGCGGTATTAAAATTTCTCGACGAGAATATATTATACCGTTTTGAAAGATAACGTATCATTTTAAGTTTTTTTTCTTTTCATTTACCAATGACTTAAGAAATACAATTTCTCGAGAAATGCTTTCTTCAAGCGATTTCTACAGAACAAAAATAGAAAATTTTTCCTTTCTTGTAAAAGGAACATTTGAAATTGCTTCGAAATTATATCTACAAAAATATAAGTATTCAACTTCGTCTGTGCAGCGTTCAAACCTAATAATAATCGATACATTGGTATTCGAGTTTCGTTGTTGAAAAATGTGCATTTCAACTCATCAGATAGTAATATAAATTTGAATTAAACGGATTCGACTGTTCTGAAATGATATGAATTATGTGTATCATAAATTGACATTTTTCCAAGTAACATGCTTATACATATAAGATGGAATACAGAATGAATACAAATAACTTAAAAACTACGATTTATTAAAATTGGTATAGGAATGCATTTCAAGACATTTTAATGATGGTTTCGATAACCGTTTCGTTGATTCTTTTCGATTTGACAATATTTTACAAGTAAGTTAAATACTCAGTGCGCCTTGGAATTCGAAAAAATACTCGATTATTAGAAAATCATTACTCAGAACTACAAGTTCATCCTATGTTAATGTAAATTTAAATTTAATTTTGTATTACAAAGCGATCGCCATCTGCCTATTGATTTCAATTCGTCGGTACATCGGACTATCTTCCGCTTATTTATTTATGTCAATAATTACATGATTTTATGATCATTTGACGTGCAGTAAAACACTGTATCATGTGGATAAAACTAGTGGCGTATTTGATAGTTCATTTCGGTGAGTGGGGGAGGATTTTAAAAATAATTAATCCAACGATTCACACAAACTTACTTGGACATAAGGAATTTCATATTTCTTCTATGCGCCTACATAAAGTAATAAATTGAAGAAAAATGAAAAAAAAACAACATTTTTACAAAACAAAATCTATATTTTTTTTTTAAATATATAATAGACATTTTACGTAAATTTTTACCTTTTTGTTATCGTTGATACAATTTTTTTTTAGAATTTTTATTTTTCAATGAAATGATCATTAGTTATATAAATTACTTCCTGTTCAAAAATTTCCCTGAAGGAACGGTTGCCTCCCATTCACCCCCCTCTCACCTCAAAAACGCCACTGAATAACACCAACTTTTAGGCTACCAGAATCGACGGACGGTAATAGTACAAACGATGACGATAACCTTAACGATGATCATCATACGCGCGTTCGACCTCAAACCATGTCTCTCACCCAGTTCGCTCACCGGTGTCTAAGTCGTCGAGAACATCCTGAGTTATCCATCGGTTCTGTAAACATTTAACGACTGCGACCCCTTCATCTAGTATGAAATTCGTCTAGTCTAACCTCACCCAACTGTAATTACCGTTATCCCCGTTTCTTCTTTCAGACCTTTTGGAACTGAGTCCCACATACATTATGATTACTAAATGGTCATTATTACTACGTTTCAAATAACTCTGACAATAACGGGACACGCGATTCATGTAGAGCTGACGAGTGAAGAAATCGAATATTCTATTCGTAAACATTCACATTGTTTGTGTATGTATGATTTATATTCCGCACCCGAACGCCGAGTTCACCATCTATTCACGTACATTATAATAATCGATGTTATTTTCTTAGAGTTCGTCGCGTGAAAGCTGCTGTTGTTTGCTGAGTACGTTGTCCTTTCTCGATCCCTTGCGCGTTAACAACATGCTATTTTATTATTATTATTATTATTATTATTATTACTAATATAATTATTATTATTATTGTTATTGTTATTATAATTATTATTATTTTAATTATTAAATAATTTGGCTCTATGAAGCTTATGTTGTAACTTGACGTTTATTAACACTTAATACAATGCACATTTTAACATTATTTCCATTGATTTAATTCTGGGGACAGAACGCGAACGCCAGGAGTGTAATCCAAAGTATTACAAATGACTCGTGATATTCCACACCCAATAATATAACCTGGACACTCGCAATCGATTGGTACGATAAAATGTACTTGCGTCGAATTCCAGCTATCCCGGGTTGGGTATCATTCTTGCGTGTATATTCTTGCATTGTACGCAATAATATAGCCTTTATCAACGATTTAGATTCTAAGCAAAGCGGGATAGTGCATATTTGCTTCACGAATTTTTTTCTCTTCTTTTTGTAAACACTTTTTCGATTAGCATAATAATATGCACTGAAGTTCAAAAGCTCAATATCGGTCATAGTTGGTGATATTTAAATTTTAAGTACATATATATATATATATATATATATATATTGTACAACATCGTAAGTTAGCTATTCTCAACCAACAATACGTGAAAAAAATATAATTGTTATTAATGAATCATAAATAAATATTATAGTAATAATAATAAAAATAATAATAATAAATGTAATATGTATGAATATATTTGTTTATTACTATTATTTCGTTTATAATATTTTATTTCAAATAAGGATTGAAATACGAGGATGTAAACATGTTGTGAGGTTAAAGTAACTAAAGGAGCGGGGGTTTATACGATGTGTGAGAATTTATACAACACTAGAGTTCATATATAATATTAAAACCGTGTTTGGCAATCGTTTAATTTCCAATAAAATACTTTTATTTACTCATAACTGCGTTTCGAAACAATTTTATTTCGAGCGTTATGTGTACATGTTCAAAACTTGTAGGATCCAGATAATATACAGTGTTATAAACACGTCGAGAACCGTTGCATTGTAATGTGTATTCGTTGTGTGTATGTTTAATTTCAAGATTAGTTCAGAATTTAAAAATTATAAACACCTTTGTCGTCTACTCTTTTCTAATCAAAATCTGCCACCGACATGCGAGTAAAACATTCGCACACGCACAATATTCATCGAAATATGAGTTGCAGTAATCAACAGAAAATTTATTTTACACGAACGATACGTAGGTGAGAACTTAAAATCCGCCACTCAACATATTAGGACACTATTACTTGTTGAACAACGCGATTTTGTGTTCGACGTTTGAATCGTTTATTTCATCGTGCACTGTAATATAAATTTTCTGACAGCGTGAAAAAAAAAGAAGAATAAACAATTGTTACACAATAATTGTACTTAAACCTCTATGTTTTTATCAGTCATCATCGCACGGCGATCACATTTCGGTCAACAAAAACAGCGCGCCAGCCGTTTTCTTCCATTCGGATCGCGTAATAATACTATAGTATATATATAACATGAAATATGGACGATACAATAGGAATCGTCATCAGTGTTTGTGATGTTGTTCAAAGTCGTTTGAAACTTAGTATTAGTTGGTGCCTTGTGTTTTCGCGGAAAAATATGAATTATAATAATACATTTCAGGAGGCGAAATCGATTGACCGAAAATTGATATTTTTTTCCAATGTTATATGTATCACGTATACTATGTACCTTTAAAGTTTGGAATCTAAAAAATAGCAATTAAACTCAATACAAGTAATATTTTTGTACAAAATATTAAAACATATCATATAATAATCGAAAGTAAAAAGGACACGGAATCATGAGTATTTTAAAAAAGCAGCCGTCCATTAGTTCCAGTTCAATTTGTTTGTTTTATTTCTTAAAAACTTACTTGTGTTTGGTATCCAGTGGGTTACGACGATATTTTTATTTCAGTCCTATTGAATGGTTACCAGAAGTTGTGGAAGTAGCGATATTCCTGGCATGAGAATTACGATTAGATAGTATGCAAAAATGGAAACCTTTATAACGCAATTTAGCTTCTTCGAAAACCGATGGAATTTTGAGATGCGAACGAATAGTATAGACGGGTAATTGTCGTAAGACGGGTCGTTTAATAATTTACAAGTGATGTTTTGAAAGGTTTAGACTTTTTTAGTATTTTCCTAGATCTAAAGGGAAATATGTCCATATAATTTATAATGACGATTTATAAATCAGATATAATGATATGAACATGTCTATTATTGTTAATGTAATTTTTAGTAAGCGTAAATGTTAGTATAAGTTTAATATTTTGGATTCAATGCACTGAGTCCAAGCAGTTTTTTATCAGGACAAGAACAGAAAATTTAACATTCAAAACATTCGGAATTAGAGCGAAGTCAATAATGACACCAGGACAGAGAACAAGTATAAAACTAAACGTTATTTGTACAGATTTGGATTTATTTCTTTTATATATTCAGTCGGTGTACCACTTACTAGTCACAGCTTACTATGACAGTGAGGTGGGTTTGGAGATTGTTTACAACTTACACCGAATACGTTTGCAAGTCCAAAACCAAAAACGTTCTTCTAGCGAAAAATTTTGATTGGTCTAAAATGCTTCCAGTCCGAGTGAAAATAAAGATCGGAAAATCAGACGATGTTCGCTATAGACACATATACAGTGTACGTACTTAATGGTTTTGGAATGTTTTAAAATGATTATAATTACCAAGGAGTCCGTGTAGCAGTCCAGTAGCACGAGATTACAACTTATAATGGTTATCGCAAACGGAAAACTACAGGAAACCGTTCTGCACGTCTATGGAAAATGTATGTATACATTTTATTATAAGATTGAGATCCATCGTACTAACGGATGGAAATCTGGCGAGTGTTGTCAACTTTGATAATATTAATAGACATGGACGTCGGGCCGTGTCATAATAATGGCATAAATCCCGTCGGACACGAGTAAACAATCGAGAATGGAATATAATAACATGTACGTACATATTGCCTTGATAGAAGGAAGAAACGAACCTTTTTCGTGTCGCAATCTTCGCCATATTCGGCCGTAGTGAGAACAAAAACAGTAGTTATCGTATAGGCAATATCGACAATACCATATCGACGGGCAACATTTTCAAGAAATAAGCAAAAATATTTTTTTCCGTATGAATCAATTCTTTCTATAATTGTTTTTATTTTTTTTCGATCACTACATTATTACTTAAAGCGACTAAAATTTTGTACCAAAAAATCAATATAAAATATTATTAAAAAAAAAAAGAACCGGATGGGCCTCGCTCTGCTGTACAGTTAGGGGTGGAGTGCACCTCGCTTATAGGATAGGTCATAATTATAATGGATTTGTTAAATTTGAATGCAATGATAGATATCATTGTATACGAATAACGATTCTGAACGGAGTTCATATGTTAGTCTAGAATATAATACAATGTTATTTATAAATATTATATAAGTATATTTTATTTTTAAACGAAAAATTTAGAAAAACCGAAAATTTAAATTGTCTATAAATAAGTCAAAATAAGTCAAAATACTTTGAAATTTTAACCATCTATAGAAAACGTCAATATAAAGATTTAATGATAATTTCAAGTTGTTGCGGTTTTTCGTTTTTGAGTTAGGGCATTTTAAAAAAACCGATATCATTTGTCAGTCTAGAACATTCTACATTATATTATATTTTACATGTAATTTTATGTCAATATTCGATGTTCAAACGCTTATAAAAAAAAATTGTGCATATGGATTTTAATAATTTTTGAATGACATTAAGAACTACTTCTGTGGAATCTTCGATTAAATTTTCAAGTATTTTGTAGAAGCCAAATTTTTTTTATCACCGATTATAAAAATAAAATGTAAAAAAATCGAATATTTTAAATGACTATAAGTGGCTTAAAAATCAATATAATATTTTGAAAAAAATATTGCATAAAAGAAATACCAATCTTAACAGCTGGTAGAAATTTCAAAAATCTGCGACTTATACTTTTTGAATTATAACAAATATTTAAAATCGTCTGAGAATAAATCGCTATTTTATGCAATTTCGTAAATATTTAAATTTCAAACAGTCGTACAATTTTTTCCTCTTAGTCCGGTAGAAATTTTTTTAAAGATTTTTGAAGAGTAGCTTATAGATAACCTCGTGTTAAAATTTTGAACCTTAAGTATGAACAGAAAAAATTTTATGAATTTTTAACTACAAAAAAACTTGCAAATTATCGTGATTTTTACATATTTCGTATAAATTGTAACTTTGAGCACTTATAAAAAAAGTTGTGACTTACGATTTTAGATTTTTTTTTATCAGTTAAGGAACAACTTATAAGAAACCTTGTATTAAATTTTCAAGATTTTCTAGGCAGCCAAAAAAGTTTTATCGTTATTTAAAAAAAAAATACTTAAAAAAATTGAAAATTTCAATTGTCTATAAATAGCTTAATAAAAGTCAAAATACTTTGAAAATTTAATGGTGTATAGAGAACGCTAATCTTAACATTTGGTGAAAATTTCAAGTATTTATATCGATTAGTTTTTGAGTTATAGCAAAATAAAAAATTTGATTATGTCGAAAACTGGTTTTGCGTAAAAACTCCCGTTTTTCCCAAATTTTTTTATGGTTTTTCCCGTCGCATTTAAAAAATATTGGAAATTTTTAACTTTTGACCCCCCAAAGTACCAAATAGATTCACTTTCCTTTCAGAAAAGTTGCTACATAAGGCAATCGAAGCATTTTTACTGCCCCAAAACGTGTCGACAGACACAAAAAAAAAAAAAAAAAAAAAACACACATCATTGTAAAATCAATACATTCTTCACTCCGTTCAGAATCTAAAAAAAATAATAATAATAATAAACATTTCTTCTTCTTTATTTTTGTTCAAATAAACCAATGCGTCTCTCTAATGCTTATTTACTTGACTTATTCAAATAACAATCACTGTTATTATCAGTGTTGAGCGCAGAGATAAATAACTTTTTATCTAGATAATAAAAAGGATAGTATACCAAAAATATATTTAAATAATGACAAAAATAAGCTTAACTGCAATTATCTTTATAAGAGACAAAAGATAATTATAGTTCATATAGAAATAAAAATGATACGTTTATAAGAAAACAGTGATTTATTTTTACTTTCAAAAAAAAAAAAAAAAAGAAACAGACCTAAAATAATTATCAGGCCACGAATAAAAAAAAATTGTTCTTGTTTAAGCTGTTTCATTTCGATTTTAAAGTATTTTGTTTATTTACAATAAAAAATTTAGGCGAAAATTTGATGATATATATTTATTTCTTAATCACATTTAAGCACTGATGTTTTACATCAAGACCGATTGTGCAGAAAAACACTAACGAACAATTATTGTTGGTGGTTAGGTTTACCCGTTTGGCCATTTAGCGCAAAGCGATATTTTACAATTTATAAATATAAACTTAACGAAAAGAAAATTGCTGCGTGTGGATCAAAGGATTTATTTACGAGAAGATTTTAATAGTTTTTACCAAGAAACAATAGATGACGACGATGACGAATGTTAATTTTTTCCCGTTATACAAAAAGCTATAATTTTCGTGATTATAAATGATAATAACCATATATGTATATATATATATGCACTAAATAATTGATACATTTGTTCAATACTCATCAGAGTATAAAGGTTCATTGAAACTAAGAAAAATAAACGTTTGGGTACTTCTTCCATCATTCTCACTTTAATTACACATTTTTACTAATGAATATTACTGTCACAACTCACTCAGGTGATGCGCGGAAAAATCCCCGAGTCCCCGAAGTATTCAAAATATTAATTAAATATTATACATGAAAAAAAATATCTGCTGAAATAAACAGTAAATAACGTGTTCGTCTATGATACATAAATAGATAGAGTTTATATTTCTATCTAAATAAATTAATAGATACTAAATATTTTTTCTAGATAATTATCTACATTTAAAATATGTAGTAGTAGAAACATTTAACCCGAAAAAAATTTCTAGGCACGCCTCTGATTACCAGTATAATACGGTAACCTTTCAGAGACACATACTTAGTTTTTTCAGTCCCGTTGCTATTGCTATCATGTGGATATTGAACTGATCAAATCGGAAACCATAGTTTATGAATAATACTTTGGTCTTACTATATTTTGTCTATGATACTTTTCAAAGTCTTCTATGTAAACAAATTGATTCACAAAAAATAAGTTTGTAAAGTCGTAATGTTGAGTTATTTTACTTTTCATATTTACATAACAAATATCATAATTTTATACATTGTCATCATTACACACACGCTATCTGTTGACACGGCAGGGTAACAACGATGAATAACTCGTAAAAAAATTATTTGTGAACGATAACATTTTCCTTTACGTATACCAAACGGAAATGATGGATATTTTTTTTTTTTCGAAAATAACCAAAACAATTTGTCTACTAACTGGTATCTGGTTAAAAATAATAGTAGATCACGTATTTGAGTGTGAAATATTTTCTTTGTATATTGATAATAGTTTATGCTTTATAAAGGCTTCAAAAGTTTGTTCAAAATATTGACGATATTTTTATTTTATTCTTTTTGTTTACCAAACTATAGAATTTAAGAAATTGAGTATTCTAGTTAGTTATTTGTGTAATAAGTAAATAATAATAACTATAAAACACATATTTCATTATACTTTATAAAACTTTAAGTTTTACTAAATGTATCAAATTTGTATTAGAAGACATTGGACGCCTCACCGACGTTTTAATATATTATTTATTTGTATTATCTACACATCCGTAAACTGACGATTTCCGAATAGTAACTACGTCTAGTTACCGAAACACGGTGATTACGTTGATTGTCGCATTGCATTACGAATCTGTCATGATTAAATTTTCATTTACAGGCACCGTCCCACTTTAAATTAAATTCTGCGAGCATTAAATGTGCGTATGAAATCACTCGAACGAACTATTTCAAAAAACAAGTCGAGTACATCGTTGATTGATGTTGGACGCTCTAAGGGCGTCATGAGATATGATGAACCGAAAACGATGCGATGGTTTCTCGGGACCACGAGTTTTTCTAGCTTGGTATTATTTAGACGTGCAAACCAAAAAAGCACATAACTCTTCGAACGGGATATTTTATGTTTGACCTGAATGTTTTCACATAGTAAAACGAGTATTATACTACCGAATACAATGTTCGGGCATCGGCATACCGCCCACTAGTGTGAAATACTACGCCTAGGGTGGACTGGTATAATACGGGTATAAAGGTTCTGTACGAGATGATATTAATAGTTTTGTAGACGATTACGAAACTGTATTTTTTTTAAAAATATGCAGTAGCACGCAGATGAGATACATGGTACTTATAATACTCGTATAATGTATATGTACTACAGGTATATACGTATTACTCGAGGTTAAAGAAAATATGTGAGTCGATTAAAATTCTAAACCTAACCTTGAACTAAACTTTCGGCTCCAACTTCTTGTATAACCTATAAATATGCACACGCACCGGACTGTGTTCGTGGATTTTTTAAGGAACCAAAGGCCAATTTGAGAATTTTCTGGATTTTCTTAATCGGTTTACAGAAAGTACACGGAAACCGGTGCGAAATCTTACCGAGGAAACGGTTTTTCGTCAGATACAACCAAGTTATAATAATTAACGGCGATATCGGGTCTTTTTGCGACCGTAATATCTATTCCGTTGGTGCCGTGGAAGGCTGAGCACGTATGCTGCCGAAAATACGGGTATTACTATATTTATAATTGGATATTATCTCAACTACACGTGATCTACTCGTCACGCACCTGTTGAGTGTTAATTATAAGGAGTTCCAAAATGGTTATAATCATATCATGTCTCATAAATCGACTATTCATAGATTCATAGAAATTGAATATTCATAATTAAGTTCTCCAACCGTTCGGGTTAAGGATAAAATTACGAATTTTGTACATGGGTTTTTCATACGAATCCCTACTATAAGCCAACATCTATGAGTATTTACTTTTATTTTTTTCTTTCCGTTCCGCTAACCCCGTTCACCATCCGAATGATAATCGCGAAAACAGCAGTACGCGCGACTACGAGAAAAGTAATAACTACGGGCGCGCGAACGAGTTTCTCGGGTACGATTAATTGAATTCGCCACGAACATACCTGTGCAGTGGACGCGCGCAGTTCAATTAAATCCGCGAAAACCGACTGAGGAGTGAAATTTGCGTGTTCCGATCGGAAGGGTCGTGTGGTGGAGTAATGTTCCGGGGTGGGCATCGAGTTGTGAATGTACGATAGTGGTGTGCGGCGAAAACGGCAAACCACGTTTTATTTTTTATCTGTATGTATATATATATATATTCCTAGGAGGACTGCGTACGAACGAGACGAGAGACAACGCATTCTTTTGCAGCCGCGTGAAATTAATTAAAACCTCGGAAAACGTTGTAATATATATATATACGCCGGTGCCGTTCTTGTTGAAGAACGCGAAATGCCGCGTTGTCGTCTACGTATAGTTATTTATAATATTGTCTATTGGTGTACAGTTGGAATTTCGAAATAATTACTATTCGAGTGCGGAATTCGACGGCCACATATAAAGATTACATACGAATACCGTGCAGACCCGATAAGAATGATTCGAGTGGCATAAGGCCGACGGGAAAATATTACGATTGCTAACGGCACTTTATTGTGATTTCAGTAGTTTCGCCCGACGGTGGATTTTTTAAACATTACAGCCGATCAAGATTACAGTTTGGACCAGTTTGATGAACGTACGGTCTCATTGGAATGATAAACACGAGAAAAAAAAACCTCCGACTGCGAACCGAATACATGTAAAAGCTTGGAAAATACACTATTATTTTAGTACGCGTGTCGGATAAACAACTTCTGAAAGAAAAAAGCGGTGTACTGCTCTCAACAAAAACTCGTTAAGTTTAAACGTGAATATATCTGCGATACTATCTTCTGCAGTGCGTTTGTACGTCGTTTGATTTACGTTCGTCTATCGAAGTAAAAAGACAGAAAAAAAGAAACCTTTAAGCCTTCCCACGAAGACAACAACGCGATTATTTATTTTTCTTCGGGTCGGTCGAAAATGATTCGCTTTCGCAGTCTCGTGTTTACATTAAAACGCGTGTTTACACTGGTAGTCCGATGGTTTCTTCGTTTTCCCGATCAGTACGCTTATTGCCGTGTCCGTTACGCGATAAATTCGATCCAGCGGGAACGCCCACCATCCGACGACCGCATGGATCGTTTAAAATAAACGATTTTACATTTTTAAGTCATTATTTATAGAATTGATAACACGTGTATTATCACTGGAATCAATATTTTACCCCTGTTCCGTTCTTTAGTGCAATTAGTATACTTCAGAACTGTTCGCTATTGATGATTTTTATCGAAAACACTTTTAAGAACGACGGTTGCAATTATTCCCGTTATGATGAGGGCGGCATGGATGGGCTTATAAACACTTGTCACGCCGCACCGTCCGTAAGAGTTAATATTTGTATACAATGTAGTATGCACTTTTTCACGTACTACATATTATCGGTTTTATATTATATTTTCGGTTCGGTCGAGTAGGAAAAAAAAATTTGAATAGGTCCGGTCCCATTCGGTCCATTAATTATTACAATCCGGTATTTTTTTGAATCGGACCGGCGGTTCGGTCTCGGACCACTCTGACAAATTATTTTTAATTTTCAGTCCGGTCCGGTCCACAAAAATTACGGACCGTGCAAAGCACTATGGCACACACCATACGACGTGCCGGTCGTAGTTCAACGCGAAACAAGCCCACTGTTCCCCTCCATCGTTAGGTATCGCGGACTTGTTCTGCGCACGGTTTCGCGGTAACGGCACGTCGCCGGCCCGCGGAGCTATTCGGCCGCGAGTGGAAGCGAACGCCGGGGCCACGTGGTGCATTCGCGTACGGCAACGTGTCGTCGCGCGTGTCTTCCGTACCGATTCAATCCCGTTTCACGGACACTAGTCGTTCGACGTTTCCCGTGACGTTATCGCGACGTGCACGCGTCGGCACGCTGATCGTAGGGTGAACTGTTGCGATAAATGTTTCCGACGGCGGTTTTTGCGCCCGATCGCGTCTCGCAAACCCGTAACAGTAAGGATTGTGAACGGTTATAAAAAGAAAAAAAAAAATAATAAAAAATGATTTTTTCGTCATCGCACCGTTTAAAAATTTGACGTGATTATTGAGCCATTGATTCCGATGCTATTTTTTAAGTACGAGTATGAAGCTTAGAATAGTATTTAATCGAAAAAAAAAAAAAATGTTTATTACACGTTGGCGACAATACAGTTTATTCGTGATATTTTCAACTGCGTAGGATAACGTTTTTTTGTACAATTAATTTTTTTTGGTCTGACATTTAGGCTCGTATTTTCATTTGATAAAATCTCGTGGGCTATTGGATTACCGTTGTCCGTTCAGCAAACGTATTTTCCACCGGAACTTCGTCAATCGTTATTCGATATTTTTGGCACACTGCAAATAGACATTAAAAAATCCTTAAAAGCTCTTCTCCGGTCCTTGAACACGATAATACCCATCATGTTTCACCTAAAACAATATTGAAATAATCGTTAACAACAATTTGTTATTAGTATAAAAACCCTGGATTATTTCATGTTTACTTCCGTAACAACAGTCCAAAATAAAGAACATTTGAAACCTTTGTACACATCTGGTACTGAAACTCGATATAGTATAGATATAGTATAGTATAGTATAAAGTACAACTTATGTTGGCTTGAGGCTTTTATCAAACCGAATTTTCATTGTGACTGCTTGATTTTCACGATAGAATTTTTTCTATTGTCCATGACTATTTTTGCATAATATGATTGGATCTTACATTTCTATACAAGTCAATTAATCATTTTAAGTTCATGTTTTTCAAATATTTCCAGGAATTATTCTTGTTTTTTTTTTTTAAACTGACCATTACTTATTTTGGCAAATTTTAAATACGAATTCTGACTTAGAATTAACAGTCAAACCAAGCCTCGTGTAATGAAATTTAAATCCTAGAAAACAAAGTTCTATTTTTTATCAACTGAACGAATTTCGTGTTCAATTTTATATAATTTCTATTCGAGGTTTGGCATTTTAAGGTTATCTAGTCATTACATAAATTCTATACTGTTTCTGCTCATTAAGTGTTCCATGGAATGTCTAAATATTTTATAGAATGCCAGATTCAACACTTCGCTAGTAACATACACACGATCCTGCTTAATTTTAAATGCAACGTTGCCGTACAATCCGAACGGCTTTTAGTGATTATTTATTTAAGGGAAAATGTATCGACAACTTTCATACTGTATATTATTTAATATAAACACTATAACTATTATGTTTACCACATCTGTTGAACGGTTTTACAAAATTTAAGATGATCGCCTTTATGTTCATATTATACTACGGCTAATATAATAGTAATAAACTTACCGAATAAATAATACAATTATTATTATTATCGTAACAAAATATTTCCACATGCCATCGAACACAAGTTACACGGTTGTTCATTTAGTCGATGACATTAATATATAGTTACAAACTTTCTTTTTAAAGTAGAAAAACGAATGATTTACATATGTAAATAGTTAGTTCTGAAGGTTATAATGAAAAAGTATTAGTAAAATCCTATGAGGTTACCTATTGTTGGGATGCCATAGTTTATCTTGTTTTTAAATATCTATACTTGGCTGCTTAGAAAAACGAGTTTTTCGTTCATGAGTAAACGAGTATAGTATAGAAAAGAAAATGTTGTCGTTTGTATACGTTGACAAGCGTTTAACATATTCAATCTAAAATTTTAACGAAGAATCGTACACACTCATCTATTAATATAAATGCTTAGTATGTGAAATCGAGTGTGTGTTTATGAATTGTAATAAAAATCTACACGATTTCGTAAATTTTACCGAATCGTAATGTATGATCCATTATCGGATCAAATATAATATACTATTTATATATTTGGATTTATAATAAACTACTTGGTCAACGGTAATTATTATATTCATGTTACCTGCTGGAATCCTTGTTAGCATAGGCGAACATGACCCGGAACATCGCTGCGGGTATGAAATCGGTATGTTAAATTAGGTTAGGCGTTGTTTCAGATGGTTTTCACTCAGCGCTCGAACCAAACTTCATCACCGCACAGTGGTCTTAGATGATTTCTGTACAGCGCGTCCAGCTTTTCAGTGTCGAGATTTTTATCTTCTGCATCGTACTCCGACGGTCAAAATTCTGTTGTTTGCTCAAAAGTTTGGACTATCGCAGATTACCGTCCCCGCCGTGCACGCACAATCGATTTTCAAAGTTTTACATAAACCGCACGTGATCTACACTTAATGTACGTATAACAGACGACAACGGACGCGTGACTACATGGCCCTACGCGTGCATTTGCCAAACGGCTTTGTAGTACAGTTTATAAGACTTTATGCCCACTCGAAACTGTACCACACAGTTCGAAACAGTCGTTGCTTAAAGTCGAAAAGTTCCGAACAGATAGCCTTTTGGACTTACGTAGTTGTCAGACGCATCTCTCGCGGACACTTTGACATTCTGCGCGCCGCGCTTAACAAACGTATACATGCAACATGGACGCGTGGAGCAGCTGTCGAAACAAAAAAAAAAAATACTTAAAAATAACAGCGTTCGTTCGATCGACGAGAAAAAAAAAAAAAAAACAGCAATGTCGTAAACTTGAAATCGTTTTGAATCCATAACTGTATCGTCACGTCCAGCGATTATTTCGTACAATTTTTCGCATCAAAAACAAACAGCATAATACATCATACACAACGCTCGTTGATCCTCCGTATGTATAGCGGGGAGCGTGTGAACTGGAAAACAGTATTCGTGTGCGAAACACGCGTGCAGTAGTACAACGTCCTGATGTGGTGTAACAGATCGAGCGGTTCGCGAGCGTGCTATGCGTTAATTCTACCGAGTTTCAAATCACATAATAATAATATGTTACGCGCCCCCACGGAAACCGACATGACATTACGATTGTATAAACAATACGTTAAACACTTTGGCGTTCGCGGTGAACTTGCTGTTGTACACGTGTAAGCACGTGTATGTGATGTGACCGCGGTTGGTTTCCGTCACATCACGGGGGTGCTTATTACGCGCTTACGGGTCATGTGGTCAAAAGGTTTGAGAGAGGAGTGGGTGAAGGAGCAAAAAAAAAAAAAACGTTATACTCGCGCCCGGTGGCGGTCAATCGCCACACAATCCAACGTGAATTATGTGCCAATAGCGCGGGGTCGAGTCCGAATAATTTTCGGGTCTCCCGCCCAGCCCGTTGTGTCCGGCCTGCGACCCTGTAACGGGTTTTACGACGTGATAAATCCCAGGAAATATGTGCGACCGGTGGTAAAGGGAGAGATGACGACGGGAAATTCGTTCGGAAAATTATAGGTGTAGTACGCTACACGACATGGTACTATTATTATTGTACACACACACACACACACACACACACACACACACACACGTGCGACACTTACAAACAATAAGGCCAAAAGCGTGTATTGTTGCCACAGCCGTTAGAATAATACACTTTAACGATCTTCCCCATACGTCTGAAAGTAATAACCGTAAACGAACAACACGTTGATCGACTGCAACCGGTCGTCCTTACATAATATGTATTTGTGATGCGTAAATAAAAATGTTTGTATTCAATTTCTGCAAGAATATTAGCTAATGTCTTATAGCCTACTGTACGATCTAAAAACCAATATTGGAATTTTTTTTAAATTTTGAGTGAAATATGATGAATATATTGCGTTGAATTTTTATCTTCAAAGTTATTAGTGCAACGAAAGATAAATTGTTGATTGTTATTTAGAAAAGTGTCTACACTTAATGATTATAAGTAGAAACATGCATAATTGTATAGGACATACATACCATCAAAACCATTAATAAAATAAAGTATTTCACCTATTTAAAAATATATAAAATATATTCAAATAAAATGTATATTTTATAAACAATTTTTAGATGCGGGTTGTCTTTGTTGATAAATAAATTTGTTTCACAAAATATTTATCATTGAATAATAAATTATTCAACTTTATATTGTTCGTATTCTTGAAATACTCACCAGGATAATAGTGGTAAGAAAGTTTAAAAAATATATATCTCTATAGTATAGAGTCTATACCCATGGTAATATGTGTTAATTCTCTGTTAACCTCTGTTAAGGCTTACCTAACTAACTATCCTAGTGTGTTTACCAGCGGTAATACGGTTTTTTTGTTACTCGACTGATATTACTAGTATTGGGCTGGATTTAGTATCTACGTATCGAGGATCCCCTATCCGTAAATACCATTTTCTTGTCCTCTTGGTGACTATCAAATACTCATTCTTTCTGTCTATCTTTCCGATATTTTCTATTCTCGTCTCCCATTTGCTTGTACGATTCACCGGTATATAGTACATTGTCGTAGGTAACGTACATTATGGTGTAATTGGTGGCCTTGAAAAAGGCCGTTTTTGACTTGGCAATTGCTCCGTTACAACATGACAGCCACATGTTGTACCGCAAAAAATAAACGGAATCAAAAGTATCATAAAAATGTTTATTTTATAAAAGATACAAGTGTAATGATCTATGACACAATAATTGTGTCTATTTTGAAGTCCATGTTTTAACGAATTATGTGTAGACGAAAAATAATTATTATTTTTCGTCTACACATAATTCGTTAAACATCAGTCAATTTGGAGATTAACACATGGACTTCAAAATAGAGAAAATATTAATAATTTTTAATTCAGCAGAATATTGCGGGTTAAGTACCACATAAAAACAAAAATATGCTTAGATTAGAATAACCGAATAAAAATTGATTATTTGCGTGGTATTGCATGTTCAATTGAAAATATAGTGAAGTAAGTTATTTTCGTGGCATAGGAAATGTGAAAATTATTTAAGGATCGTATAATGTGATTCCTGTTATACGATTGAATTGAAAATTATATTGATCCTTAAAACACACAGTCATTTTAAAGATCAATGTAATTTTCAAGTCAATCGTATTACAGTGAATTACATTGAATAATATCAATGAATAATATCACAAAATTGCATATGAAATGTAGCCACATTTTGACGTACCATCCACATTTTGAACTACCAGCCATTTTTTTCAAAAAAGAGGTCGGACCATGGCTTGACCATAACATGGACTTCGGCGCCACTGCCACCACTTATTTATCCCCCTACACAAGTGGCTCAACACCCGGGAAAGATAGCATAGATATGTTAGACAGCACAGATATGTCTAACATTGAGACTCAAAAAGAATTAGAAAGGGCTCATCATAGGCATAAACTTTAAGGGTATTTTTAACACTAAAGAATATAGTAGGGCGTTTAATAACTAGTAAGTAGTAAAAAGTCAGTAATGAAAAAAAAAAATTACCGTAAATACTTTAATAGGTATTGGGCCACAGACTTACCTAATCATCGGAGCCCCAAGATTCTAGTTGCACCACTACAAATGTATTGTTGCAATGGCGATAAATCAGGAGTGTATATAAATAATAAATAAATAATAATAATTATAGACGTTTATTTATTATAAACCCATAACGTCTATATAAAAAATCAACTAATATCCCAACAGAAAAAAGAAGTTTGTTGCACTTCATGTAAAAAAAATGCCTAAGAAAAAAAGTCTGTGGTTTTTAAGATCTTTAAACACTTTAAAGATATGATACCATGAAAAAACACTAAATAAATCGAATTAATCTTATTTTGTTTAAATGATTTATTTACTTGACGAGAAATTATTTTAACATGTTTAGAAATATGAATTTAATAAATTACTTTTTTCATCATATTTCGTGTGATTTAAAGTAATTTCTGGCCCAGTAAATAAATTGTTGAAGCAAGATAAGAATATTTAATTTTAATTTACTAAGCATTTATTTATAGTGTCATATGTTTATAAAATTTAAAGATATAATAAATAACAGATTTTTTTGGGGGGACCGGCGGGGTTTATTTACACATAGTACAAAAGGTTTTCGTTGGGATAAATTTGACACTGAAAGTTTTATCAAAATATTTTGTGGTTAGTCATTATTTTACACGATTATCGTCGGTTTTATAAATAATATTTTAATAAATCAATATTATTAAATATATTATAAGTCGGCCTCAACGATATATTAATTTTTTTTTTTTTTTTTAATTTATGATGCACATGTTTTCGTTAATAATGAAGAATTTTAGGAATACTATTATAATATTCAAACGTAAGGTTAGTCCACTTACCTTATTGATTTGTGACCTTTGGGCTAATATGTCGTAAACGATTTGTAAGAACAGTTATACAATTTTGTGTACTTGACAAAGCATTATTGACAAAGTACGTATTGTGTTTAAACCGCGGCCTTCAAGCTGGCGGAAACGTGATGGTTGGACGTGCTCCGATGTGCTCCGTCACGAATAGGAGTACTTGCGCACGTGTCGAGGATGCGTACTATTAACGTACACTTATTTAACTTACACGGTTTTGAGGACTTACAAATGTATCGTAGATAAATCGCTTCAAATATTGGACGACGAGGAGGAAAACATGGACTACGTGCGTTTCAATCGCGTCCGTAAAACGTTCGATTTACAGTACTTGGGGGCATGGGGTCGCACATCGTTCCTCAAACGTGAACCAAGGGCGCTATCGATACGCAGGCAACGAGGACTTGGCGTTCAATATCCTCTTCATCAGGACGACGTTTTCGCACGCCACGTCCTTTTGCCTGGCTATCTGACGCTCGACGAAAGAGGTCGACGACCGTCCGGATACGGCGTACGGTTTCGTAGTCGCGTACGCGTTTTTCAGTCGCGTCGTGATCGGCTGCGGACCGCTGCGGTCCGTGCCATTCTTGGCTAAGGGTCGCGACCCGAACGCCCGACGGTCGACCGCCGACGGTGTCGTGTCGGCCACCACCGTCGTCTTGACGGCCGTGGCTCTCGTTCCCTCCACCATCAGGTCGTACGTAGCCCTCGGTCGCGCTGCCGTCCGGTCGTGCATTGCCATCGGTCGCACTGCCGTCCGGTCGTGCATTGCCATCGGTCGCGCCGCCGTCCGGTCGCGCATAGCCATCGGTCGCGCCGCTATCCGGTCGTGCATAGCCATCGGTCGCGCCGCAGCCCGCTGGACCGCAGCCCGAGCCGAGCCGTACGTGTGTCGCGACGCTGATGCACCTGCTGTCGGCGACAACACCACCACCGACCTCTTGGCCGGCGGCGCCTGCTTGGTCTTTTTGGGCATCGAGCACCGTTTCCACGCCAGCTCGTCGCGCCACGCCGGTTTCGCGTACCCGAAATCGCTGTTGGCCGTGTCGTCGGCCTGTAGAGACTGCAATATCTGCGACAACTCAACGCCCACCGGAAACGTTTGCGACGACACGTCCATCTTAAATCGAGCGGTGTCTTGTGAGATGATTCAACGGAATAGCGGTACGGTCGGTACCGAACTATCGGTGTCGTTGAAAACGTTTAAAAAGGTCTAAGAACACGGTTATTCTGCACGCTTTGAATTTTTTAAAACTTTAAAGAAACACGACGAAATCGTGTCTCGACGAAGTCGATCGTTACGGTAACACACCATTGATTATTGTCGATATACAATTCCTACGGTTTTTACCGGCCAGCGGCATAAATTAATGTACGATTGCGTTAACCAAAAATAATTATTGAATTAGATATTTAATAAAGAAATTTCTACTTTGGTTTTATTTTTTTTTTTTTTTTTTATTTCCGTAAAATGTATTTCATTGCTTTCAGACGAACATATGCTTTTAATCATTAGTTGTATTCTCAACAAATATTTTAACGTTTAATTATTTTGTGTTTTAATATTTTATGTTTCTCGTATGAGTCGTACATGATTTTTAAAAAATACACGACCAAAGATAAAAGTATGTGACATGTAAAGTATAACACCTATTCGTGGAACGAGTAAAAAAAAAAATTGTAACAATAAAACTGTGTTTGTGATACAAAAAAGAAAAAAAAATGTTTTCGAATGAAAAAAAGGCGGGGAAAAAAAAGGTAGGTATGGTTTAAACACAAGTATTACGTTTTTACATTTAAGCTCTATTATTAAATTTGTCGTGTTCGGTTCGTTTTCCGTAGGATTTATGAAGTTTTGAGGAGGCACCTGCTGCTACGAAAAAATAAAAACAAAAAAAAATATGCCGACGAGACAGTTTGTTTAATATTGTGTAGACTTTTGAAAGAGAAAAAACAAACAGATTTAATACAAAAAGTTATACTTACTTTGTCTAAAAATGAAACTGGCTTAATATTGTATAAAGTTTAGATACCCGTGCACTTTCTTTTGTTTTTTTTTTTTTTTTTTAAACTCCAATTCATTTTAAATAATATCTAGACAAAACATGTTGAAACGAAAACATTTCATATAAATACCACTAGATACTTATACTTTACCAATAAAATTATGATACACAATTACCGTAACGTTAAAAATTTAAATATTTTTATTTCATTTTATTACATTAAATTTATTTCATATTTTTGTGAATAGTTATTATGCTAAATATGTACAACATTCATTATTTATTTATATAAAGTTATTTGTTTGATAACTTCAAGTTTTGATAAATGTTTACTTTTTAAAAGATAAAAACTTGCTAGTGGTATATTGGAGGGAAGGAGCAAAAACGGTGATAACCCCCATCGTCCAACAATTGATATGTTTATGCAGGTGGTTATTATATATTTACTAAGATTACAAAAATTACAAAATTACAAAGAAACTTGGAATTTATTATTCAGCAAGATTACAAGATTACCTATTGAATTTATTGAATACCTATATTAAGCTCAATAAATGTTGTTTTAACTCCCTAGGCACATCTAGAATATTTTTTAAAGGTATAGGGTAAAAGAAATATAGCCCCCATTCTTCTAAAGTGGGATATTATTCAACCTCCAACCCCTATAGAGTTAAGTCAGGTACGCTACTGAAATTCACAGTAATATATAATAGTTCAACTGCGGTTATAAATCATTTATACATTCATAATGATGTTTCATACATATCATCCATAAAACTCAGGTATTTTTGTACATTTAAACATTATAGTTCAAGAAAATTAAGTAAAAAATCTACAATAATAACATAAATACTTTTTTGAAAATCATTTAAATTTTTAATTTCACATGAGTAAGCTATTCATTTTGAATTAATACTCATGTAATTTAAAATTATATGATTTCATATTACTGAATGCATTTCACGATAATATTATTAAGATAATATAAATATATAAATAAATAATAAGTTATTCGGTTGAAATGTAATCAAAATAAAAACTGTGTAAAGATGTGTTTTTTTATACAATATGCATAATGCAGTTTTTTTTTAATTGGTCCCTAAAGTCTACGAAATAGTTTAAACTCTAAATTCCGCTACAATACAGATCTGAAGTACTAAAAATTAATCTGTTTAAACAGTGCTAATTTCATTCTTCTACGACTGCAAAAAAAATTGTTTATTGTGCTCATGTTTGAAGGATAGGACTTATTTTTCTCCATTAACCCTACGAAGCATTCTTGTTACATCAAAGTTCGTTATGTATAACGTATAAACAAAAGCGTTTACTGGCATAGTTTGTTGTGAAAATTAAAAAAAATATATATATCTTTTAAACTCGACTATTACTTTTTCGTAGAGGGAAATAAATTAAAACCTTCATGTAGGCTTACCAAAAGTTCAATTTTGATGAAAGTCAACATTTTTAGTTGAATCCCTAAAAAGGTGTTAAAATTTCAGTTGTATACATTAGTAAAAATCATAACCATATTATTATGTGCACAACAAATAGAGAAACAAAATTGCCGAATCAGTAAAATTAGTGAATCATAAGTAAAAAAAAACAATGCGTTAATATTCCGTTAGCTCTAAAAAAGAAAAAACGAAGCCATAGGTATATTATTATGTGTTAATAAAAATATCGAATTTAATTGGAATTCATTCATTTGCTATTTTGTTTTTTATCTGTCCACGACATGATTGACAACGATTTTCATTATCCTTTTCTTGATAACTTTATAATTTGTTATCGTTATAATATCGCTATATTCACGTGTAACATAAACTACTTGTTAGACATTTGAACTGAAGCTATATTCTAATATAAATGTGGTGATTGTTTAAAATTTAAAACATGACGTGGCATTTCACATCACTCTCTAATACGCACTTATTTATAAATTTACCACAGATGGCCAACAATATATTTACTACAGTTAATTAGACGCTTTACTATTTGAAGTTCGGGTGAGGGGGTAAGGGGTTACAAGAATGGTGAAAACGGCTAATACATTTTTACTCGTCCAAACAGAATTGTTATAACAGCCATCGTTACAATTTTATTCTCATTAAATTCGCGTCCAATAAAACATTCGCGATCCATGAACCGTTTGGTCATGCTATGTTTGGTCTAATAAGTGCGTGGAATCATACTACGAGTTATGTGCGCATTATATAAATATGTATTGGTACGGGTTTGCGAACAATTATTCGTTGATTAATTATCCACACTCATAGAGTACAGTGTATTATAATCGAGCCACTCTATGAGTTTTTCAACTATCTTCTCTTAGGTATGTAGCTACAGGAATGTGCGGTATTCGCATAATGCTATAAGTATACCGCTGTTGCACAATGAAAAAAACGACGAGGGACCCGTAGTAGCCATTGTGTTGTACGTGTGTTCGTATCATATTGTAATATTTTATTCGAACATTTTTCTAATAACATGTAATGTATATCTGATATGTACTTGTGGTTCGTCGTACACGCTATTTACTATTGAAACATACAGTTTTTACTTCAGCATCGTTTTGAAGTTGTACGATATATTAGACGCATCAATAAAATTATACGGCTTACAAACATAAAATATTGTGTTTTCAACAAACTCATATTACTAAAAATACGATATAATCGTAATGGCACTTATCGGACTACAAAAAAAAACACGTTTATTCTATCATATTTCTACGCAGCAATTATGTTATTAGTATAACAGTTGTGTCGCAGCTTATGCTTTTATTAATGTTAATAAAAATTGACGGAAATTAACATACTGTTTTCAGGTCAATAATACTGTATATTATATTTCCAGGAATATTGGCGATTTTTCTTTTTATAATGAACGCATTGCTACATTTTCACATTTTTCTTTGGAATTGTATTGCTCTGTTTTTAGAATTTTCGTTCAAATATCTATCACTTATTCAATATTAAAATTCAAAAACAAATATCATAAAACGATAAAAATTGTATTAGATTGGTTATTTAGTTCGATTGCAGAAAAAGTAACAAATTAATACGACATGAAATCGAATACTATAATAGAAATTGAAATTGTATGCGACATAGGAATAATTCGTTTGATGGTATATAAAATAATAATAATAATATGATAAAATAAATATAATATGATATAATTAAATTTAATATCAGTTAACATTCAGAAATTGCCATAATTCTTATGACATGTCATGACAGTTGATTTTTTGTTTTATGGTTTCCAATTTTTATAAATTGCATTTTTCAAGCTAGTTTGGTTTTCAATATTCCTTTTTTGGAGAAAAAAAATCAAGAATTTTACTGGGTAATTTATAAAAATTATAATTTTAAAATTTCTTAATAACTTAGAAACATGCTTTTCGTTTAATTTTATTTAACTTAATACGTAATGTTCAATGTACACATTATCATTGATTTAAGAATATACTATATATACTTAGAGTATATTCTAAAACCAATGGTATTATCTCTATAATTATTATACTCGTAATATACGAGTATGTACGGAAACCAAGTTTGAGAGATTTTTTTCTTTCTATCTGTCCTTATTCTAAACAGATTATTATATATGAGTTCTTCAGTTTTGAATATTGAAGTCCATGTTATATAAAATTGACATCCGACGGCGTTTGGGTACGCAATTTAATACTGTACATTACGGGCTTATCATTTTAGGATATTAAATATATATTATGTTATTTGATATTAGTTTTCCTATATTAAATGCGACTGTAATTTATTGAGTACGATTTAAGATTATTGTATCATACAGTCTAGACATATAGATCAATAATTTCAATATTTAAAAATAAATTATTCTTTCATGAAAGTACAATAAAATTCGGTCAAGACGTTACTGTTGAAACTAGTATATCTACAAGAACTTCTAAAACGAAAATTCGTCTCATCCGAGTATTATACTTATAAATAAAACATCTGAATGGACCTGGTTTTTCGCGACTAATTTTAATTTATGTAATTTTCAGGTATAATTTACAGTTGACAGTTTAAGGTTTACAGGTTCGACGGCTTTGTTCGTTCTTCTGTCGTATACCTACATATTTTTTCGGAATGCGTAGCTTGTCTGAAATAGATAGTGCCTTATATCCTAGTTGTACTAGTTCTCCACGCGAAACGACTGCAAATTGACTTGTCGACGAATCGAACAACACTAAACCTCAAACCCCATTCACACACTCGTTTACATCAGTAAATATTTCGACCGTACAGGTGTACTACAACGTTAACGAAACCGCGAGGTACTTCAAATTTTATTATTTTACGATCGTTTAAATCATCGATGTTCTGGAGAAGTTAGGTGCGTCCAATGAGACGTAAACGTTGACTAGTATACCCCATAAACAATGTTTAGTGAACGACGGAAAACAGCGTCTTAAGCGAGTTCCCCCGTAAATACAATTGGAATCACCGAATCGCAACACTGAACAACACTATATGATATATAATGCTATTAGTAATGACTTATCTCACGACTTGTACTCATTCCCAGCGAGCAACCTGGTCCGAATAGTGAGGGTGATAAACGACGATAATCACGTGCCACGAAAACTGTCCGGGTGTATTCGCATTGATTAGTGAAAACTACGAATACGACTTTGAAATAGCGTTTTCTATCCGTATCACGAAGAGCTCAACACGAAGGTTCTATCTACTCGTTTGTGTTGCAGAAAATGCAATCAAATTATATTTTTCAGTTCGCTCTCGTCCTCGTCACGTGTACTCTAAACACGATCGACGGTGTTATCGCGCGCTTTGTACGATCATTGCTGTCGAGAAAGAGTTCGTACGAACGAGTGGGCCAACGAGTGTGAAAAAGAATAAATGTAAGAAAAAAAAGAATCGTTCGGGTTTCATGCTCGCCGTGACCGTTTTCATAGTCGTAGCCGGGCGCATCGTCGAATGGACGAACGATTGCTGACCGCGGCGCAGCGATAACCGTCGCTGCACCGCTCACCCGGTCAGTGGTCAGAGTTCATCGGAACGCTGTGTTATGTGTAGCGTACCGGATCGACGTCCAGCTAACAAAAATAACGCGGGTGAAAGAGGATCGGCAAAGTTTTCCGCTCTACGTTTTAACGTTCTAACCGTCACCTTCGTCGCAATACCACGACGAGTCCGAGTTTCCCGTTATACTTTCGCACACGTCAACACGGCGAGCGGTCTTACGGATGGTGGGTGAGTGAGATGGCGGAAGAGAGCTTTGTCCCGCACACCGTAGTCGTGTCACATTACCACGGTGTTAAATGTCCACGTATTCTAATAGTGCACGTGCGTGTTCCATTCGATCGGGAAACGATATATTTGCCCCTTTCTCGCGTTATTATTCGTCCGTTAAGTTATTATTATTCTTCGTCAATGCCGTTCGTCAACAAAAACGTACCGTGCGAACGATAAATTCATCACGTATTCAACATCGCGCGCGTAACTCGTACACTACGCGGACGACGCCGTTCATTGTCTCGTCGTCGGTCGGCGATTCGTGATGGGCCATTTTTCACGACGACGGCTAATTGGGCTCCATGTCATCCCCTTTGGAAATTAAAACTAAAATTATGCCATTCGTTTGTGCTTCGTTTGTGCTGGTTTGTGCTTTCAATCCCGTCGTCTGTGCTCAACTCCTTCCCGAGGAATACAACTTTGAAATCTGGGGAAATAAATGTACGCCAACTATTCTTTTTTGTAGGGATAATTTTTTTTCTCGCGTTACTGATGATAAATGTCGACATAATTATTTTTTTTCTCTTTCGTGTAGAGAAAAACTGTTTTATTACTGTTTTGTAGAGAATCAACAATCAACCGAGTAGGCAAGGGTCCACTTCTCGAATAAAATGTTATACTTTTAGTTACATATTTTCATAAAGCCATTTTAAGGTATTTTGCGCCAAAGAAAAAACATTAACTAGAATCTTTTTGGCAAAAGCTAATTTTGCATTTTGGTGATAACATTTTGTACTTTTATACAATTTTTGTAACCTCCTGAAAGCCACTCTCATATCCATCCATACATTCAGACCCGATTCAAGTGTTTAAATAAACATTGTCAAAATTTAGTTTTGCCACCCCTTACATGTAAATAACACATCCAATATATTTTTTATACATAAAAATGTCCCCGGAAAAAAGCCGCCCTAGGCGTGAGCTTAGGTCACCTACCCCTTAAGCCGGGCTTACATGTATTAATAGATTAATATAATTAAGTATCAATTACGTTAAAATAAATATATGTTTTCATATTTTTCATAAAATAATTAAATATTTAATACTATCAAGTAATAAAACAGTTGAAAATAATAGTGTATATTATAACTTTTTAATACATTTGTAAAATATAAACAACATAACATCAACATACATCAATTAGCTTATAAAAACAAACATAACAAAGTAGGTAACATTAATATTCCGTAATTAAGTATTGAACATAAAAATAATATATTATTGATGTAAGAATATTATATTTAATAAATTATTAAAAAAAATATAATATATTTTAAAAGCTACATTAAAATTACATATAATACCATTTCTATACTATGTGTAACATATAAGTAACAAAATATTAAATTTATCTAAATAAAAAATATTTTAATAGATAATTAATAAGAAGAAAATGTTATATATTACGTACCTAATAATGATTTAATATTCTTAAATTGTTATCATAAATATATAAAAGAGTACAACAAATATTAAAAATATCAATGATATAGGTATTCATAAAAAAAAAAAAAATATTGAATTCACGTACATTTATTTTTTTAAATACGAGTATATGATAGACATAATCCTTTAAATATATAGGTGTACTTACGATAGTTAAACATTTTATTATAATAGATCATGTTTGAGTATTATATGACTATATAATTTATGAACATACATTTATCTGATTAAAACACATAAGTAAAAAATTATATGGTTGTTATACATCAATTATTCAAGTTTTAAAATATAAATTAGAAATAAACCCGTGTTTTTTTTTATGGAGTATACATAATAAATTGACAACTTATTCCAGTTGATGGTCTTACATGTAGTATACAATTTAATATGTCTTCACATATTTCCCAGCTATTATTCGTGTCTCTCCAATTGTACTCATATAATACATAATGACCAATTGAATTAATATTCATACATTTGGGTGGTTGTATGAAATTATATTAGACCCTTAAGGGAGAATTGCTTATCAAACAGATTGATTTTAGTAGTGACATCATTTAAAATGATGGATAAATTAAATTGAATTTTACTTTGTCCACGTTGAACTGGTTCAAATAATAAATAGGTACTGAAAATATAGTTTGGTTTTATAGAAGTACATTGAATACACTTTTTATTCTCTTCAAATGTACTTTTCAGAACATCCTGCATAAAATGAATACTTTCTGTTGGCAAATTTGCTGAAATAGTTATATATGATTTTGTTTGGTAATAGCTACAAAATAAACATTCTTTTATTTCTGTATATGAAGGAAATTTTTCAATCAAATGTTGGTACATGTAATGGGCTGTACATGAAGAATCTATTACAATTAGGCCATCTGGAATTTCATTGAGTTGGTTATACTCTGAAATAATAGTCTTTAAAATGTATGCTCGTTTTTTATACGTTTGTGAAGTTATGCCATCCCTAATTGCATTAATAACCGGTTTAAATAGCACGTTTGAACTATTGGTATTAAGCCGTTCAGCATAAATGTCACTATCAACATATGAGCTAATTTTTATTTGAATGAAGCTATCAAATGTGCATGTATTTGTGACGCTATACAATTTATTATCAAATTTAATACTTCTTAGACCTGATATCAGTATATATATACTTCCATTTTTTAGAAGTCCAATCATTCTACCTTTGGTATTGATGCTATCCTTTGAGTATAGTGTAGTTGGATCCTTATCATAGTCAACTGTATGAGTAGCAATTCGTTGTTTCAAATACATTTTTGCTACTTCACCATGTGTATACTGATTATTTCCTTCAGTTTCATGTAGAGCAATGGTAAAAATAATTTTTAATAAGTGTTTTACATCAAGAAAACTAGTACTCATAATTATCAAGCCAATAGACTTAATATAAACATTTTTCACTCCAAAAGAACTTGATTTTATTTCAGGCCAATTACTTATTAAATGCATTGTACGGTAAAAATAATTTCTAACCATGCAAAAAGGAACCTCAGTTTCGGGTTCATTCAATATCAGAGTGAGCTAACGTTAATATATTTACTGAGACTAGAATATTGGAAAATAATAAAGAAGAATAAAATATTGGAAATATTGGAAAGGATAGAATAAATCTCATTTCTAGATTTTGCATATTCCTCCACCACTTATTATGTTTGAAAGTAGAATAAAGCTTACAATTTCGAAATCAGTCAATCACTTTATTATATAAAAAACAAATTTTTTACATAGGTAATGTGACAATAAAAAAAAAAAAAAAAGAAAATATAATTATATTTGGAGATTTTTGGCCAAATGTACATTGAGTATTACTTTATTAAATAATTGTAATGGTTATTGTTTTAAAGAAGTTCACGTTTATGGAGTAATCATTTTTGATGATGTGGTTCTCGGTTTACGTTTACCTCTTGTATCCAAATGGAGGAATAGAAAAAATATGCTAGTAATGTTTGTTCTTTGGAGCAAATTACCTTAAAATGGCTTTATGAAAATATGTAAGTAAAAGTATAACATTTTAGTCGAGAAGTGAACCCTTGCCTACTCGGTTGATTGTTGATTCTCTACGGCTATACACGAAAAAGAAAAAAAAAAATTATGTCGACAGTTATCAGAAACGCGAGAAAAAAAATTATCCCTACAGAAGAAAATAGTTGACGTACATTTATTTCCCTAGATTTCAAAGTTGTATTCCTCGGGAAGGAGTTGAGCACAGACGACGGGATTGAAAGCACAAGCCAGCACAAACGAAGCACAAACGAGTGGCATAATTTTCGTTTTGAATATCCGTAGTGGCAAGCTAAGCATGTCCCCAGCCCCCCCATTTTGAAAGTTGGATAACTTGGAAAGGGGTTGGGCACAAACGACGGGATTGATAGCACAAGCGAAGCACAAACGAATGGCATAATTTTGGTTTTTAATTTCCAAAGTGGGTGGGCCAGGGACATGCAATTAGCCCACCGCACTGCATCATCCAGATTCGAACGCCGAAACGGACGTACAGTAACGTAATGCAGATGCGCCGCCACGGTTTCGTTACAAAACTGATTGCACTCATGTGAACGTGCGTCACCTTGAACGTCTAGTCGTATATGTTAGATTCGCCAAGAACAGGTATCCAACGGGGTAGTAGAAAACCACAAGAATTACCTCTAGTAGTAATCTACGTGCTTACACAATCAGCCCGCTGAACGCGTATTCATAATCCTGCTGGTCGTAAAAGGGTTGCAAGCATCGCTCATCTTATCCGTGTCGTCTGTCCTTAGTGCACGGTAAGCTGCAAAAGCGAGTAGAAATAACATCACGGTGTAGCACAGACCAGGGCGAAATACGAATTATACGTGGAACCCCAAACGCTGTTCAGTCAACATTACAGTGGACTGTAGTTGAATATTTTTTTTTTTTTTTTTAGATTTAGTGCGAACGAACACAGCTACGAGTATGTCTAGTGGCCACGTGTTCCCGTTGCCGTTACCAGCTTATAATATTAATTCAACGCTTACACTTCTATATAGTTACAAATACTTCTCGTTGAATTTGTTACAACACTCAACAGCACTGAAGTGTCCACACCAGACTTACCGAAATAACACAACGTTCACGACTAGAGCGTACATATTACATTTCACACATTGCGTTTTGATGTAAATCGTATACACACGTAAGCGGGACGACGCACTTATGTGCCGGGTAACGTAAACAATTAGTGTTTTTTTTTTTTTTTTTTTATAATATTTTGCATTTTTTATTTAATTATTCATTTTTTTTTTTTTCGTGCGTGACCATGTATCTCCGTTAATGTTTCGATGGTGGTTTGAACTTTTGATTTTTAAATAAAACCCAATACACGTTTATGAGTACAATTCAAGTCTCGAGTGAAATCGTTATCTGAAAACACACATAAATCTGATATCAGATGAGGCGGCTAATTGCTTATAACTACTTAAAAGTTAAAACAGGAATAATGATGATGAAAAGCAATCAAAAATGATATATGCATACACTTTTTCATTTCTCCTGTCAAAGGTTGAAATAATAATAACTAATTTACCTCGTTATCAGTTATTAGACTTTGCACACTTTCAGAACAATAATTTCACCCAGAATTCAATGTACAACTAATAAATTATGAAAATTAATAGAAAATACTGATTTAACGGAAACAAGAGCGATGGATGGGTGTCCTATTTTAATTGTGAAAAATATACGGTACATAGGAAAAGAAGAAAAATAGTTAATCCATATATTTTTTAAATGCGCACCACCTTTTCGTAATCACGAGATTACTTATGTAATCGTAACTATAAATCAATGAAAATCACACTTCATCAAAGTGATTTAACAAATATTCGGGGGTTTTCATTGCTATTGTTCATGTGTACGCTGAAAGGAACTACTGAAAACAGCCGCTATTTTTTAAGTACTTTCTGTGTTCAAAATATTTTCACGTGAAACTTTCGATGCGCATTTTATAATTGCTCAAAACAAAATATGTTCACAGAAGCAAAAACAAGAAAATATATATATCCAACTATGATACAACACGGTTCTCGCGCTTTGCAGCTGACAGTAAAAAAAAAAATCACTCATTGACGGGGTTGGTTAATAGAATATATATATATATATATATATATTTGTAAAATGCTATGGATTCCACAAACATTCATTTGATCCATCATATACTTAACGTTACAATACGGATTCTTAGTTTATATGTATTGGGATATTGCAGTCAGTCGTAACTATTACATACGTTTCGTCACAATAATTATAGATAAAAATTAAAAATAAATTATCGAAATCATGAAGCTGTGTAGTTTGGCAAACGACAGTGTACGTGTACTATTTCTCGTATTTATATTTTACATCGCAACCTACAGTTAAGTTATTCGCCAATATAGTGACAGAAACAAAAGGAACATTCGCTTACGGTTCTCGCTTCGATTGACGTGAAACGAAAATAAAATATTTTATGTAGTTATGTAAATTGAAAAATAAAATAAAATACGTATACAATTTTCTATTGCCGTTTGTATCGAATACACTGTGCTATATTTAACGTGTAAACTGTTTTTTTTTTTTTAATTTATGTAATACTATGCTGTATAAATAGTATAAATATTTTCATTATTGTTTGCAATTATTTGCTGATTGTCGAGAGATTTATATATTTATTTTTTTTTTTTTTGTCACTTAAACATATACGCCGATGGTGTGCCGGAAAGCCGTTGCTGGTGTTTAAATAGAAAAAAAAAAAATAAATGAAATATTTCACTCTACCGAACATTGTAATTCCAAGGGGATTTTTATTGACTATCCAAACCGCACGAACAACGCTTTACTGTCCCCTATCAGATTAACGCATTCGGTTGACTTAACTGTTTGAATGATGCACGCGATACGTAGGCACAAAAACAACACATAGTTCTTGTAAGTGTTGGTCGTCGAGAACTGCGTATCGTTTGAAATATTCCACGATTGAATCGTGGACAGTACTGAACACAACGTACATGGAGTTCACAATGCTGTAGTGGAGGGTATACGGCGATACTTTCTGAGCATAACCAAACAACACCGTATACCCTCTGGTTACGGTCGTATACTCTCTGTGGTAGAAAAATAAAATACAATTATGTGCATATACAAAGTAAAAATTAATAAAAAGTTAAAGTAATAATACAACAATATTGATTAAAAAAAAAGGTCTTGTGTTTATTTCAATTTGCTGACACTAAGTAATTCGTATATTTATAACAAAACACTTCATGATGTTTGGATATAACTTATATAGCATACCCTCTGCTTTTTTCACTACTACAGCACTAGGTGTTCGGATTGTTTCCAGAAAACGGGTTGCAACAGGGGCGTTAAAGAAAAAGGCCCCTTATTGGGCTGAAACTATATTAGGTATAAATGTATACTTTGTGACGAAAAAACACAATACGATCATATACAAAATGTTTTTAAGTTTTACATTTATTTTATTTCATGGAGGATCCCGTATTACATGGAGCTCGGCATAGAGATGTTTTACTGTATTATACAACTAAAACCAGTGACGTCATTTGGAGAGTAGAAACTGGGGCATTAACATAAGCATTAGCATAATAGTTTAACATTAACTTCAACCGATAGTCGAAGCATACTTAAAAAAAAAAATAAATCTTCAAGAGTTTAAAATTGTTAACAAATATTTACTGTGGATTAGTTGACCTCCAGAACCTCGCTCTGAAAGGTTCACGAAAAGCAATAACCTTACAAAGGGTGAATAGCCAGTCCATGAAAAGTTAACTATTTAAGCTATTCCGACATTTGTTGACAATTATTGATTTTCGATCCTGATCATTTTGATCAAGGATATTCCAACGTGCATTTATTTTATTGACTCTTTACCTTACATAACATAAATACTTTTGAACCGTTCCCATGTACGATTCCTGCGCATGGGCCTGCTGGGAATGCATATTCTACTCGGATGTACATTACGCTAATTATAAATAGGGTTAGCTCTGTTAACTCTATATTAGCTTACTAAACGTTTATAAGAACCCGAACGTTCGTTCTCGAATAACTTTCGAAAAAATGAAATTGTTTCGCCAAAACGTCTGCATGATATCATATGATGACGACAATTGCACCACTACAGCATGTCTCGTGAAAAGACAACGTTACCAAGCGCATGTGGTAAATAGTACTTTGGTGGGAGGATGTGCGTTATCGAAAAACAAAAATAAATTAATAATTAAATAATAAATGTTTTTAAATTTATAATTAAAACAGTCGTTTTAAATTACGTTTTTCCAAATCACCCGTAGTCGTCGCCTAAACCTATTTTCTGTACATACACGATTGTACGTTGTTGTACGTCGCGTGCCATACACAGTTGCACGCTTCTCCCGGTACGCAGTAATATAATAATAACTGTTGTAGCACAACAATAATTATCCTCACTCCGACCGGTCACAGTTAATGAGAATGACGACGTGGAAATAATTTATTACTTCGACGCCTGTCCGTACATTACAATATGCTATTGTCGTGATTGATTGCCTAGAATACGGACTTATTGTTTTCGTTTTCCTTCGTCAGAAAAATTAATTAACACGTTTATTGGTGTTTATGCCACTCTCGAACTCGCGATGCGTTCTCAAATGAAGACAACTACTAATGAACGCGCTTCTTTCGGGTAATAAATTCTAATAACTTAAGTCTTACGTTTAGCTATAAAAATTTAATATAGCATTGTTGTCAAGGAGATTCGGAACCGATAAGGCGTGCTATATTTGTCTTTCGCACGTGATGCGTGGTAAAAATTAAGCATTTTTTGTCCATCAGCATAATGATTCTGAAAAAAATCAATATCGTCACAGAGTCTAATTGGCATCGGTATTTTGATCAGGTCGATATTTTAAAGAAAATCGTATGTTTTTTCGTTCTAAACAAAGTATTTCTGCAAGTCTAGAACATAAATCCAAGAAAGTATCATGATCTACCTGTTGAGTTTGCTTTCAGTATCTCCATACCGCTTCAATTGTTCTCGTTATGTTGCGCGTTCAAAAAACAACGCACCATATCGGTTTCGAATCTCTTAGAAACTCCAATCATAACCCGGAAGGTACCGTCGTATCTTGTGCACAAAACCGTAGTGGTCGGATGACGGGACCGATTTGTCCGTACGACGCAAACTACCCCGTAAACCGCAGTTCGTGTAAACACCGAGCATCCCGTAGAGCCGTCTGCATTTGTATATACAATTATCGCCCGTGAAAGTATCTGAACGCCGATGCGAAATCATATTATATTTATCGCAAGCCACGCGTCGCCGTTCGCGCAACAACGTTATCCAGTGCTCGATTTTTCGAGAAAATGTTTTTTTTTTTTTTTTATTCCCTTTCAATTTTATTGGATTCTATTCAGAACAATAACGAGCTCAGGTTTCGAATGTAATAATAATCGAAACAAAACGAAACGGAGTACGAATGAATAACTAACGAAGTGAAAAACACGCGTCGAGTGTTAGGCGATGTGTTTCGCAATTCAAAAATTGCGTTCGATTCGTACGTGCACGTAACTTAAGTGTTCGTGTTCGTGTTCGCCGACCGTCGACGTATCGCAACGGGTAATAATTAGGTATTTTCACGTGAGTTCATTCGCCCATTTCCAGTAACGCTGCTGTGACCCGTCGTCTTATTTTGTTCGCTTCGTTTTTCCGATCCGAAATAGTGACGCTGTGTCGAAAATCCCAATCGATTCGCCGCGGTGTACAACCGTTCGACGGTGTTTTGGTCATCGTTCGGTATTGGTTTCGGCGAACGCAGAGTTCAAGTGCGAGGGATAAGATCCGTCAACGGGTCTCGTGATTTTAATTAGTGCACTGTGCGTGCTTACAACGGCAGAACTACGTTCTACTTCACGCGCTCCATTGTCAGACGTAACGCAGTATTGCGTTCGTTGGCAAACGATAGACATCAGCACGGGCCGTCATTGTTGAGCGCTTATTAAAATATTTATGAAATTATTTTCAGACCTTCGGGGTCCCCGGCAATAGAGTTATTAGAATTTCACGTATTCTTATTGTAATACGATCGGCAACGGGAAGTCGGATTAAGCGTAATATTATGCGGGGCTTGAACATTTAACGTGGGTTTCGGCGGATCTGAATGACGTGTAGATCCGAATGGCTTGAAATGCGATTGTCTTCGAAAATAGTTTAACAACGGTTGTTTTAATTTTAAATCTTTAATGACCTAATTGGATTTGTCGAATGAATAGCGAATAGTGTTTGTAAAATGCCTTACTGGTTTTTCGAAACGAAGAGCTCGCGACGGTTGTGCGCTTGTGCCAGTAATATATATTGATTAAAACTGAATTTCGGTTTGCACATTATTTTAAGTTTCTTTTTTTTTTTTTTTTTGGCAAACGGAGAGAATCTGTTTACTGTCGATGATAATATTTAACTGCTATAAATAAAATTATACCATCCATATCGAACTAATTTTAAATCGATTTCTCCATTCGAATTCAATCCTATCGATCCTGTTGAAAACCAAAAATCGTATGTCTGTAGTTTCACATTCTCTTATCGTTTTTTTATTGATAGAAACGTGTTTTTTATTTAACGACGATGTTCGATGCAACGGTCGTAAGTGTAAAACGACAACGCGTCAGGAGTAAAATCGGTAGTTTAAAATCATCAATTTACTGCTCGCTATAACGGTATCGTATTATAGTTGTGTTTTATTTCGTTTTGAGTTTCAACATAGTAATGATTTCCAGTACGCTGCACTTCGTTTACACTTAAAGTTCACGGAAAAACTGAATTTTGTGTTGTTAAACTTTAATATCTTACTGTTATATACTTATAATAATCTACATCGAAGTGGTGAATTTGATTTGGTATCAAATCACGTCGTGATTTATAAATATGACTGTTTTATATCAGTGCAGGGTCATCGTTACAATGCAGATCTTAACGTTTAGAACGTTTCGATTGATTCGCGTGTTTCTCAACAGCGTACCGACTGCGATTAAAGTACACTGTTGCATCGAGTCGGAACATTATTGATTACGTTACCAAATTACATTCAGTTAGAAATTAAGAAAAAAAAACAGTACGAAAATATGCGATGCGCTAATCGTTAATCTTTCCTATAACATTTTTTTTATTATTTGTTTCGTCAAATTTTATCGCAAAAAAGTGTCACTCCGGCAATATCGTGGACAGGCCATTAATACGTGTCGTACGGCAATGACTGTACATAATTACGTTTCGGGTAGAAAAATGTGGAAACGCGCGATGCACACTCTTGACGACGGTAGGTTGGGTCATTATAACGCTAAATGCCGTTACGCTGTACAGTATTTCAACATAATTACGAGTGTACAAATATCGTACACGCGAGTACGTATGTAAATACAGAAACGCATTCGAGGACGGCGCGGAAAGATAAACCCTTCTAATAACGTTTAAATAATGCGCGCGTATAACACAATATTATCGCATACATATTTTTATTATAATGTATTCGGACGACGAAAAGTTAATACTTTATCGTCTCGATAAGCACGCACGCGCATTATAATACTCTCATACACGGTTAACATTATTTCCATAATCGAATGCGACGAGGAGAAAAAAAAAACAAACTTTTCTCCTCACGACTGGAATTTCTTATAAGTGCTGCAACAAATATTATCTTATCGCGTTGTGTATACTCGAATATGAATACAGCAAACAAACTTTGCGTTAAGTGCACATTATAAATAAATTTATGTTTCCGAGAGCACTTGTATTATAGCAAAACACACACACATATACGCACGCAAAAGGCACATACGTTGCTGCCGTCTACTCGTAGGAGATTAGGAGCCACGGTCGTAGTACGTAAATAATTGTTATGTACGAGAATATTTAATTAATTTTTTCCATCGTCGACTGCACGCATTATTACGTTGGTACATAATTATTAATATTATAATACTATACTTGTACAGCGCGAAAGTGTGAAATACCAAATAACAGAAGAACTCGGGGTCTACAAATTAATATAAACTGACGACTTACTAGGGGAATTTAATTTTATAATTTTTCAATTCAAAAAAGCTTTCATGCGATTCCACGATAAAAAAAAAAAAAAAAACCGTGTATGTCTTACCTATCATTCCATTACCTAGTCCAGTTCGTCCGAAGCAATTTTAAAATTATTTCGTTTTCTGAAATCGTTTGCGTTTAAAAAAAAACGAAACAATTGATTTACACCATAAAGCTCGTAACGTGTCGCTTTCTTCAAAATCTACGTAAATTTCAATAACCGGTTCGGTAACGGTATTGGTAGTTTTCTAACTAACCGAGTATGATTGAAATAAACAAGTTTCGTTTCAAGGGAAGAAAAATCTTTTGAGTCTATTCGGCCAAAAATATATTAGATTTTAAAACAATTCTTATAGCACCTTGCGGTTTTCCACAGTGTATCGATGAGTATCATTTTCCCATTACGTTTTGAAAATCACTTTGAAAAATTCCAAAAGTTACATACCCTAGAAGTACCGCATTGTTGGTGTTCAATTTACAGATGGGGGTCATAAAGTATGGACGTGAAGCGGGAAATATTTCGTCCAGCCAAAAGTCCACATAATACACGAAAGAAAACATCAAACAAGCACATAATTGCGCAAAATCAATACATTCCCGGAATCGTTCAGTCGTAAACAGAGAAAAAAAACGTAAACAGTAAATTTAATTATACGTTACCAGTGGGGGAGGGGGGAAATAAAATACTTCGACGGGCCAGAAGTGATTACAACTTTTTGGCCCTCACCCTGCCGATTAGTATTGCCTCAAGACGGCTTTTTAGGTACGGTATTATAATAACGCTATAGCGTATATATACTATAATCATAGCCCGTAACGAAAACCGGTCTACGGTTATAATTTTATGATCTCCTGTTAGATTTTGGCCAAAACTCCAAAACTTTGTGTGATATGGCCGTGATGTTACGATACGTTATGCTGTTTTTTATCGATTTTTTTTTTTTTTTATTGATTACCATCATTGTATCGAAGAGTCAGTTGAAATGTTATTTAAATTCTGGTCAGTGAGGTATGTTTTTTTTTTTTTTAACGAGACAGGATAGTAATTATTAACATCACTGTGAAGTGTAAATGGGTTTGGAATCACCGTTCGTACGATGTTAATGCAATCCAGTACTGCATAACGGCCCATTTACGGAATCCTTCATAGTGTAGTCGGTGAAACGGTGAGAATTTACAAAACTCACCATATTTTCAAATGATTTCGAATAATAAAATAGAAATCGCGTATAGTTTTTAAAACGTCTGCGTAAATATCTGATCCCAGATAAAATCTCAATCACCCACAATTGACCACAGTTGATTCGACGTTTGAAAACTTGAATCGTACGTCACATAATATATAGTTAAGAGCATTAAATGAAAACCTTAAATTTTTCACGGAATATATTTTATTTATGTTTCAAATAATATCATAACTACCATGTGCTTGTTATAATGTTCTTGTCAAAATGAAAAATTGTAATACTATTTCAAAATAATATTATGTCAGATATGTTTTGTTTGTATTGCCAATATATTTTCGAAGAATAAGAAAATCTCATTCAAACCGCACGCAAAATCCAACATGATGTATTTTTCTTTGTATCACATTGGGAATTTATTTTGATTTTAAATTGGAACTTAAAACCGATTCCGAAATACGGGATAATCGGCTTCTGTAAGACTCAAATATTATTTGATACCGGTAACCGCTTATCGTTATAACTTATTTTCACGGTCATTTAGTTTTTCTTTTCTTCTGTGGTAGCGGTAATATAATGGTATGATAGTTTACCAGTTATCATTTGTCAAATTTGATGCGAGTTATAATTTTGTTTAACGTTTGAAAAACCGTTTTTCATACGTAATCTTTTATTTAAATTTAATAGCCCTGGAGTATAATTTGTAAACGATATAGTTTCGTTACGCGATGGTATTAAACTCTAGTTCTAATTGTTTTTATTTGATTTCTTTTACCGAATGTTTAGTGTTTTGCAGTGCAACAGTTTTAAAAATGTAAAAGTACCAACATATAATTATCAAAATTATCCCTTTTAACAAAATCTGATCGAAATACTGATCGGAGGAACAGCGGCCGACAATATTGTTCACAATGATTATTACGTATTTGAAGTTCACATCATACCACGTACGAATGACCGCGAACACTTGTTGCGGTCGGTCGACTATTCAACTTTCGTAAAACGCAATTATATTTTACATAATATATTTATTACATGATATATACATAGGATATTAACACGGTGTTCTGCGACATCGTGCGTACGGTCGAAAATCAATTGCGTTGCTTATGACGGTGAAAACGATACTGTCAAAATGTCTCTACCGCCCAGTTGGCCTCGCGTCAACGGTACACGTTACACGTTCGCGAAACCTTCCGCTGCGGCCGCGATACTATTATTACGATTGTGGTTTATAGTTCAAGCATTACATCGCGTGTTATTGCCGTTATTCTTCTGGTCCGTTAGCCACCGAGAAATCAGTGTTTGGGCGCAAAATGTATTGGATTCCGTTCACGTCGCATTGCGTTAATATTACTGCGGTCCAGCGAGATTCCGACGAGCGATCGTGGTGCGCAATTTTCGCAATGCACACAACCCGCGAACATGTTTTGTACCGTTTTCAGATATTTTTCTAAGCTTTCGGCGTTCACGATATTTATTAAAAGAAAAAACAAACCACTTGCGCAAATCGAGTACTGCTGAGAATCGGTTATTCGCGGTACCATCGGATGTATCCGTTTCGTATTCGTTGCTCCGTGCGAAAATACTTTGAAAGCACTTCATCCGAACACCGTAAAAGTGTTTCTCGTAGTAATTTCAATTCCAATTTATCCGATTGTACGTTTCGAACGTTAATTGCACGCGTCTATTTAAACGTTTCTGATTGGACAGCGCAACGCGTTTCGGCAACATTGTCGGAACGGAAATCACCGTCAAACGCGTCCCGTCGATCTGTCTATTACGCGCAGCGCGCACGCGCTTGAAACTAGAGCTCTCGAATATGAGCATGAATTAAGATTCACAAAATTTAAAAATACGTGTAATTAGTTAGCAAATCACCGATATTAATTTCACGCGTCTTTAAAACATAATAAAATAAAATATTTGAAAATAAATGTCCGTAAAAAACTAAAAATATCTCTACCAGATAATCTAAAAATAAATAATTCGCAAAACAGTATTATGGTAAAATTATGGGACAGGTGGGTATGTACTACGCAGTACGCACACGACAGCGACGTAAACATTTCTACGAAATTCATACTACTACGCGTGGTAGCCTACGGCTTAAAAATTTTATTATTGCCTTATTTTAAAAATTATTATTATTTAAGTCTTGATAAGACAATTTCGGGCTCTCTGCGAATAGGAATAAAGTATAAATTTTCTTTCAAACGCGTGAGAATGTCTAAGATCAAAAGTTGGGTTTGGAATTACGTTCAACGTGTAGAACTAATTGAAAAACACGTCTTTATTTTCATTTATAACAAATGTATTGAAAGTTAAATTTCACATGTGACAATAAATACGTGATTTAATTAACAAAATTCACGTGAAACAGATACCTCTACTTGAAACCCGTTATGTGATCGCAAAAGGGACGGGACGGAAGCGTGACGCGACGTACCAGTGACGTTCGCGGACGAACCGTCAAGCGCCCGCAACCGTGACGGACGCGAGTTTCCAGTGAAAACTCGTACGGACCCCGTTGGCCGCACCGTGGTCTGCCGGAGTCGCGCTCGTCGACCAATGAGTAGGTAGCGTGCCCGACACTCGGTCACGAGTCTACGTCACGTTGTCGCGCAGCGAACCGGCTTAGCGCACCGTTAGCGTGCTCACGGGGAGGGGGGTACCGGGCAGTGGCGTACTCGAGAGTTCATCTTGGCGGAGCGTTTAGAAAACTTGAAGTTTCACGGGTGACCGAATATCAAAACTATCACTACACTATTGAAACAGCCATTTAATTTGTTCGTTTCTTGTACACCATAGTACATAGGATACTTCTTTTTTTTTTAACCTTTTTCTAATTGGGGAAAACGAAAGTCAAATATAAACCAAATATTTAACAATTGAGTTTCATCAGTTTTGAAGTAATTGAAACGATGTAGGAGTTTGATGATAGCATACGGTGTCTAGTAAGTTTTCTTTAATGGCAAAGGCAACGTACATTGTGCCAAACTCGGTATCCTTGAGAAGGGCCATTTTGGTGTGTGTGTGTGTGTACACCATTTCGTAATGTTATATATTGTAATTTCGCTTTTGTAACTATTATAAGTTATATATGTTTAATGAATAGTACAATACATTTTGAACAGTTTTATCTTATATATATATATATATATATATAGGTCATCGGTATAAAATAAGAAATTCACGCTTTATAAAATCCGTTAAGAATATTTACACATAAAATATAAATTATAATTCTGTGACTTTAATATAAAAATAATTACTCCGTCGCTAAAACGTTTAAAGTTTTGCTAGATGTTTAAGCTATTAGCTATATTAATAAAATATGTTTTTATTAAACAAAGAGTAAACTGCTTTTATTTCTGCGTAGTGCGTAATATGACATAGTGCTTGAAATAAGAGACAAAAAAGCAAAAATAAATAAAATTAATGTATTTAGTTATCTCGGTTTGTATTACATTTTATTAAAACTAGTAAATAAGAGTAACGATTTAAAATGGTTAAATAACTTTCTCATCGTCAAACAGAAAATAGAAAATATTTTCTAATATAATGCTTCAAAATAATTTTTGATATAAACGAAAATAAATTGAGCAATTATGTAGTGTTATTTGATTTTTCTTGATTCGTATACAGTTTTGTGTTCGTGCAAGATGATTCGAAAACGTTCCACCGATTTAGATATGCAATATTCGTTACATTAAGTCGATGTAGAACCTGTAACATCGCGAGTAACAAAACACATGTATCTACTTAATGTTTAAAACGTCCGGAAATGTCCAAATCTGCCACGTACTAGAGAAATTACACTAATGTTATTATTTTAACTCGACAGAAGACTAGAATACGTGTTGAATATCTAAAAAAGGTCGATTCACGATGACAAAGGTTGTTGAGAAATCTTTACCTAAACATTATTCCGATGCTAGCGCGGCCACTGAATTATTATTGTTTACCGATTTCAACATCCACGTGACAAAGCAACGGTACATTGTTAACTCTTTTTGGATCTACTAACGATCTGAAACTCTACCGAATATTACGCGAAATGTAATACTTCACATATATTATACATTTATACACGAACACGGGAGCACAATATTATACGTATTTCTAATGTTTAAAATACTCAAACTTTTTTTTTTACGAATAAAATTTAATTCATTTTTAATAAATATACAAGTTGTACTTTTGCATGGCGCGGAGTAACACAAAACTTGCAAAGTTGTACGTTATGACAGTACTTATCATTAAGTTTCAGTACCGATGGGCGATGGCGGAAGAACGCATTCGAAATTTGGAATGACCTCCTTGCAAATGACATGCAGTAAATGTATAATGCAACAGTGGAAGTTATAAATATATATATATATATATATATACATGTACCTGTGCGGTTGTAACACATTGTGTCGGGAAACGTGGGGGGAGGAGGTGGATCCAAGAGAAAATCTACAAAAACGTTATTGTTACTATATATATATATATATGTCTGCTTACACTGCCGATAGCATTACTGCAGGGATGGGAAAGAAAAAAGGAAAGATACCGTAGGGAATAAAACTTTTCGGAAAATCAGATTATTTTTCTTTGTAAATTTGGCCATTGTAACCATGACGGAGAATGCCTTGTAATGCCTATTACAATGCACACCGCGCGAGTTTTGGTCGTCTTCATGTTTATTCTTCTACTTTAGTGTCCAAAGATGATTCGAAAACGTAAAATTTTCCATACCGTTTTAAGCGCACATTGGTTAGGAAGTCGCAATCACTGTTTGACAGATCAAAAGTATTAGGACTCGCCCCGTTCGACGAACCATAATCTTAATCTACAGCCGGCGGACATTACGCGGTCTAAACGTATATTTTCCAAGAGCTATCGACGCAAACGTTTACATCCACTGCTGTGAGATCATATAAGCGTATGCTAAACAAGAAATTTATATTATACTGAATCGTAGAAGTGTAACACACAAAAAGTCAAGAAACTCAACTGTTGTTTTTTTATAACTGTTGTATAGAATTATTTACATGGGAATTTATTTCAGTGGCTTTGAGTGTCATAAACGCACCCATATCGAAGCGTGGTACCACAATCATTTTAATATACATTGTTACTGTGTACAACGTTATCCAGTCACATTTTCGCAAGTAAAATTTTTAACTTTGATTTGAAAGCTAAAAAAACTGTTCAAAAGACTAAGAGTTTTTCCTGGTAGAAAAAAATATAAATACGCGCTCTGCATTGAGCCGGTTTCGCACTACACTGGCGAATACGGTATACTGGTGGTATACGATTGCACCCGTTATTCGTACACTTTTATCGATAAAAAAACGCAACGCGCTTCATGAAATATATCTTGCCGCGGGGGTCTAGCTAAAAATTTATCCGAAACGTCACTCTGGTTGTCACGTTTGCCGTTGTCAACCAAATCGATGTTCGTGAAACGAACGGTTAGTTTGTATTTTTCACTCGACGAGTATCACGTCCAGCGTGACGTTTCAGAAAATGTTTAGCGATCCTTAGCGCTAAGACACATACATGTTAAAAACTACGGATAATTTTCTTTATTTCTTTTTTTTTTCCGTTATAATACCTAACATTTTTCCTAATATGTATAAAATAACTCGTAACAAATGGTAATGTTATTGCTTTCAGAATGATGAAAATCGAAATTATCGGTGACAGCTGTGTAACACTAGTGTTTTAATTGAACTCTCTTATGGGCATCGTCGACTACGTTTTCGAGTAAAAAGCCAAGAGCGAAAATACGTTTTAAAATAAAGATCTTCTTCCGATTTTTTTGAACAGTGTATTCTTATAATACATTAATATTGTTTTAGATTTCTATAAACACACATCTGCCTACATGAAACCTACAAACCCTAATTTAGTCGTTTAGAAGAACTTTTATAATATCATTGTGTTCACTACTTTTAAAATTTAAATAAAAATTAAAGTCAGCCAATGTCGATACTCCTCACACTTATACATCATTTTGTGACCATACGTCACGTATATACATGAACTGCAATTTCTTTTGACGTCATGATACGGTATATTAAAAAGATATTAAATTGATTTTATATTGTACAAATGTATTTGTAATCTACTATTGTAATCTACTAAATATAGTATTGTAATAAACTTTATACTATAGTATAAAGTTGATTACAATAGTTCGGTGAATGTAAAAATGTACCACCTGTAAAAACCTGAGCTGAATTTTTAGATTCCGAGTGAAACGTAGAATTTCTTGGTCTTACCATGAATGTTATTTTGATTTTTGTACCTGTGTAAACGATTTTGACCAGAATAAAAGCTCCTTCCGTTACGATCATAATAGTAAAAAATAATTTTTGGTAATATTTTGTAATATTAACTCTGATAATTAGAAAAAAAACAATGCCGTTTACTTAATAAAAGTTACCTTAATGTATTTTTCTTTTTTTTTTCTACTTAGCAAATGTTAGAACATTAAAAGTTAAACCAACCTCGCTAGGATATTTGATTCTTCCACTATATCAACCATCTACAGAAAATGAACTGATTCACCCGACCTCTTTTATATGAAATTGTTTTTTTTTTTTTTTTTCGATAGCAATGAGAGCAATGATTTCAAGTTCGAAAGATCACCAGTTATCGTATTTCACCATCCTGACCGTGGTGTATCATCCGACCTTGGAGTTTTGGTTTTTTTTTTTATATATACACCGATTCATTTTTCAAGATTTGTAATATTCCCGACAGCACACTTTACGGAATATATTCAGTACTAAATTAGTATTTATTTTTATTTTTATCAAGAACGGCAATTGCGTTACAACAACCAACGGTCTGCAGCTTATTCGAATGTAACATCCGATCGAGACCGCATCGCATTTGACCGATTAGATAAATCATCAATAGAATATAATCTCGATCGCTGGATTGTGATGAACACCCGATTTTCGTATTGGAAGTCGTAAACGTCTACATTTCATGACCGTCGGACGGTAAATACGTTCAATTAAAAATAATACGCGGATCGTAATTGCGCTACGAATTTATATTTTCGAACGGTGCATTGGACAACCGTTGAACACTGCACTTCGTAGAGCGCAAACGTGTGTTACTGGTAGTGTTGTAGCAATAAAGAAAAACAGACGGTATACGAGTATAAGTCATAACTTATAACTTATAACCAATCATCATTAGGTTTTTCGGTATAAACGTACAAATTACATAGTGTGAACAAATCTCAATTAAAATAAAACATTTAATTTTTTTTTTTCATTAATATCGTTGTATTATTACTTTAACTTTTAATTAAATACTTTTTACTATATAAATTATGTGAACGATTGCACATTATTTTACTACGACAGAGAGTATACGACCATAACGAGAAGGTATGCGTTACAGGTTACAGGTGAAAAAAGTTGGAACGTGCGAAATCGTACCGCAGCCTCGCACCACGTAGTACGTACGTGAATAGAGATGCGCGTACAACATTAATTCACTCGTACAACGCGTATGTAAATACACTGACTCACGCGCGCACCGTTCAGTGTTCGACAACAAAGCGCTATCACGGGCCTGTTCTGCGCGACATTCGGAAACGTCATTCGGCATCGGTAACAATGGGTGGCGTTCGCTCCTTTCGATTATTTCCCTGCGTACCACCTTCCCCCTCCACCCGTATATTGTACTGCGTGTTAACTTCGGTCTTTCGAAATTCTCTCTACACTCGTTTCGCTGTTTGCACTTACGGCAGCGTACAATATTATACGTTTGAGCGATGTTATTCGAGTCGGATGATTATAAATGATTGTAACAACATCGTGTATAAACAATTCATTTTATTATTATTTTTTTTTTTTTTTTTTTTTTTTTGTATCCGTAAAGAAGAAATAATTTACAACACACGCAGTATATAATGCAACGAGTAAGTTCGATGAATAATATTTTGTTGACATTCCGACTTGAAATAGCAGCGCATTCCGACAAGAATTATTTTATGACATTTTTTTTTTTTAACAGTTCTCCGGACCATCGTATTTTCGGTCATCTGGACGTAGGTGTGACGAAGGACGATTTTTTGATTAACGGTTTTTTATGATAATGCAGTTTTGAACAGAATTTGGATTATTAAGATTTCATCAGATTGTTTAATATTGTTAATTTCAATTCCAAACGAAGATTTTTATTTGTTAATTCTAAGGGACAAACGTAATTAGGCGAAGGCATATTGATTGAAACGCTTCTAGGGTTTTGATGTTGGATGGCTTTACCATCTTTGAAAGTTGGATTCTGTAGAGCCGGACCTGGTGGATTATTGATTGTGATGTAAACTGTAACTTTATTCGTTAGTGATCTGAAGTTAACTTCTTTACGTTTTTGTTTTAGGTGCACACTCCATACGGGTATTTTATCGAATGTTAATCCTAAGTATTTAATACCATTTGCTGATGGTACCATTTTATTTTAGAGGTGAACAGTCTAAGTTTCGCATTGTGAAGTTTACATGGGTGGTCATGGTCTTGTAAACATTTATTTTCCAAATATTTGTCCATAGGTTGATCTTATTCAAGTAAATCGTTTCACAAGCAGTTTAGAGATCGAAGTATAACAATATGATGAGTATGATCTGCATATGTACCGTGGAATACGTACGTTATACATGGCTTGTCATAGGTAAACACAGAATATGAAAAGTAAGCGATGTCACTACCTTGTGGGATACCTGCTTTGATAAGATAACATGTTGAGTATACAGTTATAACTGTTTTTGAAATAAATAATGTTTTTTGTGTAATTTTATTAGAAAAAAAAAGGAAGCTAATAAAATTAACTTTTTTAATTCGTATAAAAAACCACCGTACCAGACCCAGTCGAAGGCCTGAGAGACGTTTTGAAAAACGATGAGGCAGTATTTTTGTTTCCGAGTGCGGTAAAAATAATATCCATATTGTTTAAAATTGCGTAGCTGATGTGTAGTTAAGTGGTGAGCTATAAAAACGAATTAAATATCCGGAATATGTTAGCAAAAGAAGCAAAGTGAAATAGCCTTTTTTTTTTTTTCGAAAGAACTTTTTCGAAGATTTTTGAAATAGTAAGGAGAATATTAAATAGTCCTATGGTGTTGGGTGATTTTGTTCGAATTTAGAATAATAGTGGAGTGTTTCTAAGCTCAAAGAAAATTTGATAATCTGAATAACGCGATTATGAGTTGGATAAGTATAGTTATAACTTTGAGTGGTAAGTTTTTCACTAGGAAGTTGGTGATTTTATCGTCATATAGCGATTTGTTGACAAGGATTTGTTTACTGATATTGTTTATTTTGTTGAAAGAGGTAGTTTTAACAGGTAAGGACATTGGAAATGGGGATTCGAGATAGTGTTCAATAATTTTAATTTGGGTAAGATTTGGTTGATAAGGAAAGAAAGAGTTTTTGAGATGTTGCTAAAATAGCTAAAATCGTTAAGATAGCCTGTTTTTATTCTATCGTTTTATTTGTTAAGTTTGTTTTTTTCTTTGGGGTAGCTAAAACTCTGCAAGTGTGCTCTTAATCTGCACTTCTCAGTGATTTAGACTTGGATATGACAAGGAGTTCTTCGTTATATTTTTATGTGTCATACGTTGCAGTGACTAGTGTAACTTTATGTACCGAATTTGTGATTTTAATTTCATCAGAAGATTTTAATGAGATTTTAGTTATGACATAATTATTTAATATTTTCTTAAAAGTAGTCCAGTTTATTTAACGGGAGATTCACCGTGGTGAATAGGAATATTTAGTATAATTTTAAGCAAAATATTTTGGTACTGGACCGAGATTGATATTTTTGTGCTGTTTTTATGTATCGTTTTTCTTCTTATCGATATAATTTTAACATTATCCGATATATTATTTATATAAATAATTCACAAGATTTTATAAAAAAAAGTTATAATTTTCGTTGATAACGTTACATATAACAAAATCTTACATTAAATCAAATATTTTACTATTTCTATGTTTACGAAAGATACTGTATAGGTATGAAAATGAAATCAAAATGATTGGTAGTATGCATTACGTGTAGTATTCAAAAGAAGAGAAAGATGTTGAATTGGACGTCGACCACGTCTAATCCAATTACAATTGTGTTTCTGTTTACCTTTACCTTTTTTTTTTTACGCTTCTCACTGTTCACGTTTAACTTGACTTTAATGATATGTAAATAACTAAAGAGCGTACGAAAAGCAAAAAAGAGTTTATCAAAACAACTGGTTTTAGAACATCGTAACGTTGTCGAGAAATATGCATCCATAGATATCGGATTTGATGTATTACACGGTCGTAAACCTATTATATCTCACGGTTAAAAGATAACCGATAAATGATTTTGAACACTTTGATTGTAACATGAATACGTTCGTGTATGGAGCGTATGATTAACTAAACATTGTATTTTTGTACAGTTATCAACTACGTTATAGTAACTATAATACAGTTACATTATTAATATGGAATCGGTACGTTCAAAGCACGTAAAAAATATTTTGTCATTCAATAACAACAATGATATTCATTGAATGTATAAAGATGTAACATGATGTTTTTTGCGTATTATGATATAAAACTTCCTTGCATATTCTAACTTCATGTTGATCCTATGCAAATATTAATAATATTATTCGTATTCGATTGGTGCGTATAAAATATGAAAATCTAACTATAAATATTGTCGCTCATTTAAATTTGCAAAAAATCAGAATCAAAGTTTTGTATTCATTAAATTAAAATAAAATCATAACTTATACATTCGGGATCAATAAGCATACGTGGTAATAATTATATTTTCGTTCTTTAATTTTTGTTTCGCACAAACAAATGACTGTAATCAACAGCCGTGTGTTTGAAAACAAATTCAATTGAACGCTCACATGCACACGTTACTACATACTTGTATAATCAATTTGTTACCATTTCGGTCAATTATTATCACCCCATTTATGTAGTTCATCCGTGTGCAAAGGACCATATTCAAAAACTTTACGTACCACGTCTAGTTCAAGAGCTCTCCTGCATTGTCAATAAAAAATTATGCATTGTCGTAGATAATGATATAACGAGTAGTGATATTAGTTTTTATTTCAAAATATAATTTATATCTTTCATAATACATTTAAAACCCTCGATTTCATGGTTAAGAAAACAACTATAAAAAATTGTCCGTCAACTCCTTAAAAGTTCGTCCCGTGACGATAATCCTCTGTAACCTTACAAGTTAGTTATTAAAGCCAGCTTCATGGATTATGGTTACATTGAAATCTATATATGTTTAGATATTAAAGAAATATATGTAGAGAAGGGAAACTAATTGTTTAGCAAAGAAATGCGTTTTATTTTATCATGCTCTAATTTGAAAAAATATCAATTGAGTTATCACTTTTAATATTTTTTCTCGATTTGATCGAATAACTATAACACAAGTAATAAATAATTTAATATCAATAAGTATTTGAGAAATAAATTAATAAATAAGTGATAAATATGTGTTTGGCCCTCTAATTTGCGAAGCGCATTATGTTAAAAAATATACGTACACCACAAATACATTACTTCAATAATTAAAGAGGGTGCAATAAATTTTTATTGGGTTCCAATTCTAGTTAAAAATAAGTTTACAGTTTTATTCAGACTAATTTATTTACGTTAAAATCAAAATAAAACAGTTATATTTGTTACAATTTTTCACCGTTGATTTAAATCGCATTTGCATAAACTATATGATTTCTAGTAGAAATTTTAATTTAATTAAGAAATTTTCTACACGTTATTCCGTTTGCGTGCATGCAAAATAGATTCACCAGCCAAATACATTTATAGAATTGATTTTATAAAAAATAAATATTTTCACGTACGAGTTTTAGTATAGGTACACGTTCTCGCGCTATAAATAATCCTATTCGAAAAAAAGTGATCGAATAGATGCGTTTTCGATATAAAACATTTTTATTATTATTATTATTATTATTGCGATAAATCCATAGCAATGATTTAATTATTTTAATAGCACAAATCATTGCACAATTTCTATTTTCCTTTGTTTCTTCCTTGAGTTTCAGTGACTGCGATGAATGATTAATCTTCATAGTATGTACATAATTTGACGTCATAATTTAGTACTTTTACTCAGCTATTACTCATGAGTACCTAAACTATAGATTATTGGTGAATAAATACGCCCAAAAATATGGATATAACAGGGGTTTTTCTAAATTGTATGTTTAGTGTTTTCAATTTTTAAATTGTTCTAATTTTTTATTTTACATTACTTATGCACAAAGAGTGATGTAGTATATAACGGTTAATTATACTCGTTATTTGTTAGTGCAGAAGGTCACGAATCCACGTATATGCCCTTGTTTAATAAATCTGAAGACAATACGGTTTTCATACACAATTTTTCTTTTTTCGCATTTCGTATAAAAATTGATATATTCTAAACGTCTTTAAGGTACTCATTATTAGTACTTCTACCATTAGCATGACGTAGAATGTTATTAATTTTCAAATGGGGTCATGTCAAATATTGAACTTTCCTCCCTTTATTTTATTTTTCGCATACTTTTTGTACATTTAATCGGTTGAAGATTATTGAAAGTATTTTATAAATGTGTGAACACAATCTCTACAAGAAAATAATATTCATGCTTTTAAAAATATTATTTTCATAATGTCGCGTTGTAACTATTCAGAAATGTAATGTTTTATATATAGAAACGGACGACCTCAAAAATAACTTTCTAACGTTTTTGTTTCGGGAAAACTTTTTTGCAAGCGACTCACTGCAACGTACAACAGGTAGTTTTATTAATATAAAAGTTTAATTCGGTTTTTGTTCGGGAAATTTTCAGAGACTTAATTGTTGTGGAACAACTACAACATAACACTCGCGTACCGCTGTACAATCATGTTAACGAATTGTGCAAGAATAGTAGACCGACGGTGATGATTGCAATAATTTCGTATTTCGCATTCGTATGTCAACAATTGATGTGCACGTATCAACATTATGAATTGGTTTGCGTAGAACTTCGTTGGCGGTTCGTCTGAACGGTATACGGATAAAGTCGACCGCGCGAAAAAGAAAGAAATAAAGTAAGAAAATCGGAATCGCACCGTCTCGTCTGGAAAACGATTTGTATTGGCCAACAATCGTTGTTTAAATTCATTGCTCAGGATTTGAAATAAGCTTGTCGTGTCACTGGTCGCACGTACGTACACGTACCGCGATACACGTAAAACGTCACGAATTCACGTGAAAAACCAACGGGATCGCCGCAGGCTCGAACGGCAATACGGCAGCACACGTCGACCGTCCGAACCGATTGGAATACTTTCGGATTAGCGAATGTTGGGGTGCCGGGAAACGTTTTCGAATGATATTCAACCACCCGGGACGTGATTGCACGTGGTCGCCGGCCGACAAAACCGCGGAGTTTCCATTTTTCGTTCCATCCGCAAGAACGTTACGGTCTCGCGCTCGTGTTGGACACTCGACACTCGTAACGCACGTACGAAAACGTGCGCAGCAGCGGTTTGCCAGGTTCGCATAAGACGGTGCGCGAATAATCCATGAGATATTACCGCGTAGGTGGGTATAAAGTATGACTTTTGTTACATGCGCGTATGACGTACGTATCGACGTTTAATTTTCTTGAGCTCTCCAAGCCGTTCGTCACGGTAAGACAAAGTTAGGTTTGGAGAGAAAAAACGACTCATCGCGTGCGAAACGTAAACGCAAAATATTGGTTCCGCGATCGACGCGGATCGTTAAAAATAAACCGGGTGCACACGTCGATCGTACTCCAAACGACTATGTACTCGTGTACTGACCGACGCGTGTAGTTAATTTTTGTACAGCCGCCCGGAGCACACTTCCGTTGCGCTCCGTTGGTTGTTCAATCGCTAATAGACACGTTTCTCAACACGAAGACCTGAAAAAGCTTTCTTTATTTTTTTTTTTTCCAAGTAAATATTTACGCTAATCGTGAAATATGTGCACAATAATCAATTATAATTTGCTATATAACAATCTAATCATTTTTTTATCGGCTGGCTAACGTGGTGCACGCGTGGTACGAAAACCGAACTGGCTCGATGAGTGGATCACGAAGAAGTCGTTCGCGTCAGGGCACCTCTCGTCGCAATTTGAAGCGTCCCGTCACACGGTCCGTTGATTTGCATGGCACGACCCGCGATCGCGAAACAAACGTAAACGGGGTAGCGATTCGGACGCGTTTGGTAACGCCGGAGACGTTTTTACACGAGTACCGTTCTCGACGAGCTTCTGACGATGCGGTTGCGCGTGAACGTTTGCGTTGCGTTGCGTTTCAAACAAAACCATGATGCGCATACTACGGATCCGGATCGCGTTTACGTTTCACGATCACTGCTATTTAAAACGCGTCAAACACGTATCGTCGTGTTGAACGTGCGTGCGCGTATGTGTGTGTGTGAGTGTGTATGTGTGTGTGTTTTCTGCGTTTGATTATTATCCATTCAACTCGAGTTTTGATTAATACGCGTCGTTATAAAACGGACAGCTTGAAAAACGAAACGGGAAAAATCTTGAATACTCGATTGCACACGACTGTACCGACTGCCGACCATTGAATTGTATAACAGCAAAAAAAGGTTTTTGTCCATTCGAAAACAACTATTATTATTATAATTAATATTTCGAGTACGGAAAAACTTTTTTTTTTTTCGTTTTTAATCGATTCGCCTTGGAAATGTCATTATTGTTATGTAGGCACTACGTACGTATTGCATATTTTATTATTAATTACGAATGTAATATTTAAAAATGCCAATCAAACGCGCAACGGTGAATTCTTAAAAATATGTACCGTTTAATTACGCAGGCTCTACGCTTTTATTTGATTTGATACATGTTATTATTTCGAAAACAAGTTGAACATGTGATATAGTCTGCAGGCATTAATCCTAATCAAATAAAAATTTAATCTTGAAATGGTTTTTTATTGTATTTAAACCATCGTATCTCGCGTGATAAGATACTAATGCACTTACATTTTGTTGCTTTCGAATAGTAACCATTAAATAAGTTGTTCGTTGAATGTAAAAGTAATTGTTAATGATTATTTTTATTATTCTTTTTTTTCTACTATAAACCTAATTTGATTTAAGTAAATACGTCTTAACTGTGAGATGTTTGTTATATTTGGAATAACTTTGAAAACATTTCTAAAAAAATAATGCATTCAAATTCATATGTTAGTCTTACACCTTGTGTGTATTGAAAATTAATTGAAATAGGTTATATAAAAAAAAATATTTTAGAATTTTAAAAAGTATACCAAAATATTATATAAAACTTTTTATAGGCGGTATAATATTTACAATCGTATGAGCGAATTAAAAGTTAACGATTATTTATTAACAGCTATCTTCTATATCCTTAAATATTTATATTTATAGTTAATATAGTTAATATAGTTGTAGTTAATATAGTAATATATTTATATATATTTATATATATATTTATATATTTATATATGTAGTATCATTAAGTTATGCCATCGTTTAAAGATGATTATTTTTTTAGTGTAATTTTTATTCAAATATTAGCATGAATGAATATAGTATTTATAGTAAAATTCGAGGTAATAATTATCTATAGTATTCCAAATGTGTTTGATTTGCACAGGACTTCGAACAGATGTTTTAGTATGTTAAAAGTGACTGAAAAACAACCAAACGCAGTTTGGTCGTAGAAATCGATAATCCTTTCGATGTAATTATAATAACGCATATTCCGGATTAAAGCGAGATTGTTGAATCGCGTTTTATTATAAATGGTAGTATTTTATTATTATTATCGTTTCGGTAGCATTCGAGCAAATTGCGAAAAAACTAGGTACCGGGTAAGTCTAAAACTAATGACGTCTCTGAAGTACCATCTGCGTCTTATTTTTAATCGATATAGAGAAATGGAACTTTCAAAACAATCTCTCCACTTTGAGAGGGGAAGAAAAAAACATTCACTAGCGCATTATTCGACCACTTGCCGCTAGACTTGTGGCTCGCATTATATTAATTCGTTAAACCCAGCTCTCTCCTTCCCGCTCGTCCGCGTGAACTCTCGCCTCTCCCGACGACAGGACGATAAAAAACTCCTATCCGCCTACCCGTCACACTCACCGTCCCTTTCCATCTGCTACCATCACCGCCATGGGCTATCGTTCAAAGACGTCGTCTTGTCGGCAAGTTTTTCGATCCGTTCGCGGAATGCGATTATTAATTTCTCGAACTCGCACGCACGTATAAATTACTATACGTTTTATATATGCAAGATACGTGATCGAAAGAGATCCGATTAAAGTAGAAATTCGTATTATCGGTTCCAAGACCGGTGTTTTTTATGTCACATTTAACAGCAGCGCTTAGTACAATAATAATAATAATAATAAATAATATTAAAAGTAGGATATTAACGTTGGTGATAATAACATTCTTCTTCGTCGTCCGTACTCATCGCCAAAGAGATTTTAATCGAAAACCGTAAAACTGTGTAGTATCGGTTATTATATTAACCATAACTTTAGGTATTACAATACTTAAAGATTTCTACTTTAGATAATGAATATTTAAAATCATATTCTAATCTATAAAATTTAACCTAATAGCGTTCCATTAATACCTACCATAACTGAATAAATACATATTATGTTGACGGTAAAATCATAAAAACGAAAATGTTTTTCTTCTGTGATTTCGCTATTATATGAATACGATTTGTTGTTAACGAGTAGTGAAAAATCATCATCCGATCTGTATTAGCAGTTGCAATGAAATGGTCCATCGAAACTGATGAAAAATATCAAGTGGTAAATATATTTATGCAGTACTATGGCGAATCGACTTTTGACCGTCTTACTAATGATTGGTAATCGCCAAAGTTACGTTTACGAAAAAGCAACGACAAAAACGTTGACTGGCTATAGCGTGCGTTAGTTCACGGGAGTTTAAACTTTTATTCTGTGTTGTAGGTAATTTTCTTTCGATTCGATGTGCGATTTTACACGAACTTTTACAAACAAACGTTATTTTTCCTAATTATATGTGGGGCATGCAAAGGAAATGCGACGGCAGGGGAATATTTTACGAAGAAAAAAAAGTTCCTCCTCATCAGTTCCTGTGAAAGCGTCTGAGTGGTTATCTGAAATTCGTTCGAAGCCGAGTTTCAGATCAGAAAATTAAAAATATTTCCAACAACCGTCGGAACGTCTTTGAATCCGTATAATGTATAAAAGGCTCGTGATAAATGCGTGCAACATCAATGAATTGTTTCGTTAGGTTGACTAAATATGTGATGAAAAATACCGATTTCAATTAGCTCTGTAAATACACGTAGGATTACACGTAAGAAGATAAGTTCTCGATGCGTAACGATTTGAATAACGAACGTGTTTATAATATAATTTCAAAGCGTAGTACAATAATATTTTAATTTAACACGCGCCCTCGCTAATTGTCTGTCAAGCTGCGATTTACACGATTCGCGATACTACGCCGAACACTACGTCGATATTGTTCCAATTATTTCAGTATTAAGTCGAGGAAAGCAAAACGCTCGAGGAAACTCGGCTGATTCCTAGCAAACTTTGTATTTTCTCCAGACGGTATTCATATACATATAAATCAAATACAAAAACGTCGTTTTTGAAGTCTCGAGGTTTTGTTTTTTATACATGAATTTGTCTAAGCTTTCTTTTACATAAAACATCGGCAAAAATAGTCCAACGGACGTCACATATTCTCCGGTTTCGCGTGCTACAACGTATTGTTGGTCATTTTTCGATTTGCATATGATCGACGAGACCTTCTCCGATTTTCATTTGAAATCTAATTAGTAGTTAATAAACGAATTAAGTTGATTCACACGAATGATGAAATTTAACTATTTTAGTAATTATCATTCATACATTTTTGTAATCCTACACTGTAACTTCAGTGTCAAATGTACGGCACACGAATATCATAAACACTGTCACTCAGAATTTATTCGGTGTAAATGTACGTGACCATTGACGGTCGGTTAAAATAAAAAAATAAACCGTATATTTGCCGTTTGTTGAATTTTCATTAGTTTTCTGAAATATAAATGCATTTATTTATTTATTTATTTATTTATTAAATTATTATTAATATAATACAATTTAAAATAATAATGACGTATATGCGTAAAATAAGACTAAAAAGTTATTGTGCTTAAACGGGATATAAATTAATAAAGATACGACAATACAATATAATTGTATATGATTAATTATACAGAACAATAAAAACAATTATGAAATCGACTATTTGGTTATTCTTATACACATTAACTAACAATTAATCTAGATACCTGATAAAATATATTATAAAAATGTCACCTAAATGTTAAATTTTATAACAAATTCGTTACAATCGGATGGATCGGTAGTAATGCATCACAAAAATTTGGTTAATGCCATATAACGCAAATGCACGTGTTAAAATAAAGATTATCGAGTTCTTATGTTCTATTTTTTAATAGATTTTCTAGTTCTAAGGACAACGTTTCTTTTTATTGTTTAGATAAAAAACTATATATTTTTTAATATATATTTTTTTTAAATTACAACTTCGAATTTACAACTTCTGACGCAGAACTCTTGCGGCAATTTCGATCGCGTAACACAGGGGTCTCCAAACTTTTTTATTTAAGGGCCACAAAAAATATCAAATGCTCTTAGTGGGCCAAAAGTTTATTAACGCATATATTTTTTAATTTTATTAAAATATAGATTTACTTTAAATCTTTTTATAAAATATTGTCTACAATATACTTAAATATAATAGGTATAAATTTAAATGATAATATATATATATATATATATATATATTTCTATTATAATAATTTTTGAAATTAATTTTTTATCTATAATATCTATATTTATTTACCGTCCTATGTGTGCTGCGGGCCGTAGTTTGGAGACCCCTGCCGTAACATGTAAGACGTTTTACCCTTACGTATATAACGTGTTTACGTATTTGCATACAAGCAATATTGACAACAGTGCGTTATAATAAACGTCGACTTGTCGGAATTCGTTTTCCGTCGACAGATACGTGTAGGTTCCTGTAACGGTATAGAATATACGCGCATTTCACCATACCAGTAACTATGCTTTTACATTACGATTACAACAATTGAGACATTAACAATAATGTATATTATATGAGTAGCTCCAGGTGCATTTCTTCCCTCATCCTCAACTCCCAATCGTTAAGCCATTATTTTCTCGTTCTCGACAATATAACATTACAATTTAGGGAACGTTCGCGCGTCGTGCGCGTGTGTCACGTGGTCTGGTGAGCGAACCAAGGAGACGGCATTTGCGATTTTCTAATAATTATAATATTCTCCGAGTCCCTTTGAAACGTTCGCTATCTGCTCGTTCGCATCTCAAGGTCGTACGGCCAAGGCTCGCTAAACGCTTTAGAAAAGGAAGCACAAATTCTCTATTTACGATTTTATAAAAGACTCCAGGCCCATTCCAACGTTTTTATAAAAGATCTATCCGTTCCTACAATTCGAAGGGACCCGATCCGCAGGTTTGAAAAAAAAACCGTGACGTGATTTATTACAAAACTGAGTACCAATATCTAATACTGTTTTAGGAAAAAAAAAAAAATTTAAATAACTAGTCAAGAGGCACTAACGGGTGACTACCTAATTAACCACTTCATATCATTTTGTACTCTCATCGCATACACTTTTTGTGCAGATAATTGTATAGATTGTTTATGTATAATTAAGGAAAAGAAAAAAACAAAAACGTTCATCGCGAAAAAGTACCGACCGCAATTCCAACGTAAATATTATACGCGACTCCAGAATATTTAATTATATCTGTCGTCGCGTGTATTTATTCAAAACACGACTTCAAATATTATATAATTTTCGAGTCAATTCATGTCTTTCGCTTGGACGAGTACACTGTGAATGTGAACATTTCAATTCACCACGCGTAGCACACACTATTAATTACGTATTGATTATACGTCTAACAATTAATTATTTTTTAGGTCCTTCAGTCCATCCTCATAATTGTCTATAGACATAATATAGACATAGCAAGTATACCTGCACTTGTTCGTAATTTTAAACTGCACATTTATAATATTTCACATTAAACTATAAATTATAGTATAATTTCAGTATTTATATATATTGTCTTACCGACATTTGAACATTTTGTTCAGCATGACGTGTTCATATTATTTTACTTTGAATCGATGAATGGTAACGAACATTTTATATGTTGGACTAGAAGTAAATTTTAAATTAATATTTTTATGAATCTAATGATCCAAAATATTTTTAATACTCAACGTTGAACGTTTATAGCACTATTTCACGAAGATTTATTTAAAACTTCAATGTTTAAGTATTTTATTTTTTAACTTGATCTTAACTTTGAGTTTCGAAATAATAGTGTTGAAACACAGAAATTTGAGGTTAGCATGGCATTCCCATAGTGTTAGTAGTGTATCAGAATCGATTCAATAAGTAACAAATAATAATTTAAACATAATTTGAAGCAGCGCATGATGAATTCCATTAAGACTAGAAATCGAATAAGTATAGTATATTGCGTATATACTTATACACTTAACTTATTTTTTATACCATATTTAATAGACAATATACATTCCGTTATAACAGATACATTTATTTATATTTATAAAGACAATATATATATATATATATATATTATGTTATATTTTGTTTTATATAATTGTACATTAATAATTGTTATTATAAAAAATTCATAACATGCGTATCCGAGATGGCACACAGAAATATAGAAAATATTTATGTTACATTTTTTATTTTAATAATAAATTACTAGATCACAATGCCAATACCTTTTCACCATTATTAATGTCTTTCAAAAAATTAAATTTTAGCTTAATTTAGAATTAGCATAGGTACGTAACACGACGCAATAATAGTAATATAAACAATTTTGTCGTTATTTTCTTTGACTTATTCATGTGAGTTACCGTTTTCAAAAATACATTTTATGAAATCTGATATAATAAACCGACTAACTGATGATTATAGTGCTGGGTGTAATTTATATTAAGTTACGAATTATAAACCAACTATTGACAAATTGGAAATTCAACAAAAGAAATCGCATGCAATAAGATGATGATTAATTACCAAAAGTAATGTGATTATATATTAATTTAAATATTACATTTATTATAACTAGACTTAAAAATAATTTTTTTTTCGCACTATATATAATAAGTACATACACATTTGATACATACAATATTGAATGGTCTGCTCTAAAAATGAAAATAAAGAAAATTGTTGTCCCCTGGCGCCAAATAATATGCCACCCCAGCACAATACCATTTTTCCGTCCACGGTTATGACCTAAAACTTTGATAATATTCAAATAATTGTTATAGATGTAATTAATAATTGTCTATATAAATGTACAATCGCTTATTCATATAGTATTTTATAATACACTGCAATGATATAACCACTCCAAGACTAATTTTTTTTTTTTGTACCTTTCATGGGTCTTCCCAGGGGAAGCATTTTTATTTTATTTTCACGGTAGGTACTATTCTAAAACTGTCGGGACTTGGATTGCGAGCCGTATAATTAATTTATAACAACCATATATTATAAATTAACCGTAAACGTAATGAAAAATTCTTTGCGATAAAAAAATATTTACTTTTACGCATCCTCTGTTACGGTTCCGAGATTTATTTTGCGTAATGGAAACGAATAATTATTATGATCCTCGATAATTCAAAATGTTAAATAACAACTCTACGCTTTTACGTGCATTTCGTTATGAGTGCTGTTGGTGTATTATTATAATATTAGCGATTATTAGCCTAGACAGAACATAACTATCGTTTTATAACATCATTTTACGCGATGTCGTTAAAATCAGTACTTACTTACGTTCTTGCACGTGTATAACAGTGGGGACAGTTCGACTGAAAGATATAGTACGTACAACTTTATTGTTATAAAACATTTCTACTCATAGTGTTCAATTTCTCAACCGATACCCTCCTCGGGTTCGGCAACATGTGCGATAAGGTATTGGAAATATTCGCCATAATATCTGTCGGTCAGTGTTCGAAAACGTTCTAGCGAAAATGCAAATCGGCACGCAGATAATTGTTCATAACCGGAAAACGTGTAATTGTTCTATCAATGAGTTTGTGATACACCCAAAAGCCGAACGATTCCCGCGCTCAGTGTGTGCGTTTTTCAACGTTCCGCATGTTTGCTCTCGGATACGCAATTGTATTCGCACGACATGTTTCAACTTCGTCCAAACGATGTTTTAATAAACAATGCGCTCGTTGCGATTACATTGCACCGTACACGCGCGATGAATATTGCACTTCAAACATTCACTGTGTCACACTACATAAAACCGTTATTGCGTTCGTTTTAATTGCGGTGATGGCGGCATAGCGGTACGGGAGCGGGAGAGGGTAGTGCGACAGAGGAAACACAAACGTTTCGTTTAATGCGAAATCCGTTGAATATAATATCAATGTAACGCTTCCGTCGCTAAATTATGCACGGTCGTCGCAATGTCGCGCTGTAAAAAACGACCGGCATTCTAATTAGAGTGTCCGATGTAACGTATTATTATGCGATATCATTATCGGAATTCGGACGAATCTGTGGATACATAATGACAATAATTATTAACGAGATGAGGAAAAAAAACAAAAAATAAACGGAAAGAGTGGTCCGACGATAGGGAAACGTGGCAGCGATTTGCATACTAAGCTAAAAATATATACAACAACGAGTCATTACCATATACATATTTCGTTGTCGCGAAATCATTACTCGGATATAATAAGACCATTAAGGGACATTAACCATTTATCTCGAGTCCCGTCGTCGTCGTTTTATCCGGCCGTCTTGTTGTCGCGCGCACCTGAGACCCTTTTGTGTAGAGTATCGCGCGCCCGACGCCCGCCCGTTGTGTTATTGATGATTGAAAACGCACATTAAAAATCGACCGTTAAACTAATATCCCGGCGATTCGTCCCGATTCCGCCTCGTAATGGTCACCGCCGAGACTCGCGTTCGGTTTACAGCGAAAAACGAAATGCAAACATCCATCACTAAAACGCGATATTCGCAAAAACGATAACTGTAAGGGAAAAAATGAATATGTATACGTTACGGGCAAAGTAGGAAATCGGAGGACGTTGTGAACCGAGCCCGGTCACTGTGAACACAGCCCGACTTTCGAGAGCAATGTTGGAATAAGTAAACATTATCCGGGCACTGTACGTGAAATATTAAATATATTAAAAATCAAATAAATCACCTTACCGAGTATCCACTTAAATTATCATAAATAAAACTGGAAACAGACGCATGGAATGTTGTTTGCCCAATAACAATTTTTAAATCTATCGTCCAGTATGGCACCTCTTGCTAAAGAATTAATATTTTTATCTAAAAGTGGTTTGACGTGAATAATGAACGAAACATGAATACGTACGCTTTTCTCGGACGATCCCGCACAATACCCGGACAATGTATGAAAGAATTGAATATTAAAATGATCATTCTTACATTACCTACCCAAAATGTTCGGGCATTGTGCACAGTGCCCGGACATTGCGAAACAATTCCCGATTTCCTTCTCTGTCCGTTTCATATACGTACAGGGTGCTTAACCCAATCGAAGAATACATTTTCTGTCTAGTCCCGAATTACGGAAACCGTATGTTTTCTGTAAGACTTCAACTTCCAGTACACATGTTTATATATATATATATATATATATATATCTTTATTCCTGTTCAGAGGTACCCGTTGAGAATATTATCAACTTTATATTTTTCAAACTAGGAACACCGCTTTCTTCACGCAAATAATTACTCAATAAGTTCTTCTGAAATTTCAATGTACCGTTCAATCAATATTCTGACCAGTTGTTTCGAATCGTACAAATTCAATGTTGCGTGTGATTTGTGTACAACATTTATAGTGCATTGATGTTTTCTTTTTGTATAACAAGTGTACCGTGACAATCATTTAAGTTAGGTGACATTAGATGTGCGTTTCTTCAAAACAATAAAAAATGGCCGTTAAATAAAATTACATATTATCATAAATGAATAATAAATCTGTTGTATAATATTAATCATATTCATAGCAAATAAAGTGTACTAAGTATTTCATGGATAAATTTGAATAACTTCGAAAATACTGGTCCAGATTTTGACTGTTTTACATAGTAAATTTTAGAAAAAATTAATCGAATAATTATTCGTTTAAAAAAATGGTTTTTATTTATTAAATTCAAAAACTAAAGTAGATACTACCACAGGGTATTATGACAAATATAGTCTTATGGTGCACATACGTTTTCCATAAATCAGAATTTGAAAAATGTATAATAAAAACATCACCCTGTATACGTATAGTATTATGATACGCTTCGTGTTCTCCGGTGGAGCGTTAAAACGAGTTGGCGCGTAAGACGAGAAGAACATAAAAATAGAAAAAAAAAAAAATTATAAAAACGAAACACGGTTGACATCGTCATTATAATAATAATATACTGTAGTGTTATTGTTATTTAACGCGCAATAATAAAACAGACGATATATACTCCACTGCCGCCGTAACGACTAGATCCGCAATAAAATTGTTATGTGGACGACTCGATTACTTTAAGGACTCTCTTAATGCGTTCGTAATATATATTACTATAATACTGCATAGCATTACAGCGAGTAATAAGCACCGTAGCCATGTTCTACACAAACCATTAAAATGTGCTTTTAATTTTTAAAAGTGGGTTTTTTCTCGTGATTTAATAGCAAACCAAAACTATTGAAATCGACGCGATACCATAGCAAAGATTTTATACTGAGCTATATATTTAATAATCACGGGAATGTTACATAATTATTAAAGGAAAATAATAAATATTACTGAAATACCATGTTTTGCGTAAATCTTCCGAGAACGTCCGTCTATCACGTGAACAAATTCATAATACAGGGTATAATGGATTTCTCGCGAGAATCGCTCGTTTTGTCGATAAAGACTAATCCTGTATACATTATTATTTGTTTATCCAAAATGAAACGAAAAAAACTTCCGAGAAAAGGTGATGCGAGTTTCTTTGCACGTAACGTGGTAAATAATATAATTGAAAATGCAATAAGTGCAATAAGTACGTAACAGTTGTTGATACAAGTGTGTAATAATTAGAACTGGGCCGATGTCGATACCCAAAGGCGAATTTCCCATGGCACTGTAGGCAGCTGCCTAAGGCGGCAAATTTTGTAGTGTTTTATTAAAAAACATCAAATGTATCAAAAATTGGAAAATTAATTAAATTAAAATGGATGTCCACTACTTTTGTCTATATATTTAATATTTAGAGTAGGTATTTTAAAGGGGTATTTTAACTTGTTCACCTATTTTAGGGGCGGCACATTTTTGGTGCCTATATCCGTAAAAAAGATAAATTCGCCTCTGCTGATACCCGATATTGGACTATTGGATTAATCGGGTATAGGTTTTTTTTCCAAACCGATATAATGCAGTCGCATATCAATTTGTATGTATCGGTGGTGGTTTAACCGATAATGCTACAAATAATTATTAATTAATAAAATAATAAACATCAAGTAGTTCGGTACAACCTAGTTATATTTATTATTTAATATTTATAAGTTTTTATACTTAATAAAATTAAAATCTGTATTTTTATTTTTTAATTGATGATTAATTATTATTTAAATTTTAAAGTTTGATAGTCTGATTTAAAGTTATTATTTATTTTAATATTTTATAATTTTGTATTAATATTAAGTATTCACTATAATATACTATTATTATATTATTATTTAAGTTATTTCAGTAAGTTATTTTATTTTTTTTGTCCATTTATTCAATTAAAAGAATATGTAAAATTATTAATTATTAGTTATTAATTTGTTATTATTGCTTGTTACGGAAATCTAATATGTTTTAATGTTCCACATGGTTTAAATGTTATATCGAGTATCGGTTTTTAAAAACTTAATCGGGTTTTAAGTTTTTTTTTATCGGTTCATGGAAATAAAATATCGGACCGGGTATCGGTTTTATGTCGGCAATATAAATCGGAATGTCGGATATTAGAAAAAAGTGTTATCGACCCAGTTCTAGTAATAATATGTCTACAACCATACGAGCCACGTCACACTGTGTATTAAACATAATGTAATTAAATATATAAATAATGTATTAAACATAATGAGACGATGTGATGTGATGAACCGATAGGTGTCTGGTAATAACGGTGAATTTGTAAAACTCTAAATCCATACTTAGTCGAATAAAGTCTATCCAAGTGTTTGGGAAACGATGCGAAATACCAAAGTTCTGGGCCAAAACATTAAATGTTGTTAAATGTTATCACAAATTTTGTGATCGGCAATACCTCTTTGCCTGTAAACTTACATGAGAATCGATACAAAAAGCGGGCAAAAATGCAATGAAGAATAATGACGACAATTCTGAGTTGAAATTGAGAGTATGGCGTATGGATATTTTTCAGTAATGTAAAACTGTTCGATTTGATCGACGTTAAATCGTTCCGAGATAATTTTCAGACAGAGAAACTTTTTACTAAAACGTAAATAAACGTAATAGTTTTTCGTCATAAACTCTGAATGCGTAAAAAATTGGAATTATTTCGAAACACATTAATTTTCAGAGTTTTTGATTTGAGGATCATAATATTATCAATTAAAGTACAAGGTGGTTACTATTTTTATCAAGCGATGTACGCAATAATAATAAAAATAAATCAGCAGCGATATTTTTTTAACGATTTTTTATTTTTTTTTGTTAAATGTACATAAATTTAGAAATATTTCTCGTTTCGTCACCCCCCTCTCTCTCCACATACACACGGTACCTATTCCAGCGTCATTGCACGTAGACGCGTATATTATTAAGTGCACGTCTGCTGATTAAGAAAAAATAACCGACGTCACCATGATTCGTAGCTTTTTCGTTCACCTTCTTTTGGCCATATTAAATATGTGGTACTACCACGTATGGTCATTCTGTATGCACGTCTGCGTATGGTACCACGCCTGTCGTTTTTTGACCGAAACAAACGTGTCGAACATCGTAATCTCTTCGTTCTTTATCCTAAGCAATATAATTAACGACTGTTCCGAACGGTTTGATCTATGATCGGATTATAGAAGGATCTGCGTGAAAATGGCACGATCGACATGCATATATTTATAAATATATATATTGTCACGGTAGGTGTTTCGGAAAGCATTCTTGTGTAAGTGTGGATTTCGAGAAGAAATGTAAAAGCGAAAAACCTACGTGAACGTATAATCCGCACGGTATTACACAGATAAATCAATTAATACGATTGATGTCGGAGTATACACAGAGATAGAGAGAGAGAGAGAGAGAGAGAGAGTGATAAAACGTGTGAGAGAACGAGAGGAAGGGGAACGTATATCGTAGCACTTTGAAATCCAAGAGTGTGATAAACGAGGGAAAAAAATACATATATGGTTTCTGGAAAAGCGTGTGCAGTCGTCCAACAATCGATACACGCGGCGTTCTATAGCAATAAAACAGTAAATCAACACAATCGTGTCGTTTGTGCGATGAACGTGTGGTTTTTTTTCCGTGCGAGGCGCGAAAAAAAAAAATGAAAAAAAAGCATTAAGAACTGGTATCCGAAGAATTGCCAAGAGCGGGGAGAAGAAAGAAAAAGAAAAAATAAAATAAAATCAAAAACTATTTCTAAATTGAAAAGGTTTTGCGGCCGGCATTGAATGACTCTAATAAATGATAAGAATCGTTACACACATAACACGATTCATTCGACCCAACAAACATGTGCGACGGTCACCACGTCGTCTCCGGGTTTCAGAGAAATATATTTAACGCGAATAGATGCCTACGCCCTAGTCTCTTGAATCGTACGCGTTACGTTGCATTGCGTTCGCGTACACCTGTAAGACGTTACGCTTCCCACGGATTCTTTGAGCGCATTGTCCTCAGTGTTACGCGAAGAGTCGATAAGTGTTCGACACGCGGAACAGCTCATAAAGACCAACTTATCAACGAGCTGCATCGCTAAAGCTTACATATTTATGATGGAACGAGGTGCAGGACATACGTTTCTCCGTCAATATAATTTCTACCGTCGACCGATTTTTTTCGTGAATAGTTAATTCATTTTTCCCTACAGCCCCGAACGCAGTCGTGAATTTAATTTCTGGGTAGTGATTTCAGTGCTTAGTGTATCTATTATTTATTCTTAATTACGCGTCCCTGCCACGTGAATGATTTTGAAAACAATTTTTTTTCTTCTGATTATCAACGACTATATTATTTTTTGTTAAGGTCACATCAATGCCCGGTGGCAGGACCAAGTATTTATAGGTGATGCCGTTGCACTACCTGGCCCAATCCAGGTGCCGCCGCTATCCCCGGATAAATATTGCCGTCAATAGGAAAACTGAGATAATTTTCAGACCGATTTGAAAGTTTATAAAATATACTACCATAAACTCTGGCGAACAATTTATTGAAATAGGTACACTGAGAAAATCGTGCACGATAAATATTATAACTGCTTATACATACATACTAAACGTACAAAATAATTCGTAAGAAAACATTATTAAGAATTATAAAAAACGTTTTTAATATCTTTTAATACTTCGAGAGCTTGTAATTAATCGTAGTTACCTTTTTTTGTGGTAGAACAGTTTTATGAAAAACGTAAATTTTAATATACGAGTATACATAATTTTTTCACGGGCATTTGGTTCGTCGAAAATCTCAAATCAAACTACCGTTCTAGTAATAATAATAAAGTATATAAAGTGATAATAATCGTATAATACACACAAAATTAACAAACATGTGCTAAACCGTAGACGTTCATTTTTAGTACACTAACAAAAGCAAACCCAACGCTCACTGGTTGAAAACAGAAGTACGTGTAATAATAATTTGGTCAAAACCGACCTCGACTAAGGCGTACCGATTATAGAAAAGTTGCACGTCAATTTCGGTGAAATAACGAAACAATTATATGCATTGTTGGATTTTACGAAATACCCACTGACTACAATACGACAACGATAATTGTGATCCGCATTATTAAATCAAATAGCTACTAATCTTATTCCAAATTTTAAGTTAGCAGCATAATGGTCGATAAGAAACAATAATAAGTGCAACAGTGTAAAATCAGTGGAAATGACTCAAAATATCGAAAATTTACCTAAAAAATATCAAAAAGTTGCTTAAAAAGTAATGAACACATGTACACAAATGTACAAAAAAAAAATTCAAAATGAAAATTAACTATTCAGATTCACATGATAATGAAATAACATATATTTGTAACAATTTTAGTTAACATAAAGTTCTAAAAAAAAAAAAAATACAATATTCATCAACTTCCTAGTTATAACAATTGTTATTGATCTATTTACTTTTAAAAAAATAATAAGAAAATCAAGCTTATTTGTAACCTATTCAAACTTTTGTAATTTCGCGAGCCTCGTATGATTAATAATTAGCACAAAATATATTCTTATTACGCACACGGTGAAAATGATATTTCTCGCGAACAACTTTTCTTTTAACTGTTTTACGAAATTAATTACGATTACGGCGTAAAATAGCGTGTGCTAATATGATTTTCTACAAACAATAATCGAGATTATACGGCGTGATAATAACAGACGTGTGTTTTTGACTAAATATTCGCCCGGCACGGTAGAAATAACGAACGTTTTGTAATTAACCAAGGAAACACAATTTCGACCATGAAATCTTGCACACACAACGTCATTGTCCGCGCAGGATAACACCGATCAGAGAATATCGCGAGTATGTTAGTCATAATCGTTTAATCATATTTGTATATTGATACCCGTGAACGATAAACAACGAAAGTACCATGTTTGCAAAAAAAAAAAAAAACGAATAGCTCGTGTTACGTGTGTAATACAAACGTTTGGTGACTACTCCTTTGAAAACCATTAACCAATATGTGTTATGTTCGGACCCCTGAAGAACACGGTCGTTCAACCTGTCGCAAGGACGCGTTACCGTGAAATAACTTTTACTCGTTTTATAACGTTCCAAAACCGTATACGTTAAGTACGTAATGTTTAATTTTATCGAACGATAAACATTGGGTGTTCGATTGAGCTTTTTTTTTGTTTATACTCCGTGTAATCTTCAATAGCGCTTTGGAAATCGGAAATTTCGATATTTATTAACCATTATCACACAGCATTAGTATCGTTAAATTTTCATTGAACGACGCCGTTCGTGCATGCAAATTTACTCTGTACTTTATGAAGGGTTAGAATCATTTCTCGAGTGTTCGTTGATCAATAAAATGTCGTTCTGTTTTTCTAACTTCATAGAGCGGCGTTTGGATATGCAATTTAACACCATGCATGTGTTGTCCACGTTTCCGGATGTACGTAAATACGCATTCGTAATATTTTTCTTTTTCCGATAATTCATATAGCCATAACACGAAAAATGTATAAGGATTATTCACTTTTGAAATTTTTTTGGTGCACTGGTAATATTAGAATGAACAATGAACCAGACTAGGTTTGTAGTCGAGAAATTCGATAAGAAAATAATATTGATAACGATTAGTACGACATAACATAACGACCTTTTATACGATTGGTACGAAAGTTGTCTTGCCCATACACCCCTGTCCATCGTCATTTTTTTACCAAAAAGCCAAATGAAGGGGAACAAAAATACCCGGTCTTTTGTAATATTTGACAATTTTTTTACGAGTATTTTGATAAAATTCAGTACGGACTAAGCCGGTACGACAAACAAAAATTTAGACCGTAAACAGTGCAAAAGTTACTTGAGAGTCTTTGGCTTGACTTTAAACGATTTTTTCATAGGTAAAATAATAATTTTAATAAATCAAATCATCATAGGGATGATTTCATGAATTTAATTAATAAATATATTCTCCAAACGACTAATGTGATTATGCTCCGACCTCGGCAAACTTCATGGAACGACTAGGAAATCAAGATTTGTCCTTTCACACTCTGCCAACCACAGATACAGTCTCTGGGCTAACAAAGACGAATGCGATGTCTTATACGAATCATATTATCTCTGTACGAAGGTAGATCACTGGTGCCCAGTTGCTGTGTGTAAAAAAACATTGCGGCCGTCGCCTGATAATGATGTGATGGATTAGTATAATTATTGCGTGTGCGGTGGAGAAACGGTAATGATTTAACCACGACGTAACGTTAACGGAATCGTTTCAGTTAACACGTTAACTCGTTTTTGTACACCATGTGATGCATTACGTTTTGATTCGGACAGTCGCAAAATATTTTGGTACCTATGTGATGCATTTCACATTACCGCCACTCAACGTACATATTACGTACGCGGGTAGAATTGTATTTTCAACCGTGTTCGTATCTTTAGATTGATTGCATTTGAATCCATAACACCATGTAGCGCGATCGGTATAAGGCTACATCATGCAATACGGTATTATAGCAGATTTTAAATCAAGGCGAGTGTTTTGCAATGTAGATCGAATAAAATACGAGTGCGCGCGTGAAATCACCGAAAACATTTCCAACTGATGAAAAATAATACGCGCATAATAGGTACTACGGCTAAACAATTGAGAATGTGTCAGCGAGATGATCGAGTGAAAAATTGTAAATCGCTCGAGGAAGACTGATAGAGTCTACGAAAACGTGAAAACACAACGTTCAGGTGGAAAAACGTTTGATTACGAAATGGTTTAAATATTATGTGAACCGTTGAAGGATGGTGAGAAATGCAACGATCGTATGGTATATATATTTAACAAGAAACAGTTGAGATTACATAATTAAATAACAGTGGCCCAAGGAATAGAAAAAATAACGTATGAATGAATATATGTTTACGCATGTTGTATATTAAAATTAACCCTTCCAAAAGTGTATATTATAATAAGTATTAATATTTTATTTAATTACTATGTACACATGGTTAACACGACTATCATTGTTTTTCGTGTAGTTAATTAATATTTTCAAACAGTTCTTTAATCCGGTACTATTTTTCTAAAAATATGTTCTTGACTTGATTACGATTGTTACGGTTCATTTGCACAAGTCTAAAGCTTTTTCGGTTCTTTGCGAAATCGGATAAAATATCGGGTACGTCATTGAACGACAGACGGAGAGACAGCTCACGGCGTCACCGGCCAATAATGATGCATAGAACATTGGTTGACATAATACCATCTTAGTGCGAGTAACTTAAAATCGAGTACGCTCGTATATGTCATCTCCGCCTGTTGTTCGGACTAGTATTGTCCGGTCTCATCGTATAAAAGCAATTGAAGAATTGGTTCGGGCCGACTCCATATTTTTACGAAAGATTTCAGTCCGGTCTGATTTAAACTATTATAATTTCAGTTCGGTCCCGACTGGTTGGTCCCGGTTACGTGGTCACAGATCATTTAAAACCAATTGAACATGATTTAAAATGTTTAAGACATTATATGTAGAATAAATAACACGTATATTATCACGGGAATCAATATTTTACCCCTGTGCCGTTGTTTTATGTAGTATATATGTATTATGTGTCAGAGCTGTTCATGGTACCTATTGATAATTATTATCGAAGATATTTTCATGAACAACGGTTGCAATTATTCTCGTTACGGTGTGGGCTACATGGAAAGGCTTGCGTACGATTACTATGTCACGCCGTTCGATGGAATTTATATTTATATACAACGTAGTGTGTACTTTTCGCGGTACTACATACGAGTACTATCAGTTATGTACTAATATAGTCCGAAATTTTTTTTATTTCGGATCGGTCTCGAACCAATCTAACAAATTATTTTAAATTTTCAGTCCGGTTCAATCTATAAATAAATTGGCATTCGGTTTAGTCCGACTTCGGTCCTTTGTTAACATTTTCAGTAAGGTCCGGTCCCTAAAATTAAAGATCATGCAGAATACTAGGTCGGATCATCATTAAAAAATCAACGCTGTGGTCCGAATATCAGGTGTTACATTTAATAACTATATTTTATGTTTCAAGTAATTTACGTCATCGTGTTGCTCATTCGGTAGTTGCATATTTTACGAGATTCACCCGCCCTCGGAGTCCCGCAACGGTGCTGTAAATATTAATCAGGGAACTATAGAATATGTAGTGCTGAGATTAGTCTAGCCAGCTATTTTGTAGGGATTCCGGTAGCTAACTCTATCGGCGGAGATTTGCTATCGTTAACGCGTACACGATAGTCACGCGTTACGTGACATTCGATAAGATGCCGTATTTTGCTGTTCGCGCACAGCTCAAAGAACAGGTCCGTTCCATTTCAACATTTATTAACACTCCGATAACAGATATCGATTCGACGACCGATTTCAACGCTGCGATCGGTGTAATGAAAACGTTTTTAGCATAAACCGTGTTATTAGACACGGAAAAAATAAATTTATATTTAAATAACGTTGTGATGTACCAATAAATTACGTATTATGATGTAGTCATCACGAGCGGAAAATTCTACGAGATACGTCCTTATGGAGATTCCGAGTGCTGCAGTATCCCCGTCGTGGTTATCGAAACGTGCGTTGCGCGAGATGGTTGAAACATTTTTTTTTTTTTTTTAATATAACACAAAACAAGATATCAAAATTTTAAGTGTTTAATGTTGAAGAAAGACAAGAGTGTTACACAATATTTTTCGTTTTTTCCTTCGCGACGTTACATTTTCAAGCGGTCGCTTTTAATATAATAATGTATAGTGTTCAAAATGGAAAATTCGAAATAAAGTGTAGATGTGTTGGGTTAGATAAACATCTCCGTACACATTACTGCAATGGCTTTTGTCGGTCGCTGTTTCTAATCATGACTAGTGCACTTACACGGAAATATCGCAACGCTGTATCGTTACATTACACATGCGTGTCTACGGGGAAAACATAATATGAAATTTTAATTTCATTATCACTATGATTATTATTTCTAGTACTTTTTGCATATGATACATGTGTTAAATGTACACGATTAGATAATTTCCCTCTATAACCTTATCGTCTGTTTGTAAACGGACACATTTATATACATAATACGCGCTATGTAATGTTGATAACTAGGGTTAGGATGTTGATGACTTTTGCATTTTTTTTCCTTTGATTCTATACAATGCTATCCTAAATAAAAATTTGTTTCATGCTCACTTGATGCAGAATATTCTAATTTTATTTTTCATTTTTTTTTTGCATTTTTCGGCATTTTTAGCTATAAATGCATTTTTTTTTGTTTTTTAACGTCATTTGTCAACATTTTTAAGTCATTTTTTCATTTTTAAGACATTTTTTGTACTTTTTGTACAATGTGGGGCATTTTTCTCAAATTATAGATTTTAGGGCAAATATTACACTCAAGTCTGGAAACGTTTGGACAAGTAGTATAAAAAGTTTGGAAACAAATTTAATTTATTTAAAATCAAACTTTGGATTTATACCTTTAGAAATAACTCAGTTGGAGACGTCTGTGATGTTATAATCAGAGTCAATTAAATGCATAAAAAAAATTGAGTCTTTAATCCAAAAAGCTCCAAATAAAATCGGACAAACAATAGCAACCAAAATGGAGAATATCATTTTGAAGAATAATGGATTAGGTCATCAACATCCTAACTCTATTGATAACCATCGAATGCATCAAAAACTTGTGGATATTTATCGTTCGTGAAAACTTAGGTCCGAAGTTGACATGAATCGCGTATTTAATATTTTTACTTCTATACCTCTCGCACACATCGTACAGTAATGATATTTTCGTAAAGAAGTCCAAGACTCAAAAAACGTGCGTTTTTTAATTATTATTACTACTGTCGTGACGAAATACCTTTTGGCGATGGAATTTATATTTTTTATTTCTTCAAGTTTAAAAACGTTTGGATTTGCTCGCGTTTTTCTGATTAAGTACTGCATTACTATTTGAAAATTATTTTTGAAATCACGGTAAAAACAAAACACACCTATAAATAAATTATTTCGTTATCTTTTTTACAGGTCGGATCCGTTTTCTCTGTTCGCAAATACAATTTTCTAACATCTGTTACCCCGAGACGAGAGTACATTTATACGGGTTGATAACCTCTCCAGAACGCTTTATTACTTGCTCGAATACGAAAAAAAAATTGGAATTTTAAAAGATAAAATAACAAAATATGTAATTTATAAACAGCCACATGATGATAATAACCGGCGAGTCTAACGTAGTGTCATCAAATATTGAGTGGTTTAAAAAAGCAGTATACGAGGTGCGGTATCATAAGCACAACTGGTATTACTCAATTGAAATTTTTGTTATTTTTACTCACAGAATCCTGTAATAAATAATACATTTATGTCCTATTTTTTTTATTATTATTCAACATTACTAAAATAAATATAATCATTTATGCAGCTATACAATTTACATAATATAATATCAATTTGTATAATTCATTTTCACCGTTAAATATGATTACTTTAAAACCTATGTCAAATTTCAACGTTACAAAGAGATTTTTATTTACTTTTTAATCAAGGACGAATAAAATACGTATAATATATGCAAATATATAAATGTATCGTGACTTTTTTTACTAGGTATATTTTTAAAGACATATTATTTATTCATTCGTATCCAAACTAAATAATATTATCATGGACGATATTATGAAGGGCATTGAGATGGTGATCGACACCATAAGTATAATATTGCAACACGCAAAACTTGATAAAGATCACAGCGACGTACGAGTGGAAAGATTACAACAGCCTCTTGGCTCGTTAACGACGACGGGAATACGGTGAAATAACAATTTACCGATACGACAGTGCGGCCACGCTTGGCCCATCGATACCGAAAACAAACAGAACAATGTAACACGCGAAACGCTCCCGCGCTCAACGTTGACGGCGACCGAATTTCCGGCCGAATGGCGCAACGAACGTGACCAGACGAAAACCGAAAACGAAAACGGTGAAAATAAAATGTAAAAAAAATAACCAACAAACAAACGGCCTACACGACGGGCGGTGTTGCGAACGTAAACGTGTCGAAAACGTGCGAAGGGCTGCCTCGCGAGGCGTTTGTTCGCGTATCGGACGAGTGCGAGGGCGAGTTCGAAAACAAAAACGCAATTAAACTTTTACCGCGGCCCCCGGGGAAACGCGCGGGCGACTAACCCGGGTAGTTCTGGGAAAGGACGTCGGGAAACCGTGCTCGGGCGAACCCTCGACGGAGCACAGCCAACGATTTCTCGGTTCGGGTTCGTCGCCGACGGTCGCGGACGCCAACGGATCCCCGACGTCGTGACGTTACGTGTCTCGTTTAAATAACGTTTACGAAACCGTTTGTCGCGGGTGCTCGGACACGACCGATGTACGTACGATCGTCGGTAATTATTACAGTCGTGCGTCGCGAGCTTCCAACAACGACGGAGTTCCGCGCGTACCCCAAAAAGTCTTGTGTCCCCTTCGTCACGTTATCCGTAAGATGACGGTAAACGCGCTGATGTGTGTTTCGCTATTTTTTTGTTCAAACCCTTTCGTACCGTACGGAAACTGTATGAAATGTATCGCTTGCACACGACGTGTCTGTATCTGTATTTGATATTTGTTTTTCGGTAAGAAACACCGCGACGCTCGAAAGAAGAAAAAAGAACACTCGGTCGATCAAATCGTTTAGTTGTTGAAGTTCTATACTGCAGGAGATAACGTGGTATTTCACAAAAGTCCGAACGGAGTTAACAAGTCTCGTAACGCGCTCTAACGTAGTCCCGATATGCGCGCGAGGGTTTACGTGATACTCTGCCCGCAAAACGCCCGCTAGATAGCACTTCTAAAATCTGACTACGAAGCGAAAAATCCATTATACTCGTGTACACCAACTTGAACGATAACTCACGCCCATCGAGAGTAGTCACAGGTGTTGTGTAGAGTGTTTTTCGTCGTACGATTAATTCTGCGATAGATCAAATCGCGTCCGATTGAACGTACAGAGTTTATAATTTATTTGAATAACCGTTTTCTCAAGATCACAAGGTGATGTTGAACAACCGGGTAATACAATTCACGATGTAAATCGCTTTTTTCTCTTTTTTCCCGTCGAAAACGCACAGTACGTTAACAGGTTAGATTGGGTGATTACGAGATCAACGAAGACTATGGGAGTGATACGTGCTTGTATCGTAATAATGAACGACGGCGTCTTCCGTCGTTGTTTCCCCGAGCACCGCGATCTGATAGAGAAATCGATTTTTGTCGTCGATTAGCGGTTAGCGGATAACGAAATAGCCGGTATTACAGTGTATGTCTACCGATATTTCTAACAATCGTATATATTATCCGGCCACTTCGCACGTAGCGACCTTATGTGTACGTACGAGGAGGGAACTAATCAAACTGTTACTGCGTTACGATCTCATTATAGACACGTTATATCTGGATATCACGGCACTATATCACGGCACTGGTGCCGTGCCGATGTTTTGCGAGGTCCTGGGCATCATAAGAGTCTGAGGCCCTTGAACACATAATATATTAAAACTAAAATATAAATGTTGAACTTAATTCATTGTTATCAGTAAAACAATACAAAATCCTTTAGTTAAATACTTAAAATTCAGAAAAATAGTGTGCTTGTGTTAAATTATACAAAAAATATTTATATTTCTTTATAAATGATTTGGATTGATAAATTATAAAAAAAGTGTTTTTATGCTATGATAAAAGTATAAAAATAATTTCCTAAAGATAAAAATATGTCTCAATGTCTATAAGTTTATAAATATAATTAGGTAAAATTAATATTTAAGATTTACTGAAAATATAAAATTAAATTAAGCAACAAATAATAATAATACAATTAAAAACAAAAAAATTATTTAAGAAATTATTAAAAATACCTATTCAAAAATATAGATTATTGGACAAATATAAACTTATTAAATAAAATTAATTTTCCTGCTTTTCTGTGTTGAGAAGTTTTGAATTGTGATTTCATAGTTAATTTTTTCTGATAAATCGCTTTCAATTGACAATGTTGCTAAGCTTGTTAATCGCTGTTGGGACATGGAATTTCTTAAGTAGTTCTTGATGAGTTTTAGTTTAGAGAAATTGCGTTCAGCTCCTGCTGAAGTAATTTATATGATCAGCATAATACGTAATGCGATACATAGATTTGGAAAGCCTCCACATGATTTTTTTTTAAGTAAGAAAGAACTTCAATTAGTGTTGCAGATTCTTCAACAATATTTCTACAAATAATCAATTTTTCATACAGTTTATTGGAACAAAAATCTTTATAATCATTTATTATAAGAGATAAATCAAGATCCATACAATAATTTAACAAATCTAACTATGATACACATCAAAGTTTGTTAACTCTGTATAAAAATCCAAATAAATCATTGTACTGGTTAGTTTGTTCAAATCTTTTTGTTGCGGATTCTATAGCTCCGTCTATAATTACTAGAAAGTAAGAACATTTTAAATTATATTCAGGATCTTGGATTGGATTGTCATTGGTTTCGTAATCAAACAATTTCTTTCTCCTTCTAATACAGGGTTGTTTAAAAACTGCTTCAACTGATAGTGATTCTGCTAAAATATTTGTTTCTAATTTGGTAGTTTTAAATCCAGTTCCCTGTATTCTTCTAAAAATACCAAAAGACCCTTTAGTTAATTGGTAGAAAGGTCTAAATTCATCATTGGACTTTGAAGACTTTTACTCACTACGTTAATCTCTTGTATGCCAAACACACAAGATCATTAAAAATTCAAAGCTTCTAATTTCATTAATTAAGGAATGTGTTTCACTAGTTATTACGCTTTCGATAGTACCAAAAAAGTATACTGCTATTGTAGAACTTTTTGCAGTATCACCTACGACAAGATTCAGTTTGTGGGCTGCACATGGCATAAAAAATGCCCTTGAATTTTGATTAAGAATACGTGCTTGAACTCCACGGTATTGACCAGCCATATTAGCTCCATTGTCATATCCTTGTCCACGACAATCAGTTAAATTGATTTGATACTCTTTTAATTTCGATATCACCATGTCTGATAAATACAATCCTGTGCTAGACTGAATATTAATATAATCCATGAAATACTTTTTTGTTTCAACATCTGTCATTTCATTGCTTGAGTCCATATCTACAATTCGTATAATAATTGATAGTTGTTCTTCATAACTTATGTCAGGCGTACAGTTCATAATAATAGCAAAATATTTCGTTGATTTAATTTTTTTAATAATTTCTCTTTTAACTTTTTCTGCCATAGATTCGATCAAATTATTTTGTATTTTGGGTACAAGATAATGTACAGAAGTTTCAATCTCTTTTTACCCGTTTTATATGTTTCATTATTACAGGATAAAATTTACCTATCATCTCTATTAGTCCTAGAAATTTATCATTATTACAAGTATATAACTTATCTGATGAACCACTAAACGCATCATTACGTTTTGCTAAGAAAGGGATCACTGCAATTATTCGTTTAATAACGTCTTTCCAATGTTGCTTTTCTTTTTTAATAATCATTTGATGATTATGGTCAATTGTTGCTTGTTTGATAATTCTCATTTTTAACTCTGACCATGATTGTGCGTTTTCAATATGTGAACGTGAAGTTTCATGTAAATTTAATTTGTATATTTGTATTGTTATATAAAATATGTATATTATATTTAGCTATTATGGATAAGAAATCGGTATGTTGCGACGGTTTTTGTACAGTTCCAGAAAGACGGGAACTAAACAATACGGAGTTATATTTACAAAGTTATATTTATATATTAAATTTATTTATAGATATCCATGCAATTATGTTTTATTTACGATTATTGTGCATCGATTTAATAACGATTCGTTTACGGAACCAAATGTTTATCATTTGCACTAGTTTTGTCCATTGAAATAGTTGCGTAGTTTTAAGAACACGTAATTTTAAAGAATGCCACAAATATATTAACACGTATGTATATTTTATACTATTTATTGTTAATTATTATATTTATTGATTATTATGTGGTAGTTGCTACTTATACACTATTATTTTATTTTTCTTTATTTTCATTTTATACTGCTTGTCAAAAGTTTAAGATGATCCTTGAATCCTTCCAGTGGTGGCTTGAAGAGGATATATTTGAAGCACGTGATTCACAAAATTGGGTGAGTGGGTGGGTGTCCCGTGGTTGGAAAAGGAAATTAACCTCTAATTATTACATTTGAGAGTAGAAAACTATGTTTATTTTTTATTTTTTAATGGTTTAAGTTTTGAGTAGCCTGAATAAATCATTAGGTGTTTGTAATTTTTTTGAAACGAGAAACTTTTTTGGGTGGGTGGTGTAAAAAAATATTTTACATGTGATTCAAACAAAAAAAAATTCAAGCCACCACTGCCTTCAAATATCAATTGTTCGTTAAAATTACTTATGTTACTAATTATTATAATTTTAATCGTTACGTATTAAAATATAAAGATAGTTGAGTTGACTAAAAATTCTAATCTCGTGATCCAATAAGGATCCAATATATGAATGAATTCATTCAAAGTAATTTATATCGGTATTCAGTATTTTCGCATAATATACGCAAGACTGTAAAAACGGATGAATGGCGCGAAACTTGGCTAAATGGCTAAATATTTCATCATAATTCGAAAATAAACGTAAACGTAAGATTCCAAGGAAGGATTATTGTGAAACTGAAGATGAAGGAACAGTTATGAATGAGGAAGACTTAAGAATCCATTGCTTATAATCATTAGACGCAATATTAACTGGTTTACGTTGGAGATTTGAAAAGATATCTGAAATTACAGCAGACTTCAACATTTTAACGGGGATTTTTTTAAAGCTTATGTCATCCGATGAGTTGAAACGTTGAATTAATGATTTGTCACTTAAGTATGAAAGTGATATAGATGGCCCAGAATTATTTTTAGAAATTGAAAAATTTAAATTTCAAGCATCTTCACATATGTATTCGTTTCAGTCAGCCACTCAATTAGATTTATTGAAATGTATACACCACTATACGCTTTAAGATTTTTATCCTAATATAGAAGTGGCATTAAAAATATTTTTAAACATTCCAGTTACCACAGATACATGTGAAAGAGCTTGAGTAAGCTAAAATTTATCAAAAATTATTTAAGATCCACTACGAGTCAAAATCGTTTGACAAAGATGGCAATTTTATCATTAGAAAATAGTTTGGGCCAACAAATTATCATTTTATGTTATCATAGACGATTTCGCTGCAATTAAGGCAAGAAAAGTGCAATTTTAGTTTATTATTTTTATATGTAACAATTTTAATATTTAATAAAAAAGGAAAAAATTATGTTTTTTGATGTTATTTTTTTTAGGTAATAAAAAAACAAATTAGATGATATTAAGGTCAGCAAGAAGGAGTGGGGAGGGGTACTATCTCACAAAGAAAAAAATATATGGGTTGGCAATTATTTGGACAGTTCAATTGACAAATTTGTGAAAAGCCCTTTTTTTTATTACTCTACCACAAATATTTCATAGGAATGACGGTGATTGGGGAGGGGACGCTAATTCTGTTCATTGCCAGGGGTGCTATTGGGTCATGCTATGGCCCTGGTTTATGGACAATATAATTATAGAAGTCGCGTCCAACGCGCACGTGCAGAACCGACGAGAGTTGTGGCTCAGAAACCGGGAATCCGACGAAAAATATTATTATTGCACGTCCGTCTCACAGCGAAATTTTATTTTATTTATTTTTTCCCCTTTGGCGAAACTTTACTGACACAATATTGCTCAAACTCTCACGAACTTCATCGAGTAATCTATGCCTCCGCCTGAGGTTCTGGTACAGTACTTGTATCTGTACGAAACAAGGAGGAAATATGTATTTAATTTTATATGAACTTTATACTTTGAAACTACCGAAGTCTATGAAAACAGCAACGCCGAAAACTGTCACAACGTTAACGCAGATAAATTAACATAATTAAAGATCTATAAATTGATAGATGCGCAATAGTATTACCAAACCATAATGTCCAAAAGCCACTAGTTTAAACCGCTCTTCTTGCAATATATTTAAAAACATTCGTAATTGATTTTCATTCTCAAAGAAACCGTCTGCTTATGATTGATCTCTATATCGCATTCAAAGATTTTTTTTTAACTTTAGATGACTGAGACATTAAGTCGTTCAGAAAAATTGAACTTAGCTTTGATAAAAGAGTACATTTTTGTTAAAAAATTAAAAAGTATGAAATAAATATTTTATAAATACTCGAATTATTATGAAAAGACAGTTGTTTTAAAACCACCTAAACCAACTGGAAAAATTATTAAATAATTATATATAAAATATAAAAATATATATAAATAATAGATTTACGTTTCTCTAATAAACTTATCTTAAAATAAACTAAGTTACAAATTGTATAGGCCCATAACGATTTTTCTTTCATCTCGGGTGTTTCATTTTTAAATCTTGTCCAATCATTTCACCGATACATCCCCTAATTTAAGTTTTAAGTCATGCTATGAAGATTCAATCAAATAAGTGTGAATTATAAAAATAATTAAAGATAAGTGAACTCTCAATTACCTTCGAAACTGAATAGTTAAAAAAAATTACAAATTGTGTTTATGCACAATATACAAATAATAATAATAAAGTATAAGGTTTTTATTTATACAATGAATAAAAATGTATATGTTAATTATGTTTAGTGATTTTGGAGTAAAGATAATGTTAATACAACCTTTTACAAACATTTTTGAGTTAATTATTATATACTTTTTAGCCTGTTCATCTTATTTCGGATCATTTGCGGTAATCGCTTATCCGCGATCGTCAACATATTCCACGGATAATCGAGAGTCAATTGCATATTATAGAAAATAATTCTCGACTTAACATCCATTTTTTCTATATGTTTTTCTACACACGACGTACGATTGTTGTACCTCGGTTTCCGTATGAATCATAATACGTACGGTGATCGACATGCCCAATCAGAAAACAATGGTATTGTATCGTGAAAAAAAAATAAATAAAATGCAATACTCTCGAAGAACACGAATGTGCACGACAGCGTACTGCGGCCAGTAAGATTTTAACACTGTTTATTATCGCGCGATTTCTCGTTCAAATATATTATACCTGATTTGACTGTATTACATTATTTCTATTCCGTAACAATAACTGACGTATATAAAAAAAAAAAAATAAATAAAAAGAGTTTTATGAATATTGAGTTTTCGGAAAATATTTGATTAATGATCGTTTTCGTGAAACCTCGTTGAATATAATAAGCGCGTTATACTGTAATAACTCTGGTGTCGAATTGGAAACAGCAGCCGGAGCCTACCAAACCATTATATGTTCAAATATTTTTGACACTTATTGTTTAGATGTTTAGAGAGAAACCGATTCTAAAAATTTGCAAAATATTTGCGAAACTTAACAGATGTCTTTATTCTTACTAACCTGCATGAAAACACGGCCTCTTTCATTATTGTAATATTTAAGGAGAAAATTTCATTTATTTTTTTTTAAATTCAATTTACAATTTACCATGTGGTAAATTGAGTAAATTAAATTCATGCTTACATACACAAAATGTCATAAAACATTCAGAGAACAAAAATTAGAATCGTGATTGAATATGAATTGTAAACAAGGCGAATATTTGCGCTATGAATCTTTCAAGGAAACTTATTTTCATAGATCCAATCAACTTCTTTGTTTTCCAGTTCCAATTCTAGTTTTGGTATCTTGTCTACAGAATTCAATAAGTTTATTTACACTTATGAAATTTTTACAAGTTCCGGTTCTATTTTGATATAGGTATTACTACCTAGGTATTCTATCAAATAGTAGGTGTATCTACATTACTACAAATAAATAATTTAATGTAGAAATATTCGTGCCCTAAGATTGCGTGTTATTGTCAGCACAATCGAATAAAAAATTATTATACGATATTTTTTTATTAAAAGTAGATCATAGTGAAGGGCACTTTTATGGCAGCGGCCCCGATGGATTTATCCTACTTTCCACCTGGGTCAGTCCGCCACTTGGGGGGAGGAGGGTTGACATAATAAATATTTATATTTTAACCTATTTATTCTGTAGCTGCAATCTTGACAATGTGAAGAGGGGGCTTAAACCCCCGCCCCTTTACCTACACCATACATATGCTTTAATTTTTAGAAATTCATCGATCGTCCAGTCTTGTTTGTTATCTATGACTGTATCCAATTGCTTTTTGCGTGAATCGTACTTATACGGAATATCAGTTAAGCACGGACAAATAATATCGGGAGTCGAGTGAATAGTGTCACGATAAACCGTTCGCGCTCGACCGTCAGTTAAAAATAAATAATTGTACGAATTACAAAAAATCTAACTTTAGTTGGCCCATCGACCATTTCCATTTCGAACTGTATGCGCACTCTACCGCCAAAATTCGAGAAATGGAATACGATCGAATTGTTCATTAAATTTTCGCTAGATGGCGATGACTTATCTGACTCGGAATTAAACTTCGGTTCATTCGCTTGCGTTGAACGTGTTTCACCAATTTTTGCGATTCGATTTCAACTGTAATATTGCAGTCAGAAAGCGATAACAGAAAATAATCACGTTCAAACTATTTCGGATTCGAACGAACGACCGACACGAATACGGATTACTTATTGCGGTGACAAGTCTGCGATCGAGTGTGTATGGTCGTTACGACTAGTGTGTGGCGAGTTGAAGGATTCGTAAAAATAAAATTAAAAAAAATCGATCTGGAATCAATACATACATTTACATATACCTACATAGAGAATAGCTAAACAATTGACTACAAACTTACAAACTCCACAAACGTATTTGATGTTAGGACGTGATTGGAAAAAGGTTTGCCTGGTTTCCGGAATACAGCGATGAGGTGTGAAAACGAAAAATACGAAAACGTTGTAACCAGAACAGTGTTGAAGGAACACGTTTTTTTTTTTTAATAATTATATTCCGATCGAATCGGTTCTTTTCAACGGTTACCGTCTCGGATTACCGGATCGTAAAAAATCGACAGCGGCGTTCGATTATAATGCACTTTAAACAGTCACCAACTCGTTTCGTCGTCGCTATACGGATGATAATAACAACAATAATAATAGTTATAATACACGCTTATACACAACGTGTACCGAACACCGCGTGAATGATTCGACCCTAAAGCGTTTTTACGGCTTCCCGTCGGGTGGTCAGTGCGCGCGGGGTAAAAAGTAATAAAAATATATTTGATATACGCATGTGTATCGTCCAGCCCGCAATCGTAATCCGACTCCCGTCGTTATTATTATTACTATTATTATTATTTCGGCGGCAGTAGTCATAATAATAACAATAATAATACCTTATTATAATACACATATACATGTACATATTAATGAGCGGGAAATGATAATAACGATAATTTATTCAAATGCCTGCTGCGGGGCTCGGACGACGAAACGAGATTGGCGAGAATCGCGAAAAACAATTAAAAACGCAGTTGACCGCAGCGCGAACCGGTTTCGGACCGTAGGTTAACAAACCCGAATGCAAATCGCATCGAAACCGCTTCCCGTATTCGACCGAAGCCCGTCCGGTCGGACCAGTTGCAGGCGTATTACGACGATCGATCGAAATCGTTCGGATCGTCGTCAATCGTTATCGATTTTGATATATTTTTTTGTGAATGCAATTACGTGAGCCGGGTAAGAATGATACGAAAATAACCGACTGCGCTGGTCGATCGATTTCAGCACTACAAATCGGTTTGGCTAAACTCTTTCGTGCCCAGTTCGTCGATTTGGCGTGGACAATATTTTTCATCAACACGGAAATACTTCTAAACGTTCTTTTCCGTCCTGGGGGGGGGGGGCGAAACTCCAGCGAAAAACATGTTGCCTGAACATCCCTGCGCACGCATCGCTGAAACGTTGTAATTACAGTCTAAAATAAAAAAATCCAATCTTCAGCAGAACCGATGCCGTCCTTTTTTCCTTGCATCGTTTTATTTATCACCCACGTAATGAAACCGTTGTTATATTAAAACGTTCGCCCAGTCGACCGGAAAAGAATTTCGAATGCGTGCATCATATTTTATCGTACGGCCAGCCACATTTTATTGCACGTCGCGTGCCGGTGTGCAGCAGGCGACATTTTCTCTCGGCACGTAAATCCTCGACCACGGTCACCCTTGGTAAACCGGTGGAAAACATGTATCAGGACGCGTTGATATCCCATAGTGGACGGTGTGGCCTAGAAAACGTTCTCCCCTCCGGCACAAATGCCCTACGACGTGTCTTAGTAACCTCCCTGTAAAAAGATATACGTGATTACCATCGGCCAGGTAATGCAAATTCGACATATTTTATTAACGAATAAACGTACCGGAGTACGATGTCCACCGGGCAAGAGATATGTGCGTTGTCGAGAGCAATAGTGGAACAGACCTACGGTGACCGGCACAAAGCGTTTTCTTCCGCAGGTCGATTTGAACGATGCCGGCGAGTTCCTGAAATACGGCCAAGTCTTGCAGCTCATGAACCATGTTATTCCGGAAGTCCGTCTCCCGGGGTCGGCGGTCACTTCCGGTCGTGACAGCGGCGGAATGTCGCTGTCGTGTGGGGTTCTCGAAGAACAACTCTGCACCGGACTAAGACCCGGCAGCCCGGTCACCGCATCTCCGTTCACCGATCCCTGTGTGCACAACTGTTTCCAAATTCGTGAGTAATTCGATCAACTCGATAATAAGTGTTTCGAGACAAAGATCTCCGCTAACATTTGCATGTTGGTTTTACGAAGCGTCTTTTATGTTCTGACAATACCGAAGTTGTAATTTGAAGTTGCTTGTTTCTGCATATTGAAGTCCTTAATGCTTTTTAGGAATCTTTATTTTTGTATTTTCATTAAAAAAAAAGAACCGGATGGGCCTCGCTCTACTGTACAGTTGGGGGTGGAGTGCACCTCGTTTATAGGATAGGTCATTATTACAATGGATTTGTTAAATTTGAATGCAATGATAGATATTGTATACGAAAAACGATTCTGAACGGAGATGATATGTTTGTCTAGGATATAATACATTGTTATTTATAAATATTGTAAAAAGTATATTTTAAGTATATTTTATTTTGAAACGATAAATATATTTTTTAATTAGGATGGGTTGGCAGTTGCATACAGCGACATAGTTTGTCAGTCTAGAATATAATACATTATATTATATTTTACATGTAATTTTATGTCAATATTTGCTGTTCAAACGCTTATAAAAAAAAATTGTGCCTATGGATTTTAATAATTATTGAATGACATTAAGAACTACTTCTGTGGAATCTTCTATTAAATTTTCAAGTATTTTGTAGGAGCCAAATTTTTTTTATCACCGATTATAAAAATAAAATGTAAAAAAATCGAATATTTTAAATGCCTATAAGTGGCTTAAAAATCAATATAATATTTTGAAAAAATTATGACATAAAGGAAATTTCAATCTTAACAGCTGGTAGAAATTTCAAAAATCTGTGACTTATACTTTTTGAATTTTAACAAATATTTAAAATCGTTTGAGAATAAATCGCTATTTTATGCAATTTCGTAAATATTTAAATTTCAAACAGTCATAACATTTTTTCCTCTAAGTACGATATAAATTTTTTTAAAGATTTTTGAAGAGTAGCTTATAGATAACCTATTTTTAAAATTTTGAACCTTAAGTATGAACAGAAAAAATTTTATGAATTTTTATTTACAAAATAACTTGCAAATTTTCGCAATTTTTACATATTTCGTATAAATTGGAACTTTGAGCACTTATAAAAAAAAATCGTGACTTACGATTTTAGATTTTTTTTTATCAGTTAAATAACAACTTATAAGAAACCTTGTATTAAATTTTCAAGATTTTCTGACCTGCCAAAAAACTTTTATCGTTATTTTAAAAAAAAAAAATTAAAAAAATTAAAAATTTCAATTGTCTATAAAAAGCTCAATAAAAGTCAAAATACTTTGAAAATTTAACGGTGTATAGAGAACGTTAATCTAAACATTTGGTGAAAATTTCAAGTATTTACATCGATTATTATTTGAGTTATAGCAAAATAAAAAATTTGATTTTGTCGAAAACTGGTTTTGCGTAAAAACTCCCGTTTTTTCCCTTATTTTTTTAGGGTTTTTCCCGTCGCATTTAAAAAATATTGAAATTTTTTTACCTTTGACCCCCCAAAGTACCAACTAGATTCACTTTCCTTTCAGGATTCACTCCCTCTAACACGAGCGGATACGCAGTCCGAACGGTCGAAAAACGACCATTATATTCACGATCGGGATATTCGCCTGGGTCCCGCAGAACGACGGCCGAGTCATCGCTCGCCGAAGTGGCAGTTTCCGTTTTCGACCGCAACAGGGCTATTCGCACTGCTCTCGCCTGGAAATCGTTTTTCATCATTAGCCCTCGTTTCCGCATTTAAACTCTCGTCTGGACATTTGATGTCCGTTCACTCGTACCACGATTTGTTTACGTTTACAAAGACTTTCAACATCAATAACTCTTTCATCGATCACGGATTGGGTTAATGGATTAATTTTTCCGTCCATCTCGCGGAAACTCGAATAGAATCTCAACAATTTTTGTAACCACGATAATAAAACATTATCAGATAAAAAACGATACGAAGGTACGGTCGAGATCCATTTCTCACAGAAAATTTTCCTTTTGTGTTTGTTAGGTATAAATAAAAAAAAAAAAACAACATTAGTATAGCTGTTATATTAGCTTGAGTAAAACGAATATCGATTTAAATCCAAGACTTTTTTTTCCATGCACACCGTCGAATCGATATTTTTAATTCAGTTGGCAGTAATATTATTATTATTATAAATTATAACGATGTCTTAAAACTATAAAATACATTCTATAAGTAAACTGTAGGTGAAAATATATTTATTATCTCCTAACGTTCATATCTCAGATGTTACAAACGCGTGAAAAAGTAACGTTTCCCTAACAACGATTTGATTGCCGCAGTAAATTCGTGAAATCATGGTAAAAAATTATATTATCAATCAATTCTATGTTTTTTAAAAAAATATCAAGTTAACAAAAAATTAGATACACGCAGTAAGTTCTATTGCGCTTCACACGACGTTCAGTTGAACTCGGTAATCGATCAATATTATAATAACAATTTGAACAGGATATCAAATACTGAAACGGCTATATTTGGTCCGCATGGTGTATACGGTATTGATTATACGATAACAAATTAAAAAAATGTAATAGCCAGTACGAAATCAATTAACGGCTCACGTTTTTTTAAATTTTTTTTATATATGGTTTTCAACGCTCGCTTACTACCGTTGTCGCTCGATCGGCGTTATGTGAACAATGTAAAATAATTGTGGAATCATTGGAAACTTTAAGTTAAATTATTTGTATGTGCGTGCTTACGGGTTTGTTTGTGTGGGGGAAAAAAATCGTTTAAACTTTATAGCGCAGATAGTGTAGAGATTATGACCCCGCAAATAGAACTATGTACACCAAAAATCGGAACGCGTCGATGGGTTTTTCAACTTCGACATTTAAGTTTATACTGCTTTACTATTATTTTAACGGTCGAACGATCAGACTTAACCTAAGCACATTTTATGTTTTTCTATTACTTCGGAGAAAGAACTTTCAAAAAGCGCGCGGGAATAGAAACAATAGTAATTATTATCAAATGCAACTAATGTACAACATTTACGGTACTGTTGTTTGGCCGTTCAACCGCAAAAATGTAGGCCGTGTAACACCATTATCCAAGTATTACCGAACTTTGGGACTAATGCAATATAAAACATTGATTGTACACTATAGTCTTGTATTTGAGGGAAAAAAATTCTATGGTAAAAGCTCGTGAACGTATTTTCAATAACAATAATATTATCGTAATATTTACGATACGTAAGTTTACGTTTCATCGACATGTCCCCCGGTTAAAAAATGCAGCAGTCTTTAAATGTATATATTTGGGAATAACAAATACTAAAAATTATGAACAAATCCTGTAAAACGCGTTATATTTTCGCAGACGTCCATAAATATCAGCATTTAATTTGAATTTTAAACTTTATTTCGCTTGTATTCTAAACACCTCATTATACCGTCTGGCACAGTTTTATAAATATCATTAAAAACCATTTTAAGTACACGTTGAGAAAACGTTGAATTGCTGAACCTGAGAAAAACGAGACGATGACGATGTAAATTACACAAGTAACTATAGCTGTACGGTTTGAGCAGTTAGTGCACCACTTAGTTGCAAAATAAAAAATAAAAATATCTGATCTCAGTAACGTTGTTTTAATCGATATGTCTGTGTAAATCCAGCAACATTTGATGTGACGATGTCTTGACGAAGAAAACATAAAAAATAAACATTAAAACACCCATTAGTACACGGCAGTGTTCGTATTCATTATGTCGTTACGGTTTGTTGGCTATACGGCGACGGCTGGAAAGAAATTCTTAACGAGAAAAATTACTTGGTTTAAGACCACAGCATTTCGGTAATTAACGAGTTTCTCGTGAAAAACGGAATCATGTGTAATAATCAAACTTTTAGCGAAATTTTCATGTTTCGTGACATTACGGAGACGACCGTAACTAAATATATTGCAGCAGACTGTGTGTAGTGGGTTTTATTTTTATGTATATAAATATTAAACGTAACCTTATGCAAAAAAAAATTAATAAATAAATAAAATTGATCAAAATTTTGATAAAACGGATTTATTTGCTTGTGTTTATACGTAATTAGTTTTTAGCGCGTTTCGTTATGTTTTGGAAAACATCCAGAGTATTTGAAGAATAACCATTTCGGAGTAAAATATCTCTGTTGCGATCTTCATATCATACATAACAAAAGCGCAGAGCAGTGCTAAATGATAATGCGCTTTTACGTGATGGTCTTCACTGCTTTGCAGACGAAAGCACGTAACACACTTAATTGAACAACGATAACAGTTCCCATGTTCCATTAAAATGAAAAAAAAAAATAATAAGTATAATAAATATCATACGCCCTCGCGATGCAATACGTATTACTGTACGCAGTGGGATTTTATTTTTTCCATCGCGAAATCAAATGTAATCAATTATATCTGTCGAAGTAAATGTGTAACATCTGTCGAAACGGCATACAGCACTACCTCGTGGTAATTAAATGGTACGAGATACCGAATAATGTCTTAATAACAGTTTTAACGTCGTGTCCGCAAAGTCGATTAAAGAAGTCTAATGTAACGTAGAATATTGAACGAACGATTTTGGTTATTGAAGAGAGAAACAAAAATATAGTTTTCAAAGACGCTTTTGGTTATAATATTATTACGATGCATCAACAAAACATAAAACATGGTTTTCTATGTCGTGCAAATATTATATGTATAAATATTTAATAATATAATATTTAACCAACGGTCGCTTGATTATTTTGTTTTAGCTTGAAAAGTGGTTGCGAAGAAGGCAAGTTTTTGAAGTTCGGTGATGTTTTTGCCGTTAGCCCCTGCGTCTCCTTCGAAGTAAGACCCTCAGCATATACTGCACCATAAAAATATACTCCGTGTCTTATGTGGCGAACGAAGTGTAATAATAATTTTTAGATAGTAAAAACATGACGCTTTTAACCCGTGATTATATACAATATCTCCGAATAATCGCGATAATGGACAGTGTTGTACGATTGTGCAAATTTATAAATAGTATTGAAAACACTTAAACCTGCCACCCGCTTAAATATCTCTGCGATATACCCATTAAATTCATATAATGACGACAACTTGACGTAAGTACTCCGAGTAGACTCCAGTAGTTTTTCGTATCGTTCTTCTGAGATCAAGTGAAACAAAAAAATATCTTTCTTCGTAGCCAGCAGTTTTGAATCAATGCGACGTACCGTTTTTTTTCTATGAGTTCGATAAGCTGAGCATAATGTATCTAGATGATACATAATAATTAAGCTAGTGTTAACCCGCTTCTCGATTCCATCAAATTGCTATTTTCTCGCTATAATAAGCATAAATTAAATAATTATTCCTACTGCGATCGATTTTTAAATCAATTGTTTAATCCTTTATTTTGTGCAAATATGGTTTTTTCCATAATATATTTTATCGTTTTCGAAACTAAACAATCAAATGAACTATTAAAATTTGTTCTCAAAGTCTTACCCAACGAATACAAATTTAACGTAGTATTAAACAAGCGTAGTACGTTTGCATTTTTTTTTTTTTTTTATTGACAACGGTTGAATTTTCCGACTTATTAAGTGATGTCCCATTAAAAATTTGAAGTGTTTTTTGCGGTATTTTTGCTTGGTAAAAACTTTACCAACTTCATAATAAAGATTACAAGTTGTTTGCGAATTTCCATTATTAACCGACACATAACGAGTGCACGTCTAATAATGGAAATTAGCTCCGTGTTTAAGCTTCATGAGCTTTACAATTCCCTACTAGTAAATTTTGTAAACTTTAAGGGTACCAATAATAATATCTTGTATTCAAGTTTATGAAGTCCCATTAAACGCGTAGACAACATACATTAAATAGTTAGTATTGTTAATGAAATTGTGTACGCATTAAGAAAAGGTTCAACATTAGTATTTTGGGTACGAAAAAAAAGCCCTATGTTGAATATATTCCTTGCAGTCTAACGATAGTATATAGTATATTTATGAGAAGCGCGAAAGCGGTTCAGTTCTACAATCTCGTAAAATAAATTAAAGTAATATGAAGTATCGAAATAGGGAGGGGGAAGTGTCTAAACACACGATTGAAAGTTCGGCGGACCCTGTAAATCGAAGGTGTATCACTCTCCGGGCTGCATTACCCTATCGGTAGAGAGACCACTATCGTAGTTGAGTATAAAAATAATCGTTGAGGTATGATTCGTAAATAACACCGAAATCTCATTGAGTGACAAATATTTTAATTAAATAACAATTCTAAACAATCGTAATAATTACTAATTCGTTATATGGAACGGTTTTGGTATCGATCAAAAACCACATACTTTATAATAACATCACATGTGTAGACCCGCACTAGAAGAAACCGACCGTACGTACAAGATACGTTCACTCCATCGATACGAATCAAATGTGCGATTTTTATACGTCTACGTTGTACCGTTTTTATATTAGATCGCCAAGATGTCGATCCCTTACGTTCGCAGCACGCATTGACATAGTCCATGCAGTCGACAATAAAAGTGTACAACAATCCCATTGTCTACCGATACTCTGTTAATCGTTTCACGTACGTCCGGCCGTCGATAAAACGTTTGAAATGATAAAAGATAAATGCATTAAATAGAAAAAAAAAATTTGATTTTAAGACTGGTCGCAATTTACCAACACTGCGGGCATTTATTACACGATTATTTCCATGTTACAACTATACGTTTGTTTATCTGCGTGTTACGAAAAAACGATATTGTCGTCGCCGTAGCCGTTATTCGTCTCGGCGGCCGTTCGCCGTCTGAACACGGATCGAGGGATGTGCGGCCGTCCGACGCTTAAACTGGCCGGAAATCTGGACGTCCATCGGAACGCCGCGATGCAAACGGAAGCCGAAGGACTTCCGATTCCGGTGAGAACTTTTAAGGTTATCGCGCGCGAGTGCGTACGCGACCGGTAGCGAACCGAAGCGGATGCACGTGGGAGAACCGCGACGGCCGGCGCACGAAAAAAAATAATAATAATAATAATAATAATAATAATAATAATAATAATACACCAATTGTTTTCTTAAATAATTATTATCTCACGGCGGACGGTCGCCCTTGAAATTATTTACACTCGCGCTACCCACCTGTGCGCACACACGCACGCACAAACGTACGCGCGCACACACACGTTCGTACGGCTCGGCTTCAAGGAAGAAGAAATACTTCTACTCGGCAAGTCGGTGGACCCGCGCACGACACGACCAGTTACGTTCAGGCGGCGGTTCTTGCGGCACTCGAATCGCGACCGTCCGTCCGGTTCGACGCGCGACAGAGAAAACGTCCAGATGGAACCGCCGTCGGACATCCGACCGAGACCGATAGGACGTTTTTGATACGAGCGAATCTCGTTCGTTGTTGCGGTGATTCCGATATTACACCGTTGCAGAACGGATTTCGAGTGATGTTGCAGCGAACGTCGCGGTGGAGACGGACTTCCGGCAATCGACGTGTTCCGGCGAAGTAAGTGAACATTGCATACACAACACCGTTGGGATCGTTCGCGGTTAATCCATCCTTAAAGCCATCGCGGCCGGTTCCAAGTCCAGTAAAACGTCTGCGTTTACAATCGCGTTTTAAAGCCGATTCCGTGCTTCTTTCCCTCGCTCGGACCACAGTTATGTCGCCCGTCCGACGGTGCCGTCCCCGTTTGTTACACACGCTAATGATCGTTTTATTGCGACGATACATCTTAGACGCGACTGCACTTGTGTCGATAAATTACGTTCCCGGATCGTGTCGCAACACTCTCCGGAGCCCCGAGCCTACGGCCAACATTATTGTTGTTTACATTTAGAGCCATGGCATTCGACGTACCCGTCACGTACCATTAAAATACTATCGACGCGTTTCGTCGAGTCGTTCGCGAACAATTGATTTCGCATTTCGACGGTACTCGCGCCGCGTGCGTATACATGGGTCGGGCGGTTTATAATCGCCGTCGACCGACGGAAATGCGATTTTGATCGCCGTTGCCATTATACGCCCTAGGCCGATTCATTCTCCATCTCTCTCACTCTCTCTCCGTCTATCTATTTCTCCGCCCCGGGTCTTTTACCGCTTCCGACCCCGGTCGAGGTCAGCGTGGCGGCGGAAAGCCTATTCCGGCTACGATTTGCGGTCTTATTGCCGAGCATCGACGAAGATTGCGTTCGATTACGGAACACCACTGCTGCCGCACGCGCCGGCCCGCGTTCTAAAGATGTCATTAACGAAACTAGTTTTACCCGTCGCAACAGCCGCCTCCCCGTCATCGTCGTCGTAATTATTACAAACAAATACATTTTTTATGCGTACTAGCCATACGTTACCGTACCCACGTACACGCCACGCGTACGGACGAAGGTCATCGTCACGAGTCGTCCGACCACGACGACCATTTTTCTACATAATACATTATAATCAACGATACCATTATCGTTGCTATCGTATTATTTTATGGCTGTAAAACAATAATCAGTGATGTGCGGATCTAAACGTGGACTAGATAACTGGTGTGACGGGAAAAACTAGAACGGACGGAAAAAATAAATTATTACTAGTGGTAGTTATTGTAAAATAGAGTGACGTCGATGGAAATGAGAGAGAGAGAGAGAGAAAATCGTCCGCACGGGAAAAAATGAGACAAGAGGGAGGTGGAGGTAGAATGTTGCCGGATATTACGCGTAGTAAAGGAGGACTGAAAAATGTGCGTGTGGGAGGGATTGCACGATATGAGGTCAGCAAGGGATAAAACGTGAGGGTGTACATGAAAGTACGATGACATTGCGTGATTGACCGTGGTACGCGAGGTTATGACAAAGGTACCGAGCAACAAAGCTATACGTGACGGTCGGTTATTATCGAAAAAGAAAGCAGTCCTTTGCAATTCTGTATTCACACCGATGAGAGCGCACGGAAGACGCGTTTTTTGGCCAAGTCGGTCGCTACGATTCGGCGGTGACGAATTTTCTGGGCAAAACAACACGGACACGAAAGAAGCTACAACGGGTAAAACGGCAAAGCGACAGTCGACCGGTCGGCCGCGATGGCAATGAAACCGTTGGAAGGTATTTGATGTTCAAGCGAAAAATACGAGTTTTCACGTGACTCTTAATACTTCGCGTGGACCGATCGCACAATACTTGTTCGAACTGAAAAGTGACGGACGAATGGATAACGGCGTGCGTAGCGGGCGATATCGTTACGAAAAAAATCGATTCTATTCGGTTATTATATTAGTATACGTTATTATACGTTTACGTATAATAAGCGTATAGACGGTTCGCGGCAATTCGTCGCATAATGATTTAACGATTTACGCGGTAACGCGCACTAATTTTTGAAATTTCAATAACGCGTCGTAATATATGCAATATTCAAACCCCTCCCATCAGCCTCGTTTGTCGACGAAGACTACTCGTCCATTTGCCGGGTATAAAATGCTATACTTGTACAGCGTACATAATGTAATTACTTTTCGTCGCTTTATGCGTAGTATTTTGTATAATAACCGTGTCCTTTTATTATTGGACTGCAACGGTGCCGTTAGTCAACGTTCGTTCTCGCGTAATTATACACGAAACGTAATATCGCGTTTTGTGTTCTTTTTATTATTTATTTTTTCAATACAGCTTTCGAGTGTAGTAATTATTGAGCACCAGGTGCAGGGTAGTGAACAAATAAAAATAAAAATCATAATAATCCAACCCGGTCAAATTAACATTGATGAGGTTCGTTAACAAAAGGATAACTGCATTTTTAAATGAGTTTTCGCTGCACTTTCCACATCACGGTTGTTTTATGTTTCGAGTGCTCGGTAGGTACGTACGAAGTGTTGCAATACGCGTGTCCACATCACCGAATCGGCGGTGCGAAAGAAACGTTCTGAATGCAATAGGGTGTCGTCTATATCGGTCTGTGCGAGAAGTGAAAGAAAGTACGCCCGCGCGCGTTATACGTCAGCCGAAATCGCGAATACGAAAAGGTATAAGAGTTTTTGCTGAAACTTTCCCATCTTACACGATGCAAAATAATATTCGAACTTAAAAACACGTTTTTATTTAAATATTTTATTTTGACGGGAACGAACCACGCGCGGTTCTGTAAAAACGGTTTTGTGTACGTTAACGGATAATACAGGACGGATTATTGCCAAACATACATAGTGTATCTGCGTTGGCTGGACGGCGGCCAGTCAGCGGAGAGGATGATGATGGTAAACGGCGTTCTTCGTAACAGGGGCAAACATGTTAAACGACCGCATTGACCATACAAACAGACAAAATTATATTTCATGAACGGAACTCGCTGCGTGTCCGTGATAAATCATATTGTGAATAGCGTGTTACCGCGCGGACGCGTCCGGACGTCGCGACGAAGTGCTTAAAACCACGCTGCGATCGAATGCGGACGTACGCTGTCGTGCAACACGTTTATACCATAAGTATGGTATCGGTGAAACCGTAATACGGCCAATAACGGTGTACATGTTTATGTGTCGGGAAACCTAACGCTTCGTTCGTACTTCTAGATACGTAGATCCCGTCAACACTAGCAGAATTGGTATACGAACAAAATAATTCTGGTTTGGATGTTTAATGGCATTCGATTATGTTTTTTTTTTTTTAATTTCAAACCGTTCTAAAGTAGATAATTTTCAAGCTAAATATATGTTTCAATAACATACCGATATAATTGACTTATTTTCATTTTGTATATTTCGATGTTATAGGAAATAATTGTCCATAACTGCAGGGCATTTTTAATTATTTTCCACTGCGCAAGATAAAATCGTGGAATTGTTATTTCTTCGGCGTTGTTCAATATTATAATAAAAATAAAAAAAGAGTTGATGGATGGAAATAAAGAGATTATATGTATTAGTAATAGTTTATGGATTTTAAATCAATTTCGAAAAGACTCATCATAAATTTATACGATTTTAATACCTTTATGAGTTTTGCATTTTTTGTTTTTAGATAAATAATACATTTTTTAAAATGACATTTTAGTATTTTTTTCAAAACATTTTTTTGTATTTTATGTCATAAAAGTATGATTTTGGAACATTTTTGTGGGGTTTTAAGCTCATCAACTTCCGGATTTCGTTGATAACGTACGTAAGCTCCGTCCGATCGTAACTCGTCATCGCATTTAAACCATCTACGCGTCGTTTCCGAAATTTACATATATCGATTTGGAAGCAGTGCACACTGAGTACATTATGATATATATGTATATTATGAGTATTTATATGCGATCGTTTTATCATAATAATAAAGCCGTGTCAACCGATTCCTATTATTATCGGTTACTAAAATATTTTCCAACGCCTCGGCAACTAGTGTTTAGTATATTTATGCATCACACATGGTTCAACTCTACAACATCAATTTTCCTACTCGATAGTTATTTGTTTCCATTTGAGCGGGCCAAGACCAACACCAATGTGTCATTTTGAACTTGAACCTACCTTTTATGAAAGAACGACGGTTAGAAGTAAAATCGTCTGACTAATCAAACCGGTAGTTCATCTAAAGTTAACCTTACATTTATTTATTTTTATGTTATTTTTTTTCATTTCTATCTCGTTGGTTTTTTGTTCAAAGTAAAATCCACACAAAAACGACGCAACCTGACGGTCTGATATTTACGAAAAAGATGTCGTGTAATGTCGTATAACCACAGGTCATATAGTCGTTTCGAGAAATGCACATAACTGTTTGTTTCCCTGACGGACAGCCTATCGCTAAACGGAATTTAGAGTAGTGTGCAATATATTACATAAAATCTAATTTTTCTCTAACGAAATTACTTTATGATTTTTTACGAAAAAAAAAAAAAAAAAAAAAAAATGAAAAAAAAGAGATATTGAACGACTACCGTTATAAATTGTTATAATTACATTAGGTAGTTAGTCTCCGGTCAATGAGCTTAAATAATGTGTAGGTACAATACATTATATTGTATATACACAACAATACATGATTCCAATTTTAAGCTCGATTTTCTACACAGATACAACCATGATTTTAAAGTACTATCTTAAATCATAAACAAGTATGAAAACAATTGATAATAAATATGGCTAATTGGAGGGGGGCAGCTTCAATCCGTTAGATCTCCTTTTGCGTACATACTAAGTCTTGAGAAAATCTTAGCGTGGGAATTGAAGTGGAAACAATATAAAACCTAAAACTCATTGCGATCGAAAAGTTTTGATCTATTTGATTGTGTATACATTTTCCTTGTATTGTATTTATTTAAATTTTATTGACTGGTTTTGAACACAAAATCATAAACGATCATGGTCGTCGACCTACTATGTCAGTGGTAAATTAACAGTAGAATTTATAAAAATTAATACAATTAAGTTATCAAAAATCTGAAAAATAACCAATCTTCACGCTTAGTTAAATGAGTTATAAGCGTGATTGACGTGCAAAATAATAATAATAAAAAACCCGCCTTGGTGCTAATAATAATCTAATTTTATTCCAACTCTGCTTTTCGGAAAAATATCGGAATAATAATAAATACATGTCGACGTGCATTAAATTATTAAAATTCTGGCAACGTTAATGAATACTTGCTTGTTTTTATTGCATGTTCGTACACAAAATCTAAACTCGTTAACAATTCTTCGTGAAATAATAATATAATATTATACAACGTCGTAGTGTTTATGCTCTTCCGGCCCGTAAACTTTCCATCTTCGGAATCTGTGTATACTTAAAAACAACAATACAAAAAGCACGACAGCGAAGACAAACCATCCATTATCATAATATTTGACAACGATACACGTGAATTATAATAAAATATTGTCTACGCACGCTACAATATACGATACAAAAATGTACGTATTGTCTGTGTAATAGCGGTGGTGTGAGTTTGCAATTTACGGAACGACAAATTACGTCTCGGGAACATATTACGTAAATCCCAAGTTCATGAAATAATGGAAAATATTTTGAAAATGATTTTTTTTTTTTTTTTTTTTTTAATTCACGAGTAACATTTTTTTACTTAAAACTTTCTTTAGATTTTCGGCAATAATTTAAGCTACATTTTTTATATTTGAAAATTACCAGCAGTTTAATTAGAATTTCGAACGTTCTACAATAAAATAATTGCACACACATTCATATGTGATTAGTAACTGCCTCGAGGTTGACGATTTCGTGCTAATGAAATTATATCTGGCTCAATGGATCTCAGCATTAGTCTTATATTTCTTATTTCACTTATTTCTAATCGATTCCTTGATTTTTTGCCTATTTCCACTAGGTGTGTTGACGAAATAGATATAATTAGTAACTCTATTTTTTTCCAAAGTTGAGGGTACAAAGTTTTTGGTTTGAAACAACTCGTAAATTGACACAAGAATCGACTTCCTTAGCGCTACCGAAAATGTGGAAGCGTCCCTGTGTGGAATTCCTAGTTAAAAATAATGCAACATGGAACAAGCACTACAGGTACAATGATCGACTGAAATCAAAGTTCGTTTTTCAATGATGACTTATTTTGACCCTAATGCGTTTACTAAAATGGTGTGTATTTATTCATCAAAAACGTTACTCTTGCTTTTAAATTTCGATCTCGCATAAGGTAGAATTGTATTTATCGTACACGCTCGTCAATGTCGAAAAAGAGTCGCCAATCAATCTATTATGATCGTCTAGTCGATATTTCTAAAAATATAGGTCACTCGTTGTAAAACGTTTTAACATACATTTTGTGAAATACCAATGGCAGTTATCATATTAATTAACTTACATTACATTATTAGTTTATTATTTTTCATTATTATTCATTATGAAAAGCAGTAAACAATTTATTTTTTGCTCATCAAACCACTCTTCTAAATTTTCTTAGATCTTGATCATCAAAGACTTAAAACACTACTCTAATCACTAACAGCAAAATCATCGAACAACAATATATCAATCCTTCCCCAGGCCTGTTTTAGATATATTGAGGTCTTCGGGCAAAATAAAAAATATATCATTTAACGCTGAATTTTTTTTTTTTTTTTTAATATTACATTTTGTTTGAATTCATTTTAAACAATAAAAGTTTTATTTTTTTTAAAAAAAAAAAAAAAAGAATCATAAAAATCCGAGAGCCTCTGCTAACGAAGGCCATAGGCAGTTGTCTATCCTGCCTAATAGTACATATGATCCTGGTCTTCTCGGAAACGCTCTTTTTGTCACTGTTGAGTGTACGGAGAATATCCGATACGTCGCATGACGCTCGAACACGGTACTGAACAAAGTCGTCCAACTGAAAAATATCGCGTGCGCGGAGAACACGCCACTGTGGCGCTGTTGTACATAGATTACAAGTGAACGAGATATGTTTGGTATTGCGGGAAGGAGATTACAACGAAATCGTTCAAATAAACGTCATGTTGTCGAAACATGTCAACGTGCGTGTAACATATTTGGAAAGTTAATATTGAACGAACTCCGAGCTTCCAGATATATGATATTTTCGAGTGAAAGACAATAATCATGATAATAATAATAATAATAATAATACATAGTCGACTCTCGGTAATTTGAATCTTAGAAACCTAAAGTTTTCGATACCTCAAATAAATGTAATTCCGCTTCAAATAATACAATAACATTTAACATTAAAATAATCTTATTGACTCGAAAATTAATTGGACAGATTTCCGATATCTCGCATTTTCTCTGCCAAATTTATTACTAAAAATATTTTATCGCTGCGATTATTTTTCGATTAAAACTTTTTGAAAAACTCAACGTTATTTAGTCTATTATCGATAACTCAAACTTTGATAACTCCATACAAAATATTTCAGTTATAATAGTTTGCCATCTGTCCGTTTAATTGTGCAACGCGTGGGTGTGTCAGCGTTAATAAAAGTGGTTAATAAAGCACGATATAACGGCTCAAAATAAAAAGATTAACAACATTTTCACCTGAAGAATAAGTGACTTTGCTTAAAATGATTGAAAAAGGTGAGAAGAAAAAACGAGAAATAGTCAAAGATTTTAGAATTCCAGTGAGTGCGTAGTGTACAGCAATAAAAATTACAGATGTCATTTTAAAAAACTTGAATGAAAACTTGGCAACACGCAAAAAACTCTGACATAGAATCGTACTTAAAAAAAACCCTTAAAAAATAAAATAAAATAATAGCATACTAAGTTTTTGATAACTCGTCATTTTTAGTAAATCAATTATATTCCTCCTTCAACTTCGTGTTATCAAGAGTCGACTGTAACAATAATAATAATAATGATGTATGCAAATTAGTTTGTGTATACACGTTATAAATTTGATCGCAGTAATGCAAAACGTGTGTGTGTGTGTGTGTGTGTGAATGAAATTCGTTGGTTTCGATGATCGTTAGGGGCAAGGTTAAGAGGAAAAATCGATAAATTCAACAGCATATAAATAAATATATATTTGCAGTACGTTATAATACGTTATAATACTCATCGACAACTGGCAAGAAATTCGTGACGATGGGTATCGCACACAGTAATTAGATCCTCCGAGTATTGACGTTAGAGAAGTTATGGTCGACATTGATCGTATGCTTGTCGACTAAACAACTTCACATTTGCAATAATGTCTGTGTTTACACAAGTACGAGACACGGCAGCATCTGTATACGGTTTCTCATGTCTTTTCTTTCACGTGAAATTGAGTGCGTACACATTAGTATTACTATAACGATGACGGTGTGAGTTAATCAGTCGAGTGAATTGCCTCGAGTCGGTATATGATTTATGTGCATTCAAAATATACGTAAAAACGCCTTGGTCTTCGAAGTTGGCTTGGCAAAAATAAACGCACGAATATTATGATATAAAAAAAAAAAAGGAACAATTGCTTAGGCGGTAATTTTACCGTAAGCAATAGGATATTTTAAGAGCAAACAAATTACCTCAACAGTGGTAAACACTTCATTATGATTATACCGATCATGTCGTTCGACCTGTTTGCACTGCCAACGCGTCTGAACCGCGGCGTTCGTCTTGCAATATTTTAGTTTATACGTACGTGTGCAAACGGTACTGCGCCGTAATCGACCAGTGGTTTCTTATTCCGCGCGAGAACGGTAACAAAATCGACAACACTTGGATCGTGACGTGATAAATAAAAATACGAAAATAAAAATGGTGTGCTATTGTCGAATATAACTATTTTTGGCGCTGCAACGGTGCCCGTTAGCCTTTTCGTCGCTGGTTCGTTCACCGTTAATAACGTGATGATAATAATAATAATAATAATAATAAAAATAATAATAATAATAAATCAAAATGCCGATGTTGTAATGGATTCATTCATGTGCATTATTATCCTGTTTGACGCGACTAATTATAAGAAATCGATGTTATTAATTTTATAAATAAAAATTAATTAATTGAAAGTAAAAAGTTATGGGCGCTATACGACCGACTGCTCGCGATCCTTTTCCGACGTACGTTTGCGAGCACTACACAATTTTCAGTTATATAGTTTCGTTATCATAGTTTTGAATATAATAAGACAAGTAATTTACGAAACAAGATAATATATTTAAAAATATGATTAATTATAGTTAATAATAATTCAAAATCCAAGTAAAAACGGTTATTATAAGAGTTGGACCGATAACGTTTTTTCTGTTGTGCCTAAGTCAGCTGATACAAATAATTACCTTTATTGAAATTTCCATAAAGGTACCAATATACTACAATCGCGCATATTATATCGGTATATGATATTGTGTTAGTCAGTGTTTGTAATTTTTTAGTCCAACGTGTCATATTGGCTTTTTGAACTTTAGAATTTCTTCTTTGAATTATTCACTTTTTTACTAATAATTATTAGTACTTATAGTAAAGAGTGTACAATGGTTACAATGGAATGATAAGTGATTTCAACAAAACTTTATAGTAATAACAACTAATAATATTATGAATTTTCCGTAAACACACGAATCACGATTATAAAGAACTTTATATTTGTGTGTACACTTTATACCTAACCTATGATACGCATCATAGGATCTGAGAGGGGCTTTGGGCGGAATGGAATACCGATTGTTGTTGGTATTTTGTTTTTCTATGGTTTTAACTGTTAAAACTATTAAAGGCATAACGCATAACCGTTCATCCGTAAGTCATAATGAATGTTCTATTTTTATAAATTTATATTAAAATGGCAGATAACGATGCTGCACTTCCTAAAAGCGTGGATTCTTGAACAGTTTATCGATGGTTTTCGTGGTATCTTTGAAATAATTTTATTATAAAGTGGTAGGTATGTTTGAATGAAAATACGTTAGTTGATGGTTAGCAAACGAAACATCTCTAAAACAAATGATGTAAAACATCATTGAACAGTAAATTTCATTTTAATTGGATTAGTATAACAAAATGTAAAAATACATGTTCGTAAGGATAGTCTTCTGTATAAGGTATCTATTTTTCTTTTTATACATTTGTGAAATGAAGTTATAGCTGAATTGTTTCTTAACCACAGCTTGATCATTTTGTTATTCATACGACTTACAGTGGTACTGTTTACATTTTGTTTTGTATGAACAATATATTGATTATCGTTACAAATACAAATGATATGTAAGTAGAGCTAATCACAGTTATGAATTGATTACCAAAGGTTATGTTAGAACAACAATTCATCATTAAAAACATTTAATTGATTACTTTAAATCAAATTACTGTTGTCTCTGTAGCAATTTCATGGTTACAATTATCATATTTTGTTTCTCAGTGTACTCCGCGGAAAATCATTTAGTGACGGTTCAGTTCATTCGTATGATAAAAAAAATAAATATTACTTCTAATAATGATCGCGAAAAAGTGATTGTGTTAAAGTTCAGGATCGTATAATTAGAGTTACTGAACGAGAGAAACGTACGGGTTGTACTGTGGACGAAGCGTTTAAACGGATATTAAAGTTTCGATGTTATTTCTCTTAAACATTCGAAATCATTCGGTTATTACGATCGATTTGTTTTTTTCCGTACGCAATTCACTTTGCTATTCCACTGTTGTTTGGAAAACTGTGCACAAGACGGTATCGCGTGAGGCCTACGAAATATTTCTCCGCTTAGACGTAATACGTTCCCTCATCGCCCGGAGTCCACCTCGTACTGCGGTTGCAACCGCACGATATTGTCTTGTCATACGAATCTCAACATTTTTTAATTTGTTTCGTCCACGCAGGAGTACGAAGTGAGCGCACATTCGCATATGGATGTCAGAGGCCGTGACAAAAATATTTGGCAGTTGGTCTCGTCTAACTGTCGTCTGGAGGAATCAGTGATGGACGGCGGAAACGGCGAGACGAATAAAAAATAAAAGTACGTACACTGCGTTTTTTACTTTATTATAGTGTTATAATGTACTTACATTGATTATACTGCAAAAACATAAAACAACGAACAAACACACGTTCAATAAAAAAGTGCAAACCATTTTGTTTTTTTTTGCCGTACAGGCAAAAACACTAGTATAATATTATATGGTACAAAAAAAAAAAAAAAAAATAGTATTTGATTATCAGTACAAACATATGTTTTTGGTATAAATAAAAAGATAATAGATAATTTCATCATCACAATATTCATCAGAAAATAAATAATAATTCGTTTGAATTTCGATTTAATTGTTGAGTATCCGAGAAAATGTAACGATTATACATATTATAGAGTCTCCGCACGCGGTACATTATAAAATACAATTTATTATACTATAGCAAAATTGTTTAAAAAAAAAAAAAAAAAAATCCTATTAAAAATGATACAGCCTTAATAAAACACACAGTTATCAATACATAAATTAATGTGTTAAACTTAAAACACGCGTTAAGATACAGAACTAATAATAATAATTATAATAAATACATGCACAGAACACATGTGTTAAATTGAGCTTTGGTATAATATGTGAATTATATAATCGTATAACTCGATTACGCGATAGAAACTATAATAAAACAACGCGAGAAGGGAATGAGGATGAGAAAAAATAGATAAGAAAAATATATTTAATAAAAACTCAGACTTATCGACGCTCTTTGACAGTTTTCCTCGAAGTGAAATGATTGTAAATAATAATAATAATAGAGGAGATAAAAACGGCACAGAAGAAAACAAGCGCTTACACATAAACGTTCCGGAAAAGGTTTCCCTTACAAAGTGATATAAAGTCTCTAAACTTATTTTAATTTTTACACTGTACAATTTGCGATAGTATTAATAATAATAATAATAATATATGGCGTATGCGTGCAACGTGGAAGTGCATGCAAAATTCATAATAGCACGACATAGAAAATAAGCCACGCGCGTTATTTCGTCAAGACGTTTTCGTCCTCCGCTGTTGTGGCCCCGAACGAACACAATGGGTGATTGTGGTGCGATTCCAAAATGGTGTTTTGAACGCGTCAAAACGATTCTGTGGACAGAGTACAAAAGTTCGGTTAAACGGTACACACGTTAAGCAGCTGTTCGGTAGCGAACCACCGTTTTCGTTTGTTTTCAACTCACATGTGGTCAGTTTGCTCTGCAAGATCGGCGAGAGAATCTCCTCGAGACTGGCGGACGATCTGAGTTCTGCGTTTGACAGACGGTCCACCTGAAATCGAATTAAAACACGGGAAAATTGAAAACCTTTTCTCGGTCCCGACGTACGGGAGCACGGACCGTAGGTTTAACGAGGGAAAAGGACAATGACTCACGTGGTTGTGCTGCGGGGAAAAGTACGTGGGACCCCTGGAAGAAGAGCGCGCGGCCGACGACCGATTGGACAGGTAGAGGAACTCATCGCCGCTGTGGTTGGACGACCGGCCACCGCTGTACGCGTGCTGCTGCTGCTGCTGGTGGTGCTGCTGGTGGTGGTGGTGGTGGTGGTGCTGGTGCTGGTGGTGCTGGTGCTGGTCCCATCGCTGCTTGCCGCGGTCGCCCGGCCACGGTATGACGCCGTTGGGCGTGTTGGCGTGCTGCCCGAGCACACCGCTCTCGAACGACTTGCTGGACTTGATCGACTGGCCGACGGCCGAGGTCTTCGCGTCGTCCGCGGTCGCGCTGTTCCGGTTGGTGTCCATCACCGCGGCCGGAGAAGCCAGAGACGTTTTGGCGTCCGGGTTGTTGTTGCTCCGGTTCTGGTACGCCGCCTGGTTGATGTTCTTCGGCGGCCCGTAACCGCTCACCGGGTACACGCGGTCGGGCACGCATTGCCACGGCACAGCGCCGCCACCGCCACCGCCCACCGTTCCGCGGATCTCTTGACTGGACCACGTTTTCGTTCCGTTGGGTGGCGCGCCGGACCGCTCGGCACCGTTGCTGTCGGAAATCAATAAACCCCTTATTACTTGTGATAATTGATCCGGGCCCCGCCGGTGCCACTTACCCGTTGCTCGTCGACCTGGCAGAGCCGCAGGGAAAGTCTCGCGTCTGATTTTCCGTCCTCCTGTTGTGCGCGTTGTCCTTCTGCTCCAGATCGTGTAACCTGCACAGCGAACGGAACGCGATCAGATCGACGTCGCACAGTCAACGGCTACGGCGTTGGATTAAAAATCACCGCATTGCTAATCGGTCCACCGTCGAAAACCTACACCTACCGGCGACAACCGTACGTTTTCCGGTTCGAAAACTGAACGGTAAAACGTCCGCACCCGTGTCCTATCAAACCGATTCGCGACGAGTTTCGGCCCAACCATACGGCTATGGCGCGTACGTGTGCGACCGACAGTTGGATATCAACAGATCGTTCCGTGCGATATCCGTGTTGTGCCACTGTTTCTTATAGTACTCCGATTTCGTGTCAGTTGGATTTAAGACCGTCATATGTTTTTGCTCGCGTTATCCCGTTAGTTTACGATAAACAAGGTTAACAAAGTTAATGATAAACCGTCTCAGCGCGCCCTGTGCTTAAACCGATAACCATAGGCGTGTGCAGACTTGTATTTCAGGGGATGTCTTCTACGATTTCGGGATCTATCCTAACAAAACGTGTAGGTATATTTCATTAACTATAATGTTTGAAAGAAAAATATAATTGAATTTTTTTATTCAATATTGTGGTATTTTATTTCCAAAGAACATGTTTTCCTTGAATCCATTCAGATTTTTTTTTTCTCGGACAGCTTCAATTTTTTGCGATTTGTACTCTTGTAGTCATCTGTAGCTGTTATATTACCCTAATAAATTTTTACGCGAAAATTTAAAAAAAATTAGTTTAATATTTTATATTGCGATTTTTACGGTCTATTGTAATTATTTTTTACCCAAAGCTTTAATATAAATTACTTTTGGCAACATCAGTTAAAATATGGACCCCTTACTCTTAGATTTAAATTGCAAGGTCTCATTTACAAAATGTCGGAGGGTGTCCGAGCGCGTCCGGCACCCCTCGTGCGCACGCCTATGCTAATAATAATAACACATTAAATATGCCCAGAAAAAGATACGGGGACAGAGAGTAAAGCAATATCGTAGAAATATATTTTTACGACTATCGAAATGAATACCCGAAAACCGTTGACTTACCACCGTGAATGATTCAAAAGGTTCCGTTGGTCGTGACTAGAATAGTTTGTTGTCGTGCCGAGTAATGTAGATGGATTGGCGTAGAGCGCAGAGCACATGGCTTTGGTGTTCGGATCGCCCGACCTAATCATCATATTATTTAAGTTGGGTTGTTGTATTCTGCTGTAAAAAAAAAATAAAATCGAAATTCATGAAAAGTTCAAAATAAACACTACTATAGTTATAAAATGTGGTATATCAAGTTTTGTATTTGTTAGTTATTTTTATTTTTGTTTGTGAAATGTTTTAAAATTAATCAAAAGCGATTTATTATGTGTTTCAGGCGAACTCGATAAGGTAACACGGAGCCGGCAGCTCACTGCAGTAGTTGTACTTAAATAAACGATCGAAATAATTATTGTTATATTGTGTTCATTATTTTTTTATTTTTTTGCCTCTCTAATAAATTACACTGAATGTTGTGCGTTTTCATTCTCCTGTCCGAAAAAGTCCTGATCTCATGTCATTATAGTTTTATATGGTAATCTCACTCCAAGACAAATGCAAATATTTGTTACAAGGGAATCTGAGTACTTATAATTTAAATAAAGTTAGATTTAACTAAGTAAATAAAGAGTTTATTATAATATTTTTACTTAATCAATTAATGTTATCCCGAAGTATTGCGATGATTCTTCATTTCAATATAAAATATTTTACAACGAAATATTTAATTTTTTATTGTAATCAACGACTTGATTTTCAATTAATGCAAAATTCAAATAATAAACTAACAACAAGTATATAAAACGTTTGGAGTATGAATGACTAATTAAAATAAAATTTCCAAGTACCATCAATATGTTACAACTATATTCATATTTTATATAAATTTATGATAAATTGATAAATCAGACGGAAAAAAATGTAATTATTATTTATCATTGATTCACATCAGTTTATTTTTGTAACGTTTGTTAAATTTTTCCGATTCTTCCGTAAATAAAAATAACTTATTTTAAGACTAGAATTATTTTATCTAATCCGTGGCTTAATTTGCCCATATATTTTTGAGATGAAAATTAATTATTTTAAATTTATGAATATTAAGTGCACTTTATAGTGCAATTATAGTGAAATTTATAAGTGCAATCATATATGTATTATAGTTACATCGGAAAAGCTGAGTATATTTTATTATGACGTTATTTTCAACATCAATAATTATTATTTAGTTAGTGTATAACATCTATAATTAATATTATACTATTAATGATTGATTTTTAAGATTTTATAGAATTCATGTTTTCTACAAATATTATTATGACAGGCGTTTTACAGTTATTGACAGCTCTGCTTTAATGCGACAAAAATGACTTCCTTGTAGTTATATTTTGAATTGTGGGCATCACTTTACGAATAAAACTAGAATATGTTAATAAAATCATGTGTTTTATTGTACTGTTTAAATATCACGTTTGGTCGGACCATACGAAACGTAGTAATACCCGTATTATGATAAATTATTTTTGGACATTCACGTCAAGGAAGAAAAAAAACTTTGAAACGATCGATGAAGTTTTTTTCTTTTGCGCACTTTTAAAGAGAAAATTTATTTAAACATAAGCAGTAATACGTGTCTCATCTTTTGTGCCTTGCAATAGGTTATTATAATGTATAAAAGAGGGGTATTACTACAATCAATATACACCCTCGGAAGCCTCAATGATTAATTTTAAGCGCAACAAAAAGAAACTGACAATTATATCGAGTGACAAGTTATATTTTGAATACGAAGAAAAAAAAAGTTTGAGAACTTTTAACATTAGCTAACTTAAAAGTTTACATTTTAATATGCTTACCGTAGTATTATTTAAAGAAAAAATAAACATATTAAAAGTTTATTTTGCGCGTTCGTAATCTATCGCAGCAATTAAAAAGAGAAACGATTTATGAGGCTGCGTAATTAATAAGATTACCTAATCGATCACCATGTCGGCCAACTTCGTACAGATTATTATTTCGTTGTGCATAAGAAATTCACCTTCTTGGAAAATCGTTTTCGTACGTTAAATGTGTTATCAAGACGAAAGTTGAATTTTAAACGAAAATCCGTTGATGTTTGGAATATTGTACGTGACTATATGTTTCGATTTACGTTCTAGAAGACACTACGAATAAATCTTGCGGGAAACTCGAACAATATGATTGTTTTATAAATTTACCGCACGATTCGGAAAACTGTAGTTTACCGTCCAAATAATAATAACGGAAAAATATCTCAATTGGCTCTCCAATATGTAGTCTACTATACATGTCGGGTTTGAAAAGTGTATTAAACAACTATTCTCTATCGATTTATTATGATTATTATGAACGATAACTATGCGCAAAACCTATGTACAATACTGTTTACTAAAATGGCATAAAGCAGTATATCGAAATGAGATATTGAAGTATACCGTAAATAAAATTACTAATAATGCATTTATTTTATCATCATATTTATTATTATGTATTAAACATGATTTTTTATTAAAAAATAACGAATTTTTCATATACACATGTGCATCCCAATTATTTTCGTAATAAACTTGCAATACCACGATAACAAAAATATAATTTTAAATACCACAAATAACGAGGAATGTTGTACCTTGTTCGTTCTATGATTATGTTTCATAAAATTAGTGTTAAAATAAATAAAATCAAATTAAAAAAAATGTCTGATTTTCGTGTATTCTATCAAGTTTGTAATAAATTACTAACTCGGTAAAAACCAAAAAATGGTTAGGAATAATATTTTTCAATAGAAAATTAACTATATTTTATACATTATTTTTATACCTATTTAGTACGTTGTGATGAAATTTAATTTAATTTGAATAGCCACAAATATAACGAACGTGTGGAATAAACTATAATGAAAGAAAAAGAACATTTACAAATAAGGTAAGTGCGTTTTTATTAATAAAGTAAGAACAGTTTATTCTAAATTATGGCTTTGATGCGGAATTTATGATTCTAAAAAAAAAAAAAATACAACGGTGATGTATTTATTTAAAAATAAAGAATTTAAATAACATCAATCCGTGATAAAATAATTTGTTTGTGTTATCCATGCGAAATAATAATGAGTATTTATAGCGATGATGATAAAATAATAGTTGCTATAAAAACAGCGTGAACTCCAACACATTCAATATCAATCATCAATATAAAAAAATCATTTAACCATAGTTACAACATCGATAAATCGCGCATTAGTTACCGCGGCAACAAAAGTTACGACGGACAGAATGTGAACCATAATAAGTTCTATACGCAGATATAATGAAACGACAAAAAGGGATATTATTATAATAAGAATCGATCGTATTACTGATCGTATTGAAATTAACGCAGTGGAACTAATTTAATATTTGAAAAAGTACTTTTCATAATCATTATAATACGATGTATAATAATAATATTGTAACTATTGCATACTTTTCATTATAGATAAGTACCTAAATTTTTTTTTCGTTTCATCGTCTGACTGATTGTACAATTGAAATTAATTATCGTTTCCCGGGCATTGGTAATAATAATATCTCCCAAGACAAAATAAACGAGTAAAGAGTGTAAGGGCTAGTAAGAAAAAGTACTCAGCAGTTATGTACGAATGCACCGATTTCATGCTGTTTCCGTAAGTGATTTATAAGTCGATAGCCGAATGTACATCCAATCGCATTTATATTCTTGATGATGTTTCACGACTATCTGTTGGTTTGCTCAACATCGAATTGAAATAACTGAAAGTGAAAACGTTCAAATTGCTCGAGGCAAATGTATAGATTATCATAGAACAGTTGATCCATTTGATATCCATATAAACAATACGTCGAAAACATATCCGGTAGGAATCATTGAAAATTACCGTCGCGTTGTATATTGTGTATCAAAAAAGGCACGGAGTCTTTATTGTTCCGCGTTAGGTTAGTTAATTGTTAGTCGTAATGAATCACACGTTGTAAGTAATCGTGTTTTAGATTTTTAAAACAATATTGGGTTTTCGACAAAACGTTTTTAAATCGAAATAATCTTTTATCGTTATGATTCATGATCCGTTGATTGAAACTAACGTAAACTTACGAGATCCGATAAAATAACGATATAGCCGTGTGTGGAAAAAAAAAATGAATAGAACTCGCGAGCAACGAACGCGATTGCCGACGGTTTAAAGCACTCGTCCGGAGACGACAAACGAAACGGTGCTGGCAAACTACGTCATTAATGTAGAGATCGATGTCAACGTGTGTTTCGAGTGGTGCGGCGGGCGTGCTGGGAACACGGTGTATTTACAATCGAAACTTGAAAAACAAAAACCACGTGGTCCGAACGAGGTGAATTTCCGCACTCGAAATCCTCGATAAACGATTTGGTACGTATAATAGGACCCTTTCGAAAGGCTTACGAGTGTTGACAGAAGAGAAATCTCGTGAGTCAACACGTTCTTACGTTTCTCGATTGGAACGGCAAGAAAAAAAGAAATCCATTCAAGGGTGTGTTGAGATGTCGCACCGAAGTTAATACTGTACACCCCGAGAAACATTCATCAGACAAATAAAAACTTCAAAACTGTAATTCCGATGGGATGTGTAACGTATTGTACTTGGTTTTTCGATCACTTAAATCATTGCCGTCGAGCGAAGAACGACGAGATCCGTTTCCAACGATCGTTGGATCTTAAACCGTTCATGAGTTCAAACAGAGTATTCGTTGCGAGTCAATAACGTTTTACCGAATGAATGAATGTTGCTTCCAAGTAAAGTATCACAATGGCGATCCGATGCGGACTTTCGAAACAGCGTTAAACCATAGGTAAAAACACCCTAGCCTAACCTAAAATCACCCGGGATGTCAACAGAAACCAAACTCATTATTAGCCCAGTTTTCTCGGTATCTGAAGGCATCAGTTGAATGTTAATCGATTTTAATGTACGATTGACGTTCGCAGATAGGATGTTCAAATGTTTTCTAACACTACTTTGTGCTTACTTGTTCGAGGTTTGATACGAGACTGTGTGGTTATCGATCAAACAATATAATCATTGAATAATTTTAGACCACCGAAACACAGTGTTCAGTTATTAATGTCCACAATAAAACACTGTACAGTTAAAAAACCTGAATTTTGCATAGATTTTCGTTTTGGTTCAAGTGCCTTGTATTAACGTCAATAGCTAAAGGACGAGGAAAATATTTAAACGTCCTCCCCTTCCCTTGAAATAACAAATATTTATTCAATGAGTGACTTGGACTCAGAATATGTTGTTTTTTAAAATATACCCCAGAATATGATATATCAACACGTATAAATGGAATATATTCTCGGATCAACTAAAATGACAAAATTGCGATTATCTTATTACCGATCTTATGAAACCGACAGTCCGTCGTGTCAATAGCGTAGAAATCGCGTTTTTTTTTACCACTTTCGAATATTTCTTTCGTATCTAACGTAATTAGAATTGTATTAATATTGTTTTTAATTTTTTCTTTTGAAAATGTCATTTTTTCACAGCATTTAACTAACAATACCATGTACATAATACAAATTAAGGATAAAAAGTGTAAAAAATATGATTTTCTGAAGCTCCAATTATTAAAATTATTTTAAACGTGTAAATAACTATAATGCATGTAAATAATATTGTTTACTATCGTACCAAATGTCTACATATATCTTAAACTATACTTTACTAGGAAATACATATATAGGTACTATAATGTGATTTCACTAAAAGAATAAAATAGTATTATTATTTTAATTTTAATTTACAAAATATTGTAATAAAAAATTTTTTGTGTAAAATGTGGTTATTAAATAAAAAATCCATTCGTAAGAGGCTTTAACTCTTCGTACCTTGGTAACTGGTTCGCACTTTTTGAATTCGGTATGGCGGACGTGCACTTATCCGCAGGACCTTCGCTATACGGTGGCGGAGGACTGTCGCCAGCTTCGGGTACTGTCGAGTCTTTTAATGGACAACTATATATAAACGCGTCATGCAACAAAAAAATAAAAAATAAAATAAAATAAAATAAAATTTCGTGATAATCTAGCTACACGAATAATGCGGAAGGGGTTGTTTTAAACCTAATCGTTCGTTTATTATAACTACATGTGAACAATCGGTGGTGCAAATCCATTACAAGAAAACAACGTCTGTACGACGTGCTAATGGATGTAATCATCATTAGGTTTATTTTCTTTTACCCACCTTTTAGCTCTTCGGGACGAATAGGTTTTCCGTTTCGACGTGAGTGGAGGCGAATTGGACTGGAGCGAAGTCTTCACAGCCGTATACGGTATTTCCCGGAGCTGCTCCTCGGTCATGCCGTCCGTTTCGACCAGTTCGAACTCCAGATGTTTCTTAAGTTCTTCCGGTAAGCGCGTCTTGCTACTACTCTCCGATGGTGATCTAGATCGTGACCTACGCACACATCGTCGAGGTTATAGTATATTTAAACAGCATATAACTACTAACGGATGGATGGAAATAAAGGAAAATAATGATGTGATGTAATAAACGGGACTAGAACGGACTGAACATATTTGCGAGGTTTATAGTTATCGAGTGAAAACGCTACTACCAAAAAGTAGCGAGATTTCTTACGAGGATTATAGTTAAAAATAAAAAACTACGGAGAAAAATATCATTTGTGACGTATTATTATATATATATAAAAATTATATACCGTTTTATAGGCGTAAAGTGTGAACTTTTGAAAATATGTGGGCCACGTGAATTTTAATGAATCGCGCGAGTTTCTGTAATTCGATGAACTTACGTTGTCTACGCAACGTTCATGATGTATCATATTGTGTGTTATGTTTCGACTAACGCGATCGGTTCTAAACGCGTTAAGAGTTTACGCGTTGAGATCCATGAGTTTGTTCTCGAAATCAGGCGCACGGCGAAATGTCGAGTGCCACTAACCCGTTTTTTAGGGTTAGTTTTTAGCGTTTTCTGATTATCCGACGGAAACGTTCCACACGTGTCCCAATGAAATGTCTCGCATTATAAATGCGTTCTGAAATTGTACGCGACGCTGCAGACACGAGCGAACGGATTGGCGATACCGATCCGAACAACCGTGCGGTTACGGTCCACGCGATTTCCGTCTGCGGTCCGCCTACGCGCAACGCGTATCGTTTACTAGGTTGTGGGATGTAACGATGTCCGCACGATATTCGCGTTTGCTAGGTACACGCGTTCCGTCGCGTCGCGAGTCCACCGCACAGTCGTCAGTCGTAAAAATATAGATGTTAACGTGTTTTTCGTCCTACGCGAATCGTTTCTACGGGTGATGCAGGGGGCACGTACCCCTGTCCGGTTGCGACATGAAAAAGTGGCCAAAAGCACGCGTAACGATTGTTAACCACAACCGTTTTGTACAGACATATTTTTCCAGCAACGTCGGCGGTTCAACGTCCCATCGTTACGAAATGCATTTGCACACAATACGTACATATCAATTTCAGCTTCGAAAGTGTACCGCGAAATCGATTGTTTGTGTTTCTCGACAACGCCGTATTTACGTTCCACCGCGATCTCCCGCCTGGTAAAAATCTCGTTCCACGGAACGAAATGCCGTCAGAAATGTTCGGAAAAAAGTGGGCCTGACTGAACGCGGTCCGCGACGTGTCTTGCGGAAATCGCAACGCATTTAGGAGAAAAGAAAAAAAAACAATTGACTCCCGAAGAACCGCTCTCTTACCTGTGCTTCCGGTGTTTCCGCCTCCGGTACGACGACGAGTGGTGCGAGATCTCGCTCTCGGACTCCAGACCGCTGTTCGCGTAACCCGAACGCGGCCGGACCACCGACGCCTTTTGTATGGCCGACCTGCCCTCCGCCTGCCGCCGCTGCACCTCGCGCCACTGTCCCTCCGACTCCACCAGTTGGTACCTGTGCCGCCTGTGCTCGTGTTCCTCGCCCGCCGACGACTTCCGGCTCCTGTGCCTGTGCCTGCGGTGCGACTTGCTCGACCGTCCGGACTGCTCGCTCTCGTTGTCGGACGACCGTCGGTTCCGGTGCCTGTGCCTGGAGTGACGTTGACGGGTGTTAATAGGGTTTTTGGAGGGAAAAAAAACATTTTTCGCGCGTTTCTCCGTCGTTATTATTGTCGAGCATCGCGACGACGTGATTGCCGGCACCGTCGTCTCCCCGGGACGGTCGATCAATCACGAAGGCACACGTAAGGTGGTCGTGGTGCGGTCATCGCCTGACCCGACCGCGAACATCGCGGTTGAAACCGGACGCCGCGACGGTGGTCGAAAACTCGCCACATTTACGTGGAAACATGACGTAAGACTCGATCGCACAAGGTCGCGGAGCACATAATGTTGTACGAGAAGCGCGGGACTCACGGAGACGTGGCTCGTGACAAGTTATATGCATATCGAACTTGACCCGCCCTACAACCTTGTTGTTTTGACGAACAAACTGGAAGACGGGGAGAGAAATAAACATTTTTAAGTCCAAAAATAAAGCCGCCCCATTGTGGACGACCCGCTTGGAATTCTATCGTGCTGGTACGAGTTGTTTACGGTACGGTAAATCGACTTTATGAACATCAATGATCAAATCACATGGTCCGCTAACGACGCGTATCTGCAAAGTATAATTTTGCAGTTCATTTTTTGTCATTATTTTTTCAATTAACACGTCGTAACTTTGAGCCATTGGTTGCGAATGTTGTTTGCACTATTCTCGGTAAGTAACGTTTTTTTTTTTTTTTTTTTGACAAATAAACTTAAAAATCATCAATTGATATCTGTAAATTACGATTTTAAATCGATAAAAATGTTATGGTTCTAAAACTGGTAAAACCGTTTTAAAGCTCGGAATCATCTTTAATGCGACCCACAGCCGTCAAATCGATACGAACAATGCTCGGTGTAATTTGCACACGCGCAAAATTAACAAAATCAAAATTGTGTTTGCCGCACGCAAATATAGTTTAAGAAAATGTTGCCACGCAGCGACTAAATTATATGAGTAATATAGTTTTACGAACTTGTTATTGCGTTTGTGGTATTAACGTACGTGTCCGTGTAATTATTAAAACGGCGTGTTCAGAGACGATTTCGTGAATACACTACCCACATTTGTTTTATCAAAAAATAACATTAGAGATAATTGTAAGCTATGATTCTCCTAGCACCGAGAACGTCAACGATTTCTAAGTAAAATATTTGAACAGTTAAATCCTGATTCAAGGTTCATTCACTATTTGGTTCGCAAACGGTTAAGTTCAAAAATAATTGATTTTTTAAAAGTTCTAAAAAATTACATTAGGTAATGGTTATTTATTATACATATGATATAATGTATCACAATTGCCCGTTGAAATGTAAAAATTTTCATTTTTATTAATTAAAGCGAATTGCAACGTGTGTTAGTTGTATTCGAAACGTGACATTAACATATGAGTGTGTTTATTCGTTAAGTTTATCGTGCGGTAACCGGTAGGTGTTGAAACATGCACGAATGCATGCAGTAATAAAATAATTAACCACGATGACAACACGTTTCAAGATTAAAATTTTGATGAACATACTAAATATGTTTAGTTGCTCATATCAAATGACTATACGCCATATAAGCCGTCACTTCTACGGTCGGCAACGATAACAATAATTAGCTTAATTTATTTACCACTTTCCCGAATTTAGAAGTGCTTGGTGTTTGCAATGTTTCAAAATGGTGATAGTGAACTGGTCGGAAAATCGGTATGAAAATTTGCTTGGTCATCGATAAAAAAAAAGACCGCGCATGCTTGCAAACGGAAAGACCGTATTCCCGGGTTTCGCGCGACTACACAAACAGAAGTACTTACATACTAAGTGCCAAGTCCTTAATTTTTTAGGTAGAATTTTAATTAAGCCGAGTACTTACGGAAAAATAATTCCGGTGGCGACAAAACGCAAAATATACGTATATAGAAAACGTATACAAACAATGCATTTTGATAAGCGGTGGTGTCGTCGGTTTCCCCTTATGAATGTTTTGAAGTAAAAAATGGAACGCTAGAAAAGCGCGAGGAGATGCAAACGGTCTCTCAGGTCGTAAACCACGCCGTACCTACACTTCACAAACTGGCGACGGACCCACGGCGTGTTCGTTTAATAGCGTACACCAAATACGCTTTGTAACACGCGTCGTGCAAATATAGTGTTGTGCTGGAGCATGAGTAAGAGGTGGTGGCATCGAGGGTAGTTTATATTGGGGTTCTTATAAACACCGTTGAAGTGGCGATTACTTGAGTTTATATGCGTGCGCGCACGTATGTGTGTGTGTGTGTGTGTTTAGGTGGAAAAGTATATTGATCACTTGTGCTCGTGTGAATATATATATATATATATAAAACATTTTCGTCTCCTACCGGTGAACAAAGGTCAGATCCAGGATTTAGGAAGCGACGAGTAGTATATACAGAAAACAATAACGAGAAAAGGGATCGCGTCGTCTCCGTCACGATAAAGTCTTTTGTGTAAGCGCAGACAGGATGCTGCGAAAAGCCCGCGCGCCCTAACGATAAACATGAACGGTTTCGTTTTGCGACTCCCGTATATAAAATATATATGTGAGTATGTGTGTATGTGTGTGTACCATGAATACCTGCACGCTTTCTCTGAAAACGAGGGTAGAAGAAAAAACACGGCGACACGATATTCATCTCGAAACTCTCAGTTCGATGATTTATATAGGCACTGCTACGTGCACCGAGGTTCCCTTGGTCTGCTATGTATACGTTATTAATCTACGGAAAATTTAATTCCGCCGAAGACCGCGGTCGCGATACGCCGATGCTCGGTCGAGATAATACGACGTAAAATACATTATATTGTTATGATAATTTCAAACGGGCTCTGCTGATTTATCGAGTTCGTAATTATTGTAGACTATTCCCGGTGTCCTTCACCTTCGCCCGCGGACAGTTAGGTCGAAATTACGGCATCGCACAGTGTTTTCTACGTCGAATGCTTTTACGAAACTCGCAGTGTCGTCCTGTGCCGATCGATTTTACATTAAACTTTATGCGTTGCAGAAAACGATTAAAAAATAATAATAAAATCACATGCTCACCGGACAACATTGCTATCGGGACCATTACGACGGAAATATTACGATCCTGAGCACTGTAAATCTAAAACATACTTTAGCGTACGGTCCCGACCATTGTTACGATGATTTTTTTCCCATCGATTTTGATGGATTCAAATACTACACTTGAAACGCATGCTGCGTTTTGTTGGATGTTTTACGCATTACATAGTTCGCCAAGTGTTCCACGGCTCGTTTGAAACGAAACGTCGCGAAGAAAGCAGTTTTCATTTTTTATAAACGTCGAACGCGATGCGATACCACGAAGGCCGGCCGTAACAAATTGCGGAAGGGAAGGTGAGCGAGCCGTAAGTGTGCATACACGCCGAAAATGTTCCAAGACAAAATTCCACAACACTAATACCACTCGATTCGTCGACGATTGCCGACTGCGTAAATAAGATATTCATTGCACCCCCCCCCCCCATCCCTCCTCCTCGCTCACTCCAAAACGGTCGGGTCGACACGTTTGGCCGCGATCAATTCGCCCGGACGGAAACACTTACTTGCGACACGATCTCGAATCGTTCGAGCTCTGGCTGTCCACGCTTGACGACCGACGGGCGTGACGCATGATCTGATGCGGTCCGGACCTGACGCTCCGGGGCGAGCTGCTCGAGTACAGACCTCTGGCCGGTGCGCTCGACCACACGCCCCACGGAGCGCTTCTGGTGCTCCTCGGCGAATCGCTCCGGTTCGGCACGTACATGCTGCGGCGGGACACAAACGAACGGTCTTAAACGGTGATATACAAACGACCACGTCGGGCACGACCGACAGGCGCGGTGCATACGTACGTGTGGACGGGCAGTTGAGGGTTGGAACAGTTTTTCAACTTGTCTTGCGGCTTCAGCGACGACGACGACGACGACAGCAGCAACGTTTCGTCTCTGGTCTTGTACTCGTCCCCGACAGTTTGATCTGAACAGAACGTTTAAAACACGCGTTAGGATCCGTTCAACCGCGTACCATTGGAAAATATTAACGAGTGCGTGGTTCGCACTCGGGAGGCGAATAAAAAAAAAAAAAAAAAAGTTATATATTAGATAAACCTGAACTAGAGTTAATTATTTTTACGACCATTTATTTCATTACTACTATCGTAGTAATCCGTCCAACAAAAGAGGGGCCAACCGTAAAAAAAAAAAATAAAAAAATTAAAACGACTAACGGACAGTAATAGAGGAAAGCTTAGGATAGAAACGAAATCATTCGACTGCATTTGTTTACCAAAGGTATTCATAATGGGGATCGTATTATTTTTTCATTTTCTCTCTTTCTCTGGGAAAAAATCTGGACAAGAATACTATACATGCTAGAGGTCAGTACGATAATGAGTACAAGCTGACAATCAATTTTTTAGATATTGACGAAACAGACGTGTTAGTTAAAGGGTTAGCCCTGCACGCAGTCTACAAAACTGAAGAATCGTACAAGAAATTCGATTAATCTCGGATCCGAAGTCACTTCGGGGGTCGATGTGCTGTAGGCACTATTCATTTGTACTGTCAATCACAATTTAGAAAATAAATATAATATTTATATTTATATTCTAAATTTTCTATATATTATATAGGTATGAACACGGTTATTCTCAAATAGAATTTATGTCATTAGTGTTAGGAGAAATTGTTACGAATCAAATGAAGTGTTCGTAAAAAAAAAAAAAACTTAAATATTCAAACGGAAAGGGATGTTATGCACTGGTATAGAGATTAATGATAAAATATGAAACTAATAGAGTTAGTAACCTTTCAAGATAGGTATGATGCGACGGTGTTCAACAACGTTGTTCTATATCACACGTGACGCAATGCGCATAAAGAAGCGTATCGCTGCGATTAATTGTCCAGCAGCAGTTCCAAGAAGATTATACGTTTGCCAAACAGTAGATTTTTGTTTTTTATTTTTTTAACACAGCATAATTTATGCGGACCGTTATTCGCGTAACACTCGCAGTTAACAAGATTTATATTGGCGCACGCGCGTTCGCCAAACGGAAACTTCTCGGAATGAACGCGCGTTAAGTACATTTTCCGACCGCGTGATATATTATTTCACTCGGCTAACGAGTACCTATGTCCGTTCGTATACAGCTTTTGTACTATATATCGCGAGTTCATAAATTAGCCGCCGTCCAACACGCGTCGCGTAGACGAAATAATTGGACCGATTTTTATTGTTCGGATGCGCAGTTTAACAAGCCGGAGGGTTGGACAGAAAAAAAAAAAAAAGAAACCGATCGCGATTCACGACGGCTGTTTCGAATTTCAAATAATACACACGCGCGCAGAGCAAAGATGTTGGGCTTCGTAAAAACAGACCGTTCTTTAACGAAAGTAACCGTTACGCGACGAGTGCGATCAGTAATTTGTAGCGCGGACGGGAAAATTGAAAAAATAACGTGGTACATTTTTCGGGTCGGGCGATCAGCGGAAAACGTCCTTGGAGCGGCGAGAAGTGTGTGAAAACGTGAAAACGTCTATCCGGGAACGCGTTACGGACGAACAGCCGACTCGGGATGTAGCGGAACACGGAACGTGTAGTGCTGCTGACGACGGACGGACGGCGATGACAGCCCCATATCTCCTCGACGAATTCGGTAGGATCGCATGAAAACGTTTCGGACCGTCGAAATGATCACCTGATCGTTAACCGTTCGATCGCACCGAGTGCGCGAGTGCGACATAACGCGACGCGGAAAACCACCCCGGGCCGAACGTGCATGATAATTCACCACGAGAAATCGTACGGCACTCGCGTCGCGCACGCTAGCGCTTGAGCTTGGCATCTGGACCGAGTGCGCGTTGATCGCCGACGATCGATATCGATCGAATGCGATTCGATCCTGGCCGAAAAAAAAAACGCACGCTCCTCGATCGCCTACTGCACGTTTCGCGACTGCCACCGTACACCAAATGCGGACACATGCGAACAAATCGTTTTGGATCGCCCTCCCGTTTCACTGGTCACCAACCCGAAGCCGTTGCCGCGAACCGCGAAAATATGGCGAGCCGAGAGAAGCGAAACGGTCTCCTATCGGTTGTCCGACAAACGTGCCGGGACGTCGTACGTGCGCTGAACAACAGAGCAATTTGCGTACCGAATTACGCTAATGACGACGTCTGATCAGTATGCATATGCGTGCGCGCGATGGTGTGCGTGTGGGATAATTTACACGACGGGATAGTTTGTCACGGCGTTCGCTCCTCCGACCCTACGTTTGCGCGTCCAACGACCGGAGTCGCGTTTCGGTCGAACAGAAAAACTATCCGATTGAAAATCATTATTCTTTAATCAATCGTACGTCATTCATTCCGTGTCGTTCCGCATGACCGTGCGTTCGTCTCGAATGATTCGTATGCGAATAAAGTTGGAATAAAGTTGAAATTCCATTTTTATTGAAAATTGAGATCGGTGCGTTTGGGATTTATAACGTACCGCATGGGCCTACCCGGTTTCGCACGGAACAGTTTAGCCGGCACATGGTTTTCGATTGATTGTTACCTTGCACTATTTAAATCCTATTCTGGCGTGACTTTTGGTTATAAAACAGATAAAACGAAATTGCAAATGAATCGGTTTTAGAGTATCCGGATGGGCGATTTTTTTCATATTAATCACTCTTCGTTTTTACCCCTTTTTACTCCCTAAAGGGTTGAATTTTGGATAATCCTTTATCATTGCGCATCTAGTGTCAGTAAAATCACCATGTCGAATTGCAAATTCACATATGATCCGTCGCTTTTGAGATGATCAAGTGAATGGGTGAAGATGAGTGAATGGGTGATATTTGATTTGTTTATAGATTATCTGCTATCCAAAAGGTAATTAATAATATTGTCATAGATAATGGGTTAATCTAACTGGTTTAACACTCATTGTCAACACGTTATTTACTCGTTTATTGGGTTTTGTCGTACCGTGAATATTATTCGCAGTTTATTTAATTCGTTTATTCGGAATAATCAATTTATTCGCAAGTTTAAGATATTCAGAATCATTTTTATTTTTCATTCACGGTTAAAACTATTTAAAATAAAATAATAATCTTTCATCACAAAATAATCAGTTGTTCGTGATTTTATATTTTATTCGTTATTTTGATTTGTGTTTCACGCCTCTGCCAATGACAATACGCATTTTCGTAGCGGTCCAAACGCTTACACTAACTTTTCAATGTCCCCTGTTTGCACGCGCGCACAGATTTCAAGTAAATAAAAATACTGTGTAACAGTACGAACGACAAAGCGAGACCTATGTTAATTATAATCAAATAAATTACACTGTTCATGTAACGTTTGCAGTACGTAAATTATTGTACCTAATATCACAAACACAAACGTACGTCTACGAATAATCTTGTAATTATCTATTGTATCGCGTAGCCAAGGTTAGGTGAATAATTAAATTATTAAATGTATAAAATATGCATGTTGGTCTTGACGTGTAATATTCAAGTGCGCTCCGAAAATGAACAGCGCAAATTCTGTTGGAACATTAATATTCATACGTGTATACGTATATGCATGTAGTTTATTTTAAACGGTCTTATAAGGACTCTTTTTTCGCTGCCGTAGTATTGAAGACACTATACGAGCTTTTTTTCTTTTTCTCCGAAATACCGCAAGACATTCAAGTTCGTAATGATAATTGTACACGGCGCATACGAAACGCACGATAACAATATGTTTTTTTTTTCTGCACTTCTTGAAGTATTTTCAGGGTTTTTAAGAACAAATAATTCTATGAAATTTTATACTGCGGTGTGCACACATAAACACTACAGCTTCAGTAACGTACCGTATAATACGAGTACGTACTGGCTGAGCGCACCGAGAAGCCATCCGAGAACGTTTTGATTTCTATACCGTATAAACACATATAGTATGGTACGTTTTATGTTAATTAAACCCCTTCAAACTTCTAAAGCTTTTGTGCCATTGTCCGGGTTAATTAAGAAAATTAAAAAAATTATGAAAATTAATCCGAGATCACAGAACGTAATGAGCTATAATTTTTACTTCTCGGAAGTTAAAAACGCCGTAGTGGAAAATCGTCATTACGACATATTTATGATAATTAATGTAAAGCCGAATGATACTTACTGTCGTTAGCTCCTTCGACGATTCTCCTCTGATAACGGCGACTAGGTGTTCTCGTGAACGACGGTGGTGTTCTGCTGCTCATCTGTGAACTTCTCACCGACGACTTGTCAGCACGACCGCTGTAAACGGGTAAACAAAAACATTAATTCATTTCAACGCATTGATACCGTTCGAACTGCTGTAAAATCATTCGAACTCGCCAAAATAATTAATTAATACCAAATGACTATAGTTCGTTCTCAGCATAAGTTAAAAACTACTATACAATCAGGAAACGTGTCCAGTTGATTTACATAGTTTTAATCAATTAAATAATTTAAACGCGAGAATTTTATTTAATTTTTAAAAATAATAATTTATTAGTTACTATTTTTCTTTTAATATAAATCAACTAATATATATATATATATATATATATATATATATATATTTTATGAAATCAGCGTTTAAAAAGGCAGTTTTTGAACAATGTAAAACAATATATTTTCTAGGAATGTAGGTTATATCAATGTATTAATACTAAACTGGTATATAATATGTTTAACATGTAAACGTAACACAATTCGATTAAAATACAAATATTACACAAACGTGCATAGGTACACTTCCGTAATTAAACAGAAAAAAATAAAAACAGTTTTTGATTAAAATCCTCATCATTGGATATTTCGTACTTTATTTCATTACTACCTAAAATGAATAAAATGTATGTACTATAGTTAATTTATTCAATGCAAATATGTCAAATAAATGTTTGCGTTTCAAAATCAATTAGTTTGTCAAATAAACGTTCATTATATTTGTTGGATTTTGCAATGAAAATTGTTGACCGAATCGACGTTTTAAAATAGCGCACACAATGATGTAATGCAGGTGAATATGTATATAAATATATATAAACTTTATAAGAGATAGAGATTATGTGATATACTCGTACCTCCGTTGAAGAAACATGTACTCGATGGAAAAATGTCAAATTAAGGATATTTCGTTTTCTATTATATAATGCCCTCTAATCATAAAACCCATAAGCATAAATATTTTCTTTAAGATAATACTGTTTATGAAACATTTATTTTTAGAATATTAGGTAAAGATATTTTCAGTTTTTTACCGACATTTTTTTTTTTTGTAAATATTTTATTTTATTATGTTTTAAAGACGCGTAAAATAAATATCCTTGATTATCTAATGAATTACACGTGAATTAAATTCACGTGTTTTTAAATTTTAGTACACGTGAATAAAGTACACGTGACCACGTGAATCTTAATTCATGCTCAAATTTGAGAGCTCTAGTTTTTATTATAAGAATCGCTCACGATTTTCAAGTTCAACGTTGTTTCATAACCATTTGGATGACATATTCTTGGATTGCGAATAATTCCACTCATTTCAAAAAATAGGATAATAGGCGGAATGTAAATGTTGGTGTAAAACGTATCTAATTCATTACACACATTTATCCGCTTATGATTATGTACGTACCTTCTGATATTGACAACAAAATGGGGTTATTTTTATAAAAATAAAACTTATCTCACTTATATATATCTCACTTATATATAATCTAGATACAAGCATGAAAAATACCCCCCTCTCTCAAAAAAAAAAGTCAAAGCTAACCTTTAACAGTAATAAAGTTTTTTAAGCATTTCTGGAAATTTGGAACACCCAAACCACTTCGGTATTGTATTTATTGTATTCGCTCTTTTTGATAAATAGATATTAACAGATGTTATATACCTAATAGCCATGCGATAAAAGTCACTTTTACAATAATTAGTCTCATTCAACTTGGTAATTCGGTACTATTATAATGACCTGATTATATATATATTTGAGCGATCACCACTCTTATCCGTAAAGTTAATTGTTATCATTGTTATTATAAAACAACTTATTTTAACTCTTGAGGTCCAATCCGATTGTTCTAATAAATTGAACGCCATTGTGTTGTAACGCGTATGTTGTAGGATTTCCATGCCAAAACCGAGATGAGAAATGCAATTCTTACCCTCACTATTATAATATTACCATCTGTACGAATATAATACTTTTGTACTATGAAGATTATTTGTCTTAAGGGCTATTGTCACTTTCTTTAAAGAGTTAAAAACAAAAATGATCGAATGGAATGAATAACACTAACAATTCCAAAATAGATCAGTCGCTTTCTTTTTCTTTTTGATATTCGCAATGGCCCCGAATCATCTTCCGTTTTGAATGAAAATAGGTTCATAACAATAATCAGTGTTATCTCTAGTTTCTCAGTCTATAAGCTATACAATAGCGTTTTTATTTCAAACACGTCCCGTTTTGTAAATGTTTAGTCTCCGTATTCAAAGTTGAACATCACACAGTTTACCCGAATCGACTAGTAAGAATTACAAATACCGTGGAACAAAGGAACGCCTGCGGACCTAACAGAGTACACCGGCCCATTATTTGTTTTTTTACATTGCAAACGATCGCTGAAGATTCCCGACTCGTGCGTGCGCGAGAGGCGTCCCCAGACAATCGGCGTAGCGCGGAAATCGCGCGAAAAAAAAAAATAAAAAAATAACGTTGCGATCCTGATTTTCCCGACTGCCCGGTCTTCAAACGACTAATCTCGCGGACCGCAGCGTATCGCACGACACGTTTACGGTCCGTGCAGTGGAAAAACCTTTGTTCTCACGACGGGAAAAATGAAAACCGCCCGCGGTTTCCCGGTCGGCCGCGAACACAGGGGTACGGCACGCGCATTGTCCGGGGGCCGATATCCCTGCAGCGATACGACGCACAGGCCGGACGATCGTTACAAACGCTGCCGCGCGACCCACCCGCACACGGACGAGCGCGACTTGTGCAATCCGACCGCGAAACGCGCGCACGACGTACCTGCTGAACCGAGTGCTTATGACGTCCGGCGGGTTGGGCGACACTTGGACCAGACGGAAGAAGGAATGGTGTTCCATGCTGCACTTGTACAGATGTTTGCACGCCGGTCTCGAGGGCGTCTCGAATCCGTAAGTGTTCTCGTCGTTCTGCAAAAAATTTCATCGTCACTAACTGTCGGACGCGCGCGTCTGCTACTAATTAAAATTATGCTAATCCGGGCCGGACGGCGTCGCCACCGCTGTCGTCGGGTCCTCCGACTGCGGGGTTACCGCGGGGAAACCAACGACAACCGGCGACGTCTGCGAGATTCGGAACGCGGTCGCGGCGGTTACGGGTCCTGTTACCAGGAAGAGGCCAAGGTGGCGATTCGCGGCCCCTTCGCCGAAAGTTCCATTTTCCCGGTCAGCTGTCAAAAATAATTCGAACGCGGATTTTAACGCGTAAACTAAGTGACGCGACCGACGGTTTGCCCGTCCGCGTCATAAAATCGAATTCAAAACAATGATCAGCTAAGATCGAGACGCAAGCCAGCTGCATAAATTTAAAGGTGAATAACTCGAGTAAGGGCGGTAAATGCCTTAAAATATGACGTTTAAAGTGGAGAGATCGTTAGAAAATCTGTTATGAATCCTTTCACCGAACAAAATAAAGCTCCGGGTCCGCTGCCGCTGCCGCGGGGTACGCGATTATTCGTAATATATGTATCGATAGTAGTCGGTGTACTTACGTTTTTATCGCACACTCTGAGCATGAAATATTTTCCTTTGCTGAAGATTTTGGTGATTCTGGGCCTGAACATGATTACAAAAAAATTAGCAATACGTTACATTACATATAATATTAAGTCTTATATCATAAATGATCAAAGGCGTAACGCGTCGTTGTACGAATCCTAAATTCTTAACAACGGGACTTACCAGTAATAGTTTGCTACGATGTTTTTGTTCCGGAGAACAATCACTCCGGTCGGAGTCAGACCTAAATAGTATTCGACGTTGTCTTCGCCCTGAAATCAAATAAACGCGAATAATAAGTATACGTTTTTGAAATAAACGATTGTTCTGTACGTTTACCGAAGGCAAATAAAAGATAAAAATAAAAACTGATTGCACATTAAATGTACGATTTGAAAACCTTGAGGAACGGAGAAGTAAAAGTGTACAAACGATAACATGAATTTTCTACAGAAACTCATTATTGTATTTTTTACTGTTACAGTCGGAGCGTTTACGTATATTGTTTGCGTAAAACAAAATGAAAAAAATCACGGCTTGCACTAGAACTTCAAAAGGAATTCGACATTCAATTCGTTCGCTTAAAAATTAAATTTCGTCTTTTTCCTTAATTTCGGTTCGTTGCGAGAGCGATAATAACTTTATCGCTATTATTATTATTATTATTATTACTATTGTTGTTGCAGTTATTATATTAATATTGTAACGTCAGATCTCGAACGAACACAATAACGTAATCCTTTCGTAAAACTTAATCTTTAATATTAACATATACATAGACGATATCAGGTAGGATACGATACATAATCGTTATCCTCGGGGGGCAACATACTTAAAACATGCATAACAGTTCAAGTTTTAATACGATTATGACGACGAATTATTATTGTATAGGTTGTCATGGTCACTAGTACGTATAACATTTTTGCATGGGAAATCCAATCAAAATATAATGATTATTCTCATAATAATGAGTTTGTAAACAACGTAGGAGGACGATACGAGTAATACGGAATTCGCGATACAACCTACAGCATTACGTTCACTTTATATTATCAAAGTGCACGCGTACATAAATATTATAAGGTTTATATACACATGTACAACCACACGGTGATCGGTTACGACGACAATCATAATACGGACTGGAGCTAAAATGCAATATTAACATTATGTTATTAATAATAATAATAATAATAATATCGACAATACATATTATTATAATAGTGCATCACATCGATTGGAGAAAATTGTTGTTTCACTATAAATATACGAGTATAATTAATACAGTGATCAAAAAAATATTGTAAATGTGAAAAAAATATAATGTTATAAAATTCATACCGAAATACAATCAATGGTAAATTTACATATTATGCTAAACGTACGCGTACATAGTTCGCCGTCAATGTTATTCTGAACTTGTACCAGTGTAAACATTTTAATGGCAAACCCGATTAAAATTTCGATTTAACGATCAACTATGATCGATTGATGTACGTAGCCGTGCTATTGTAATTTACTTTTAAAAGTAATAGAACGCATTAACAAAAATATGCAGGCACCCTTATAGTGAATGGAATGTAAATTAAAACGAATGTTGTACTCAGCGTAAACAGGAAAAAAATGCATACCAATTCGCTATAGTCAAATACAGATGTGCAATTAATGCAATACTATGATATAATTAATTACAACGAATACTAATATTACAATATTATTATGGTATTCGTACACATTAGCGAGTGTATGATACAGCAATTATTGACAATGTATTCCATTTCGTTCACTTGATATCATTTCGATCTTTAATCGGTTAGTTAGTTTTATCGCACTAAACATATCAGTCAAACGTTCTTTGCGAACAAATTCTTGAGCTACAATATATCGAATACTCAATATTTTGGTCAGTTTTTTTTTTTTTTTAATTATTTAAAATTATAAACCATATACTAACCGGTGTCATAATCTTATACAATAATGTACAATACAATATAATTGTTGAAAAAAAAAAGTTTTCAAAACAAAATTACATTTTTTACTGCGAATTGCAATATATTTATTATTTTTTTATTTACGGCCTTTTATACTACACGTCTCAACATAACTCTTTCCATCCATCATGATTTTCTGCTAACATACGCCAATTTTCATCCTGGTAGAAGTCTGCTACATCCCACTTGACACAATCCTCCTATCGCATGCAGAGTCTTCCCAAAGGTCTTTTCTATCTTGGATTCTCTCGTACAAATCGTCTTTATCATAGCTTCAGATTTCCTCCACGCATGACCTGCCTACTCAAGAGTATTCTTTCTCTAAATCTTATTCACTATATACGGTCTGTTGTATAGATCACATAGTTCCTCGTAGTGCTTTTACGCAATTTTCCGGTTTGCGGATCACGGCAGGGTCCGTATATCCTATTTTAAGTATTTTTCTCTCAAAAATCCACACTCTAGAATCATCACTTTTCCTTATAGTCCAACATTGTGTTCCATAAAAAACCATAGATCTTATTACGATAATTTATAGCTGGACTTTGAGCTTCTTTGGGAGTTTTCTTGATTTAAATAAATTGCCCATGGCGTCATAACACTTGTTGCTCCCCATCTGAATCGTTATTAATATCTCATACTCCATATTGTTTGATTGGGTGATAATTGTACCCAGATATTTGAACTCTGATCTTTTCTAAAACCGTTGGACACAACCTTAAGAAATCTTTTGTTTGTTTTCATCCCGTTGTCTTCTGACTTCCATATTTTTCACCTTCATTAATTTACAAGCCTACTTATTTTGCTATTTTTATAAGTTTAACGCGTTCTTCACTATATTTATGTTGTTCCCTAGAAGTACTACGCTCCTGCATACGCTAAAAGACTTAATGAAGTTCTATCCAATTTCGTCCCTTTGTCTGATAATTCGTCCTTCTAATTATTTTTTCTGCAAATTTATGTATAATATCATGCTATATTATTGGAATGCAGGATTTTACTATAAATGGTAATATATTTTTACAAATTATGTAATTTATAATATTTATTTTTTACCTTTATGTAACGAAGTATTAAATGTGTTTTTTATTTCTTATTTTTTTATACATAACGGCGGGCGTAGTAAATAATGATGTTAAATCGTTACGAATCGTCTAACGTTACGAAAAAAACACTTATGTTTAAAAATCATTCGCTCTGCATACCTACTACGAGTACACCGATAATCTTTTAAGTTTTTATACAAACCATTACACCACGCGTTGCGGGGGCACTGGACGATTTGACATAAACTAAAATTGTTTATAATTATTTTTTTACGTCCGACTCGGGTGACGTGAAAAGACGACCACGTCGGTTAGCCAACTTAAACCACTTGTCAAAATCGTCCGCTTATACGAAACAGAATCAATTGATTAACGAGTTGCTACGTGACTGCAGGACGCTGGTTAGAAAGTACACTATACTACTTTATGTTATTATACTAGTTCGGTCGGTGTGCGCGGTTTCGCGGACGCGCTAACATAGACTGGGACGATGTTTTTGATTGATGAACAGTACACGCGCGGTCGGCGAGTGCACAATACGTAAGTACGCCGTTCGTGGTTTTTGTCATGACTGCTCGTTACACATTATTATGATTATTATTATTATTATAACTATTATATTAACCGATTAAAACCCATTGGATCGGCATTAACGCTTACTGATTACGAACGTCTGGAAAACGTGGTCGGCTGCAGCGTAATAACGGTTCTAAGTATCATGTATCACGACCGTCTGTATACGTACGAGCATTCGCGACCAAAATTCGAACAAAGTTTGCGTCACGACCGCGACCCGATTGGTATTACCCTAAATGCATTACGACGCGGTCGATCGTGTTGTTACACGGTTAGCTTGATATTCCCCGTTAGCGACCGGCCGCCGTTTGTACGGGCGGACATGCGTTTAAATTGAATTTTATTATTATTATTATTTTTTTTTTTTGTGAAAGTACAAATGAATTAATAATTACTACTAACATAATATTATTCGTGAAAATAAACACGCTTACACGGTGATCGCTCGTCCGAGTCAATAACTCCGTGTTAATCCAAATCGTTTTTCTTTTGGTACGATTGGATAAGCTCGAAGTAATAATATTATGCTAGCATGTACCCGCGTGAAATCGACGACAAAATGTTTGCGGGCACCGTAGTTGCATCATTGCGCACGTCGGCCCGAGATGCAGGCGATCGCGTTGAATAAACACTAAGACACTCAGGTGGCGAAAAGGGTGAAATTGTACCAATACCGTCCGGAAAATCGCAATGTCAACGCTATCGTCGAACATGATTAGTTGTACGAAAACAGTAGTATTATTAGGTTTAAGTTTCGCGCGCAGGCCTATTGCTGTTTATTTTTCGAGCGGTAAAAATAATGAACAAGTTTGCACATGTGTATAGCGTATCACTGTAACCCAACCGATCGGTAGCGCGGCAACGAGTTAAATTTGAAAGTCAAAACGGATCGCAAACAGGAGAAGGGACGGAGGGAAGGAAGGAGGGTTATTGTGCGACACATTCCGAGAGAAACGTCAGCGGAAAACCCGTTTACGCGCCAAGGATTAAATTATTCGGATCGTTGCGTGCAGGGACTCATGTTTATATATAAAGTTTATACCGGGAAAGACGACCAATCGAAAATCAAACGAATATACACAGTCGTATAATATACCAGGATGTCGAAAATACTATATTATAGTATTTTCCTTGTGCCGTAAACCGTCTTCGACCGATTACGCGTCTCCGTGTTCAATGCTATTTTCGAATTGAATTCGAAATTTGCGACGATACGAATAGTACTATAATATAAAACAGCAAGTATCCAATACACCGTGAGTGGCGTGTTGCAGACTAAATGCATAAAATCAAAAAACAAAAACGAAAGAAACCATGATACAGTAATAACGGATTCAATAAATTATCTTACCGGTTTGGACTGCTGGAAGCATTCATATTTATGATAATTAATATTTCATTGGCATCATAACAGCCATCTTACTTATTATTCCTCCTGTACCATTATGCAGTAAATATTTTTTTTCAATAAATAAAAAGGGTGGATGGAACAGGTTTTAGTACAATGTGCAAATCGTAAACTTACTTAAAAACTGTAGAGGACATCAGAAGAAGAAAAAAAAATTTGGTTTCTACGACGGTTTTAAAATTATCAATTTACGTCAAATTTATATTATGTAAGCTTAGGATAGCGTTCTGTTAGACCAAAATTACATTTACCACACTCGCTCGAAGAAAAATTCGCGCTGTACCACGGTATTTGCGTGTATTATACGGAGAACTTGGAACGTAATTTTCTTTTGTTTTTTACAACCTGATAGTTTTATTGTGTCGGTTTTTAACGTCCTGCTTCGTTCTGCCGACCGTTATGTAAAAAACTTCACTTCAATGACTTTTCATATAGACCGTATAGTACATTATATTGTAAGTATAAAAGAGTCGAGAACATCACGACCATGTCCACGTATAAGCAAACACGAACGTAAACAATAGGAAAAAGGTTTTTTTTTTTTCATTTTCTTTTTCTAATGAAGAGAACCACGCTCCACCGTGCATACGACGACTTTTATTCCGAAAAATAATGCGCTTTTGAACGCAGGAACCTTCAATCATATTTCCTAATATAATAATACAAATCTCAATTGTATTTTGTAATAAGCGATTTATCCATAATTTACGTACAATATATTTTATGTCGGTGCGTTTGAACAAAATACAAACGGATCTAATATTCTATATTGAAAAACGTTGAAAATAATAAATACAATGTGAATAAATCACGCCAATCTGACTTGAAATTATCGGCAAACTGATACGGAAAATACTCATAGAAAATAATTTATGTAGTTGAACTACGTGATCACGTATAATTGCCCTATGAATACAATTTATAAGTACAATTTACATTTAAAACCGATTCTCCCGTCACCTTCAAACATTTTTTCTTCACTGCAACTAGCATTTACACAAAAAACTTAAACGTAAAATAAGCGACAAAAAAGTTTTTCTGCGTACGAATGTATTACAACCGCGTTGAATAAAAAAAATAAAAAAACTAAAAAAATTAACCAACCGTTTTCGGAATAATAATATTATGATATTCAGTCGGTTTATCGGTCGTTAACATAATTAACACTAAATCTGAACAAATACTTTAAAGAAACAGATTTTTTTAATTAAAATTTTGTGCGTTATTCTTCGCATAAAATACGTTATTTCGTTTCACCTACATTCGTGTACCGCGTTCATAGTAACGTATAATTTATACACTAATTTTATAATCCTGCGGTGTTGCATTGTTTTCATTTTGTCGTGATTAAAATGTGTACGTTAAATTCCAACACAAGACTGGCGAACATATGTCCGTAATGTAGTATGTTTAACGGAACGAGTGAATAAAATAAAAATAAATAAGTAAAACAACAAACGGTGCAAAGCCGCGCTCAAGCCGTTTGATATAGATAAAATATAATATACCTATATAATGTATATATATAAGAGTTTATGATCGAGCCGCAAGGACGGACAGCTGCGTGGGCCCGCGCGGAAACGGCAATACCGATTATCATGTACGCGTGTAGACCGCGCCGTACACAACCGAAACCGTCGCCCCGGTAAATCCGTGTGTAGCATTATTATGACAAGTATGTATTATATTTTATAGTTTTATACCTTAGGTACGAGCGATTGTTGATATAAATTAAGCGACCACTGAATGACAACCGCGATAAATTATCCGAAACGACTTGGTAGACGAGCGCGTGTGCCGTGTGTATGTGTGTGTGCGTGCGTGTGAGTGTGTGAGTGTGTGTGGGATGGATTTCGGTCCTGAAAATCACGTCGTTACCGGTACGACGATTTATTTACGCGTATAAAAAGGAGAGAGAGAGACAGAGAGGGAACAAAAAAACGACGACAAATGGAACAACGGTACGAAAAACGTGCAAATGAAATAAATGCAAATAGCGTATTTATTTCGATTACATTTCTACGGACGCGCAGAGGGCCTCGCGGCGGTCGTGGTTGAATTCAGAGGAACGCTGCTGCGAGGATCGATTTACCGGTTTAATTTTGTAATTTTTTCGGGGGAGGCACGGGGCGGGGGCAAATAAAAAGTAATAGGATCGCGTGAGTTCAAAGGCCTAAAAGCCGCGTGTAGGACGAGAAAATAAAAAAATAAAAAATGATAAATAAATCCTCCCACGCATAATGTACAAAAAAGCTCTGACGGGAATAATTGAAATCTTTCGGGTGGGCGGCATAATGATTACAGCTCGGATCGCGGCCGCGTAGCCGTTCGCGCTGGAGCGCTGAGAGAATCGCGACTAGGTAGACAGGATAGGGGAGGTAAAAGTCGTTGCGGCGATTTCGCGAGGAAACCGGCCGACGAGTTCGCACGGAACGCACACTTAAATTTAACGTTTAATCACACGTGCACCGACCTACCCGTGTGCGCGTCACATCGGCCCACGTTTAGTGTCGCGCAACAAACGGTCGCGAACGACACGAACGGTGTCCGGTGGATTTCGTTTTTCAATTTCCGATCGCGCCGCCCTGTGCAACATTGGCCACCCTCGGTGTCCGTCTTTCCGCCACGGTTTTCGCCGACCGACCGCGGACGCATATAAGCAAACCATACATTGCTAGAGACCCATAGGAAATAGAGAGCTCTCATTGGTCCTATTGCATTTGTGATAACATGATAAAATTATCAATATTTTCAAATTTGATGCTTTTTCTAATTAGAATGGATTTGTTAATTAACATTTTTAATTATTTAATAAAATTATTTATCCATTAGGAAAAAATGCTGCTAAAAAAAGGAAAAGACATTTTAACCAAAATATTCATTGTAATCAACTTAATGCTAAAAGTCATGGTTCACTTTAAATACCTATTTGTAATTTTAAAATTTATTTTTAATTTTTAGTATTTTAGAACTGACTATAGTATGTATCTATACACTTAATTTGAATTTGAATTTTAACTAGAGAACTTATACTTTATTATTATTATGAATTATAGAAATTGACTAGATGTACATACCTATACACGTGATTTGAATTTTAACTTTAGAAATTATACTTTATTGTCATTATATATGAAGAACTAATTAATCAAACTAACCTTGCATAAACTTAATCTAACTTTAAGTTAATGGCAATTAAAATTATGGTAAAATTGTTAAAGGTTAAATGGTAAAATTAACAAAATAAGTAATAACAAATATCAAATACTATAAAATGATTTATAGTATTTGAAAATATCTAATTAAAAAAAAGCATTAAATTTGAAAATATTGTTAATATTAATAATTTTATCATGTTATCACAAATGTAATAGGACCAATGAGAGCTCTCTATTTCCTATGGATCTCTAGCAATGTATGGTTTGCTTAAATACACCGCGGACTACTGACGACTCGGTCCCTCTTTTCGCGTCAGTCGTGGCAACACCGCCTTAGTCAGTCGACCAGCGCGATTCTGTCCCGCGTCGGAGTCTGGCGATAGTTGAGTTTTCCGAGCACTCGACTCGACTCCGCGGTAAAACGTTCGTGTTCACACGAGTACTCGATCCGTTTGACCGTACTCGACTTCCATCGAGCGCTACGCTTGAACCGAGCATTCGAGTGTATTTCAACATTCTGTTTATTACTTATACATCGAACAAATATAACGTCAAAACTTCAAACGACCGGGAGCCAAATATTTCCGATAGAAAACACCATGGAGGACGATGGAAGGTTTCGATCGATAAACAATATATTGTTATAGCTTTGACTGTCGCGATAACGGCATTTCTCGGCAGATTGGTAACCACGGCTTATTTATCGAGCACTCGAATTTCGAGTTCGACTCGACTCGACATCAGAAAACAATACTCGTCCAGTTGTGTACATATTATGTGTACATTTATATCGCTTTCTTGCTACACCAACGACATAACACATAAAATCATTATTTATCAGTTATTTGCAAATAATAATAATAATAATAATAATAATAATAATAGGTAATGGGGTTTTCTCTATACTAGTCGAATGACATTAGTGATTTCACAAAATTAGCCACCAGATAATATTTGTTGCATTACGTTAACATAAGTTAGTAAATTAAATTTCCATCAAATTGGTTTTTTTGTGTGTGTTATATCGTTGTTGTAGTAAACAAGCGATATATTTTTTTACAGTACGACTCGAGGGAAACGGAATAGATGCGCCGGAACCTATACGCTTGGATACGGTGATCGTAGTCAAGGTACCTATCGCCGTGACCCGTGTGAAAGATTGGAATTGTAACCTAAGTTGATCAGACACACACGAGAATCTGAAAACGTTTTATCGCGTGGTGACGGCAAGATGCCCATGCTGATAAGCGATACTCGGCGAATCGATTGGTATTATAAATCAACAATCGTTATCACAGTTCCGGCTTAGGACGCGTTTGTTTTCGCCAGCAAACATCGAAAGAACTTTCGCGCCGCCGCGTTCAAAACGTCTCGAGAACGCCATTGTACGCGGAGTTGCCGAACGGACGTTTCAATAGGATTACGACGTTTAATTCGAGATATCCGAGAGACGACTACGTGCGCGTAACAATGGAACGTATTATACCACCTATAGGGTTTCCGCTAAGCCGTGTTCGTGCACAGAATAACATATACGGATATGTATGTGTTATGTGTCGTCGTGCATAATCGCAGCATCGAAAAACTGTATAATATCGGATGGTCAACGTTTCGGACGACGGGCAAAGCAAATGGACTCGCGAGCTATAACCGTAGAATATCTACTGTTGCTGTACGAGAATCGTTTTCGTTTTACACGAGCATACGTTACGACCGAGATGACCGTGAGTTGCGCGAGACGATGCCTGTACACGTGCGTTTCGTACGCGTGACGATGTCCCGTACACCGTACGACGTTATCATTATGTTGCGCGTTCGACCGAGAATATTCCCTCTGCGAGGCTATCGCGCCCTTGCGGGGACGACGTTAGACGAATGAACGTTCACACGGATCATTCGAACGCGGAAGCAATTATTGTTTTCTCTCAAGCTACACGGTTTTAATTTCCCCTTGTTTTTTTTTTTTAAAAAAAAAACTTGCACGTAAAGAAATAACACATAATGTACACTCACGAGAACCGGGTGAAGATCGACGCCGTACATGTCCAGCCACTTGACTTTATCCAAGAAATTCAGCTCGGCGACTGCAGGCACTTGACCCCTGTGGAATGGATGTCGTTGAGTACAATCGTAAAATGGAAAAATAAAATAAAAAGGAAACGTAGCACACGAGGGAACGTTTATAGAGCGCGCACTTACGTGAGTTCTTTGTGTATTTCTCCGATTCGGGTCTCGAGCTCTGCGTTCTGATTGGACACGAACCGGAACTCAGACACGTACCCGGGAGTGTGCCGCCTAGGGTCGAAATCTCCCAGTTCAGCTGCAACGCAATATCAAAAAAAATTAAAAAATTAAAAAATAACCGTTTCGAATGAGTATAGTTAATATGTTATAGAATGTCCCACGAAAGTACGAACATGTTTTTCGGTATAATAACTTACGTTCAAATATTCGTGGAACACCCTATATGCATAAGCGACGTTGTGTGTACGATTTAATATTATTATTATTATTATTATAATAACGTGTACGCGCGGCGGGTGCGGTGAGTTGATTCACGTTCAGCAATTAATATATATTTCACGAACGCATTTCCGTATATTCGTAGAATGTGACTTTATTATTATCGTCCGTTTGGTGGCTTTGTAATAAAATCTGCAGTTGACTGTTGTATTATACATTCGTATCGCATAATACTGTGCATAGGCACGTCCATACACATGTACACATTCTTGCTCGGCGCGGTTTCGCACGTACACGACACGTTTACTTCACCCCATCTTTCACACGGTCGCTAAATTATATTGCTCGAAAGTCCCAACGGAACATGTCGACGTCTAGACACTGTATTCGATTCGAACAATTAAGGCGTAAGAGTATTCGTTTATTCGGTCATGTAGGTTTGACAAACTCCAAGAAACAAAAATCGTAGAACATCTGAAAACCTATATTTAATTTTGAAGAGAAGAGAAGAGAAAGAAAAGCGCTTTGACGGAGACGGTCTAGAAATACGATCTCGGATTATAACATCATAAACGTTGTCCGGAATAAACAACTAGGAATCGGATTGAAAAAATCGTACGCCATAACTACGTAATGTTTGCTGGAAAAACAATACAATATTTCAAACAGAAGCGCGCAAAACTTTCGACGTATTATTTTCAGTATCGTGTTTCGCATAGTGTATATTATAACGGACATGCCTATATAGATTATCGTTTATGATCGAACGTTTCGCGCAAATCAAATATAAAATACAGTCGTACACACTTTACGTCCTCTATGCGCACGAGAACGTAATGCGCTCGCGTGTAGCTTATATATATTTATACTCGTATAAAGATATATGTATTGTAAGTATGTGTAATATATAAGAGGACCTTATTTTTTTCAATGAAAGCAGAAAGCACACATATATTGCACGATCTGTCGTAGAAGTTGTCGGCTTGCACGCGCAGATAAATTAATGCGCGTGTTCATCCAGCTCTTCCTAATAAGCACCTCAATTTACAATATTTATGGCCCGCACCGGGGTGAGCTCGGTTTGATCTTTATTGCTTCCCATTTACATCGGAGAAAAAAACTATATACATGTATACAAGTGCGCAGAAAAACTACCCCCTTAACAAAATAATATATTTCACCGCTGCTACGATAAATACGCGCGCCAAGACATTAGCAAACACAGCAGATTTACTCAGTGACCGGCTGAATTTTTCGAAACGATTCCGTGTCCACGCGTGTATTGTTTGCGCAATGCTTAGAACTATCTAGTGCACTTTCGGTAAAAGGCCGAGAAACGTCGTCGCCGAATCGAGGAAAAAAAAAATTAAGACAAATTGTCTCGACAAATAAACACCCGACGAACAGATAAAGATAAATTAGGAAACCCACAAATTAGATCTAAATATCTGGTTTTATAACAGACAACAACAACATTTTAATAGATAATAATTTACACGTATTCGCATAGGTTCTCGTAAGACTATATCGATTTCGCATCGGCATAATATTATCCAACAGACGATGATCATGTTTTGAATTGAAAACGCGCGGTTTCGCCGTGACTTATCGAAGTCGATCGACGTTTAAAACGTTTACCGTGTATAAAATAGGAAATAGGTTTTCGTTTTCCCGCCGAATATCAAAAATTTAACTTTGCGGCATCTCGTACAGTTTATAGTCCTGATGACTATACAATAATGTCGGTAGAAATTCATTATCGCGGTACATCTTGTAAAAATCGTATTCAATTTAACGCGGCTCTATGGGTGCACATGCTACGTACAATTATGGGTGACGATTTGGACGATCGCGTCGGGAACGAGTCACATTATATCAGTATCCTGTCAGGGGGTTTCGCACATGAGACAGAGGAACCATATAATACACAAAGTTATTGTAATATGTATATTTTATTCGGATTATTTTTTCACGCCATGCGCTTGCGCGCGAAACGCACCGGTGTAGCCCTAAGTTTTCGACCATCGGAATTGATATTTATTACCTGGCCGCTGACACCGGCGACGCCACCGGTAAACGCGAGTGCGTTTATATACCTGCTGTTACCCATCCCCTTATGCATCCCAATATATATGTGAATGTGTGTGTGTGTGTGTGTGTGTGTGTGTGTGTGTGTGTGCATCCATTGAGATTAATTTTCACTCGCCGACGCCGAGAAAGTCCCATTAAAACTTCATAATACCGGATTTACACGTCAGCTCTTCGTTTGGAGAAATTTACGACCCAAAAAACAAAAACAAATAACGAAAAAAAACGAAATTGTCTAGAAACCCTCGTTGTGCGAAGAAATAGTGCGATTTTTTTTCGCCTCCCACTAGAGTAATACCGTGCAGTTTACGAACGTTCGATTGTTCGTTTGCAAATGTTTAATAAAACCCAATCGCTGTGCCTGTGCTCAAATGATAAATCAGAAAAACATCCAAATGTCTCGAATCAGCTCGTTTATCGAGATTTAATCTAAATTCGACGCGGCTACGGTATTTCTTGGTGACAATGTTGTTTTTCTTCAAATTTATACTTTACCTATATCAGTATCGTACTACTTGCGATCGTCTTGATTTCATATTTTGATCGAAAAATAAAGTTTTTTTTTTTATTCCTTGCGCGTCTATTCAAATCATGTGAGACTTATTGAATTACTACATCATATTATTTCAAAAATAATATCGAATTTCTCTTAAAAACATATATTCTTCCTAAACGATGTAGAAAAATACAGTATTCGAAGATAGCAAAACAATATTAAATTACTGTTTTTTCTTCAAATAATACAAGTTTGCATCGTGAAAAAAAAAAAAATTACTGTAACTCAAACGATTCAATTTTTATTGTACATCCATTTAAAAAGGTCCTAAAAACCGTGTAAATTCTATTACAAAACGTTCAAGCAATAATTTAAATAATTAATCTCCTCTGTCGTAGCCGTGTAATTGATTCTTTGAAAAATAATACGTTTTAAAACTAATTAAAAACTTATCATCGTATTTATACAGAACTTATTTAAAACTAATACCTATAATAACTACGTAATTTCGTCATTTAAAATGTAGAAAACTCAAATAAATTCCGAAATTGGTTTCACAAAAATGAATGAATATTAATAAAGCACCTTACGGTTCTTTTGCCGCACACGTTTAAAAACTATCTGGTCTTCGCGCCTGTCACTATAATTTTAATCGCAAAGATTATTATTATTATTATTATTATTAACAATGTCGTGTTGTAAAGGACCGCTGCCGACTCGATTCGCGCTTACTTTGAACTAAATTGTCTATTATACCATAGTCGCGGGCATAGTTGTAAAACTTTTTACAAAATAATTTGTTCCTAACTCTCGCTTTTCAAGATTGTAGTCGTGACGTTGCGATGTTTTTGAGCCATAACACAAGACGTTTATTATTCTTCTCAAAAGCATTATTGCCCACACATATACAATGGGTCTTGTATCAAAAATATGCGACGTGTCGCGCGTTACGTAATATTTATTAAAAATCATATACTATTACGAATTACTGATGTCAGTGCTGTACGACTTACGAACGCCCGCTCGAATTCGTGAACATGAATCGCATCGTCAGAATTTAAGGACGTTAAACCGTTTTTAGACAGGCTCTTGCAGAGTGATGGAAAAATTTGAAAAAATTCTCAAAGAAGTAAAAATATATCTGTTTGCATGATTTTTTTTTCTATCAAAAACACAATTTACACAAAAAGTCCAACGGTTATATATATTATGTATTAAAAATTAACGTTTTTAAGATGAAAATGTGCCTCGTCCTACACATTGAGAAGCTACGAACGTAAAACCGCCGAAGCCGTCGGTTTTCTTGGCCATAGATTTTTTTCACTAAGCCGTGGCTGCTAACCGGTGATCTGACGGTTTCAACTCCTGCACAACTCTTCGTAAGAGCCACGCGTACAATGTCAGCGTTCGATTTCAGGAACGTGCACTTATCGAACACCGTCTGACGTAGGTATGATATTTTTATCCTCGGGACTCTTAACGGTGATCTAATGCAGATTCTGTTTCCAGTGATGCAATTTCGTATTTGTAATCCCTTTTCTTCACCCCCGTGACAGCTGTATGATAAATTTCCCGAGTTCCAGAAACATCCTGAACATTTTCATTATTGTATTACTGTTATTATTGTTTGGTGGTAAGGGATGAGGGCGAGACGAGAGGAGAATGCTGCACGAAACGATTAAATACGCGCGCGCGCACATGCATACGGTCCAGCGGTCCTAATCTCCGACGCAGTTAAATTGCCTATGGTATACGCCGGGACGTTTCAGATACGATATAATACCATCACCGTTATTACAATATTATATTATTATTATTCCTTTCGTTGCGATACTTTCCGCCGTCTGAAGGTATATATATATATATATTTATATGTGTGTTATTTACGCACGTAAAACACAGCCGAATTATAAGAACTTTTCCGCAACGATTTATATCGTATCGCACTTGAGTGAAATAATTTAATGATTCATAATATTTAACCGCGGGTCCGTGTACGGTTTCATCGGTGCCGGTTTCGACGATGAATATTATTATTATTATTATTATTGTTGTTGTTTTAGGTCTCTTAGCGTAACGAATGTTTGGCAAAACCAAGTATTCCCACCACCGTTCGCCACGAAACGCGCGTTTGGGTCGGCTTTTCCAACCGCTGTGTTTTAATTACCAAATGTCATTTAAAAGTATAATTGATTCGGTCCGAATGAATGAATGGTTATTAGCGTTGGCCGAAAACGTTCCGAATTTGCTTCGAAAACATCATACAAACCACATTCAAAAAAATTTAAATATTATAACGTGAACAAATGTAAGCGAGTACATTTGATATTGGTCAGTGTTACGTTTAAAGAAATACATTTTTCAGTTATGTATAAAATGCTTCTCTTGAGAATTTATCGATTTCGTTATTCTCTATACACGTATATATACTTCATCATATAGGTACGTTTTGTGACCATTGAAATTATGATTTTTTTTTTTTTAGAAAAAAATAACAATATTAATAAAAATTAAATTAAATTAAATTAAATCATAAGTTATCCATTTTACAACAGGTGATTCACACGGTACACTTCGTATAATATGAGTATAATATAAGTTTACATCAAGTCAAAATGTTTCAAATGTATCATTAAATGTAAACCGTAGCGTTTTATGGTGGTTTTTATATTTTGGATTTTATTATGATAATACCCGGTGTATGAAAATCAACATAAAATGTTTACCTAAATGTTTTTGGAATTAAAAATTTAAAAAAAAAAAATATTAAAATTATACCACATTTACTGAACTAAATGTATTTTTTTCCATATTTTACTGTAACAACAAATAAATCATACCTTTATAGCCCGAAGAAAGTATCATACATAAATACAGAAGTTAACTAAAGTTTTAGTACTTATGTCCACAACAGTTATTTATTTTAAGTTTTAACCGTAAAATAAATGAAAAGTAACATTTAATATGAAAGATTTAAAGTCTAAAGTGTATATAAATTTTAGTAACTCAACAATGATTGACAGGATAAACTACGAATAATATAAATTTGAATATATTTAGTGTTTGACCTAAATAACAAAATACTTAATTTAACTTAATAAACTCTATAAGCCCTTAAGATATAACTGTTTAATTTAACTGTTTAAAAACGTTTTAATTAGTACTACAATAACTAAATAAAAGTTAACAGTTTTAATAAGATATTTTTTGAAAAACTGTTGAAGAAAAAATGCATTAATCCATACGAGTGTCTGGATTAGAAAATAAATTAGCGATCTTAAGTGAATAAAAAAATTATCTATACAATTAACATTTAATGCTTATTGATATAGTATACTGGATGCATATTTTATTATAATAATTTTTTTAAAAAAAATAAAACAATAATTCAATTTATATAATTTTTTTTTCATTAAGGATTAAAAAATCTGTACCACGATATACCTTTTATGTATATATTAACGTACTTTATTCGAAAATATTATTTAAAAAAAAAAATGATTAATCATAATTATTTATTGCTTAAATTTTTTTAACATAACTTCGAATGTTTCGTTCGATTTAAAGCCATTGAATGAGAATAGTTTAATTTCCTGAAAAGTCGCTTGTTCGATAGAATTTAATTTCAATGACTAACCGTTATTTTGGCAACTGAAACGGATATTCTTACACCGCCCACTTTTGAAGTGGTTAGGTCGAAAAAGGTTTTTTTTCGATCACCATTATGTTTGAAAAAAAACAAAAAAAAAGCATTGTTTACTATGTGAATAAAAGAACAATGTATTTTTCCCAAGCGCGTCCGAGGACGTTCTCGCTTTGGCAACATTCAATGTATCCGACGGGCAACAGGGATTGGTCGCCGGAGAGGGTAAAACTATAAGACCGAATACTACCGTAGGCTTCTGCAGTCTGGATCGTAATATTATTTTTATTGAAAAATAAAATGATAATGCAAATAATGTTTCACTGTTGCCTGAATAAACAGTATATTATACATTTATATGTACAATAGCGACCAGCCTTTTGTTCGACTACAGCGAAATTACATACGCTCTGTATATTCCCATACTAGGATTTACCCAACGTCAACATTGGAGATCGTGTGAGAAACAATTTAATTGTGCCGCACTCTTGACATGACCATTGTGAGGATGGAAATATTAAAAAAAAAAAACTTTTAACCAAACCAAAAATATATAAAAAAAAAAAAAAGCTCCTTATTATGTCCAAAAACACACGTATGCATATGTACGTGTGAATGTATGAGTGTGTGTGTGTGTGTGTTATGAAAACCTAACAAATGGCAAAAGTTAGTTTTCTATTATCAGAATGGAAAAAAAAATTCTTTCAAACTTTGCATACACCAAATAATCTATTATGCTCTGTACACTAGAGAGTATATTCGCAATGCGTATAGAACAACAATGCATTGAAAACGATAACTTATTTGCACATACACTGATGGTTAAATTCAACTTTGGGTAAGAAAAAACTTCAGAAACTTATGCAGACACTTCGTCAAGAAACATTTGTTTCATATTCGCATATGAATATTTATAATTTAATACATTTTTACTTTTTTTTTAAAAAATAGCACGCATTTTCAAGTTAACAATTAGTACTTATGATTACTTACAAAGTTATGAATTTCGATCGGAAAAAAAATATTGATTTCATCAAAATATGCTTTTAAAAAAATTTCAACAATTTTGAATTTTCATCGATTAAAAGTATACACAACTTGAAAAATGTAACTAATAACAAATTTTCAGATTTAAGTTCAAAATGTAATAATCACTATTACAAGAACATAATTAAATTAGGGTTTATGTCGGTTTCATAGTCTAAGTTATTGCTAATAATAGGATGTTTGAAATTAATTATTAGCGGTGTTCGAATTTACGAACTTTGATAGTTTTGAAAGTATACTGTTTTTTGTTATAATTTATCATCAAAGGAAAAGATTACGTTTACGATATAATAATTATTAAAGGAATTTCATACTGTAGTTGACTAATGAAAAATCATGCGAATGTATGACAACGTATCGAGCACAATCAGTATTAGCAACTTCATAGGTAACTTAATTATAATGTAACTTCAATAATTGTGGTAACCATCGCTACAAATCTTATGTTAAAATTAATAGCGTGCACACGGACTCCAAAATATTTCGTTATTACATCACGAATTACAAGAATATTAAAAATAAAGAACGAGCGTTGTAACTATTATTATGATTTAAAAAACTAATTCGGGGATTACATCGTGCGTGTAAAAAGAGAGTTTATTTCGTTTTTCTCGTTACTCTTACGACTCCACCGAGAAAAACACTATTTCTTATGTGTTAGGCGGGCATGCACATAAATAAATATACTCCGAAAAAGACCCCGTCTCGTTCTAGACTGAAATAAAAATGAATGTTATTATAACTATTTGTTCGAATGCGCGATTTTACACTCATGTTCACATTTGATAGCTGAGAAATTCATGAATTTTCTCAGTTTTTATGACTTCACCTTAAGCTTTATACGTGTCGACAACGCCGAACATGTGTGTCGTTTTTCCCTCGCCTCGCAGTATGCGTTCACTAGCAATTTCTTTTGTTTTCGATAGCAACCATCAGCTCCCTCCGATAGGGTTTTATTTTTTTAATTTTGTCGGACTAAATATTGCGTTTTTTTACAAGCTCAAAGAAAATAATGATAATAATTATCATACGTTATTATGTTACGTTATTATTAATGACCAGTCGAAATGAAATGATATGTCGACTAATGTGGTCGGAAACGTCACGATATAATATCGTTTGAGGGTTTTTATGAACTAACATTTATTAACCCTAAACGTCATCAGAACTGTTTAATCACCGTCATCATACTGTATAATCGTGTCCGAAAACACGCCGTTATCCTTTATGTTTAGATATATTATTTTATAAACATCATAAAAATAATGAAACGGGGGAGGGAAAACTCATTTGTGCTGCGAACTCGGGAGATTTATCTTGAACATTCGTTTTTAATTTACTTTGCGAGCTCGTTCTTATTGTACATCATAATTAATGAGGTTTAAATGAGGGGGACTCCCCGTGGACGTTATCACGGTAGTGTTTTTCTGGTAAACATGCAATTACCATATATTATAACTATATAAAATTAAATTGTACACATCGCATTATTATAATAAACGTATTGCGTTCATATATTAATTTTAATAAGAAGAAAAAAAAGATTAACTTTTAGCCATCATTTTACCGAAATATGTTTACTGCACACTAAATCAATTAAACGAAATTCTTATAAACTGTTTAAACGTGCTGTAGATCCCTGTAACCGGGACTTATATGTATATTTAATTTCGGAAAATAGCAATAAAATATTTCGTTCACCTCGCGCGACGAATTTTTTGAGAAATCTGAAATACGGCGATCGATCGGAAGACTCTCGGTCACATACGACGAGTGGTTGAAAAAAAACGGCTTTTGTGGGATGAAAACTGTTCGTATAAAACCGACGAGAACCCATAACGTCCCATGGCAATAATGGTATTACAACCGCGAGGGCGTTGACGTTGCGTCTCATCGTCGTCGTCGTTTTATTTGTATTATTGAGAGGATCTGCAATTAGGGTAATTGAATGACTACGAGTCAGAGTGCTCGGCAAGTGGGTATTGTAGGGTGCCACGGCTGCGCGTGCAAACGTGGAGACCGCATAATGTACAGCCGCGTTTCCGGCAAACTTCAACGCGCGGGACTATACGAAATCGGAAGACGACTGAACCGTCAAAATGTGTACGAGTAATGTAGCGTTTAAGGAAACCGTTTGTCGAAGATCCTCCCCGCAAACAAGTCGATTACGAGTGGATATATTTCCTGACGGAAAATGTAATTTAAGAACAGCACGTTTTAAATAATCACTCTTATGTGTCGGCGAATGGAGATGTCTTGATACGTCTCGATAACGAAATCCTACCTGGAGGTCAAATATATTGATTTTTATTTTTACCGAAAATCTAACCCCTTCAATAATAGATGAAATCGATAAGGTGCGTTGATAGTTTTTAGTTACTTTTTTTAGTACTTTTTCGATAATCGTCGACAATCGTAGCGCCTGTATAACAGCATTTTCAGGAGTACTGATACATTCCGTCATACGGAACAGCTTTCGTGTTGACGAATGATTCGATCTGGAGCCAAATTGAGATTTCGCAACGTTAGGTCTGCACTTTTCGAATAATTGTCCATTCGCGCGTGTGTAACACAAAAAACGTGGTATTGAATGCGTACGCGCGTCCAGTCGGTTTGCAGCTTGGACCGGAACGCAGAAAGTTTTTCGATCGTCACAATTTTCGACATAGGAGGCTAGGAGTGCCACTCGTACGTCTCCGGGGTACAAGCCTTCGTGAATCCTGGAGATGGGAAAAGGATTTTTTCACCGAAAACCCCACGGGGCAACACGACACCGCGGCTGTTAGCGTTTTCCCTGAACTCGCACGTCCGCCATTCCGTTCCTCCGATCGCGGACCCGTGTTCGGGCTCGAATAGGTACCGCACACTCGTTATCTCCGGGTTTCGGGTGCACTGTTATTATCGTAACAATGTCGCGCGCGGATAACATTTCGCTACTTCTCGCCCCGCGACAGCTGCGACGGCCGACAGGCGACACACGCCAACCCCGCGCGCGTGCCGACTGTGACCGATCTCGTTTTGCATAATATTACATTTAACGAGATCCGAACGCGATACACGTCGCACACGCTACATATAACACGTCTCGTTTACATGTTACACGGTACGCACCGTGGGCGATCCCTAAGCAGTCCTCGATTCGTTATTGATACGCGTTTTAAAGGTCGGCACCTTCGTGATTACTAACGATTGAGGGGGTGGGGAAAATGAAAAGAATTGATGATTTCTATTTCTCTTCTCGACCGTCATTTATTTGACAAATGTTCGCTTTCGTCGACCACGACTACACACGCAAATAATAACAGAACACCCGGTCCTTGATGACATAGGTGACGACAGTGCTGCTGCTCGTAATCATTTATAATGAAACACAGCAGTTAAGTAACACAGTTGCTCGCCGCAGCGGACTGTGACGAAACCGTTGGGGTGAAACGATTTCGGCCGACCGACGGATGTACGGTTTTTTCGGAAACACGCGTTCGCCCTTTGTTTGGATTCTATGTAATTGTAATTGTAAAAAGTGCGTGTATCATCCGAAACACGTACAACGTCTTAAAACGAAATGCGCTTTAGCACTGACTTCACTATCGTATTATTGTGTTATGCACGCGCTGAAACGGCGCACTTACAATTATTAAAAATATGATTCGCAGAAAAGTTAAATTACGACGCGTGCTGATCAGGCCAAGTGAAACGATTTCGTGTGGCGTCGAAAAGAGTTACAAACAATTAAACGATAAAGGCAATAACATTTGACCGATAAAATCATTGCAGATGCTATCTGAATGTTACATCGATAAAATAACTCGCACGTCGGGGGTAATCAGATGTAAAACTAACACGTTACAATTTACGAAAAAACTCCCAGATAAAATTAAATCTTTTAAGTCGCGCCAAACGTAGGCCGAAAATTTTAAAATATTAAAACACGCAAACACACATAGTGCAAACACAAAGTTGATTAGTACTCTATTTTCGATGTCTATCGAAAAGTTAATTTTTTTCTAACACAATTATTTCTCTAACCGCTCAACTGCACGGACATTCACCGAACACGTTAGCTCTCTAATATCACAGTAATATCACATTAATATATAGTACGAGTGGTACACGAATATCGCCAACCACCTGTACACGATTATTGGACTCATTATGGTATCGTTAATTAACGTCCGTCGAGGTTCACAAAACGCGAGCGTATTTGAATATTATCATCTAACGATTAGCAGCAACAGCTGTATGAGTGGTCGCGCACTCGACGTGTTTCTCACGCACCGCGATTTCTTCTCCTCGGCCTGATGACCGCATTGATCCCAGATTAAATTATTCTTAATCGTTTCATTTAATTTTTTTGCCTTGAAAAAGTAACGCGTTCCCGAAAGGTTTTTTTTTTATAACCTACGGAACAGTACAGATCTGTGTAAATCATTAGAGTAGTGATTGTAGGGAAAATATCATGTCGCAGTAAATTATTCTAAATAAAAAAAAAATAATAAGATATGTTTAACGGAGATCGCCGTGTAATAAATTACCTAGCATTTCGACATGGTAAAATAAGAGAAATATCTGAACACTTGTTTGCATAAGATGCCAGCTGAATAACTAGCAATTGATAATCTGATCAAGTTCATTTTATACATCGAATATGTTTTATCATACACATAATAATTATAAGCAGCGAGAAAATGTCAACTCAAATGTCAATTGATGTTCTTTAAATAAAAAAAATACGTTGAACACGACGTGATTTATGTATTTTTCAATCAATAAACTGTGTATGATATAAATATGAAGTTATCGAAGCGCATTCAAAGAAATATTTATAATAATCGTAGGAAAATATTTACATAACATATAAAAAACATAAAAAATTAAGTAAGGAAATATTGGTATAATTATTTTATAAATTTGTAAACATATTATTACTTAGAAAGAACGAACTGAAAATACAAGACAAAATGATAACATAGGCGTATTGACATTTCGATGATATGCTTTACGCTACGATTAAAATTCAAATTAACGTCATTGATTTGTTCAACAATGGCCTATACAAAATATAATAATTAGATAAAAGCAGTCGATTCGCGAGAATATTATTTTGCTGTGAAACGTATAGATCGACCAGTTAATGAATACCGTAAATGGAACGTATGAATCATTTATGATTATTTTACACATTTTGTGACTACAGTGTCAACGACCTGCATTTCCATTGAAATGTCAACTTAGAACAGCTCCGGGTGAGGTGAACTTTTACGATAAAATGTCATTCGGCGTCGTTGGAAAGAAAAAAAAATGTCAAATAAATTCTCGGGCAACACGCTGCGAACAAACATTTTTATAGCACAAGGGATATGAAGAATTTCATAACTTGGCTTTTACATAATACATATATACATTTATGTATGTATGTACGTGTCTATACTTTTTGGTGGTACAACTTAAACGATAAGAAACTATACGCGATATTTGTTATATCCAGGTTTAGGCGTGTATATGTACATATATACATAATTTATACGTAAAAGAATTCACGAGTTTTTGAAAACGAAAAATAAATTTCATTCAACGATTCCGATTTTACAAGTTTTGTTTTATCAACTTTACAGGGCTTCACAAAACAAGGTTCCGCGTTATCTAAAATTGAATTGTAAATGTGTTACTACCATTGTAACCGGCGCAAAAAAAACAAATACGCTTTTCGACTGTTTCAAAAATATAACTTGTACCTTTTTGGTAAACTCGACCCGTATATTGATTTGGTATATTTGAATATGTATAGATAAAAAATAACTATCTCGCTGTCGATTCGCATGGAAAACAGTTTAATTACTTGATAATTGATTAAATTTGAATAAAGTTACACCATTAAATTCCCAAACGATTGTCACTAAGGAAATTTTAATTATTTAGCATCTATATTACTGGAAATGGTTTACAGTTGGCGGAGAATAAAAAAACCTTTCCTGAAACTGAAACATGTATCTATAAATACGCAATGTTGATACTATGTAAATAATGAATTCTTATTATGCATAAATAACCATTAAGTTCAAAGAGCTGTCTACAGCTAAATACTTGTTTACAATTATATATTTTATCTTCTAACAAAATAATTAAAATAAAAAAATTCTTTCACACCGAGTTATTTTTTAATTTTATTTTTATTAATCTATATTAAATGTTATAAATATTAATAAACACCACAAAATGTATTTTATGAATACATAGAAACCTGCAGGAAATTATTATGCAAAGAAGTAAAAATATTCTTACACATTATTACGTTATTCGTAATGTTGCGATAAATACGCGGCTCAATCATATATATCTGAGTAAAATTATCTTAAGAATTACGAGTATACACTAAATGAGCAACGCTAGATAATATTCAAATTGTATTTCGGGACTTTTATTTTTTTATGAATGTAAGAAATCGGCAATTTTTTGATAATAATTTACTGTTATCGAATGTAAAAAATAAAAATAATAAATCATTGAAAACTGTGGATGTTATGACAATTCTTGTCCGAAAAGTGTATATTGCAATAAAAACCCTGGTTTCTGGCTATTCGTGAATACTCTTCGACTTACGTCGAAAATATAATGAAAACATGTACGGTCTCGTAACTAAAGAATTTGTCGGTACACTGTGAATGATAAATATTAGCATTGCAATGAAATTATTCCAAATCGACCGATTTCAATGGATATGAATATTATTTATCATACTACTACAACCGTCAAAGACTATCTGTACAGACTTCGTACACATAATCGTATTCGATCTTTCTCGGTTGTTTACAAAAATATTATCTTATCGATCGCTGGCCCGTCGCACTACATTAAAGTCTTTGGCGGAAAAAATTACATTCAAAGGACTATTTTTAAAAATAGTAGCGGACTTACAATTACTTTGTGCGGAAATATTATAATTTTATTTTTTTATTATTTTGTATAACAACGACATCGTGGTGGAACTCTGGTCGGAAATCATGTAGTACGCGCCGTGTAATGAGCGGGTGGAGATTCGGAAAAGCGTGAAAAAGTTTAAGGTGAAAAATGCGAGCTCACGAGTGGAAAAACAATTTTCACAGTTTAACAACAGCCCCAAGATATACAACGTGTGCGTGTGTGTGTGCGTGTGTAAAATAAAGGATATTGCGGTGGTAGTTCTCTCGTTTTTAATTTCGGTTTTTGTGTCTTTTCGTTTATTTGGTCGGGTGATTTACAAAAAAAAAAAAAAATGAAACTGAATCCAAAACCCCGCTGTACATGGTACATACATGTTAGTAGGAAAAACGGTAACGAAAAACTCCGGACAAAGGCGGGGTGAACAAAAAACGAATAAAGATCATTTTATTTATATCGGGGAGGAACGCCTTCAAGAGAAACACGATAACCTTGTCTTATTTGTACTACGAGTACATATAAGCCGATGCGCGCGTGTGTGTTCCCGAGTGTGTTTGATGTCAAACAGCTTTTAGGTATACATTGTTGGTACTTACATTGCACGACGTACGCTCCCAGTTCGGCCATCAGTTCTTGGGTGACAGGCACACGACCTTGAAGTATATCCTGTTTGAGTTGCAGGAAAAACTGATACCTGAAACAACGCATTCGCTCACATTAACACGCATAATACGATATGTGTAACATTTACGCGTTTAAACATGTCACGGGAAAATAAAACTACGACAACCACCCGCTCTCTCACCGATCGAACAGCCGCTATACCGTTGACCAAAAAAACGACCGTTTCGCGTCCAAAGTTCTGCATTACCGTGTTCTTAAACGCCGTTCTTTACGCGCACGAAAACATTTGTCCTGTTACGACCTATCAGTTAGTACATATTAGCAGATAAGTAGTACGACTGCGGAACGCAATTGAAGGAGCCACACGATTCGGTCGGGAGATAGAGATACCTGTATAAATTGATAACGCACAATTACAGACCACGTAAACGACACGCGTACAGTGGTGCCCCACCAAAGACATATGTACGTCCGTCGGCGATATCACCTGAGATGACGTTGATAGTCGAACTCTGATTCTTTTTATTTTTTTTTTTTTTTACCCGCGGCTAGTTGACCAAACGACTGCTGCCTGCGCGTTTTTCGAAAACACCAATAAAACGGAAGGCAATCCTTCGAACCTTTTGCCGGAGCACGACACCCGGAGGAAAACGCGAACGTCCGTGTTCCTCGTGCCCGCGAGTCTCGCAGACGGCGACGAACGATCGACGCGACAGCGTGTACCCCAAAGATGTGGCGAACACGCGTTCCGGGGTCGGGTCCGTGAAAAAATGTAGACAACGGTCCGGTCCGACTTCGGTCCTTCGTTAACATTTTCCCGTTCAAGGAACCGTCCTTGAAATCACGGACCGAACGTAGCGCGCGCGTTCCGACTGCGCTACGGGCTATTTGTTCGGACGGACCGGATGCCGGGCGGCAATATAATTATCGGGCTACGGGCGCCGCCACTCGATCGCGACGGTGTTGTTACGTTGCTGTTACGACGCGATCGGTTCTAGTCGTGTGGTCGAGGGCGTTTTGCGCGCGCGGTCGGACACGAGAAGGGGTTAAGAAAACAAAAAAAAAACAAAAAAAAATCCGATGATCTCACGCTACCGAATTTCCCGTCTCCGAGCGCGGCAATTAGCTGCGCGGCAATTAGCTGCACGGCACTCGGTACTCACGGACGACCGTTTAGTTGAAAACGCTGTTCTACATACATTTACACACGTGCGTGCACGACACCGCACGACCGGTGGCAGTTGTACGCGTAACAAAATATCGTTAAGTCTGTAATCGCGCGTTCGGTCCGTTGAAATATCGCGTTGTGCGTTGTACGCCGTTTCGGTGGACCGAACAACCGAAGAAACGACCGTGAGGGGGGAAACGAGTCTTCGATGGTTGCGCAAACAGACGCGTTTAATGTAGACGTTTACCCGAAAACTATAATATCGAACGCCGCGGTTACAAAACGTTTCGTTTCGACCAGTTCCGCGGGACTACTGAAACCGCGTGTGAAACACACGTGTTACACATATTTCTAATACACATATCTCTTCGAGTGTTACACGCGACAATAACGTCTACGTACTTTTTTTGGTTTTTTTTTTTTTTTTTTTTTTACAGTTTAACGCGGGTGTAGGACTTTTAATTAATTCTCGCCCCCTCGTGCAGTGGCGTGTCTGCACCGTGCGATTTTCAATTAAGAATGTCACGCTTTATTTTAATGTTAATATCAAACGAGTACGTTTTCACTTCAATGTGCGCACGTCAAAATATGTTAAAGGAGAAAAATCTCAGTGCTCGTTTGTCGACTTATTAAAAATGCATTTTTCATACCGTACGGATATAATATGCGTGCCGAGTACAGTGATAAGCTATTATAGTATGCTATTTAGCATTCAAAAGTGAAGCGGGGGGAAAAAACCAACCCCTTCGTACAACCCGAGTAGTATCATTCAAAAAATTAAGAACAAGGTTTTTTTCGAATTTCAAAATAAAAAATCATTATTGCTATTATACGAAATACGCAAAATATAGGAATTCATATACACTGCATACAGAATCATCAAACTGTAATATTTTACTCGAGCATCAAGCTGAACATTTTACGAAAAGGGATAAAAGTAGAATCACCGTGAATAGAATATCCGTAAATTTATTACATCTCAACGAGATTTATAATTGTAGTATGTTGGGATTCAAACACATCAAAAGCTTCAAAAATAGTGAACATAATTTCGAATTCGAATAACTGCATCTGTTTTATAAAAAAATAATCTACTAATTAAAATTCTAGAAAAACAATTTTATATAAAAAAATCATGTATGAAAATCCAATAATTTATTGTTCATTTATTACAAATTTTATAAAAATTACATGAAATTATATATTTATTAATATTTTATGCTCATTTTATAAAACATAATGCGTTATAAACTTTAAAATAGAAAAAATAATTTCAATCTTACCTATTAACAAATAAATACTATGTCACTTAAAAGTTAAAGCTAGACGTTTACCGGATTTCATGATATCCAAGTTAAACAAAAATCATTGGCCATACAATATAGCATTGATCCTGGTGATATTCGATCATATATGGTTTGTAAAATTTCATAATAAAAAATATATATTTATAGGTAAGTATATTGTATTATTATAAAAATATAAAAATCCTTTTAAGCACACAGTTAATACTGTTTGTACAAAGAGTATATAAAACGTCTCTATTAAACGTACATGGATAAATGCATATTTCAGTATAATACGGCGACCCATTTGAATAAACAAGTTCTGCAAACACTTTTTATACTTCCTAATAAATGACTGCAATAATAATACACTAAAACTAAAAGCAAAAAATTGTATTTTCCATATTGTCTTGTTTTTTTTTTTTTTTTACAAAAACTGATGTTTTACCTGCAAACAATATGAGGAGAGAGTACTCGATTAACCCTTTGCATGGAAATTTATAGCTGCTGTGGGAGATCTGAGTTCTCCATTAGGCGCATTTCACAAGAGGAAATTGGCGAAAAAGAGAAGAGACGAAATGTGTGGTCACGACAACGATGTAGATAATAATAATAAAAGCAGCACACTACATTATAATAACGCACTCCATGTTATCCGTCGGTCAGACGTAATTGGTCATATTTAAGGATTGGATTCAGCTTAGAAGCGGTGATCGCCACCGAATTACTCAACGACGAAATGCACAGTTAAACACAATACTTAAATATATATATATATTGCCTATTATATGGAAACATTTTATTTTATTTTTTTCATTTTGCTTTTGAAGTCGTTAAAAAATTACGAAAAATAAAAAACTTTCACGCAATCTTATTGTACGAGGCGAGACGCAATACGAATGTAATGGTTTTTGCACGTGATAAATGAGTATAATTGAAATATTCGGAATAATATTACGTCATAGACATAAGATGCGTGAGAGAAAAATAAGACTACGAATAATGATCGTAAACATCGTAATAATGTGTACACATGCCGTCTACAAGTATATGTATCATTTAGTCACGATTTCATAGGCGATTATTGTTCAACTGCATGGCTACTATTCTTGTCCACACACACACGCGCGCGCACACGTACAGACGTGGAATTAATAACTAAATCACACATCCAATCAAGTTCTCTAACAAACGAATTGCGTGTTAATAGCTTAAGCACAGTTGTGTTTCACCGCGACAGACATAAAATATTATATATTTGTATATTATATTACGCAACAACACGTATACGGCTATTATTATTTTGCTCTAGTTTTGCGACTCTCTCGGTGAAGTACGGTGTACAGCAACAATGGTGTATACATATACAAATATGTGTATAAAAGACTAGTGGGTTTGCGCAATATGAGAAATACACAATTCACGGGTTGCCCTACGAGGATTTACAAATTGTAATGATATCTTCTGTGTAAAGACTTATAATCAAATTTGAATTTTTTTTTTTCATAGAACTCACTTGACTAAAGCCAATACTTTGTTAATTTTAAATAATAGATTTTTAATCGATAAATATTTTTTCCAGCAATTTCGCATGCTGTATAAATTCGAATACATATTGTGAAAAAAATTATATTTAAATAAAATAATAATAATAATTATTATAATGATAGACTAAAACATTTTACTATGACAAAAATAAAAAATTACACGTACCTTGTAAGTATACGAAAATAAACTCGACGTTTGTTTCTGTCTAATCGGTTCCTACTTCAACTATTGTTTGAGAAGCCTTTATCATAATGTTCGGAAACGAATACACAAATCGTACAAGAACTTTCAAGTAAAATTCGTAATCAGTAAGCGAGGGGGGGGGGGAAGGTTTTAATTAGTGGATTCGAATTGAATTGTACGCGCAAAATACCAGAGTTCGTCACAAAACGTGTGCGCTGCGACTAATCGTTGTTGGTGAGAACAGTCTCCTCGCGACGGTGGCCCCTGCGAGGTAATTTCAAAATGGTTCTCGAACTAGAATTCGGTAGATTTGATGGAAACGAAAACCGTAACTTTTTTTTTAATTTAATTTTCGCGGAAACTCCATTCCCACTGCAATATCCACAACGCGCGACGTCACGCGTCGCGTGCGATATAATACGGTTACGAGTGTACGGGTCGCGCGGGGTTCTTCTTTCGGTGAAGGGGATTTCCGGCACGGGACGATCGAAGTGACGTTTTCTCGCGCCCGAACGTGTAGCTGAGTATACGTGTGCATGTGTCAAAATCAAAAGGCTTACCGCGTTGAAACCGAAAAAAAAAGGAAACTACACGCGTTTAACGGAATAGGAAACGGCGAATCGATCAAAAACCCATTTGGCCCCGCGCAGTGACGTTTTCGTCCGGGGATCGCGGGATGGCGTGTCCGAACGACGCGTGCACGCGCGCTTTCGTCCTGCCGGTTCCGACCGAGAAAGTCCATTAATCCGTCGATATGCCGTCCATTATTTCCGGCACGCAGGTGCCCGGCCCGGTGTGCGGAAAGTTACAACCGAACCGAGTACCACGCGACAACTGTTGCCGTCGCGTATTACTAATACCGTCTGGAAAAAAAATAGTTCTGAATTCTATAGGGGAAAAAAAATCTTACGTGAACGGCAACGTTAACAGAACGTTGAATTATAAACGCTTAACTGTGCGCAATCACATTACGGGTGGGTACATTTCGTTTCACGTCCCATTGTTTAAACGGGTTTTTCTTCTTAAACGAATGAAAGTCATCTTACGGAACGAGCTTTTGATGTTTGTGGCTCAACTTCATTTTGGCCCACTAAAAAGGATCCCTAAGTCCCCGGGTGTCCCATAGGCTTTTGCGCAGCCTAAGACGGCCCCGGTCGCGCGCACCACTTTAAAACGGAGAGAAACTTTCGACACGCCGCGACGAAAAGTTGGGCTTGCGGTTGCGCTGACCGGACACATGGGTTCTACGGTGAAACGCGTCAAACAACGTGCGACCAAGATTCGGTCGGTGTAACGAACAAGTACGTGATATGCAATCTATACCGAACGATTTTTTTTTTTTATTAAGCACAACGGCTCGGTATTGTACCGTGAATCCGACTCGTGTCCCGCCGTCGAGGGGAAACGTATTTTATTTTATTATTATTTTTATTTTATTTTTTCCCGTTCGAACTTAAATAATATTATTGTAACGTAGTGTAGACCGCCGCGGGCGGCGTATGTCGAACGAATTTTTTTTCGCGAGAAATCGTAACATTATACTATCCGTGTGCACGTGTGTGCGCGCGTAACACCGTACGAATGGATACGTGTAAACGTGTTAAATGTATAAAACGTGAAGGAAAGATTTCATTAAACGCTCTGTATACCGAACACGCCGCCATATACACGCTTCCACACAGGTCCGCTGAACACGAACGGTTATTGCTTGTTAAATCGGCGACAGCTAATTTTCCTCTGGCGAAATTGTTATTAACTTTTCGCTAAAATGAGTTTAATATAAATATATTTTAAACTGTATATACTCTTAAAGGGATGCACTCCGTAGAAGATGAATTTTAACTACCCGTATAGCATTTAGTTTTATTAAAAAAATATTATTTAACCGTGCAACGGAATTGGTTTAAAATGTCCAATTTTAGTTTTTCGTGTCGTAAACACATACATACTAGCGATTGTTAACAATTCACCGAACCGATATTCTTGACTGCTAGACAGAAGAACGCGTTTTAACATTTTATTTCGTTTTAATAAATGGTAAATAATAATGAGGGCAGTGAATAATGTAGTCAAACATTTTTCATAATATTATATAATACGTTATTATATGGTTTAATTGGATCAACGAAAGTCATTCAAGATCTGACGAATAAAATACCATTAGTCTTCATTTCGTTGCGAAGCCATCAAGTTTAATATTTTATTTCGTTAATATACATTAAACATACTTATTCTTCTTGTGTTTCATTCCTATACAGTAATTCATAATTGAAGTGACATTTTAATAAATAACACTCCTGTAAATAACACATACAATTCATTGTTTTATGAAACTCTTACCCTCTTCAATCAACACTTAATGATAAAAACATAATAATTTAAGCCGTACACGACAATAGAAACTCAATTTACTATTACAATGCATTTTTAAATATTTATATTTTCAAAATATAACTTCAGTCAACTACTGAAAGATCAAACGTCGTATATTTAATAAATGAAAGGAAACTGCGTTTTTACGCTGTTGAAAATCATTGAAAAAAAAATTATAATTCCGTAATACGTTTATTAAGAACATATTGAGCAACTTTCCATATTTTACCTAAATGATAATAATTACTCCTGTAATTCGATATTACAGACATCCGAAACCTGAAAAAACGGTATTATCCGACTAGTGCAAGGCGTGTAATCATGCTTTTACAACTATTTTCTGAAATTTGATGTTCCATTTATTCGAGGATTTATAACTTGATACATTGGTATGTACATAAAATGTTTTACCTTTTTCGAACTAAATTATATACTTATGTAAATCAATTAAATATTTAAAAATGTAAAATCCATCTAATGATTTTTCTCGACAATTATTTCTGAATCTAAATTCGTATGCGGTTTGTTTATGTACTCGAGCATCTTAATTTATGAAACAAGCATATAATAAAATCGTTCGACCTAACCGTATAAATGCATAAACACATTACATTTGAAAATAATAAAGTTAATAATTTTAGAAATAGTCTTTGCATAATTATTACGTATACAGTTCTCATAACCTAACGTCTAAAGATAATATATTAATTTATTTCAAAACCATTAAATATATTATTATCATAAATATACACCGCATTATAGGTTTTTTTTTCATACTTGCCACATTATAATAGCTATCAATAAGATTTGTAATCTCTTATTAAATTCATATTTTATAATTCAAATGTATATTTGACGTAAGATCAACTGATTTTCACACGTGTAAATATTAATATTGTATTCATAAAGAAAAACCCGATTGCGTTACTACCGCTAGAATCGACATACATCGAAAGACGCTTAATATTACAGTGTGCCTCATCATAACAGTGTATGTCAATCGTATGATTAATACAAAGGTGGCTAAATATTAAGTATTATACTAACATACTGTATTTGTGGTGCGATTATATATATACATATATATATATACCTCATGAGGCTTCCTGTGTTTAAAAATTTAATATTAATGGTGAAATTACAATTCATCACTCATTCGTCAAACTTATATTTTCATGTTTCCGGAGAACCGTTTCACTTGTATATTTGAGCGTCATAATGCGATTACTTTATCGCAAACGATGGAAATACAACATGACGTTTTGAATAATTTGATTTCAAAAGTGAATATAATATTTCTTATTTAACAAAAAGAATAAAACAACAAATATTCCTTGGTGACGATAATATATTATTGTAACGTATGCATTATTTTTAGCCTTGGCCAATTATATGTTAATACTCAATTTCTTTGAGTTTCCAACCATATAGATATACATGGCAATGAGTTCATCGATTCTTTAGCAAAATATCCTTCTTATATTACTAGTCCTTCTTTTTCCTTGATTTCTTGGTCAGACTTCACTCCTACGGCATCGTATTTTTTATCTTTGGCCTGTTTATTGAAACAACATACCCACTAATTTTGTCTCCAAATTTAAATCTATTGTTCCTAACATTTTTAATGATATTTGATTCAGAAATGTATCAATATCCAGATTTTATATTATACTGATCAACCGCTTACGTATAGGACATTATCTTTTTACCCTCCAATGCCTAAAAACTCAACTTAAACGATTCTCCTTTTTGTACGTTTCATAGAGAGGAAAGCTTCTGCGATTTATCGCTTATCCTTTTTTGGCTGTCTTGCAATATCTGTAAAACGTCTTAATTTAGTTTCATCTCTTAATTTCTCGAACGTCTCCTTCAATCTCTCCTCAATTCTCAAATAAAATTTTGAACAAGTCGTTGTTATTATTATTATTATTTCGTTCATTCTAGAGGCTGACTTTGTCATTTAAACGTCTTTAGTTATATATGTTACTCACGATTACCTATTATGACTTTGTTTTTGTTCTTTTGTGTTAATAATTTGTTAATGAAATTTGACTATTTAACTGAACAGTAAATAAAAGTTATTATTATTTTTTTTTTTTTTATAAATTAAAAATTCCTATGCATTGTATGTATAATATTATAAAACTAATAATATACTTATATATAAGACTAAAAGACGATGCATTACTTCATTCATAGAAGACTGCATGGGAAATGTGCCAAATTAAAAAAAAATATATACGAAATCTGAAAACGATAATTAAGCCGCAAGATAATGAAAATTAATAAATACATTGGATATATAAAAAAAGAAACTCAAGTGATAGGTTGCGATACTGTACGCAATGAAGCTCTGCCCCACCCACGTACGTACTCCGCCCGTTACACAATCGCTACTACCCGCTATTGCCGTCTGCCGAACACGTAAAATGCCAATTACCGCACGACGCAAAAATTCGGAATTCGTAAAATGCAATGGAAATGTCCTCGGAATTTGAAGACAACTGTAAAACGAGCACCTGTTCGCATCAGAAAAAACGTTCAGCTAATTATTGTTAGAAGCACACTCAATATATAGGTATTTAATATAATGACGAGCGTATTTACCGAGGAAAATTATTTTTATTCTTTTTAAGTGCCTTGTTATAAACAATGTTCAATAATTTGTATGAATCACGTTTCTTTAGTTTTAAAGTTGAATGTTGACAGTTCTTTGGACTCGTTAGATAAACGAAAAACTTCACATATATTTTTGGAAGAGAAAAGTGCAGCAAAATGTGTGCTTGGTAATAAATTATCTGGAATTCGCAGCTTGTCCCTTGGGTAGTTAATTTAATTTAACAGTATTGAAAAGGAAAAAAATTGTTTTTTCAGTTGAATATGAAATTATATTTTATTATTAAATTCTATAACTTTTTAAAGTTCAATAGAATTATAACTTTTTTAATTTTATAAATATTCCATTATTTTTCTAAATTAAAAGCGAAATAAACTTTAATAATAATAATAATAACAATAATAATAATACCGTTTCTCAAGATCAACAGACGCTATAGGACGCTAAACACGATTACAAATCTTTTGATATCAAGTAAAATCGCTTTAGTGGTTCGCGAAAATAGTGGCCAAGCCACATACAATAAGAAGTATACATTTTTAAATTATACGTTTCCTTAATTATTTATAATACGACAAAAAAATATTATGAAAATATCTTCAAATATACCATACCTGTGAACAGTAAACGTTCTGCGCAGAAAAATCATTGTTTGTAATACCTCGATTCAGTATAAATACAATGTGTTTCCTTTGTTTTTTGGTCGAATAGAAAAAAAATTATACGCGTGTAAAATCAAATATACTTTGTTTTAAGAGATAGAGATGAAAATTGCATTCAATGAAACTTTAATTTAAATTGTCTTTATCTGTATGTGGTAATACGAGTATAATAATGTATAATATTTTGTATTAATTTAATTTGCGTTTCTCTCGCATTAAAACGTGAATGTATTTTCAACTGTTTGTTCGTTTCGGTTCCATCGTTCACTATGACATAAACGTACGTCTATTGAAATATAAATTACAAAACGCATGTAATAATTTCTCGTTTTATGCAAATCAACGCGCGTTCTGTAATAAAATATAAATCTCGCTAATGTATTTTTAATCGAGTGCCTACTTAATTTTACTGCGAAAATATTTAAAACCACGTTGCAGTCTTTGTCGGAGCACGAGACATAATAATTATTTAAGTTTTGTTTATAGCGTTTTAATTGTCTGAAGGGATCAATTATTTTTATTTGAAATACATACATAATTTATATATATATATACGAGTACATACATAATCGTAATCTACTACGCACCTATGCCGTTTCGTAATACCTTTTTTTACCGTTTAAAAACTGCGCAGCAATTAAAATAATATTGGTAATACCGTGTAACGATAGTCGATTGTTTTCGATCATATTTTCTTATCAAATTATCAATCGCACAACCTCGTGCGTACGTAACTATTATAGACTCGTTGTACAGCGGCGGCCACAGTCATTGCCGATATTTTTTTACTATTACAATCCGTTATTATCGATGTTACGTCGCGTTATCACCAAATCCATCGCTTCGTGGTATCGGGATACGAGTATACCCGTACACTCGGGTACCTTACAGCTACGCGTTTCCGTCTACTACCCGTACACGTCGTTAATGCCGTTGATGACACGAGCACAACACGAATACGGCCAATAACAAACAATATAATAACGTCATTATTGTACGTCTCGCACTCGAGGGCCGCGGACTAGAGATTTCGATTCGCCTCCGAGCGTCCCTTCGCGTCCCGTAGAAGATCGTTTTCGGTCAAAATGCTACGAGTCTACGGGATAGGAACACAGGCGTGCATACGGAGCGATCGTTTTATGAGGGAGGACGTAAAGTGACCTGTCAAAGAACGGATGATCGAGAGTTCTATTCCTCCTCCTCCCCAAAATCATCGATTTAACCATTTAACGATTTCAGTTAACCATGTGTTTACCAACACGCACTCCACGTAATTTCGATCCCCCAACCCCACCCTAGTATATGGATTTCAATCGGGTCGAATTTAGGTTCAACGCATAACAAGGCCCTTGATCCGATGTTCTGAAGTGGAATATTATTCTCAGACATTTTCGACCAATTTATTATTAACAAATTAAAAGATGGTCGGTAACATAATATAATTCGTATTTTTAATCGGGAGAAAAAACGCAAAAGTGATATGAAAATTATCGCACGCTATTAAATCTTTTTTTTTTTTTATATATAATAAATCGAGTAAAATAGATCTGAAACACATCGAAATAAATGTTCAACAACATATTTCTTTTTTTTTTCTACTGCAATACAATTTAAAGCGTATCGAGTGCAACGTAATATGTAACTTTTAGGAATAGAATTCCAAAATGATTTAAACTTTCGAGAACTGTACCGTTTGACTAGTAATAAAAACGACCATCCGGTGTGTTCACGTGGACATGCATGCATACGTATAAGAAGTATAAATGAAAACGACGTCGTCGTGTTCTCCGATATGGGTTTTATGTGCAGAAAAAGACATAAAATCGTATGTGACGGGGGACGGGGACGTCAAGTCGATCGAGCAGCGTACAGAGTACGCAGTTATAATACGGTAGTAACGGTAACGGTTTGCCCGAAAAAGGTGCGCGTGGCGGCGGGTAGAACGGCAAAGGACAACGCCGTCGACGTTCTCGGTCGTGAGCTCAAAGCGCCTGTACGGTATACTGAATACTGATGTATGCAAACTGCACGGTACCCGTGTGACGAACGTTTGGAAACACGGTTTTAAACTGGGGATCACGTCAAACGCGATACGACGTAACTCGTGATTAAAATTCGATTCGACTGACGCGCGTATAAGTTTATGAATTTATCATGCTCGCAGTGCAGTTCTTGCACCCCAACCGGATCTAAAACATTTTTTCCATTTCGGCACACAACAATGCAGCATCCGTGTAAAAAATGAATTGTATTGCCCTCGTGTGAAGTCGATTACTTATTTTAATGTTCTTTGGTGTTAAGTCACTAGTAAGAAAACACCCAGAACGCCGGACGGCGCGAACGTTTACTCGTTCGGTTATTACAATACCTGTCGTCACGGACATGAGTAGTTTTAGTCAATACGTGTGCAGATCATCCGTGAACGTATGTTGTTGTTATTGACGTACATCGTTTGAACGCAGAAAGAAGCGAATTTCTCTCGATCTCAACGATCGTGTGCATTACGTGCGGCAAACGACCGTTTCGACTGTTTCGCTGGGAAGGAGGAGGGGGATGACAAAATTTCCAGCGTTGCCGAAGTGTATACAGAGTGGATCGCGGGGTATTATCTTCGATAGCGGGTTAGCGCGCTTAGTTCTACGTGCACTTCGTATTTACAGTGAACACGGGCAAACACTCCGTCGATCCGTGTCACGTCTGCACTCCGTGAACCTTGATATCGTTATGATTGTGCGAACGAATAAGTTTTTCCGGCACCCGAGGTCGATCGCCACAGCTCGTACAGCCTTTGAAAGGTGGCTTGGTGATTGACTTTGCGACGCCGCGGGCGTTCGGCGCGTTTTCGACACGGATCAAAAACAATAACCGTCAACGCGCGCGCACGTTGCGTACAATTGCACGTCGTTTTCCAATCTCTCTCTCTAGAAAACCACGCGAACCAAACGCGTTCCGTCCGTAGCAGACGATTTCTTGGATCCGATGCACTCCGCGCACATACGCACGCGTTAACATCGACGTCGTCGTAAAAGCTATAATTTTCTGTAATAATAATTATACATTCGTTTTATTTTCACCTTTCCCCGTTGACTCCTCCCCCCAACCCGCCGTATGCCGTGCCGCCTCGTCGCACGACTTACACGACGCACCGACAACGACGGAAAAGTAAAAGTCTACCCACCGCGCATTCAGATTTCACGTGTTCCATTGTCGCCGCCGTCGTGCCGGTAACAACTCTATGTTTACCTGTCCACGTAATAACGCACGCGTAAGTCGAGTAATTCGTTCGGTAAACGTTCGAATCGTTTCGCTCGAGAAAAACGATTTCGTCTAAACGCGTACCGCGTACGCATACGTATTTAAATTTTTTTCCGAACACGCGATAAAACGGTTTTCATACCGAAAACATGACGTACGGTATAATTTATTGTAAACCTACCGCGGTGTCTCGACGTGTTCGCGCAACAAGGGCGTACGTGAGCGCGCGTGTATGCACGTATCGGCCATGTGCGACCACTCGAGTAGTCACACCTACGGCAAACAAAAATGAAATATAAACGATGTACAATAGGAGCAGAGACACTTTACGTAAACAATTTTAAGACCGCGGACTTGACGTTTTTATCGTAAAACACATACAGCGCCAGCGTGTAACTGTTAACGGAGTCTCCGCAGCACTGCAAACACGTACGCGATATCCTTATTTGGCCGCGGTGAAGCCGATAAAAACGACGTGAAAAAAAAACCACCGCTTCTAATCGGATCAAAAGAAATATCTTATCCGTTAAGTTGACAACTATTAAAACACCGACAGTGAAAACCAGTTAAGATCACGAGTAACTTTTTTTTTTTTTTTTTTTAAGTAAACAGCGAACATGAAAAATATAAATAAAACGATGATAATAGCCCTGACAGTTATTCAGCTTATAGTGCATATGCTGCTGTTCGTTGTATTATTTATCGTTTTGACCGTATACTCGAGTATGCGATCGTATAGGCTCCATCAATTTAAACTGAAAATTAACCGTCATCTCGAGCTTATACGTCACAAACTGTGTTCGTTACAGTATCGAATGTTGTACCATTTATCATCGAGCGATATCGCGAAGCACATAATATAAACGCGATTCACGCGCACGTTAAGCGTAATTTTACTTCTATCGTCGTCTCTCCGAGTAGCAGAAAATCGAAAAAGAAGAAAAAAAAACTGATGATCTTTTTTTTATTTTTATTCGTTGCCATTGCGCACGTGTGGGCTTTTCCGATGGCGGTGGCGGATTGTACGTGTAATGGTTTCGCCCACCGAACACCGTACGCAGGGTGGTGTACGTGATTTGTGTTCAACGAACCGAGTAAAATAACAATAAAATAAAAAAAGATGACAGAATATCGTCTTGGCCGAGTTTAATGAGCCAGACACAAAAGCCCTTCTCTATCATTTATACCTTAGGTGTTCTCATAAACGCGTAATAGCTACTCGTTTACTCCGGCGGATTCCAAATCGAATCGTATGTGTGACTGGAATGTTCCGACGAGGATAGTAAAAGACATAAGGAAGCCCAAAAAGTCCTAATACCGATGAGCGGTTTTAATTTGGTTGGGACGTTTGGTACTGGTCTGTTATCGCCCCGCCACGAGAACGAAAAATTTTATCGCCCCGCCAATTACGAACGCGGCGATTATGAACCATATCAAACACATTATTTTATTTATATCTACGACAATTGAGGCTTCATCGCTTTATTTTATTAGTTCAGGTAATTTTACTTAGCAGTATGTCCAGTATGTCTAAAGCTCTGCCCGTATAAGTGTCGAAGTATTTATTGCAGTAGGTAGTTGAAAAATGAATTTAAAAGATTTGTATTCCGAAGTCTCTAATGAAGATTCTGCTATTAATTTTCTCCAAACGAAAAATGTTTTATTACAAACTCAAAAGTGCGAAAATGACCATAAAATGATTGTAAAAGGATCTCGGTGGCGTTGCCAGAGAAGAACTTGCCGAAAAAAAAAGGTATAAGAACCAACAATTGGCTGAGTGGTTCAAGATTACCAATACATAAAATAGTATATTACATATACTGCTGGGCTTATGAAATGACCTCTGTATCGTATTGTAAACGTTTCAATTTCTATTTACATTTTAAATAGTGTAGCCGCGTTCGTAATTGGCGGGGCGATAAAATTTTTCGTTCCCTTGGCGGGGCGATAACAGACCAGTACCGGACGTTTTCTTCCGACGAGACGAATAATACGTACCGGAAGAAAGTACAGTGGTTGTACAAAAGTTATAAACCGATAAATAATTTTATATAAAGTCACTGTCACGTTGGACTGAAGCATATTTTTAAAGATAAAAGTATACAGGATCGTTAATAAATTATTCTTTAAACTAGAATGAATGCGATTTGATCAGATGTAAAGAAACCGGCAGTCTTAATTGTTATTATCTCCGAAACTAAAAAAATAAAACTACTTATAATAGTTTCATCGGGTGATATTTTGCTAAAGATGTGACATCGTGTTTTATGAACTTTGTAAACAATAATAAATAACCAAAGATAAAGTGATGTGGTTGGTGCGGGCTGGGCCTAGTGCTTAACGATTCGTACAGGACTGTATATAATAAATGGCCGTCGTCGAAGAAGTTTGTTCGCCTACAAAGGTTTAATAATTATAGGATGCGCGGCGGGAATCATCTCATATTTTATAAACTTATGTGATCGGGTAAATATGCGTAAGTTCACAATGTTTGTATGGAATACGAGACGATTAACAGAACCCATTTGAACGAAACGCGTTAACAGTAGAAATAAAATGTAAATCAGTGCTATAAGCGTTTCATTAGAACATTTTCAAATTCATTGTATTGTAATATATACTGTAACAAAAAATAAAAATGGAGAACACATGGAAAACATATTTGTTCACTTGTATTTCTGCGCACATACCTACAAATAATCCGATGCCTCTTCATATAAGCACGCGTGTAGTTAGTAATCTTACAAGAATACGACAATGCGGAACTAATCGACTCCACGAATAGCTATTGGGTCCACTATCAAAAATGATTTAAACTTTTATAATGATAAATTTGATAAACCAATATGTTGTGCAGATCGAAGCTCAAAGAAAAGAAAAAAAATTAAACTACGAAAAAGACTTTTCGATTTATTTAAATATGTTTTAAAATATATTATCACGTCATTACAATATCGATATCGATCGGTTAGGTCGGACGTGGAATTAGTAATGCGTCTAAATCATGATATCCCGTGGGATATGGTAAACAAAGACAACAAACAGCAATAACCAATCTCCATAATGGTATTAACATGTTTGTACCGATAAAATATGTATATACTTATGTGTGTGTGCGTGTACGATGATTAAATTGTATCGTAGCCCGCGCCAATCGACCTCGAGAAAATATTTGAACGTACATATAGAACTGTGCTGACTTATGATCCACAATATTTTAAAATAACGAGCACAGTGATCATAATCTAATCATAGTCATTCGATCGTCCGACCACGCGTGAATCAAAATCCATGTAATAACAGCAGATTTCACGTGACGTGATAACAACGATTCTGGTAAAATGCATCGAACACTTAAGATGTTCCTGTTAGAAAATTGATCATAAACCGGGTACCGAATTTTGACCGAGTAAAAATGTCAACATCACTCCGAGTGGCGGATAAGGGGCGCATACAATGCCGGCCAACAATCGTGCGTACACGATTAACAAATGATCCGACGTGTATGCCATGGCATGCCACTCGAAAGCGAGCTGATAAATAATCGTCTGATACAGATCGTGATCGACCGGTCGTTCTTTCTAAAAATATAAGTCGATCGTAATAAAAAAAATTTGTTAATGGTTTTGCAGTAAAATTATTACGTTAATAAACTTAATTATTTTTTATTTTTTTTACTTTTCTTGTGTACTATTAGAATTTTATATTCTTATTATTTATAATTATAACGACGAAAAAAATAGAAAAACAAAGAATAATTTCCAATTTGACTTTTTCCATTTGTTTTATTTTATTTTTTTTTTTGCTCATCGAACAACATAAAATCCTAAAATCTCCTAGATGTCGATCAGTTGAAATTTCGAATGTACCCTCACGTGTTTGAAAAGGTTAGCGACCCCAGGTCCAACGGGTATGAACCACCCCGCGCGTACCTACTACGATTTTTTACGACGCGTCACGAATTCGTTGGATTCACTGGAATTCTGCGCTTCGAGCTGCAGCCGATAAACGCATCGTAGCGTCATCGTTCATCCTAACGCGGACGAACGGTGTGCTCAGCTCGGCGCCGAAAATTGTTGACTTCCGATTTTATGTTGATGTTTGATAAATGGGTTCTCGTTGGTGCAGTTAAGACGTTCGCGGGATCGAGATAAAAAGGCGCGTTCGTCGATCGGTTGTCGGTAAACACAATACGGCACTGCCAGCCACTCACTGTGCGCGTATAAAGCGCGAATGATTTATTTTAACTAAATACCGAAAACGACTTCGTCAGCACGTGGAACTCGCGTTGAACATGTCGACGAGCGATTTTCGACTCTGTAGAACACATTACCGACAGGAGTAAATCGAAGCGCTTTAGTTTTATAGGCCGTGTTACTGACGATAAGCCAAATGGCCTAAATAACCTCCTTGTGAGTTCGCGGGTTACGCGTGCACGAAAATCAAATAAATAATAAACTATCGTGTATCGGGGAATATTCTTAAAACGATTTTTTTTTTTCATATTTTTTAAATATGCATCGTTATAATGATTTATAACACGAACCGTTCGATTTACGCATGTATATAACACGCTGCAGTATATACTTTACGGCGAGTTCGTGATTTTGCCGATTTTAAAAAAACTCAAGCAGCTTCAGGAATTCCTTTTCTCAATTAGAAAAACGGGTTTCGGATTGAAAATATGATTTTTTATGATATTCAAACAAAACTGTTGACAACGATAGCGTAATAATTTCTAAAAGTGTTTTAATTACACATAAAAATAAATTAAAGATACCTAGCATGATTAATAATATTAGATGTTTCAGACTTTCAATGGCTATAGTGTTACGTATACATGAGAATTTATTTTGTTTAGGGAATTTGTTGAAGAAGAATCATATTTTATGTGCTTATATATTTTTCTTGGAGATTAAAGTTTTATTTAAAAATATTTATTTACAGTCTGAACACTGTATTTATCGAATCGAAAGCAACAGTATATCAACTTTTCATTGAAACTTTATTGAACTCTTGACCAATAAAGTATTAAATAAATCCCATGTTTATGGTTTTTTCTTTAAAAGCAAAAAAAAATTACCAAAAATAAATTACTGTAAAGCTTAGTTTTCAAAATAATTATGAAATTGAAAACAAACGGAATATTCAAATCGCTTTGTTGCATTTTGTATCACAACCAAATAAAAAAAAAATCTCAAAATTAAAAAAACAATAATACCCGACAATGAAATGAAGAGAAATGATAAATTATCACCCTGAAGCGATCTGAAAATAACATCATTTTTTTAATTAAATAAAAACATGTTAAGTATACTCCGTTTTTGCATTAAAATTATATTCAATGCAGATTTAGGATTCAGTTTTAAATAGAACTTTGATTTTGAAATCAAATTTGATATTCAACTTTGATTTGAAAAAAATCGTATAGAAAATAATACCGTTTAAAATGATAAATATATTGATTTTTATTGTCTTTATAATATTACATACCGTATGCCACATATACATATATATATATATAAAATAATAGTTCTTACTTTTGAATTGGCACATATGATAAATATTTCAATGTTTTACGCGAATTTGACGGAAAAAAATAAACAATATTCCAATATAGAAATTAACCGTATATCATATAATATTAAATTACAATTAATACATATGATTTATAATACACATACATGTATAAAATAATGTATCGTCTTTTAATAAACTTATGTACTTCGGTTCGTCCGATGTGATCATTCGAATATCAATTCAATAATAATCTAGAATTGTATTATCGGAGCAGTATAACGATTTACAATACACATTATGTGCACGCACACATTAATTGCAACAGGCAATAGTATTACAATACGTTTCAATTGTACTGATAGAATCATTTATGTTTCGGCCGTGGCACTTCACACGTCATAACACCTCGAGCGAAATCGTTCGTTTCCTGACGGTTGCCGATTTAATTTATGCGTATCGAATCGCTAAATCGTGGTCCGATAACAACACGCATCGCATGTCATGATGTATAATACACTCGTCGCCAGTGATGTTTGTTTTGATCACGCCTGATCGGTCTACTTAATCGCGTTTGCCTACGAGCCGTGCCCACGACACGCGCGTGTTCAACGATCGCCCTCGGGCCGCGTTCAGGTTTCCGGTCCGATTCCGTGTTCAATTGTTCAGGCTTAGTTTAACCTAACCCAGAGGTATTTTAAAATTTTTTTGTTCGCGAGGCCCTTGAGCTGATAGGACTGAAAAATCCACGGAACCCGTGAAAACCAGAAACGTCGATACTAAACCGTAATTAATGAGAAATCACGTACCGATTGTTTGCTTTTTAACTCGTTTGTACGTACCTCGAGCGTCGTACAAAGACAATTTTTTTATTCGATTAAAAAAAATACGGTTCTCATTTCACTAAGAATCAATAGAATTAGTGTTGTTAACAGTCAAATGTATAAAAATACTAATACTTATAAGCCGAAGCGTATCTATACAACTGTATACAATCCGTATGAATGCAACGATATTTAACTGTTTGAATCTGATACAACACACAGACGTATATGCGCGATGCCCATAGATCACTATCGCGGAGTCGAAGGGCAGTTCGGGATGATCCGCCTAGTCCTAATCTAGCCGATAGTAAAAAAAAAAAAAATTATACATCGCGCACATACCCGCTAAACAACATGACCGCTGCGTGTAATGTCCTCCGCTCCCGCGGCCCGACCTCGACACGTCCGCCGCAATCAATAACCGGGAAACGCGCGCGCGGTGACGCGAAGGGACATAACGGGCACAACGCGGTGAGCGCAATCATCGACGTATAAATCACTCGACCCAATAACGACTTGTTACAAGAATATTACACGACGGACACTCCGACCTGTCGATATGTGTACGCGCGCGCGTGCCTGAGTGTATCGTATTACGTTTTTAATATTACCGAGGAAGACGAGAAAAATGTGATTTTTACACGGAAACGAATATCTGGAATGTCCTGTGTTTCCTGTGTAATGATAATGATAGGCGCACCGGAAAAGTTTTCCGTGTAATATCAATTGTCTAACCGGGAACCGAGTGCCAAACGAACCACTCTGCGCACGTGAACGCGCACGTAAATCGTACAAGTCAAACGGATCTCAAAACGCCGGAGCCCAAACGTTTCGGAGAACGTTGCGTTACACTTCGTACTGATGCACTCCTCGGGTTTTTTATTACACCGTCCATTTGGGAACTGACCACGGCTACTCGGTACATCACCGCAATGAGCTCGCGCGATTTAATTGAACTGGGTGTGCGGTCGCGTTCGTCCGCACACATCACCTATGACCGTTTAAAAAACGGACCACGATCACCGTAATTACAAGCCGACTCGACCGTTTCCCCGGTAATAGCCGCGGTACCGCGACGCTTCGGTCTCGGCTCGCGTAACAATGCACTGCGAGCGCACGCGAAACGGGATGTCTCCGGCGAAAACCCGTTATTTCTCCACAACGCGATCGGTGTGATTGTTGACTGCATTCTAAACGCGGTCGGTCGCTGCACCATATTCCGCCGGAACCCATCTTTGTTTTGCGTTCACGCGATCGCGCGCGTACCGCCGCCGCGGGCGGTGCACCGGCTTACGTGTCCGACCGTGGGTTAAATACGAGTATTTGTTTCGCAGTTCAAATCTTACCTGGTGATTTCCTCGACCAGCTTACAAGGATCGGCTGCGTAAAACTTCACTCCGAAATAAAACGTGAAGTTCTCGTTACCTAAAAACGAAAAAAAAAAAAGGTCAATTATCACCAGCAGATACACGTGATGGAACGCGTAGTGATTGAGGCTGAGGCAAAAATACGATTTCCAGGATCTATTAGTGTCGGCTGAAATTCCATAGATTACGGTTAGTTACCGTTAGATCTGTGCGGATAATCATTCTCTAAAAAACATCGAACCATACGGCGTTTGTATCACGTCGAACGTACAGAACATATCGTTTAAGAGTATGAATGATAATTTTGGTTTTCACTTTTTCACGGTGAACATTTTATGGAAATGTGATAATAAAATTAATTTTTTCACGTTTATTCGAGTAGAAATATCCGTTGTCATAACGCCGTCCGAACCAAATGGACAAGAGTCGTAAAAGCATTAATAAAAAATTATAGGTTCATTGAAATCCGAACCCTAATAATTGTATAACCTACATTATACACATTTTCCGTTAACCATGTTAGCGCCGATTGTATTATCGTATATAATAATAATAATAATAATAATAATTAGAGTACATCGCGAGTTCGTGTTGCTGCGCATAGGTACTAAATTCGTGTTATGAGCGATATCGAAGGAGTGTAGGTGGGTGGATCATGACGCTACTCGTCCCTGCAGGTCTCGTGCGGGGAAGGATCGCAGGATTGGATGGGGGGGCTCAATTATACGGTTTATCAAACTCCGTACCGACGCGTTCCTTTTCCGTCCCGCGGGATTAACTTCCGGACTGATTTATTACATGTACCGCTGAATTCATCACACGCGCGCGCGCGCACAGAACTAAGGCGAGTAAAAAAACGAAATCGCCGGCTTCGGCGGACTGTTCCGATATTGCTGTATACCTACCACGTAAAAGACGCCCCCGCACGAGCGTGAAGTGTAGGACCGTTCGCGATCCCCCTCCCTTCCCCCCGGGTCCGTCCGTCTGTGATGTTTTCGAGAAATCGCTCGTTGCCGTCCCACGTTCACTTCATTGCCGATAACGCGGAACGCGCGGTGATAGTCATCTGTGCGGCTTGTGCGCCGCGTGGACTCTCCGGCGAGCATCCCTTCACCGCGTACAACTATAATCGTTTCACCAAACGGCACCGTTCGCGCGACGGCCGACGTAATCAATGTCGTGGAATTAATTACGAGCACGTTTTACGGCTACTCAGACGACCGCCACCAGAAGCAATGCACTGCGGCCCGGCGGAATTGGTTTCTCCGGCGCTCGTCGTTGTTTAAAAATTATCGATTTACCTTTGCCCGCGTCGTCCGAGTGCTGCGGTGCACCCGAACGTATATCCCATCGCTATTGTTGTTGCTTCTTCTGGTAATATGTTTTCGAAGAGCTCGAAAAATGCGCACGCGACTAAACGGTTTTTTTTTTTTTTTTTAACGAATACTTTTTCCCACGTGTCGCGACGAATTGCGCAGTGAACGTCAGTCAGCGCCGAGAAGAACTAAAAATGCGTCAGCCGCATATGTAGATCAATAATGTTTGAAAAAATTGGAAGGGCGGGTGGTGAAATTTATGTACACATATTTTAACCGAGCGCGTAATCAATAATCGTCGGATATATGTAAAAAAAAAAAAAAAAAGGTAAATATCGATTTCCAGCGTAGCACAGAGATTGTGTAGGATTATTGCGTTTCAAAATAATAATTCCCGAATATATGACGAGAAGTCCACCGGTACAAGGGTTATTAGGTCATAAATTATAACGTTGGCGATTTTAATCGAAACGTTTTTACGGCTATTATAATACCACCCGGGGCTAGAGAGCGACAACTATGATGACGGTCGTTGTTCGTTCTAACAAATGCACACTAAGACTGGGAGCGGTTAATATCGTTTTTTTTTTTTTTTACAAGACGGAATCCAACTTGTATTATTTTCTCGGATAAATTATTAATAAATTAATTATGAAACAAATTACTTACGTTTCGTTTACATTTCAAAAATCGAAATTAGAATAAACCCACATAGTTTGGTTGAAATAAATTGAAATATCAACACTGTATAAACTGTTTAAAATTTATTGTCAAGTTGAAGTTTTCTAAAATATTGTGGAATATTAATATGAAACTTTATGTTGTTATATAAGCACTTATGTTTATTTATAGACTCTAATATAACATTTATCATGTCCAAGTTCCTAAGTACTCCAAAAATGGGTTTAAAAACAAAAATATAACCAACTCGAAAGTTTTATAAAATTTACATAATCTATTACAATTAAATCGAATCAAGTAGAACATTATTAAAATCACACTATTTCTAAACAATTGATCAGTTAGTCGATGTATACAACAATAACCAGTTGTGTTTAAAATGCTCAGAATTCCATAATATAAACACGAGGAAAATTGCAATTGACCTATTTTGATCCTAAACAATACGTAAGCATTATATAAGTTGTCGATTTATGAATCATTTAATAAAAGAAAACCATATTATAGAATACATTAAGAACCTTGTTCGATTAAAATCTATAGATCAATCAAATATGAAAGTTTTTTTAACCTTTTTCGGCTAGTTATAAAATATAAACTTTAAAATACGGTAACTTTATTAACTTTATTCATTTATTATCAACAAACATGCATAGATCGGCAGCGTAACGTGTGGAATTAACGATGCATCGGGTAACATAAAAGCACTACTCCGGACAAAAGAGGGGGATTAATGAGAACGAATTCGTATAGAACCAGGATCAAGCAAGGATTAAGGGGGGGGGGGGGGCAAAGAAGACCTCGTCCCAGGGACCCACATATGTAAATGGTTCATAGTCTTCTCAGCTTAAAACTACATTAAGTGATAATTTGCACTTATTATAGTACCTTCAAAAATATTTTTAATTTTATTTTAAACTTACGGGCATTACGACCCATCATCTGCCTACCATGTTTACCACTATGAACATGATGAGTGGGGGCAAATGGTCAGGATTATGTAGTTTATTTAGATTCGTTTTATTATATATTTTTATAATCTTAACTGTTTTTAATGATGGGGACCCACAACCATGTATTGACCCTTCGCCCCTGAAGGTTTTAATCTTGATTTGAACGAGGATATCGAGAATTTATCAGTTATATGAAAAGCAAATAAAACTTAAATGTCGTAATACACTGTGTTACCACGTCAGTATTAAAAATAAACATGAATTTTTTTCTAAGCTTTGTATAGATATTTTTTAAATATTGTACTACTACCGAGTGTGAGTCTTAAATGTTTGCTTAACTGGTCGGGGAAAATAGACTAATTTCTCAATAAATTCAAACACATAAACACACACACACACACACACACACACATTGTACTGCCGACATGGGTCGCAGCTTGGTCGGGTTAGGTTATTTATGCAACTACAATTACGGTCTTAACGTGTGTGTGGGGTTAACCCTATTAATAAGCCCCGCAAAGTGTCCCCCAAACTCCGGAAGAACTGTGTACACACGGCATATACGAGCAGATATCCGATTTAACGTTGTGTGCATCCCATCTCTCCCCCGTGGATGTAAATAGTGGTTAAAACCACAGTTCCAACTTCCTCCTCAGCAACGGTAGAGCACGCGGTTAATACCTGTGTGCACCGCAACAACGTCGGGAGACTTACGGTCGGAAACGTTTATAACTACGCATTGTAGAGTATAATAATAGTGTGTGTAATATTAAATTATACGTAGTTTATTTATATCTACATACCCTTCATTTGTTTGTTCATTTTCTTGGATAAATCCAACCAGTGCTGAAACATAGAATAAAATAATATTTATCGCCGATCGAGATCACATAGTGTTATTATTTACTACATAATATATAGGTAATAATATACAGATACACACGTGTAGTTAAAAAGGTTATTTGTTGCGCTCAATGATTTTTAACGATTCTAAACGATATTTGCCTACGACTTAGTATACTTAGTATACGGACGGAAATTTACGTGTACGTCGTCTAGAAAATCCGTAGGCTTAATCCGAAACACAATGTTGCTTTCTTGCGACCTGTCATGTCCGGTTTTTTCTTTTTTTGTTCGAACTTAATTTAAAAAAAAAAAATTTCGAACTTAGTAAGAAAACAGATCTAAGGAAACCCATTTATATAGGAGTCTAATCACGTAATAAAAAATGTTTTCGAATATCAAAATAATATTATAATACGTTATGTTTATTCTAAAGAAAAATATTACGTATCATTATTTACATCGAGATCGTAAAATGTCAAACCATGCGGATGTACGTTGAGAAATTGCTCATCAGCGAAAGTGTTTACACTTTTCATAAGGGATTAAATTATAAGTGTTTACTACATATAATCATATTTTACGATGCATCATGTATATGTCTAATGTTCAGTAGAACAAATAACGTTTGCCTAATTATGTTTATTGATCAATTAGCTGTAGGTCACTGAAGTCGGGTTGTTCTACGCAACCCGGTCACTTAGCAATCGGTCGAACTGTGCAGCTGAATATACAAAATAAGACGAGGTATGCGGTTAAAAGTAAACAGTTAGAAACAATATGTAAATGAAAAATCGTAAAATACGCTTAACGCCAACCGTATAGTATTAAATTGTTCGAGTTATTGTAATTATTATTCTCACAGTTTGATTTTGCGAGTCCAAATAACGGAGACCGAAGTATGCTGTTTCCAAGAGGCTCAAATGCCTCACGACGACATCGAATACTTCTTGACCCGTGCTCGATCCCTAGAAAAAAATCAAAGCAATACAAATTAAGCCAATGTAAATGCGTGTATATTATTTAAGTAATCAAAAACGTACATCATTATTAAAATATCAACACACGTTGACCATCTGTGTGTCATGTATCACATACACAAAGCATAGGTTAGGGTATTATAATGTACGTTAACGTGTATTTTGTATACGTAATCTACCGTAAAAATTAATTTTTTTTTTTTCATTTCAAATAATAATTTTTTATAACTGTACCGATCGGACAAAGTAATATAGATCCTATGAAGTATATAATGAATTAAAATTTTATAATATGCGTGAATACAATTCTAAATGATGTAAAAATATACTTTTGTAAACCGAACTTTATTATGAAATTTATTTGTAATTAGTTTTATAGTTGGACAATAGAAAGAAAAAAAAGAAGTGGGAAAGTTATGTAATATGATAAAATACCGAAAACTGATACGCAATTTGAATTTTTGAAACGTTAGTTTCCCAGAACCGTGTAAAATAATTATTTTATTTGTATTAACAGGTTAAACGCTTCGCTATTCGTATACCACAATTTGTACACGATTTGCCAAAAAGTGCCACGTGCACCGAATAGGTACGATTAAAACAAATCGCAATATTTTATAGCACGCCGAGCAACGACATTTTTAATCAGCCTTATCCAACAATATCAAGCATACTCGTTATTTTGCGTTAGTTTGAGTGGCATTTGAACCATTTACCGAAAATGGTACACAAAGCGTTTTACCTGTTGAATAATAGTCAAATATTATCGTTTGAATCAATCATTATAAACAATAATTAGAACAATGTTATATTTAGTAAATTATTTCAAGTAGTGAAACTTAGTAGTAGAACTTTATGCTAAATGAAAAATAATTTCAAAGTCCGAGTGGGTTGGTGTGTACAGCTACCCACAACAAACTAGTCAGACACAATAAGACTGTTTATAAGATTTTTATGGTTAACCGTATGATATATCGGAGCGATAAATAATGTAATATATTAATACTATATTTTCACGATTCGTTGTATACGTTCATTGATAATTGATGGTTTAACAAAAACTTACAAATGTTCTGGTCTTTTAACAAAATATTTTCAGACTTTAAAGATAACTATTCAATATATTTATTTTTTATTTTTCTACACAATACTGTAAGTCTTAAAAAAAAAAATAAAAATAAAACTCTAAAAAGTAACCTGCTATAGAGTCGGTGATTTTTGAGCAGCATAAAAATCACCGATGTGACTTCCATAAAACTGTTCATCGAGTAGTTTTTCTTAATGTCGTGTAGTATAAAAAATGAGCTAGACGGTCATAAAAATGCGATATGATCTCGGTAATAAAAGTTTCAAGTGCGAACTATAGTCCTCCTATAAAGGTCCTCCGAGTAAGTATAATTCATTTTGTATTTCGTTTTTGTTCGCTTTCCCATTTTCAAATTTAAAAATAAGATGTAATTGAACTAATGATCATTCTCTGAATCACGAGCTGTACAAACATTTTTAATTAAATATAAATTAATCTTGAAATCTGTGGCATTAATAACAATTCGTACATAATATTATGAGAAGACTGTCACAAAAAACTTATTTTTTTTAAATTAAGTGAATTTTCATTATGGCAATATACAAAAATGTAAATTTCAATAACACATTAGTATGAAGTTTTGTCAATATTATAATTAAATAAATATTTGTTTAAAAATTAATTTGTAAGCAATTAAATACATTGTTAGTTAGCTTTAACAAACTTATTTTTATTCCATTATATAATGTAATTACATGTGCTTCATTTTATATAAGAATGTTGAGAATTTAAATTTGAATGGATCACCAACTAACTGAATTGATGACTGTAGAAACCAACTATGAAAAAAAATTAAACATTCATCATTTCTTTAAATTAATTTTATAAAATTTAAATATACAGTGAGTATAGAAAAGTAGTAATTCATATTTTTAGCGTATATAAAACATATTCAGGTTAAAAACACAATATTATATTACAATACCGTGGTAATTTCCAATTGATGTAGAATTATTCAAGAGCCTATTAATTTTGCAATTTCTTAAAGTTTATAGATTAAATTCAAAGTAAAAAAAGTTATTAAAAACAAAAAACTTAATACCAAAAAACTCTTCGTTTAAATGTGCATTACGCGGTGTTTTTCTCTAAATTTGTATTGCAAAGGTACAACCTGCAGATTTTCCCATCGTTTCTGGGTATATGAAATCGATATTTACACGAATAATAACGAGCCAAATGGATGGAAACAATTTTCTACCACTACCTCTCAGTTTCGACCTCTTTTCCCCTCTATATAATTTCTGTCCGTCTACATTTCTTTACCTATCATTCTCTTTCTCTCTCTCTCTCTCTCTCTCTCTCTCTCTTCTCTATCTTTCTCAAACGATATATTTTCAAGTCATCGTTTTGACTATATTTATATATATATATATATATATATATATACATATATATACACTCATACACATATAAAGCGAAATAACAACACGGCAAAATGGATTCAAGTGTTCACGGGAAAACAAAAAAGGATAGGTGTACCATAAGGAAAAGGGTAAAAAAATTGTTATACTCACATTTATGCACCCGAAAAATAGACCCCTCACACACACACCCGTGTGCATATGTATAATTCATGAGACGCGAAATTCATCAATCAAACAAAGCCTCATCTTGGTCAGTGCACGTCTTTTTCTCTCTCTCTCTCTTTCAGTAGTTTGTACATCCCTAAGACGTTAACAGTTTATAAGAAAAGAGACTGTGGAAGGGAGGCACACATACAGTTAATAGAACTGCCGGAGAGATTTTATCCGCACTTGTGATGAAAATAGGGATATCAACAGCGGGACCATATATGTATACAATATACGGAGGCGTGCGTTAGATTACGACGCACGAGGATGTTCATCGATTTATCAAAAACGATAAAAGGGTCCGTGGAGCCTCGTTTTTAATAGGCAATTTCACCAAAACCGATTTTCGCATGTTAATATCGTAAACGTATGCGCGCACCCACCCCGTCCTCAATAATTTCGGTTACATAATATTTATTTTGCCTCCTATTCACCTATTGAATTCCGAGGGACTTCGCAAACTTCCTTAAACAATAATACAACAGCGCTTGTAGGCGTTCTTACTAGTTCAGTTCGGTTGGTTTTGCGCAATATCGCATCGTAAACGTTTGTTTTGTATAAATCAATACTTCTCGTTCGGAATCATGAGCTGTATTTTCCGTTGGACTTGTTTCGTTACGGTTCTGTTCCCAACGTAGGGCATAATTCGTTTTAAACACGAGGAGAGGTGAAGACAGAAGTGTTCGTAAGTATCTGCATGTATTATTACGGAGTTGCTTATCGAGTTAATTTTGGCGAGGACTGTAACAGCGCGCCCGAGAGTGGTTTCATTGTCAAAACACTACACGTGATGCATGGCCGTAGTAGTTCCGCTTTAACTTCGTCGAGTATGATTTATGGCGATTATTACGGTTCACTTATGTGCGTTACAGCGCCCTTTCCGCATAATGATACAGTTGAGAACTATGATCACTCTTCAGAGTGTGGGTCGTATTTAATACTATGTATGCCCATAACAGGGTATCTCGTCCGACCGTAAGGCAATATAGTGAGTGTGTGTATGTGTGTATGTGCACGATGACGATTGGCGAGCGTGAAGGACGCGTATTTCATCATAGAACGTAGTTGTGGTTCGCCAATGTGTTGACGTTTCGTATTCCATCCCGTGTCGGACTTTTAAATTATATTCAATTAATGTGTACTTGACCGAACTCCTGGATTTGTGGGTAAAAAAAAAAACCTACTTGCTGTACTTAAAATTTCACTTTACGATCTATGACCGACGAGTCGTCAATATTGGACAACGTTTAGTTGACGTTCGGTGACGTAAGCCGTCTTAACATATGGTACACCACTACCAGTCGAAGAGCGCTGATGCTGCCACACGAGCCGATTAACTAACAGCCGATATCTTAAAAACGAATCTATGGTTAAAAAAAAAAAAAAAAAAAAAACAGATGGCACGTAATGCAGAGAAAACCGTTCATGAGTCCGTGTACAATACGACGAAACTATCGTGACATTATCGGCATTATCACACCGCGCATCTACACCTGCGTTAGAATCGTATCGTGACATTGTGTATGTACGAGGCCGTACGTGATCGCGCTAATGGGTTAACCGGGAAAATATTTCGCGTAATCGTTAAGTTATTATTATACGGTTTATTGTATTACACATGTTTAAACATCATACGTAAATCGTACACGGTGCTGCAGAGAAGCGTATCAATAACTCAATCGTACGCGTTCAGACTCTAGGTACGCAGTAACGGTATAACCGTCATGAGTCGCGAACGCGCGGAACGTCTGCCGGTAAACACGATTGATTTAAACCCCCAAAACCGTGAACGCCGATATTTTTCGAATGAACAGATGACATCGCGCACACCATGGATATTATTGAAACAGACGTAATTGCATTGTTATTGCTATAAGCCCCGTAACGGTATATTTATTAAACGCCGAACTCGTAATGTTTCAATATCATTTCCCAATGACGCCGAACAAATTAATATTATTATTATTATTATAAAATCCTCGGGTGCATTACACAGTTGTGGTTCAGAGCGAAATAATAAAACTGTACACACACACACACACATACGTTAATATGCCGCCGACTTAGAAATTCTCTGGCGGATACGATATTTTAAAAACTATTTGACATCCATTTGTTTATAAGTCCCACGAGTATCGTTGCGCTCGTCGCGAATAACAAAGCTCGTGCATTTGCATTGAACCCGGCCCCGTAAACGACTGAATTACACGTACCGTCCAGAGCTGTTGCGGAATCATTACCGTTAAACATCATGCGCTAATTTCCAAATTTTTATTATTTTTATTTTTTCCATTCGCACACCCTCGTTGGATCGACGGGTTCGTGATGATAGCGCATACCGAGATGATTTTCCGACGGGCTTTATTCCTTTATTTTTCCCATCTTAGAACGCGATGCGATCTTATATGGCAGCTATCACGGACACAATGCAAACAATCACCAGACGTCTGCGTCACCACCACGGCTCATTATAATCGATTATTACGGTAATAATGGTAATAATAATAATAATAATAATTTACGACTCCGGCACACGGTTTGACAGCTCATTATCGATGACAAAATGAACCGCGGCGGCGGCCTGTCATCGTGACGTATACGTAAAGGTGTAAAAGTAATATTCCGATAGCGGAGTGTTTAATTGCAAAGCGCATATTTTTTCCTTCTTCTCGTTCTACGTACGCTAACTGGTAGAACAGGTGTTGCGCTCTCGCGCGGTTAACGCCACTTTTTATTAGTTTCTAACATAGTAACCGTAATAACGGTGATTCCGCAGCTATCGGACGGTATTAATGGATTCGACCGGAGATTCGATGATGGATCGAACGAGTTAGAATTTGTATTACGTCACACACGCGCGCGCGAGACAATTAAAGAAATTGTTGCACCTTATTTATATTCTTTTATAAAAAACTGATTTTAAATTAACCCATATTTTTCAACCGCTTTTTCGTTTGCACACGCATTTAGTAAGCCTGAACATCGTTATTAACACACCGTTAGTAGCAGCGTGATAACGTTCATCTTGATAATTAATAACATTGATAACTAATTGACAATTAAAAATTTCAAATTTGTCCTCTTGATATAATTTATAATAAATACTTTATTGTTGCAATAATAGAAAATTCAAAGCCAGAGGCAACAAAAAAATAACTAAATAAACGGTTGTGTTTTAAATTTGTGATTATGTTGTATTTTAAAATTAAAAATTTGTTTCATAGTTTATAAATAATTAAATAATAATTCAAAAGAATTAAATAAAATTGGGTAGGTAGTCATCAAGAAGACAAATTTGAAATTTTTAATTGTCAATTAGTTATCAATGTTATTTACTATCAAGATGAACGTTATCACGCTGCTACTATTGTATTGATATGGTCGGCATATCTAGGAGCCGCCGTGACACGATTTAAAATTTCGCTTCCCGGGGGCACATCCAATATCCGCGGTACATGTAAAATACGAGTATCCTAGCGTTCAACGAATTTCCGTTTTTTTACACATCACATCGTGTTTACCTTTTCGACAGACGTGAATACGCGATTCCCCGATCTCGCTGACGAGCATCAAATTTACCGTGAAAATATCGTGATTAAATGTATTAAATCTTATTCGGAAACGTGTTTTTTATATATATATATATATATATATATATATGTATATTAACCGAATGCCTAACAAAGACAGTTTGTGAAATTATTGGCACCGTATACGGAACGCGTCGCATGAAATCATTATTATTTCGTGTGAACAGATAAAATATAAACGCGTAACAGGTATTCTTTTTCAGTAATAATCCGTTATGTTCTTTATAAATATTTATTTCCGCCTGTTACACGTTTTAAAATTAACGCTTATACACATCAAGGGTTCAACTTTTAAATAATTTAATTTTATGTAAATTTTCGAAAGGAAAAAGTTGTCGGGGAAAAAAAAATGCATTTAACACATGGACCCTTATTAGTAGTTTATAAATGAAATTTTGTGTAAACTTCGACGCTAAGCATAACAATATTAGAAACAAACAAACGAGCTAATTGATAACACAAATTATTGGATTTTTTATTTATTATAGTTAAGTCTCAAACAATAAACGAATACACTATTATATAAAATACCGACGGATGTTTGATAATATATGTAAGTACATCGGATGAAAGCATTCCGCGTATAGGGGAAATCGTCAATATAACCTTGAAACTAAAAACATTTCCGTATCACGAGATGGAAGAAACGGTCCGTTTCGAAATTGTTTTTTTCTTCAGCCACCGTAACAGTATTACACGGAACCGAATAAAATAATATTACGCGCGTAGGCGTACATCTTTAGCGCGCACCATCCGCGCACGGATTTGCAATTAATTCGGATTAATATACGGGTGTCGTCGTGCCGTTTAACGAAGACACGAAAAATAATAATAATAATAAATTAATTAGAGAGAGAGAGAGAGAAAAACCATATTCCGTGGCTGGGAAAATTACGAATTTCGCGTTGATGAGCGCATGCACGTGTTTTCACGACATGTGCGGCGTGAATTACGAACGCGTAATTTAATCGTATTTATTGTGGTCTGTTTGTTTTCCGCGGCGAAAAGGTACTGGGGAGAGGGGGTGGAGGAGGAGGAGGTCGACACGTTCGCGAAGTGATAAATTAAAGCGTCTTGGGTCGACCGCGGTAATGTTGTTTTCGTTCATTTTCCGGACCGCCAAATGCGTCATCTGTTTCATTCGGTGACACTGTCTCGTCGCGCGGTCCTGTACGTCCGGGGCCGTAGCAGTTGTAGCAGTTGTAGCAGCTGACGGTACCGTACAGAGAGAAAGAGCACCACCAGCGCGACTCAGGAGATTACGAATCGTCCCGAGGAGGCTGAGGATAACACCTATAGAGACGGGTATCGCACAACGATGTTAAAATTGATCGCCATCGGGTGTTCGCGAATCACACGTGGGTCGACGGGAATAATAACCGTACGCCTTAAAAGTAAAACCCCGATCCGCTGCTTTGTGATAAACGTACGTAAGCGTGCAGAATAATTTTGACAACACCGCTATAGACGTGCGAACACGGGGGGCGTCTGGCGTGCCTGGGCACCCCGCCCTCTACGAAATGTTTCAAAAGGGGCCCATACGATTGAAGTCTAAGAGCAACGGACTCGTATTTCAACTGATGTTGCTCGAATCGAATGTAATTTGTTCCGAAATATTTGGTGAACAATAAACGATGATTGGCGTGAGAATAAATAAAACTAAATTTTCTGAATTTACGTGCAACAACTTGTTTTGAGATAAAGTAACATTTCGATTACAAAAATCATAACTAATCGAAGAGGCTATCCGAGAAAAAAAGTAAGTATAAGAGATAGGTACACGGAGCACATATTCATCGGGATTAATACCCAACAATATTGAACGAAACATTAACAAAAGTTACTTCTATTTAGTTATTTATACGTTACATTTTATTGAAAATACACGTTTTGTTAAGATAGGGTCCAACAATATTGTGGACACCTACTGAAGTACAAGTCTACGCACGCCTATGGATACTTCCTATTATAAATATTCCATAAATTCAAAGTTTGAAAAAGGTATGAGTACGTATGCGCACTCGTCAATGTGGGAAAACACATTCGTTTCCAACTCGTACGACGTAGTAACGCGCAACAATAACGGTGACAAATCGCTAACTAGTTACGACTGTAATTTAATTGCTATTTTTTCCGAACTTCAATTTCATTGAAAAAACCTCACGACCGAAAAGTAACGACGACTCGGAAAACCGATGAAAAGCTTACAAGCACTGCACGTAAACACGTCATATCTAGTTTCCATTGTACACCCGACACGGTCACGTAACACCTTCGCGGTTTTTTAATGCAATAACAGCGACACGGACTTACGAATAAAACGCGTGAAATACAATAGAAGCCCTGAACCGTGTGTAGGTATAATTTCGTTAAACTTCTACAGGCGCAAAACGGATCAGTGTAACCAGCTTAATTTGGGTATCTATCCTTAACGTGCAGGCGCCTGAACGTATAAATCTATTTGTGATTTAATTAAATCGCCTTGCAAAAGATTACTGTGTTGTCAACTTTCAAGTCGACCAAAGCAGCCGTTGCTTTGTATTTGCATTGCTGACCGCATCAACACGAACACATAGTTAACTCTTCGTGTAAGCATTAAAACCGACTACAATGGTCATCCTATTGGATTTGAACCTCGAGTTATTGAAAAAAATGTATACGTATGAAAAAAATAAATCAAAAAAAAAATTAACCGTTTACATTATTCACAGACAATTATCGTGCAATATGTGCCCAAGTGTATTACAAAAATTGTTTACAAAATTCTTAATCGGTTACTAGTATTAGCTTGCGCACGGGTGTGGGAGAAAACCCGTGCGATTCCTGTGGTTTTAGTAGCTTTTTTTTTGCTATTGCAAAATCGTTTTTCCCGTCAATAATCGATAACATAACGTATGTGCGCGTGTGGCTTTCTCGACACGGTTTCATTCGGAATTAGAATGTAAACGCTCAAGGACCGTATAAAAATCAAAAAGCGGTTTTACAAGACAACATTATTCGATCTTCGACCCACAATTAAAACGACCATGGGACCATGAATCGGAAATCGTATTGGAACGGGAACCGATTCCGAGCGCAACGAGATCTAAGACCTTTAAAACGTATTATTTGAAATTGAAAATGCCGGAAGACAACTTCGTGACTTTGCGCTGTACCGCCCTTCGTCCTCCGTTCACTAGCCGAAACCAAATAATGCGAAACAAGGCGTAAGTTTCTACGAGGTCACATATATAGCGTTATAGAACGCGTACGGTACGCGGGGGACCTTTAATTCCGAGCTGTTCGTTGTGTCAAGGGATTTGTACATTGGCGGCAGTGGATTAACGCGGCCAGGTAAGTGTGTAACGTCTTGTCACTACCCGCGCCGTTTGCGCGTGTGTCTATTAAGAAGAATTCTCCGCGAACGCCGGAATCGCAAGATTTGTCAACACGCAAAATATATTAGCCGCATACAGAGTGCTCGTAATGATAAAGCGATTCGGTTTGAGAAAAAACATTTTCACAAAATAACCCGCATGACGGTGTACCTAGTGTTTGAAAATTTCATGAAAAATGTCAAATGCCTGAAATGTTTCAGTGTTATAAAAACATTTTTCTTTTTTAATAAAGTTTTATTATTACGTATGTTTGTCATAAATTAACCTTCGCAATTTTATAATATTAGGGCAACAATCACTAACTATTCATTAGTGATGGTTTTCTATGGTATTATACATTTAAAACGGTATTCAACATTTTTTTTTATTGCCAAAAAACATAATGATTCAATATTTAACATTTATAAAAAAAAAAAAACACAAGTTTCGATATAGTGCTATAGACAATCAAAAACAAGACCCAATATAGTTAGAATATTTCAACCACGGTACTCATCCATTAATATCAATGATTATACTTAGAACGAAATCTTTTAGATTGTATCATTAATAATTGATAAATATCCATCATTAACATTTGTATTAGAAAAAATGTCAACGTTTCATGTGAAATACTTCAAATGAAAAATTTCACAAGTAATATTTCATACATCAAACACTAGGTGTGCCATGGTGTAGGTGGATGAAACAAAATACCGGCTTTTACACTTTTAAACAGAAATACAACACATCATATCAACGTGACGCAGAGAACATCAAACGAGCAACAACGTTTATTGTCGATACCATCATCCGTAAGGATACTGCCGTAGTTAGCCGTGTGATTACGAGGATGGCTGGACGTTAACCCGCATCACTGGACGTACTCGTACGTTGTTACGACATTCGTGATCGTGGCCGAAAATGAAACGGAAAGCCAAAGGTTGGTTCGAAACAGTACCACGACTGACCTCCGCCGCGGCAAGTTTCCGCGAAAACAGCGTGCCCAAATCGAATTGTAACACGGATCTGTACCAAGGTTTCGTCCGCTACAGCATTTCGTTCGCTCCGTATACACGCTAGCGTCGCATCTCATCCGGACCGTTTTAATTCCGGTGATGTCGACCGAACGTTCAAAAGCACACCGCAAAAGCGTGCCACTTGCACGCCCTCGTCCACCGTGAATTCGTCTCGCAGTAACACAATATATACGTATACACCCGTGGTCGTTCCGCGACGAAACGAGCCCGCGTACGGCCGTGTATCGCACACGCGTTCGCGCTGGTGCTCGTGTCTGCTGAATCCGTCCCTTAGCGCGACAGGGAAACAGTCTTGTTGGCGGCTTCCAGGAGTCCAGGACGGCGAAGGGACGACCGGCGGCGGGTAGGCAGATGCGGCGCGCGCGTTCGCGGGACCGAAAGTTCGGAGACAATTAAAACTAAATGTTACGCTCTTAATTATAAAGGGTAAGTTACGTTCGCCTCCCCCTCCGCCCCGACTGCACCTTTCTAATTACTTATACGGCTTGTAATTTCAATCGCGTTTACTCCTCCGCCTCCCACTCCCCGCATCGCCCACGTCAGCATCAACGTGCCCGTACACGTCCACACGCGTACACGTTGCGCGCGTGATAACTGCGTCACACAATGATCACGCGTGACACGCGCACCATCGCCACCGAAAAGGGTTTTTACGAACCGACCGCAGCAGATTCCTCCCGATCAAGATACGCGTCCAGGGTAAATTCGTAACACTATTCACAACGGTCGAACTCGCAATTCTCAATTCGGGTTTATTACGTATACACGCGTACCGTATAAATACTTTTTCATACACTCCTTTGGTACGTTGAATGGTAAAAGAATCGCTCGCGCTAAACTTTCGCACTGGGTGCGGAGTACAATGTTCCGAGGTTTTTTTCTGTTTTGATCACGGTGCACGTACCGCGAACGGAATTTCACCGAGCATGTCAATTAGGATTATGTAATTACCGTTTACATCTCATAATTCGAATTCGAATCGAAACCCGATTGCGTTTATTGTTATTAGGTAGGCACTTACGCGCGTACCGTATGCTACGACTTTTCCTAAATATTATTCAGCATTCATTACAGCAACGAATAAATGTGCCGGTGCAAGATTTATATCGAGACTCCGTATAGCCATTCAAAAGCAAAAAAAAAAAAAAAAAAATGTATAGGAGGTATATCCATAACTCATAATTAATTCAAAAAGTTTTAGCGGATGGTGAAAAAAACTTCGACCGAGTCTACATAAATACTTATTAAATTTACCAGAGTCAAGTGTAACTAGGCGTTACATACGTACAGTTTTTTTTTTTTTATTTATTAGCAAAATTCACCAACCCCTCGAAATGTATACATCATTATTTAATGAATATTATAGATCTTGAGAATAATTTTATTACTTAGGTAAAAATAAAAAATTCTTGATATTATTCAATAATATTTTCCTGATAAACTTTGCACTCTCTTTGTTTTTGTTCTTAATACTTTAAATATTTTATTTGATTTTCATTTCGAACAATTTCCAATATAATATACATAATATATTACGTGTACTTTATTAAAATATAAAATTAACATTAAAGTAATTTAATTATTAACTCTGAAAGTAAAACTTGTAATTATTATTATGAAACAATTCGTTGCATAGGTACTGTTTTAACGAAATATCTACTACATGTTTTAAACAATCCGGGATTTTTTTCAAACTTACGATATTTTGATTAAGTTTTAAACTGAAAATATAAGTAAAGTTCGTAAATCAAGTACAATTTTACAAAACTACAGTCGTGAAAAATCATGTGCACACATTACAATTCCATAAACAGTTTTGAATAAAAAAGCGAAAATATCTAAATCTTCAAAAGTTTGTTCGTTCAACTAAGTAAGCATTTTATGAATTTCATAAAGCGTTAATTAAACTTTGCATACCTTCAAGACAAGCCAAAGGTTATGATTTCCCAGAAGGCCTTCGTTTGAACATGCAACGACTAATACACACGTACCAATAACTTCTCCCCCGCAAATGTAAGTCCCATGATCAAAAATCCATTATAATAAGGCACCTATCACGCGATTTCGGTTACATAAACGTAACGAATATTATAATATTAAAAAACATAAGCAGATTAATTCTTTGAAAAAAATAATAATAATAATAACCTTATTGTTCAAACCTATTGTTATAATTCCGTAATGCACATTCGAGAAAACATTACATTTTTCTATTATTTTATTTCTATTTCTCCATTAATCGTTTTTATTACTTCTCACGTACAATATATCTATTAAATGCCCACTTTGGACGTATTTTTATTGCCATAAAGTATTTGGGTCGCAAAACTATGGTTCGCATAGTGAAATGTCTACAAATCTCAGTTGTACACGTAATGTAATATAATGTTGCGACGGTGCATTAATTTCGAGGTCGGTATTTTGAAGAAAAAAAATTATACGTAGGTTTTAATACCTATTATTAAATTTTTTTTTCTGAAAGAGAAAATATAATATTATGTTTTTTTTCTTTTTATTAGAGTAAACAATTTTTCTTTTAACTATACATATTTTTATTTTAAAAGACAAGATATTACGACTAGGTAGTTAAAGCACAAAGAAAGGGTTTACAAATTCAAGTAGTTTAATTTATGGTATTATGTACTTCCATTTTTACGTAAACGATAATTTACTTGATTCTTTTGACTTTTAAAAACAAAAAAACTAAATACTAAAATAATGGTTTTGTAATATATACAATTTATTTAAATTCGACATGATCATGTCATGTATTATAAATATCAACGGTTGTACTACAGATGAAATTAATCTTTTAAACCGTAAATAAGCATTCGAAGTTAATGACAAGATTACATTTTATGAAAATCAATAAAATAATTTTCAGAAGCTTGAATATGGTTATTATAAAAAAAAAAAAAAGGATATACAAGTAAATTTTAAAGAACACTAAAAGAACTTGAAAAGCTATAATTTTACTCTGTACTTATTCGTTTGTAAGACTGTGAGAAATGTATGTTGGACTTGTACTTTATATCTTAAACTTTTTTTATCTAGTTGATTAATTTTTAAGTATTCAAAAATATGTTCAAACTTTTTTTTTTTTGTACTTGTTAAGTAATTAATTAAAATAGCAATATTTTTCAGAGAACAAAAAAAGTTTTCCATTGTACTACAATATGTACTTACAATTTTGAATAAAATATGTACATTTAAAACAAAAGAAATATTTATTTATATAAAAAAAGAACACGAATATTCTTAAAGTAAATGTACAGTTTAATGTCTGTTCTCTGTTCATACAAAAAATAACCATTTGTTTATTTATACGATTTGTAAAAGTCTCCATTTTATTATATTAGTATAATAAACATTAAAATAAAAAAAAAAACCGTAGTTCAACGTTAAAACAAATCTTATCTCTAACGTTGAACTATTGTAATTTGTTTTTACTACTGCGTCAAACTCAGTGGCGTAATTTCAATTTGCAATATGAGGGGCAAAGGTTTGAATCGACCCAAATAAATTAAAAAAAAAAAAAACCTGTCGCGAAAAAATATCTAATTACATTTTATCAAATTACCATTCCCACTTCACTTAGTTTATGATTTAAATATTTTTCTGAAAATATTATAAAAATAGTCATGTTTTTGCGATAATAAAATATAATAATGATTAAACGGCAACAATCAGGCCCATTGGACTGCTTTTAAAATCAGACAGGAGCAAATGCCCACCTTGCCTCTCCACAAATGATGCCACTGAACCAAGCTCTGTTCACTTTAGAAATATTTTACAGTTATCTCTAGACGTTGATGTTATTTAACTTTTAGACAATTGTTTCCACGAATCGTGTTGTACCAAAATTGTATGTGATGACTAATATCATAAGAAACATAGACTGTAGAAATATTTAGTATTAATAACAACAGAACGGTATTACTATATTTTTAGTTGTTTGAAAGAGGACGTACAATTTTCATTGGCGACGATCATAAATAAAATTATCCGTAGAGGGATCGTGTATTTTATGTTTGTTTCATATCCTAATTGTTAAAGTTTTGAAAATATTTATCGTATTACTACATCATATTATTTTTCCAGATGGCAACAAGTGCCTCATTTTGTTCCCTTCCCTTTCTCTCACAGCAGACCTTCACGATGGGCATATTATATTGGAAACAAATTAAATACGTTCCGTGCGCTTAAAAACCGCAACGATATGATTAGGAACTCAACAACGAGACAAAAACCCCTAATTACGATTATTTAATATAATATTACGCATATCGATTCGATGCCACGAATCAACGACCTCCGCGCGACAGTGCATTAACCTTTTTAAAAAATAATCACGTCGGTGACTGAACATCCGACGTTCTGCGGTACGCATGAACCAACATGGGCACAGTAAAGCACCAACATCTCACGGGGTTGATCTCGGCCACTCCGCGCCATTGAACCTTACAAAGCTATGCTTAAATGCTTAAAAATAATAAAACGCCCGTTCCGTGTCCGATATCGCACGTGAGACAAATCTCGACAAAAAAAACATCCCGCTTCAGAACGCGTTCACGTACGTTGTTTCCATTTAAAAAAAAATAAAAATAAAAATATCCCGCATGAAACGTAATAAAAAAAACATGTATTTATTGTTTCACGCGCGCAACGAACATTGGTGTGCGCTGCTGGGCTCGCTCGCGCACGGAACTCCGAAAAATGCGCTCGTTCGCCGCGTGCACGGGAACGTCTCGTACGCGCGAATCGAATTATAATAACAATAATAATCGCGTGGGTTCAGCAGTGCAAAAAATTGAGCGTGCACATTGAACGGATTATATCTGGCAATCGAACAGATCGTGAATAAATTATCACGAATGCTCATGCACGTGATCGGATTTGTTTTCACGGCCCTACCGCCGGCACTCGAAACCCGCCGTCCCGAAAGCGATAGAACGTTTCGCGGCACTCGAACACGCGAACGTACAACGATGTGTTTGAACGCGGTTTTCGCATTATCAAAACGCGTGTTTTTTGTGTTCAAGTTTTGCCACGGCAAAAAGTGCCTCCGCAAAACGTGACACTTTTCGATCACCGCAACTCCAAGCGCAGCGCTGCACAGGCTCCACCGCTCGTTTCGTCTTATTGAACTCGAAACGTTTTTCGTCGTCCGTTGCTGAACCTTCGACAAGCTCCTCCGGAACGCGAAACACGGATCGATTGACTAGGGTTCCTCCCCCTGTCGCACCAGTTCAAATGCCACGATATCGCGCATTTCATTGATTGCTTGTTTTTCAGTATTTCGTTGAAAACAACCCGTCGCAAGAAAAACATGACTTGTGGACCGACAGCTGAAAGCGATGGCCGCGATCTCGGGAGCATTCGTAAACAGGAAAAGCGCGTTCGTCTTTTCGTCACGCGCAGCACGCCTTTTTTCCCGTGGCGTCCCGTTGCAAACGACGTGCCCTCGAGGGCGTTGAAAAATATTCGCGCACACTTCGTCCGTAATATTGTACAGATATTGTTATAGGCCGATAATACGTAATTATTGTATTCTCTGCAAACATTCGTGGTGATAACCGTTGTAGAACGCACACTCCGTACGTGCGGACCAATAAAATACGTTCTTACGGCCGGTGAACTATTGGCCGTCGAGCCTCGGACGTATTAATTGCTTACGTCGATATTTTTTCGTTTTTCGATCGCTTTGCGGACTAAACGTTTCCGTTTCTTCGGACGAAATCTCGACGGCTTTTACCATTTTTACGTCGGTCCGGACGGACGTCGTGAACAACATTACGCACCAACAGTGTTGGTTTTATTTGTGAATTGTTATATTTTCTGTTCCGTACCGATAGCAGTTCAACGATTATCATTACCTCGCAGAATACGCGCGCCAGTTGATTGCGGGTGTCCGTGCATTGTAGTCACTGAACCGGCCGCGTGCGTACGGTTAAAAGTCATGAACGCCGTAGACGTTTACGTTACGTAAGATTTAACCCCTTCAATGCCGCGTGCTTCGATCACGACATAATACGAAAGGCGATCGACTGTTATTGGCCAATATTCAAGGAGACGGTACCGCGCGGGGAAATCAATCGGATCGTCGGTGTGAACCGTACGGGTTTTCCGAAAGCGACCGACATTTTCGCGCTTATTATTTCAATTGCTTCTCGTACATACGCACTACGCGTACGGTGCAAAATACGCAGTGACCGAAAGTCCAACCACCCTAACGGGCGCGAGACCGTTGCACATTACTTAGCGGTTTTCGACGTATCACGTAACGTCCAGTTAGAAAACGATAGGAGTTACGATCGCGCGTGTGGTATACGATGCGTAAGTGCGACCCGATTGAAAAACAACACGTTTCTATCCACTGTACGCGTAGCGCTATGTAGTGCTCGAACTCGATATGTGCAATTTGAATTTATTACAAACGTATTGCAATAACATCCTGTTATTGCTACAGGTAAACACGTACAGTAAACCGTACGGTTGCACAGCGAACATAGATCAATGTAATGTACCCCGTACGAGTTGTTCTGCACTATCCGCGTCGCGGGCAATAATTTTTTTATCGAACTTTTAATATGTATCGTTCGTCCTGAAATGTTGCCTTTTTTTCAATTAATTTTCTCCGCTTTACAGAGAATTAAACATATTGAGTTGAAGAACATCTGATTTCTGTAAGCATATAATATCTTTTTATTTTCAGTTACAACGTAAAACAAATAATATACGATCGTTCAGTACAATCATAATAATATGGTTTGATATCAAATAAAATTATTTATAACAAAAAAAAAAAAAAGTATTTTTTAATAACAACATCTTAAAATAATTAAATACTCGAATAATATTTCATTTCATTTTAAAGTTTATTTTAAAAACCAATTAAAACTGTTTAACGCATTAATAATCCTTGTAGTAATTAAAGTAGTGAGCATTAATGAATTCTCCTAGCGATTTTGATAAACATTCTACATCGCAGAATAGAATAAAGTATAAGGACTTCCATGCAACATACTGTTATTGTATTTACACAATATGATAAAATATTTTTTAATGTAATTAGTTCGGATGGATTGATAATAATGAAAGAAAAGCCCGTATTTTATAACCAATGAATTTTCGTTGACTTACAGATGTTCTCCTGGAGTACAATTATTTTTAATTTATCGCAGTATTCTCTCAACAGTACCTGTCAAAACTAACCATTCATATTCTATTTATTTACGCCTTAAATCTTACTTGAACTTCTACAGACCATAAACACTTAATACTATTGCTTGCAGCTGAATATTTGAAACACGCAGTATCGCTATTCAAATATAAATTATACTAAATGCATTTACAGCAGTCTTATTTTTGTTTTCGAAACTAAACTGACAAAAGTACAATAAATAATGCGATTTTCACCATAATGCGTTTTTACGAGAAACAAATATAAAAATAATATATTTATCATTGGAGATTAGCAATAGAGGTGGTAGCCTTGTACATTGGGAACGCACCGCAAGAGTATATTATATAAATATACAATATTCGTTTTCCATCGATAAAATATTTTAGCAAATAAAAAGGACCTCAAACGTTGTAAACTTCTATAGTACTACAAATCACCTGCTCTTGAACACTAAAAAAAGAGTCTGCGGGTTGCAAACATATTCAGCGACAATGTATTTCAAATAACTACTATTGTGTTGCGGTTTAAGTCGATTCGTATATAAAATATTATTTAAAAAATCGCATTTACGCTTTCGCAGATTTGTCGCCTTTGAATATAGAGACAATATTTTCAGTTAATCATCAAATAACGTTTCAACAATAAATAAAATCGCATTACAATCGTTATGTAGTCTACAGTAATAGCCATAGCAAACGTATATGTACTCGACTTCGATTTGCATTATTTACAATTTTTTTTATTGCGATTCTCCCCATGCGAGATCGTCATACACGAATAATATGCAAATGCATTTACAGTCTCCCGTTTACGTACAACCATGGTATATTTTCAAAGCCCGAGGTGGTTTTACTTCGCAGTAAGCGCGAAAGGCGCGCGTGAATTTCACCTATCGCAGTCTCTCTCGGCAACCACTCCTACCCCGGGTCCACAACTTCTGGCCACGCAACACAAATTAATTGTGACCAATTTTCTCCTAATTTATTATTATCCAAATATTATTATTCCTACACATTTCACACGCCTACCGAGCATCGGCCTGCAGGTAAAATATTTCGATGACGTGTCCAGGCGGCTCAGGTACACCATGTGTATTTCGAACCAAACATGTTGAATTGAATTTTTCGACGTTCTAAAATGTCTTTCGTATTAATAACACACACACAAATACAAATCATGTAATATAGAGAGTATAAGCCCTAAGATAAAATAGTGCGAATAAAATTATACTGAAAAAGATAGACCGAAATTATACTATTTGTTCTTCGTCACGCTATGGTGTACATAACAAACGAGATACGTTTAGGCACATCGTGTATAAAAGTTTTTACGGTGACGTTACTTTTGTGTATGTGTTGCGTATATTTTTTTCCTGCTCAGTACTGCGACGGGATCGACGTGAAAACAAATTGTTTTCTCGGGCAACGTTTTTCCGCAGAGGCGGGATAGTGAGGGGGTTCTGTCGGCGAAAGTGGGTCCAAGGCGGGGAATTGGATTACATCGGTTCGGAAAGGGTGTCGCGCTGCGTTGAATGTCAATTGCGAGAACAAGAAAGTCCGACGGACCCGAAGAGGCCCATTATTCACTTTTTCTCAGCTTTTTCATTTTATATCGCATAACCATTCGCCGGCAATAGGGAATAATGTACACCTCGGGATTTCCAACAATATCTTAATATCTCCTGCATAGTTTGTTGAATATTTAACGTATTTTCACAAACAATTGAAAATATATGTAAAAACGAAAAGTATTTGCAAAACATTTTGTTATTTATTGTTTATACGTTACATTGTTTGAACACGCCAAGAAAATACATAGTATTATTTGCTCATCAGAATCGTTAATTTAAAGTACATTATATATAATTAAATAGCTTGTGCGGTTCTCATTACGGCAGATTTATAAGCCATTACATAGATTAACCTTACTTAAGGGTAATATAATTGAATACGTGCGCAATAAAATGAATAACTGTCTATGTTATTCTCGTAGTAGATAATGTTATCTAGAATATTACCAAGCACCACAATTATAATTCGATTAAACGTAGGATTAAAAAGATTATAGGGATAACCATCAAAAAAATACATATAATGTAATCGAATGTCTATCATATTTTATTGTTCTAATTGATTGCAGACGCAAATTAATCTACGATCAAATGATTCTGTAGTAGGTTTAATTCTGCAATATTTATATGAAATGAGCGCTGTGTACCTATATAAAAAAAACAAAAACTAGTAATATTATTTTAATAACTTATCGATTTGTTTAACTTTTATGCACAAAAATAATATGTGCCACACAAAAACGCACGAATAACAATTATAAACAACTAGCTGATCACGTGTACTTCGTTGTTCGTTAAATATACTAACTCTATATGACTCAAACTTTGTTCAATTCGTTATTTAATATTCGGTGGATAATGTTCTAGATTTATCTTAAGTATTCTGTTGTCCGGAATAAAAATTCTGATTCGCAGTAGTATATTATCAGGTAGGCAATCTACCTGCGGTAGATCGCGGACTTGGTGCTGTTTGTACGTAAGTGTATGATTTAACTCTAATAAAGTATCAAAATTATACAAAATTTGACATAATACGGTGGATTAATATAATTAATTAATACATAATCCTAACCTAGCCTTTAACGTACTAAAATCCGATGAATAAAAAAAAACTAAATTTAACCCTTTTTAAATTAGCCTATCTTCTTCCCACAGATCTGCACACAAACATTCATTTATATATTACAAAACACCAAATAATTATTATATTAATTTTATATATTACCAATGGCAACCACTAATAAATAAATATTATTCTCAAATCTTATAACCCCCATAGCAACCATTTATAAACAAAAATTTCTATCGTAAATCTCAAAATTCCTGCTTGAGCACCTACCAGGGTTGGTCAATCCCCTTTTTAAACTTCACAGAAACCATCTACATATCAATCTTAATATGCCCTAAAATTTTGATCGAAATCGGTGGATTTTGAGCTATAAAATTTATTCAAAATGTACATCGATTTTTATATAAATAGAGATAGATTCACACAATGATTTTATTTATATAAATACTGAACCCTAAATGAACACTATGTATACATTAATCTTATACCCACCACGTTATTTATATTTATATATATATTATATAGTAAATAATCTTGTAAGTACCCAAGTAAATATTAAAATGAATTGTTTTCATATAATAAAAAAAAAAAAATCACGATTTAAAATAAAAACTTTGTATACTGTTCAAACGAACGCAAACGATAAGTTTTTGTTATTGTTGTTACAGTGATTATTATTATGTATATATATATATATATATATATATATATATATATATATATATATGTATGTATAACAGAGACTTGTAATAATTATAAGTGAGATGCGAGTTTAAAGGCTTAACAGCCGCAAGAAATAAGCAATATCGTTGTAGTTTTTATTTCCCCCTCGTCCGCCCCGTGTACAAAAGAAACTTCGCCCAACATGTCAAACCGAAAAAAATGCCATTCCAACGAAGACAACGCCCAAGCCTCACGTAGCCAATTAAGTCATTAAATCCAACTAATGGACGGATTAACGAGCACGGTGGCGTACACCTTTGACTGCATGCTTCCTACCGGTCGCATCGATAGCTTCTTTGTACATTTTTCACGAGCAAAAGTGCCATTTACACACATCCCAAGGGCACCGTGTTTTCTGTCCGGCAGGCCCGAACCGTCCTCAACGCAGACCGTGTCGGGATAATGAGCTGGGGCAAATTCCGTGAACAAAATATCAATAGTTCCCGAGAGTAAAACGCATGTACTCCGTGTGAGCAACTCGGACGTATGGTTCGAACGCGGTGCATCGCACAACGATCTAATTTCGTATTAAAACCGCGTGTGGTAATAATCTAAAATTAAAATTAATTTTACTTTTTCGCCACTGCCTTTCGAAGCGCCTACCACTAAGCCCGCAACCAGATTTAATAATTTTTTATTTATTGTTTACGTAATTTTTTTTTTTTTTTGTAATTATACTTTGCTGAGATTCACAGTAATATAAAATCATTCGTCACTGATAATATTTTTACACACATACGCACTTGAGCAGGATTCAAACGCAAAACGTTATAATTACAACGGAATAATATGCCTAACCAAACTGCAGAAAACTTTCTATTATTAAAGCAATTTTCAAGTTTTTAATTATTATTTGAAATGCATTCTGGAAAATATTCCGTCCTGCCTACGTGTACAACAATAATTAGGTTACGAGATTTATGCATTGAATGGTTTCTTTTATTTTTAATTGTGAAAAAAAATTAACATTTTCAATTTCGGGCCTACATGTTTTTTAATAGACACAATAATCGTTATTTTCGAGGCGATAGAATAATCGCACGTTATTCCAGAATTATAAGAAGGGATTTCGTAGTTGGCATTTTTGCACGGTTACTCGATTATGGGTAGGAACTATATCAGTCGTGGCCCGGCATCCAAATAACACCATTAAAAACATAAAACAGCTACACTACTCTTACGAGCGGAGTGGAAGAAGAAGCACACAACACACACACACACACACACACACCACCTTTTAGCCGTATTTAGCTTCCCTCCGAAAAATTATGTTCCTTAATTACGACTTCTTGTTTCGGGCTTTTACGTTATAATCGCGCACAAGGAATGAGAATTCGCCTGGTTTTTTTTTTCAGCCTTTCTTCGCTTTGCTCTCATCCCACGCCATCTCGTCTAACCCGCCATCGCGTTATACGCAGGCTATTAGCCGTTTGTATTTTTTTCCCCCGACGAGTGTACACGCGCGCGCGAGCGTTTGTTCTGGAAAAATTCGTTGATTTTTTCACTCGCTGTGCGCAACACATATATACGCACAAAAACTAAACCGTTGCTCTATTATTTTTATACTCCGCACGTAGTGTTTTATACGGTTTTATTTATGAAACTCGCGGCCGGCCGAGTGAACGGGACGCGACGTGGCAGTTATATTTTCCATTCGAGGGGGTTGGCGGGGGAAAGAAAAGAAAAGAAACAGTAATACTAATAATAAACGCGACTTGATAACGGATCCATTTTTGCGGTTAATTTGCACAAAATTCGCTGCGGTGCCGATGGTTGTTTGCCGCTAAACGGTTTTCCCGCTACCCACTTCCCGCCAACCGCGCAAACAGCCATCGTGCACTCCCGGCGTGCTGTATTTATACGCTCGTAATGATGCGCCGGTACACAGATATAATTTAGCCGACGAAATGAAAAGATACGGGGAATCTCGAGAATAAGGTTTCTTTTCTTGTTTTTATCGCGAAAACCCGTTTTTTACAAAAAAAAAAAATAAATATATATATATATATACATATAAATACGTGTGTGTGTGTGTATAAAAGTAAGAAAAAAAAGTACGAAAGTCAAGAAATAACGAAGCTTGCGACTCAAAAAAGCGTATTATTGCCTGCTGCGAAACGAAAGAAATCAAAGAACATCTTCGAAAGAAAGCGGTCATGTTGTACTCGAAACATGAAAATGTTATAACGTACCGATCAAACGTAACTATCGTTATTATTACGGTTACAATTATTATTAAGGTTATTGTTATTATAACGAATTTAGTAGAACGTAGTGTAAGGACATGTAGTAATATATTACGGTTAAATTGTTGAGTGTTCGTTGACAAATTATAATAGTACACATACGTGGTGCGCCGATGCGCACTACGACAGGTAAGGTAATTTATTTAAATTAGTTTCCAAAATAACAATCATCAATTCTCGTTTATCACGGCGTTAATGGACTAAAGACGAGGCAAGAAAAAAAAATAAATAAAAACAATTTACCTTACCTGCCTAATCAATATTGAATTTACACCAAACTAAACATTAATAATATAGATACGTGTATATTAGCGTTTCGACAAACTTATTTTCGTCGTTACGCGTATTAAGGCTATCTAATTTAATAGCGTTGTTCGATGTACAAATAAGATTTACGAGCAGTCGATAATATTTACCATTTAATACGTCTACATTTGCATACGGTTTGCCAGAACAGAATATTAGTGAGCTGTCAATCGAATACTAAGATATCTAAATTAGTCGGATGATCGAAAAAGAAGGGATGCCTATAAATCTAATTTTGATCTTGCGTTTATTGTATCAATCTTTTTATCAAAAAAAAATATTAATAAATAAAAATCAATTTTGCGTTACAAATATGTACATTTTTTTCACATTACAACAGGAAATAATTCGATTTGTTCTGAAAATCAAATTTTATGCTTACAAATGTTTTCCAGTAATGCTATTTCGATTTATCAAATCCAAGCACCCAATAAAAAAGTTAATCCAATTTCAGATCCCAACATCTAGGCACTAAACAAAGTGTTAAAAGTGAGGTTAAAAAACATTATTTTCAATTATTTAACTACGTAATACTTCATAAGCTTTGTACGAGCGCAAATTATAGTAAGTGTATAAGTTATACTGTTCACACACTGAAAATGACCTTTTCAGACCTTCTGAATAAACTAACTTAAATATGAATTATTTATATGATGCTTTGCAAGTTTTTTCAATTGATAAAAAAAATAAATTCATCATAAATAAATAAATATTATAATATTAATACAAACATAACTCGACTAAACTATCCGTCGTTGTGACCACATGAGATCTGCTGTAGAATATTGAGTGCATTTTGTATATTATAGGAAATACGAAATAAGTCGTTAGCGAAAAAAATAAAATTCGAAAAAAGAACAAAACCATGATCTTCTCGTATCGTAATGCGCATAATAAATGACGATTCATCGTCCTGTGCATCGATATATTTTACCGAACCAGGGTGTACGCTAATTAAATTTATTCCCCAGTAAGTACGAAAATATATTAACAATCAATACCTGTATTATAATCAACCTTTTGTCATGCTATCATATGACGAATAATTTCGTAGCACACAATCTGTATAGATGTCTATATCAAAGAGTGGTAGAACTGTTGTGATGAACAAGCAATAATTAATATATTATATATTCTAGGAAACCAAGTCCTGTATACTGATCAAACAATTATAATAGAGAGAGAGAGAGAGAGAGAGAGAGAGAAAGCATTATAAATTCGGTGCGCATGCCTTTTCGGTATACGATATACGTAAAGCGCATCAAAACAGAACCGATAACAGTGACGGCGCGATTTGATGCCTTTGCCAAAAAAATCGCATTTTGAACCATATCATTATTCATATACGCATTGTGCATAACTGAAGTCGGTTTTATAAATTATTTCACTCCGAATTCCGCATGCGCACATCAAAGAGTACGGATCGTTTTTCAAAGTCCAACCATCCGGGCAAGTTCATTTTTTTAAATCCAAAAAAATAAAAATAATAATAATAACAGTGATGATAGTATGAACAAAAACCACAAAAAAAATAAAATAAAATAAAAAACGTTTCTCAACTGTATAGTAAAAAAAGCTAAGTATACTTGGTAAGATCAATCAGGAATACGAATTCACTTAAGATGTTTCCGCATTGATTTTTGTTTTAATTTTAATGCCCTAAGGTACTAAAAAATATAGAATTTCCAGAAACATCACGAAATAATTTATAAGAAATCTTTGATGTCACAAAATATTATACAGACCAACAGCTATGCAAGATGAATTTATTATTATTTTAATTATGGTTTTTAGATTATGAAGACAAATCAGATCCAAGAGTGAAATATTTAATAAAAACTACTCGTATAACAGTACAGTATTGGAAATCGAGAAAAAAACTTATATGTCAAGAAATATAATAGCCAGGGGTAAAAAAAAAAAATGAAAAGGGTTGATATTTTATGGGAAAGAAACGGACAGTCAAAAATGGTACGGCCAAGGTTGCATTCCGTTCTATTGTTAGGATACAAAAGGCATACAAAATCATAAAAAGGCGAAAGGGTGTTTTTGGATATTGTTAATAATACACAATTTTGAAACACCAAATTTCCAAAACCGACGGTGATTACAAATCGATGAGAAGTGAATCTGTACCGAGTATGGACGCACGACGAAGTATTTGTAACAATAAATATAGGCGTGATTTTTTCGTAGTTCAATTAAGAGATAAAGATTTAGATTTTCAGAGTAAAAACTCGAGATATAACGATAGAATATACATGGTCCAGCGAGTGTTTTATCCGATTTATTTACAAGAAAAAAATGTAAGTTACAATTACATTTACGTATGTGCTGGTTATACGTTTGTGTGTGTTCCGGTCGAAAAAGCTCGTGTTACGTATAAATAAATGATAATATTATGGCGTAAACCCGGAAACTATTGCGAGTGCGTTTTTGTGTCCCCTACGCGATTTTATTCTGCTATTATTATTATTATTATTATTATACAGTGCTGTACTGTCATATGTGACGTGCAACACGATATTGTTTCGGAGTACGCGAGTCCAACCAACGGTCGGATCACTGCGCGCGACATTCGAACCAAAAACTGAACCGTTATGGCCGTTGATGTTTTTACACACGGTAGGTAAAACGTATGCAACGCAATGGGGGAAAGGACATCCGACCCGATGTGCTTTTGTGCGCCTTTTTAGAAAATTGAAAATATTTTCATTTTTCACCCTCAAAACGATCGTGTCGCCACACCCGTGTAAATAATAACCGTCATGTGCTCTATTTTTTTTTTCTGGTAAAAATACTATAATTTCCTATTTTGACGTTTGCCGAATCATGTGATGCGCTCCCGGGCCATCCATTCAATTACTTACATAAGGTAAACACGCATTTTGTTAGAAAATAACAATTGTTTCATAATATTAAGCCTTACTTATTTCGTGTTTTTAATGCACACAACGGGACGTTTTCCGGTTCCCACGAAGTATTCGATATTATAATAAATGTCCCAAAGCTTTTGCAAATAAAAGTTGACACACCCGATCATAAATATAATTATCTAAAAAGCATATATCACGATCAAACATGAAACTCTATGATTATTAACAGTAAATCATGTGCATTGTATTTCAAAGTATCATTGGACTTTCGCTGAACAATAAAAAATGTATGATCAATAATTTGATTTGAAATATCTGTTAAAAAAATCAAATTAAAATTTTAATTTTAGAGTTCGATACAACACAAATAAGCTAACTGAACACTGGTAATTTTTTATTTTATACGATAGTGTATGCGTATTGAAAAAAAAACCATCAATAGATGTGATTTGAAAACATCATATTCATATGGTTTTATACACCTCTGAATTCGTTAGGTTATTAATTAAAAAATCCATTCACATTGTGTATTTATTTCCAGTAGACCACTATTACTTAAATAAATTTCAAATTTCTAGAGCCCTAAATATCCAATAAAACGTATTGAAATTCATGAAAGTATCCACACAACATTTGTGTGGACGAAAACAAAATAATAGTTTTTTGCACAGCCAACAACGTATTTATACAACGACTCGAAACATCCTTTCAAATAACGTATAGGGAACTAAGAAAGACTAGACGTTGGCTTATTCAGTCAATCGATAGTATATTATAGATAAAATGTTCAGTAGGTATACAAAATCAATATATTCCCGTTTGAAGTAATTGATATAAACAAAGTTTTAAAGACGATTTTATAGTACCTAACCTATACAAAGAATGATATTGAAAAGGCATTACTGCCATCGTGCAGACCTTTCTTCTGCTCCTTTTTTTTATTGTTATTTAATGGCTGCCATGTTAGAACTATCGACAAAAATACGTTTCTATATTACTGCTTTTGTAGCAAAAAAAAAAACCTCAGAGAAACTGCGTGCATGTTTAATGAATATTCACGATTAAGTTTATAGATACGCGGTACGCATAAGTTATAAGTATATATTTTCGACTCGTGCTCGTGTGATATGCTGATACACGTAATACATACATGTACATGCGGGTATTCCGATCAAAAGAGAATTCGTTATGAATCATTAACAAAAGTTTTTACCAGTGTCTATAATATACGAGTGTACTTCTAAAAAGCCATCAAGCTTTTGGTGCGCAACAAAATCGTACACAAAGGAAACGGTGTCGATCGTAATCATTTCGTCAACGGACCGCGTTCGCGCCCACAAAGGCGATAATTTATATTGATATATATGTATAAATATAATATACATATGTGCGTATGTGTGTTTGGGTTTATTTAATCGTTCCAGCAATAGCGCCGCCGTCGAGTGGACCTTTGAAGCGTGAAGCGACAAAAAAATGAAATGAAACGAAACCGCAAATCAAAATCCGAACCAAGTGATTGAAAAAATACTCGAGAATACACGTTAAGGAGGAGAAGAAACTCGAGTGTTTAAAACGCACGAGCAAAAAGAGAAAAATGTTGTTAATGCTCTACGCAATCAATTGCTTTGAGCCAGTCAACCGTCCATCGGATTAATACATCTTAACACGAACCAAATGGAAAATCACTTCCCTAAAGAGTCCTTGCGTTTCATCTGAATCGTAATTTCAGTGTGATTTTTCATTGAAATGTAATCAAATGAAAAAATATACTCCAAGACTGAAAACAAAGTTAATTATACACATACAACATATACTATATATATATTTCAATAAAATTCAAATTCTTATGATATTTTCAAATTATTTGGCAACTGATAACCTATCCTCATAGATTTAAACAATCCAACATTAATTATAAATTATACGAAAGTACATGACACCGACTTATTATATGTTAATTAATCGAAACAAATAAATGTATAAACCACGGGAAACCTTCAGACCTTGAAATAACGCATAATCCCAGAACTATCTAAATATAATTTTAACATCTTTTCTAGTTTATTGATCTCGAGTTACTATAATATAACATTACGTACGCTCTTCATAATTATACATCCGATTAGTGAATAAAAACTGTAATACCTATATAATAAACATAAACACAATTTGTGCAGGCATTATTACTGTTATTATCAAACCACATCAAAACCATTTCTAGGCATTCATTACGAAGGCAAGTCACTACACCCAAGGACGCGAAACGAGTGAACTTAACGAATTATTAAATTATATATAAAAATGAAAAACTAGATGGTTTCCTGCAACAGTCACATTCATTACCTTTTTTGGTTTTTTTTTTTTTTTTAGGATTTAATCACTACTTTACCGAACAAGTCTAGGCGTCATTCATTTTGTGTTTAAAATAAAAATGATGTGTGACGTTTTGTTCTAAAAAAATTATAGCTCTACACACATCACGCGATCATGCATATTACAGTATTCTTTGAATTTAAACATTTTAAATATTAATGACTTCAACGAGAAAATTACTCGATCCTAAGAACTAAAAATATTTTATAGGTTAGGCTAAGCAATCGGTTCAGCGTTCGCTTACCAAGTGAATCATATTCATTTAACTGTTAATTATATGTAGTTATATTCACTAAACAATAAATGTGAGTCGGCTTCTGCAGTGTGATGAGACTACACACGTTTTTTTTATAATATCAAATCAATACAAACCTATTAGTGTAATTTGCAGTCGTCATGTTTGTCCATGTTTGTCAAATTTTCCGCAAAATATTTAAACAAATACAATCTCGTTTAAGTCCAAATCTAGATTTGGCGAATCCTCTTTTTATGGGTCATTAGCTTTTTAGCTGTTTACGGTTCAACGAGCTCCGACGGATTTTGGCCTAGATTTAGCTAAATACGTTTTTATTTAAATCTCATATAAGAAGGTCCAAGTGCGTAGGTATATATATGTATGTATGTACGTAATAAATAAGTAACAGCTGGGGAAAATTCAATACACTTTAAAAGGCTTAGAAAGACATGCGAAATGTTTTGTTTAAATTGGATTGTTTGAACATTAAACTTTGCACTAGTATTACCGTTATTTTTCGAAGATCTTTACAGTTCATTCCTATATAATAGTGTACATACAATTTATATCAATATATACTTACAAATATTATTTTTGGAAATAATGTGTAACTATTATACTTAACACAGGTGTTTATACAACGTAAGAAATGCAGTAAAAACTGTTTATCGAAAACCAAAATCATATCCGACTGAAATGTGATGAAATACGATATCACTATGCCGGTTAATAATTGATATTTATACTTGCAACGCTCCGTGTTGGTGGTGATACGTATGTAATACAATTAATTTAATATCTTCACCTCGACCTAACCATTCCTCGAACAACTGAACCAGTAATGGATTAGATACAATACGATGGCACTACACACGCCGGCGGTTGATGAATAACAACGAGAGTAGAGTTTGTGCACATAAACATAACAGAGAACCATAATATTTTAAAGAAGAATCAAGGAGCAGACAGACACGGAGACTAGACGTGTGGTTGTGCCTAAAGTACGACGACGTTATCGTGCAACGAAAACGACAGCACAGCGCACCGAACCGTTTTCGTTATAATTTGCAAAAGGTATTACACGAAAGGGTGGAGGGTATAAGATTACAGACATTACATCTCGTGAACATTTTGTACGGTTTCACTCCCCTCCGCATATTTTCATTATTTCTAGGTAGACACTGAACTAATTAAGGTTACACAGTTACGATTGGTGTGCGCGTATAAAATAACTGCGCTGTGTTATTACTCGATACACATCGCGCATTACCCTTGCACCGAAAACGGTCAGAATATGATCCTCTGGCACACATTACACGGATAACGTGTATTATATTCATCGGCGGGGGTGGTGAGTATTAATAATTATTATTATACGCCGGTTCTAATAATCGTTTTCGTCGAATTTTACGAGCACGCATTCGATACGTTAAAGATAAGACGGACGTGGTGTTATTTTGCCGGGCGAGAAATCGTTACTACACGGCTATCGTTACCGCCGCCGACGAGGGGTGAAGAAATTTAATATTATAATATTTCACGAATCACGCGTACGATGAGATTAAAACCGCAAACGAGAGTACAGGGCAGAAAAGTGCACTACGCGTGCGTGCTGAGTGTGCTTGTGGCTTCGCACGGCCGGTGCGCGCTCGCTAGTACAATATTAACGCACGCACACGAATTCATAAATTATACATTAAGATGCATGAAATACATTATTCTACATCGCTCGTATAATACGTATGTATAAATTAATATAAATATCTATACATATCTTTAGTTATTTTTTTTTTTTTTTCACTCAGTCGTTTTATCCCTACGCACACGCGAGCACGCCAGTCTCTTCTAAAAACGTTCCATCACTCGAACCGTACGATTAACAAACGCCGCCCGTCGGGTTGTACGAGTAATATGTTTACGACCGCATACGTTATAGATATGTTTCGGTATTGTCGAGGTATCCGTGTGCGTGTGCGTGCGTGTGTGTGTGTGTGTGTGTGTAAACGCGCGCGCGTATGAATATAGCAATTAACTGGGTGTCTGCAAAGTGGGTGGGTGTACGCGACGGCAGCGGTGGCCGAGATATTGCCCTTGGCTCCGCGCTCGTTTTCAAGATTCCCCGGCAGACGTTAAACGTCTAATATGTATTCAATATAAAATTTATAGCGTGTAATACCTCTTTTGTTTTCTTCTCTCGTTCGGTTTTCGGTTTTTTTTTTTTTTCTTTCACATACAAATTGGGTCTTTTCATGCGTCGCCCGTGTTGGAACAACAACGCACGTACGCGTAACGTCCAGAACTCGTCCGTTTCCACACGCGCGTACGATAATGTTACACTTGAATTTAAAACCCTCTACGTGTACGCGCTGCGGAGACTGCGGCGTGTACGTACAACATATTATCCCCCCCCCCCAATCGAATCGTCAACGTATCGTTTTTCGTGACTGGCAGCCCTTATCCGAACACGACCTGTCATAGTAACACAGTTGCTACTGCGTTGCGCGCGCGTTCGCCTCTCGACTTTCGGTACGATGACATCTGCGGCGTGTTTATATGCAGGCACGTGCTTACGGCGAAAAGTTTGAGCAATGCATTTCGATATTAACTATCAACAAAAACTGTTTAAAACTTGAGAAATTGTGTTTTAGTATCAAAACGAAATTCGTTTTTGTCATTGCATTATCAATGTATATATGCGTGTATTAAAGTAAGTAACTAAATGATGATTTAGTTGACGCAGTATATTATTTTAGTTGTTAAAACGGCAGTTTTCCATGGGCCTACACGCGAAAAACGTGTAAATAAGATCCTGGGCGAGGTGTCTGCGCGTCAACAATGTCGTAGACCACCGCCGTGTTTGACTAAACGTAATACTTCTGCACGTGAATTTTGTTCCAAAAACATATATTATATGCCTACACGTTACGTTAAGATACGAGTCCAAAAGTATTGTAGGCATCTCCTGAAATACAGTTTTGTGGACGCCTATGGACACAGGTGCATCACGTCGTAATGATTGTTATTATACAGCGCCGCGGCACGCGAACCCGCCCGTTTCGACCGTTCCCACCCCCCATCTTTCCATGTTTATCGAAAATGTAATAAAGGGCTGTGATAATACAGAACACAAATCTATAATACACATTTACGATTATTTTGATTGCTGTATATTTTTGGTTTGCATATATATAAATACCTGCAACCGTAATAATAATGTTATTATTGTTATACACGAGTTGAGCACAGTCTTCGCCTGTTTCTGGCATGAAATTAAAAACACTTAATATCCCGCCGCCGCCGAAGGGGTTGTTCGTGTATTCGAAATCAATCGAGAACAATATACCACGAAGGGAGCGTTTTGAAAGGCAATGTTTCGCAATTTATGACTGTACATAATACATATTTATGACAGTGTTTAATTTTTTTTATTTTTCCTTTCGTCAATTCCATTTCGCACACTCCAGCTAATAACCATTTCAAAGACGAAAAACAAATTATGTTCAATGCGAACTGCTCGCGTGTAATATCAAATAATGGATTTAAAATTAATTATCAAGTATAAGTCACTAAAAGATCCATATTGGTAATCCATATTGGCATGAGTAAATAACTTTAACGTCGTTTTTAGCATGATTAACTCTGTTATGCTACTGTGTGTACACAGTAAGCAAATGATATTACGTATTCTAAAAGTAATTTCGAATGAAAAATAACAGGACAATGACCTGTTCCGAGACAACTGAGTTTAGTCAAATTATTATCCGGCTTCATCAGTCAGAAGTGTTCATTTAAAACTTTTCAAAATTACTTTAAGTCAAAACTTTGCTAATTCAACAACAGCTAAACAGCTAAACGTTAGAAATTTCGAAGAGTTCCAATAGTCGTCTTGAAAAAAAAATAAAAAATCAGATTTAATTTATCTTGTACACTCGGGTGATTAGAGTGACTATAATATTACAACATCCATTTATGAATTTAATTTACCTACCTCTGTAGGTATAAGAGGATTGTTTAATACTTAAATCCTGATGGTGATAAGAGTTAAAATTAAAACTAACGTTGTTAGGCAAAATCAGTTTTAATAACAGTTAAATAATAAAATTTAAATTTAAAAAAACAAATAAAAAAAGGATTTTTTTTAGTTACATAGATTTGAAACTACAAGCATAGTAGATGTATGACAGGAAATAAATCATTCCGAAAAGATATGTTCAACTACACAGAGGATTATAAGAACAACGGAATATCCGATTATCACGTTCTATCAAATTTTAACCTAATTATTTTTTTGTATACATAATGAACCTCATTAGTAGACTTTATTTATATTAACGAAAAATCTCTTTACAAATATTCAAATTATTAGTACTTAATACAAATACATAATATTCCAGCCAATTATAAGATAATTTAAATTAATTAAATACAATTACTTTTCCGAAATTGTGTACATATATAATCTTTAACAAATAATACAATATTATTTCGATTTGCATCAATAAAATATTATTTCGAAAGGTTTATTCAAAGTACTGATTCTTCAATTTTAATTATTCTACAAGAACTGTATCAGTATATAGTTCGATTATAACTTTTAAAAAGTATAATACAAAATGATTCATTGATATTAATTTAAATACTGTCACTTGTTGATAATGAACAAATAATAAATAGGACTTTTAGAATTGTTTTTCATTAATTTAAAAGCGTAATAAATTATATTATTTATTAATTTTACGAACGAATAAATCAATACATTATTTATAAATATATACATGTACACTTGTACGTACATTTAAACGAATTTATACATTTGATGTAATCAAAACATTTTTAATCTTGTACGCAACTATGAGTTTTTACGAGATTTCATGTTTTCAAATATTACGCGATAGATATATGATTCGTATGGGAAACCGTTCGCAGTATTCGTTTGTATTTATTAAAATTATTTTGTCTTCGGGACACGTCGCTCATTCTTGTTCGAAGATGGTCTAGGTATGAATGTTTTTATTAATTCCCGTGTGTTCATAAAGTTTTTACCTGGCGATAGCCCGGGTGCTCTATGAGAAGTTATATAGGTGTTCACCCCGGGGGTATTAGAGGGAGCCCAAGAGTAATTTATTAGACGTTTACGTCGTTAGTACTTATGTGTGAGCATGTAGGTGATGGCGGCGGTAGTGGTGTGTGTGTATGTGTTAGTGTGTAGTGTGTGTTTGCTCTCGTGCACGCGTATATATACATGCGTGTAGAACCCCTTCTAAAGTCGACTCCGAAAATTGATGATCTTTGTGTTTTCTCTCACTCGTACTCGGTAACGCACGAACGGGTTATTACACAAAGCCCGAGGTGTAAATACCATTTTTGAGCCCAACGATAAATCACCAACGGTGTCTATGGAATTTCCGTTTTTTCCTCGTTTCGTTCTTCCCCTCTGACATAATTTTTCGTGTTTATTGGGTTAATTTTCCGGAGCAATTGGCGGAAATTGCAATATGAACGATGAGACGAGCAATCATCGGAGAACGTGAATGATCAGCACTTGCAACCAGCTAGCAGTCAGGTCACGCGACCATCATGCGAGAGGGATATAATTTGTAATTATTACACGTGGACACGGTGGACATGCGTTACTCTGAGTGCGTGGGGGAGGGTAAGGGGTGTTAACTCCGGGAAACTATAAATTACAAAAAATATTTTACACTCCAAGTTTCTGTGATAAATGCAATCTTTAAACGGGCGTCCGCGATATCGAAAATTAAATTCCCAAACAATTCGAAAATTTCAGTTTTTTGCACTACGTGAGGGTTAAGAATTTATCGAATGATTAGGCGACAAAAATAATGGGTAAACTATGTAGGAATTAAAATAAAATCCTATTTCTTAATATTGAATCATCGATGATGTACGTTTTATCTGTAAATTGATAGGAAATAATTGACTAGTTTATTGATTTTAAATACTAATTATATAAATGAATTAACCATCATCGTTTTACAAAAAAATTATTGTAATTTAAAAATTATATTAAATGTTATGAGCGTTATAATATACAAAAATGATTTATAAATATTTTTGAAATTCGACATTTTTTTTATAGTGTTTTAACAAAAGGAACTTAATCTAATCTCAAATAAATGTTCAAAGTGAAATATCCATTCGTTAATTATAATTTCAAAAAAGATAACTTTTTCGTAGGAAATATTTAATTAAAAATCAAAAATTGTATTGAAATTAAGCAGTAAATTAAAAGTAATAAGAATTACTGAGCAAAACTAAATCTTTTTATAAGGAACGTTTGGTCCATTTTTCTTTTATTTTTTTTCAAGTATAATAAAAAAAGTAGACAATAGGTACATTAAATATATAAATATAAACATAACCTGTAAATAATTTACGTATAAACAGTAAAATTGTTTTTGATATTCTCAATCAAAAAATTTTTTTTCGATGTGCTAAAATGATACTAATATTGAACATCCAACTACAAAGACCGTAACCTATTGATTTACCACATCCGTTATTCTTCCTCTGCGATTTTCCGAAGTTTTTTTCATTACCATAACGGGCCATTAATCTAAATATATTAGGTGTAATGATAATTTTTTTTTTTTTTGCTAGTAAACACTATTTCTCTATTATTTTCCATCTATAATGTCCCGGTCTGCTGGGTTGACAATACGTTATAGACGTGCAACCATGTCAGATGATTCTCCGACACGGAAGACTCTACGGTTTTATTGCCGTGAAAAATCGGTTTAAAACGTTCGAATTATAATATCTGCAAGACAATCTGACCCGTACCCTATGAATAAATCAGACTGGCAAAAAAATACAAATACTTAGTATATTAATATATTAATAATAATTTTTCGCTTGAGTATAAAAAATGTTACGATCATTAAATAATAAAATTGATTTTACTAATGCATCAGCATTAAATTGAAACAACGTGAAATAACCTTTTTAAACATTTCACCGTGTATACAGAGTGAACGTTGAAATTAATTATAGTAATTAAAATATGAAGGGATTGCACAAATTCGCTGAAAAGGTTGTCTGAACATTTTCAACTTATTCAGTATATATATGTATGTATGTATTCAATATTCATATTATGGTAAAAATGAACCGTAATTGATCTTTTAAAAAACATTACACGGGAATGGATCACAGTAAATAACATTTACACTCCGAATCACATAAAATCCTCACAACCAAGCATGGTTAATATTTCAAGTAAAATAAACAAATCGATACAGTTCGTTTTACGTAGACGGTGATTTTGGTGAATTCTACGTACGCGTATGACCGTCATTGCGACCAGAGATGTATAAATTCTTTGCAGCATCCGACCTGATGAGTATTTTAGATAAACAAAAAACAATATTGAGCGTACAATCGCAATCTTATGTACTCAACATAAAATTACACCATGCCATACGGTTACGTATCGTGTTTCGTAGACCTGACTTAATTATAATTAAAACATGATCCGAATAGCGATAATCGCACCACGGCGCGTACACACGTTAACCGTATTGTTTGCTGTTGATAGGAATCGCACAAACACGTGTTATAACATAACATTACTGGCTAAATGTTATTTAATCGGCGATCGTTGCCGTACAGATCACCGGTCCACCGAACAGTACGCGGTGCACCAAAACCAGTTCATCCGATCGACCGACCGTATTTTCGATGTACCTCCTCCCTCGGGGGCCCACCTCCCAACTACCTCGCAGCGTTTCCCACGGACCCGGTCTCGTATAATTATTGTTAAATATTGTAATGTCGCTGTTATTATAATATCGTTGTTGTTACTATTATTATTATTATTATTATTATTAAAATGCAGTTTTTTTTCCCTGCAGCGGCGCTCGCACGCACATATTATAATATTATTATCGCCCCCGTGTACGCGACGTGTACGAGTGTTACGTATCCGTAAAACCAGTAAAGGTTTACGTGCTGTCAACATACTCGTGTAGCGTTCGAAAAACGTAAAACGAAGGAACGACGGTAAACAATAAAAGTCCGATGAAAAATCGGTAGAACAACGGCTACGGCCGCGCCGAACATTCCGCTGCAGATCGACGCGGAGTGCTAACCGACAGGCTCGACAGCGTTGTGCGAAACGTGAATGTCTCGCAGTAATTTCGATTAGCACTGCGGGAATTCGTGCCACTGTTTTATTAGTCTGGAACTGTTTTGATAACGGTTTACTTTATAACACGACTGCGATGAAGACGTTTTTAAAACTAACTTCACCGACGCGTATAACTTTGGACGGGCCGCAATTAGACTTTACGAAAATATTGATCCGGTTATTCGTATTTTTTCGGATATCCATTCGTGAACAACGAATAAAGTACCGCAGAACCGATGGTTATGCGTAATTGTGACTAAAAGTAAAAATTAAATTAAATTAAAAGGGAAAATAAAAATAAACATTAAAGCTTTGAGATTTCGGACGTTTTGAAAAATAATGAAAATGTAAAAAGAAGAAAATAAATTGATATTATGTGCAGCTGTTATTTAATAAATGTATTACGCACAAATGTATGTGTAATATAGTATTTCTTTACCGTGTTCAGTTCAAAATATACTTAAAACAGCTAAAGCCGATTTGAAAAATTAATACAACGAGAGTGATAGTCAAAAGAATAACATTTTATTAGACTATTAGTTTTTCCGAGCACATGCTCGTCTTTTTCAACTAGTATTAATTTATTTTCTTTGACCAACGATGTAGAAGTTAAATTTATAAGATTATAAGTCTCATAAAAAAATATGAAAAGAAAGATTCCAAACTTCACGTAAACGTTGACATTTCGTATTTTTTGTAATTATTTTCCTGTGCAAAATAAAAATTTAGTTGAAATTATTGTTATCGCATGAGAGTAAATGAAATGTAATCGTAAATCAATAACCATTGAAATATATACCATTTACTGCAGTAATACATTTAATAATGTATCGTCACGAAAATTTTTATATTGAAAGAGGGCAACCATCATAGTCATCCCCCTTGAGATATATATATATATTCATATACACACAGTAAATAAACGTTAATGTAGAACACTCAATATCATTGCACGGAGCTCCGCGAATTGAATTCTATTTTTATTCGTTATTATTACATTTTGTTAATCATATTATTTACTCTACCAATTTTTTTTACTTAATTAGACAAACGCATACGCAGTACATCTTTTTTTTTCTTAAATGGAAATCACCTACTTTAATAAATCATTATTTTTGTATACATTTTAAATAAATGTTGGTAATTTAACCAACTCTCAGCAGTTTAACAAAACTAAAAACGGTAACACTCGCGCGATTTTCAATTTTTTGACTTTAACTTTGAAAATAATTATTCTATGGTCGCTTAGAGGCTTGACATTTTCACCTCTGTTAGTAAAGGTAATATTTACACGTTATTATAATTTAGATTATTATTAATTTTCACTTTAATTGGTAAAATATTTATAACTTATTGAGAAATAACATAAATAATTATTTTATTTATAATGTTACATTTAATGGACATCAATTGTTGAACTTAAGTAATAGTTAATATCAAATTTAATTTTCATTTACGTTATAAGTTTATTTAGTTATTAATTAGCTTAACATATAAATTGTTCGAATTTATTGCTAACACAAACATGACATGGTTCGCATACCGCATAAATTCTTTATTTGTTCATCAGTCATGCTGCTGGTAATTTATCTATCACGTTTTGAAAAACTATAAGAGGCTCAACTTGTACACGACTTATTTTGAATTGACCCCATAAGCTTCGTAACATTTTCGAATGGTCCGTAAGTTCTTAGACATTGATTTGAAAACCGCGCATTAAAATATTCATGGATTGTGTGAGCATTGTGAGCTGGAGCGCCGTCGTTTTCAAAAAATAATATTTTGTTTTAAAGCTAAAGGAATACAAAGTTGATACAAAGTGTTCTTGGCTAAAATTCTAATAACATTCGTTAACACGAATGTCTTACATTTGTACATTTGTTATCCGTTAACGTCGGTAACTATAGGGATTCCGATTTGTTGTGGTTTTGTCGAACGATCTATACCGTCATATCGTATTTCGATAGCGACACGTTCGGTTATTCGAAACGATTCATCTCCGCGCAATTCATCTAAACCCTTTTTGGCCATGGATCCAAATTTTTGGAACGCTAGTGTTTTCGAGACAACATATCATGTGCTGTACCAGACCGCGATCAGGGAGAACGAGTCAGACCGGGTGGAGCCTGGTTATCGGTTACCGGAAGGATTGACGTTCGACCTGCGGCCGCCGTCGGAGTACAACACTCTGACGCGACCACGGCGATTGTACGAGTCGATGGAGATCGACCCTGTCGAAGAAACAATCAGTTTCGGTACGTCGTGCTCTTCCAGCTCGCCTATTCTGAGGCCAAGCCGTTTAAATTGGCAAACGTGCTGAAACTTTTGCTGTACTTGTTTTTCTTCAAAAAATGTCACTTCGACATTAAGCAGTTACCGATAAATTTATTTTTTTTTTCTTTCTTGATCTTACGAATGTAATCATTTATAAATGTTCGACTTTGTTCAATTAAATATTATATTACACGAAATAATCCACGTTATTAATGAGAAGTGTTGGGCTTTCACATGTGCGCCAATGATGGTGTGGAGAGACCACACGACCTTACGGGTCTTTTGCCGACTATAGTGTTACCACGGTAATCTCGGACAGCCACGAACTGGAATCACTAAGGTCATCGATGGCGATGGTGCTGTTTACTGTTTTGTTTAGAATATTGTTTCACAACAGTATTCTACATTTGCTGAATATCTGAAATTCGACTTGTACCAGCGTGCATGGGACAGAAACCCGATAAATACGACGTCTACAACACGTATCAACGATGTTAACAATGATGAAGTTCGACTGCGTTGTATATTTCAATATGCGCACTCCGAAATCACTGATTAGGTACCATCAGCTCGAATCTTTCACTAGGTACTTCAGCAAATACAATTATCATATTATAAAGTATATTCCTTTTGGTTTGAGTCGAGGTTGAAGTGTAATTCTTATAAAATCCATACGCATCGCCAAGTTCGGAAAATTCACTACCTAATCATTATTTAATTTTCCCCCATAAATTCACATTCAAATTTACTCGTATTACGAAGGTATACATGTAGTTACTACGTGTAGTTCGGTTTTTATGGTACGTTTTATATTAATAATAGCAATTTACTATTCCCCGTGTACTCATTGCAAGAACCGTTATTAACAATATATATATATCGTGTAATATAGTAATGCACGCCTTTTGTTGGACCTCGAAAACAGAGATTGTTCGGTAAAGTAAGGGGTTAGTCTCTAGATAATATAAAACTGTACAAACAATTGAATGCTGAATGCCCTTTATATAGTACTATCGTGTTCAAAAGTTCTATGCACTTTGTTTACCATTTGGTATTTAATATGTATATATTTTAGTAACAAAGTATAAAGATAAAATAATAAATTAAAATAATGAGTTTTCAAATGCCCACTATGTATGTCCATCTGCTTTAAAAAAAAAAGGTATATATTTTATTTAAATTCAGCCTGATATTACTAATTTTTACTCAAACATGTACACTGTTCAAATAAAAAATAAAGAAAATTTACTCGAAACCAAACAATCAATTCATTTGATGAAAAATGTAAAATAAAACTATTACGAAACCTCTTGCAGGTGTGCATCATGGTCATAATGTACTTATTGAATAGTTTTAGAGAACTACGTAGACTATGTAGGTAGTACTAATACACTAACATACTAACAAACTAACATAAATAATTGTATTCTGAAAACCATCCACGTGCGATTTAAAAGACTCACATAGCGTGTAGTTCGTCTCAGAAATACTTAGTAAGTATTTAAAGTATTTTTAATAGCGCAATGAATAATGACAAGTTATCTGATGATAAAATACTTGTGTACTGACAAGTGTTTTGTTTAATTATGTAGATTCGATCCACCGAGAACAGCAGTATTTATCGAGGGAAACTAAGTGTAATAAAGGATGAACTGAGAAGTTTTAATTTCAAATAAAATAATTAGAAAATAATAAAATAAAATAAAGGTAACTAAAAGCTATAAGTACGGTATAAGCTCTTTTAATATGTACACTCCTCGAAGCATCTTTGCTGAATCATTATTAAAATGGAAAAAGAATACTGGCTCACCCTCAGTTTCAATTCACCAGGAGAAAAGTTTATCGTTCGTTCGCTGCCTCTTTTCATTTTACATTTTCATTACGTATTTTATTTGATTTTTTTCTCGGTTTCCTTTTTTTATTTTTTTTTCCTTTTTATTATTATACCGTTTATATTGGTTACAACGAGATGGTTTTATAAGTTATCAAGGCGTCATCATGGAAATATAAATGCGCACGGACGGGAAAGATATCCGGTGTAAGAGAAATCTGACAGTGTTAAGCTTCCATATTTACAAGGCTCTTTCTAAATGAATAATTCTCTTAGTCGAAACAAATTATTTTACGGGCATATAATCAGTCGTGTTTTTCGTTTAATAGATTATAAGAACGTAATCATAACTTATCAAGTTCTTATGTTACATTAAATCTCTCGAAAGCAAATGTCTCTATCCATATGGAAACATTGATACTCATTTTTTTTTTTTTTTATTAAGAAAGACAATTTACAATCTGTACACAATAATTACAATAAGCAAATAAGATAAAAAAACAGAATAAAGTAGCATGAATAACGTGATGAAGAAGAAACCCAATGGTGACACCTCCTTTACCAATTTAATAGGTCTCTACACCATTTTCGCTTTAGTCTGCGTGGTGGGTTTTTTGGGAGGGTGAGGGAGGACATGTGTGATATTAAAGTAAACTTATGGGACAGTATGATGAAGAAAGGTGTATAGGTTTATTTGGTTTGGGTACAAGTATAATGACTGCAAATTTCCAGATTTTCGGGAAGTGAGATAATCTTAGCATAGAATTGTATATGTGGGTGAGCAATGTTAAAGTTTTGAGAGACAGATTTTTCAGAATTTTATTTGTAATGAGGTCATTTCCAGGTGCCTTGTCTGGGGGTAGTTTTTTAATTATAAACTGAATTTCACCAGGAAAAATGGGTTTAGCAGGAATAGACATAGGTAAGGGAGCTGATAGAAATCGTTGGATTTCGATAATTGAATCGTTTTCGGGATCAGTGCACGAATGATGTTGAAATGTTTCGTTACTTTTATAGACGAAATTTGAACATTGGAAAAAATAAATAAAATTTAAAGTAAAAATTGGAAAAAACAACAATGAACGATCATAAAAAATACATATTTTTAACCACATCCTTCGATTTTCGTTTTTCATTGATGTCATTCTAATCCGTTCAGTGTTCGTGTAACATCTGAACACATGCATAGGCGGTGACCGAGTTTGACGTGTTTCTAACCCGAAATTTATTGTGGCCAGTGACAAATGGCTGTTGAACATAGACGATTTAAAACCGTATAAGTTATCACAGCAGTATTTCAATGAGTGTGATCAGGTCACCTGCAATAAACATGCCACTTTGAGATTACACATGCGGTGTACCATTGTACCTACCAACCCCGAGGTATCCTGCAGTAAAAAAAAAAAAAACCGCAGACCCTTTGTAATACTCTGAACGGTCGTACTGAATAATAATATACGACCTTATGTAATAGTCGTTACGTAGTATCGAAATGTCAAACGAAAAAAAAAAATTTAATATAACGCATTGCATAATGTTGTAATACTTTTTTGTGACAAATGTATTAAATTTTATCTTTGAAATAAATGAGCGAACAAGGCCTTGTACGAATGTATACATATTTACGTTTATTATACGTATTTGAATTATACAACCCTTTTTTATGTGTACGACGAGGTCATCGTTTAAGATCGTTTTCTCCTACAGTGCAGTTTTTCTTTTGCTAAAGCAGTTGTACCTCAAACTTGAACGATAAACTTACGGGAACAGATTCCGGGAAAAGCGGTGAAACTTTCTCATGATGATAACTTCAGTAACAATAATACTATATCACATTCGCGTGTGCCGTTTCGTACGTATAATAAATAAATGTGTAGTTTTATGGTAAACTCCACTGCAGTAATATCCACCTAAGCGCTACACGATTGAGACATATTGTACCCGCAGAGTCCATAAAACTGCGGTTATTAACTCGGATAAATCGTTCCAACCCAATGGCCGTGCTAAGCCGTAATATAAAAAAATACCGGTACCGTTTATCTAACTAAAAGGATATATGTTATTGTGCGCTTGATATAATAATTTACACGATTGCTATGACGATGACTTTATCGTTCACCGAGATTTATATGTATATGTTTAATAAAACTTTAACTCGATAGTAATACAGTAACACGCAACGGGGTAGAGGGGGGAAGAATAGATGGAGATAATACCTATTGTAGTGTAGTATTATTATATTATAGTATTATAAGTATACAAAAATAACAACGAAAACATTTTGATTTATTTACAAATGTAAATTATGCAAACAGAATTAAAATGACGCCCGACAATATATTTAATCATATTTCGTTCAATTATCTTTATACCTATATAATACAATAATGAATAAATGAGAATGAATGCTGAACATTTATTATGATAACTATATACAAGAAATCAACATTAATCATGACAGTTCTGAAAATGCATTTGTTTTTTGTTCGAGACTTTTTCTCGTATTTTTAGTCTTAAATTATACATATTGTTGCTTTTTTTCTGAATTGTTATCATACTCGTTAGTCACGTTCACTATGTCTTACACCATTATAATAAATTATTTTAATCAATTTGTATATATATATATATATATTGATATTCCAGTTGAATAAATCATCGTTTCGACGATTTAAATATCAAAAAAATCAGTTTTATAACGACATCTGTATAATAAATTTTAATTTTCTACAAAGAAAAAATTTCTAAACGTATTTTAGTTTTTACGGTACAAGCGAAAATAAGTGACATAAAAAATATATTCTCATTGGCAAATATTATTTGTTCATTTAAAACCCTTAGTATTTTTAACACACGGATAGCCGATTATCGATTTGTGATAATACAATTGTTACGAGATTAGATTGTTTTTAATCTATCACGTTCACGTACGCATTATTCCGTACAATTGTACGAAAAACCTCATATTCTCACCATTAAAACACTCCAAATCACGCCTGTTACACGCTTGACTTTTACCACGTGCCCGTGTACAAATTACAAATTACCAAATATATTCTCATTTAAACCACGGATCGTACATTATTTTTAATGAATTCATATTTCAGAAAGTGTGTCTATAATATCTGTAGATGTGCAGTTTTAGACGATTAGAAAAACTATGGAACGTACCCTGGGTTATTATTTTCAGATTATCCATCAGCAGCTAGAATTATCAGTTAATAATTGAGTACTATATAGGCTTAAAATAATTACCATAATTATATGGTGTACCATAAAGAAGGTAATAAATTGACATTAACAATAATATATTAACGTTGGGTTTATTAGCGTAAAACATTATGTTTAGTATATGATCAATACTAAAACCTTAAAATATAATTACAGTATAAGATATAAAACATTTTAAATTATAAACTTAAGTTATTTGAAATTCCTCATTCGCCCAATCAATTCAGTGAATTTAGTATCGCTTAATACTCGTATATATACGTACATGTCTTCAGTAGACATACATATTAAGCGATACTGGTTGGTATTATAATATTTTAACTATATTATTAATATTGGCAAGACTATAGATTCATGAGGTAATATTTAACTGTACTGAAGTTAAAAAAAATGTAATTGAAAATTAATATTTATAAACTGTCAATGCATAGTAAAGTTGTAAACTACGTATTTTACATTTTATTACGAATTTGATTGACCAATTTTATAGCAGTATCATTGGTATTATAGATGGTAAAAAATTAACACTCTCGTTTCACAGTTGAAATGAAAACGTTTTTTTTCCAAGTATTATTACAATAAATATCGATGTATACTTTTATAAATCTAGTTGTACATTATTACTAATAAACGAACGCAACAAATTAAATATTTATATGCATGCCAAGTAATAAAAATGTATTCAAATAACGGTTGTAGATTCAACAATAAAACGTGGTGGAAATATTAAGTAGCGACGGTCAATGATGATGGCGGTAGGCATTACAGTGTGCGAATAAACACAGACCACATGAGTATGTGACCAGTCGCAGATCCCAAAAGGGAAGGAAGGGGTGCCCCTAAATTCCCCATTGTTTTTATACATGACAAAAAAAACTATTTAATTAATTTTTATTGATTATTCAAGAATTCTAAACTTTTGATCAACATATAGAATAATATGAACAATTTACGTCGTACAGTATTGGTTATAATTTCTTGCGCATACAAGCCACATACCAAAAATTGTAATGTATCTTGTATCGATCGATAATATTATACAATGTACTGTAATAAAAATTATTAAAACTTATCTTCGTTACTGCTGAAAATCGTCGACCATCGCGCGTCCGGTCTTTTCCGTGAAAAAAAAACAATTGTTCTTCATTAATAAATCCTAAGTTTAATATTACCAATTCTGCTTATGAGACATTAACTAATTTATATCAAAATTACTATCCGATACATGTATAATTTCTCAAATCTTAGTTACGTTGTCTATTTCTTTCTGTCGCAACGGATACAAATATTTACAGAGAAAATAACATGAAAAATGCAATTAACATATTTCCTAAAGAAAAACAACGAAAATATTTTAAAATTAAAACATACTGTTAGCTTGAAATACCAAAATGTTATTTTATTCCTTTAATTGTAATACAATTTAACTTTGTCCCTTAAGTTAAAACTTACCATACATATATCGTATTTGTATACACATATGGCTATGCTTAGTGAAAATTTTCTATATCCGTCCCTGTGAGTGACCAGTGTTTTATGATAATACATTATAGTGCTAGTGCAGACACTCAGGTGGGCGGATAATGAGGATGGTATAGAAACCAGAATTAAAAATAAACCACAGTCGAATCGGCGGGCGCTTGTCAACGATAACCTTTTATCACTGACTACGGGTGACTGCGATGGTGTGAACGAGGAGCACAGCAAATAAAACTTGGACAAAGTTCGTCAGTTGTCCTCTGAATAACACGACGACAATGATGGTAATAATAACGACGATCATAACGATAATAGTAATAATGATAATAATAATAATAATAATAATAATAATAATAATAATAATAATAGTAATAATAGTAATAATGAACGTTAACGTGTACAGCAACAAGGAACCGCGACGTAGATCGCGAAGGTTCGTTGGAGACGACAACGGGACTGACTATATTATATATTATAAGGGATGGCGACGAGCAGATGGGGTGGACGAGAGAAAGCGAGCCGACGTGAAGAAAGGCTGCTGCTCAGAAAGAATAAACGGAAGAAAATAAAAATAAACAGATAAATATAAAAACGTTCAGAAAGCATATCTCTCCGCAGTATGTATAGTGTATATAATAGTGTGGCTGTTGCCGGACGGCCTTGGTTCGCGATAAACATTTTTGCCGCCGTCGCCTTTATCTCGAGGCAGAGCTCCGAAACAAATTTCGGTGGCGTATAAAACGCGTTTTGGTCGCCACCAACGCCGCCGCCGTCATAAAATCTAATAGTCCGTTCCTTTAATCTAAAACCTCCGCCGTGCCCTTCCTCCGCGCAAAACCGTCTCTCCCGGCGGAAAACGTTATGCGTGCATACACCGCGCACGCAACGGCTATAATATTACACCGTGATGGCGCGAGCCGGGGGTAATAGCAGTCGATACTACGAGTATATACAAACGATCCGTCCGCGTGTAAAGCGAAAACAATTTCTGTTTCATTATCTCTCTCTTTAGAGTCCGGGCGTACGATCGTGGGTGCCGCCGCTGCACGGTGATGTTTATTTTGTTCTTGTTTGTGTTTTTCTATTTTTTCTTTTTTTCGAAAAAAAACTTCTTTTTTGGCGGACAGAAAAAAAAATTGAAACGTTTCACGCGCATCATGTTTATTGCTATTGAACACGCGTATGCTGCGTGCAAGCACTTCAAAGACGACGTATTTTTTTCGGATATCTCGTAAGAGTCTCATAAGAAATCGAAAAAAATAATAGCGAAACGAGCAAAGAGCAGTGAATATTTTTGAAAAACACATCTGATCCCGAAGCGTAAAAATCATGCGTAATATATTGTTGGTGAATAATCGAAATCCAATGTATCCAATGTCTTATATTGATGCTTACGCGTTGATGATCAGAGTCGTAATATTGCGTAACAATGGTTCCACATCTTTAAAAACAACCGTAATAAACTCGTTTCTCCAGTCGGCTGAACGAATGAAGGTAGTATTTGTATACCAATAAGCTTACAATTGGTTTTCGACCATAGTATTTATAATAATGAACACGATATTTTTCTTCTCCAACCATCGAATCTGAATTTAAGTATCCTTACGCACATTTCGTACGGACCAATAAAACAAAAAATATTTTCACGGAACTATCGGAATCGAATCGACAATATGGATATAACAGAAACAAGACGATAGCGTGTATTACGCTACTTTTGCACGTTAACGGTGAATAATTATTATTATTATGTATTCAATTATAATTGATTATAACGTGTGTGTTGGTGTTTTTGTACGTTGTTCAGTAGTAAAATAATGTAAACTGTAAAAGTAAAACAGATTATATTATACGGTTTTTCAGAACGAGTATGATCTTTGAAAAAAAATAGTAATACGGAAGGGAACAATTTTGGGACAAAAAAAAAAAAATTAAAGCATTCGAAGAATTAATAATAATAACGAATCGAAAGCGGAATAGAAGTGTACGGAGAGGTTCGTCATTCGATTGTATTTATATTCGACAAACGTAATAATAATGTGAAGATGCATGAAATCGTATACGTTTTCAATGATATGAATGTAGACAATGGAAGAAACAAGCGTAGGTGCGTATTTATACTGAAATGCTACTCCGACAGCATTGCGTATGGTCTCACCAAAACCAAACAACTTATTAAACGTTCGTGCGGCTATATGTTTAATTAACATAATTTATGTTAAACAAAAACCGTATGTACGGGCGATGACCGGCGACGGAGACGAGAAACAAAGGAGTACAGTTCCAGTGCGATAAAATTAGCGGAGAACGGAGAAGCGGGGTAACGGAGCGGATTTCGAGTGTTTCAAACGTGCAGTCGTGAAGTGATTTCTATATCAGTGCCACATTCGTTTACTGCCGCTGCTGCAGTAATTGACGATTGAATCTTCTGCCCCGCCCCAACCCCAGTTCGTCTATGGCCTACTGCCTACACGTATATTTGCGCCTACTCGTCTCTTCCCTTTTCGTTTTTAATTAAACCGGAATGTACCGAAGTGTATCGTTACTATTTATAGTGCATTACACACGTAACCCACACCGTTGACAAAGTCCACGCCGGTCCTGTTTTATTAGGTACTTACCATTTTTCCGTTATACACACACAGCGCTAAACCCGAAAACATAAAAAAAAAAAAAAAATGAAATAAAAAATAAACGCGGACTGGTTACCGTAGCGCAGTAAAACCTCTCGAAGCCCGTCCGTCACTCGATGCGTAGTAATGACGGCAGTCGACTTACGCGGTTCATTGCTCTGTGAGAATAACAACTCGCGGAACAGAAATAAAAATTAAAAAAAAAAAAAAAAAATCCCCGGGGAAATATAAACTTTCGTCGGTTTTCTTAATTAATTGTTTAAAATTTCATTGCGTGGAGCAACGGATACAATATAGTGTAATACATGTGTATACGAACGCGCAGCTATGTATGTATACATATGTTATTGTTCGATCGCGGGAAAGCGCGCGAGAATGTGTCGATGCGTTTGGTTTACCTGCCAGCACACCCGCAGTGGTCGTCCCACCCGGCGCCGCGGCTCGGCTATTTCATTCCCATGACACGATAAGTGTTATAATTAAAGCCTGGATTTTTATGCGAAAAACATTGTCGAATAAGCGCATATTTATGCAAACGATAGTTGAAAAATATACAAAAAAAAAGCATTAAAAAACGTTTTTACTATGCGCAAAAAAAAGAAAAATCTTTGCAAATACGTATATTACATCTTATGAACTATTAAAATTCAATATTATTTACAAATTATGGAAATAGTAATCAATTATATAAATTCAGAACTAACAATAAAAAATAAAAATATTAATTTTTGAACACGATGTTACAAAACATGATTTCAGATTTTTAAAATGAAAGCTTCTACGGTTGTCACGTAGCACAGATTTGTACTTAGAAAAACTTCTTTCTACGTCACAAGACACTATTAGAGCATATTTAAAACAAAATACGTTTTTAGATAACAATTCCACAATGCCTTAATTTTCGTCACTTATTTCTCCGCTTGGTATTCCACAAATAGTTTTAATTTGAGAACACGCTGAATTTATGGACAATACTTGCGTCAGTTTAACAAATTCTGTGTCTATTCCTCTATTCTTTAAATATAATTTTTTTTATTCATTATTCGTATATTCATTATTGTATTTTCTATGCAATTTATATAGAAATATGCAATTCGTTGTCATTTTTACTCAAAGATGCAAAATATTCAAAAAAAAAAATTATCCATTATCTATACAGTACGAGACGTCGGCATTTGTAATCAAAATTATTCTAGATGATAATTCTAGAAGAATAATATTCGTATTATGCATTCACATAAAAATCCGGATCCTAGTCAAAATAATTATTCATGCGCACACGATATACGCTTACCGTGATATAGTACACATAAGCTGCGTTCGCCAGGGTGATTGGGAATCGAGCCAAAAATGAGTATAAAACAAATTTACACTTCTGCGACGGTGGCGGCGTCGTGGCCGCGGTAGCGTTAAGATAATAATAATATTATTTTATTAAATTATTATTATGGCCCCGTGAAATTGATGGGAAACTATAAACGTAACAGGTTTGAGTACATGAATATATTTTTCCAACAGGAATCAGAGAGAGAGAAATATATTAGTCGTACATAAAAACATCGAGAACCAACGTAATCGTTTAATATTAATAAAATAACAACGTGATGTTATCGTATAATACGAAGATTTAAAATAATTACAAAAACAATCCTTCGGAACGGGGTGCCAAAAGCGTAACGTATAAATATACATTATTGCTCGGTCACGACGATATTTTACATGTTTCTATAAAAACGACGTGTAACGCTAATAGTACGATGCAGTTGTTTCGAAAAAGTTACAAAAAATTGTCATCCCGGAGCACATAATTAACGTGCGTCTCAGATGCCTATTATATTATTATACCGTACGTGAAAGGGTTATTTTTTTGAAATGAAAAGTTATCTCGACTCCGGAATTAAATTTAAAATGAGCTTATCATCAAAGGAGGTAGATTATTAACCGTATGCGTTTTTTCCCCTTCTCGAATCCTTTCACTGCGACGACGCTTATTGCTGAGAAACACGCCTACTAATTTCGTACATTGCATGTCTATAAATTATTATGCTACGAAAACGTTTGATTAGACACGGCGGCAAACCCGTTAAATGTTTATTACGTACACTTTATATCAATGGCCTTTAAAACAGTTTGTCGTGTAGTACGTACAGTAACTTTCGAATGTCAAATATTTTATGTATTCGAATATTTTTTTTTCAATTAAAAATGTTTGAGTATATTATTTTAATATTACATAACTACATCACTACTCGGTTAATACATTTAAATCCCCTCAATGCGTTTGTTGTTAATTTAACATGACCATTGTAAAACATTTTATGTCTATTTTAAACATCGCTAGATAATATGTGTTAAGTACGTGCAAAGTCAAAATCAAAAATTAAATTAAATTATAACAGTTATGTTGACTGAAAAAAGAAATCAGAAGCTATATTATTAGAATATTTTTTTTTTCTATATTCAGATGTAAAAAACAAAAAAAGCAAAAGGGTTTACGACTAATTATATTTAATTAATTTACCACCTATCACTCAAAAACTACAAGTTAACAGATAAGATTTGTAAACGAAATGTCTTTAATAAAATAATGTATTCGTTCTTTTAAATTACTACAATATTATACAGCTTATTGCATTAATGTCAAATATAAAATTTTCATATCATTCATATCGGTAGTGTATGATAGAATTTAACAATGTTAAGTACAATAACTTTAAACAATATATCTCTAGTAATTTGTTGCCATCAATTGGTACTCGTATTAATACAGAACTAATTACATGATTTTTATTATTTCATAAATGATTACAGTTCTATAATAAAACGAATAAGAGACGACTGCAATGTTTAATCTCCACGTATATCTAACTATATGAATGAATAACGGTTTTTAATAATTTTTTTTTTGTTTTTACCTGTACTTCGTGCACGAGTTCTTGGTCGTCGAGCAACACAATCTTGCAGTGGTGTGTCCGGGCGCTGGTACAAAAACAACCCATCGTAATATTTCTTTGCAATATGTCTTCTCAAAGAAACCTATGGGAAAAAAATAAAAACATATATTCAATATTGTTTAGAAAAATAACAACGGAATGATATAACATGTTTATAAATCATTTATTATTCGCGTGCGTGAATTTTAATGGAAAAAAAAATTATGATGTTTTATTGTACCATATAAACGTTTATCATTCCAATTGAAAAAATAATCACTAACATTTTTCACCGATTACAAAAACCCTTTTATTCGTTCGTTTTCGTGACCCTTAAACGATTAATTTCTTTATTCGCTGAGCCTATGGAATAGTCTCAATGAGCCTTTTAAAAATATTAACTACGCCCATTATGCGGAACATTTTTTTGCTCTCAGCACTTTAATTTGAAATAATGTTTGCCAATATTTCTCTACAGCGTTTTACATATTGTATTGAACGCATGCGTTGTATTATTTTGTTTGTTTTGCGACCAATTCTATTCATTCGCCGACAATTTTAATGGAACTATTTTTTTCAAAGCGACTTCGATTAAACTGGATTTTTATGTAACCCACCGCAATTTCCCATACGGTCGGTCAACCGGAATGGAATTCGGGATATTGTCCCCGGGGAATCACTGAGAGAACACGCGAGTGGAGCGGGAGCTTTACAACTTAACCCGCGGGACGTTGTCCAAAACATTCGGTCGTAAATGCGATTTACGCGAAATACCCCCAAACTTTTACGCGCGATGGATAAGCTAGTAAAAATAATACAAATGGATAAGATAGTGGTGAGAAGAGTGTAGCAATCCGAAAGACATATTCCAAGAAAAAAAAACCGCCAGTCTTCGAAAATGGCCAAAAAAGAATTAACGGGATAAGGCTATCCGTTGGGAAACAGAGATTTCTCGGAGTTTTACTTTTCCCTCAAAAAAAATGTCATAAATCTTCTCGTCAAATCGTAGAAATGAAATGGTAAATATTATATAAACACGAATGAAATATAGGGATACGGTGATTTTCAATGAAGAAATGTTCAAACTTAAATATTTAATCGTAAAACCATCGTGATACGCATTATATTATAGATAGATAGATGTTCGAAATTGACGAACATTGCCATTTTCTCTCGTATAGTTTATCTTGGGAAAGGATCGGCAAATCACGTGGTGAAGATAAATAATTTGTTTAGTTATTGAGTCATCGCAATTTGTATTCTTTACATACAGCCCGATCGTTCATTTAAGTAAGACAATAGGAAAATACAAAAAGAGTAAGGCAACAGAGGGTATTAACAAAAAATAAATAAAAAATAAATAAATAAATAAATAAATAAATAAATAATATATAAATATATGTAAAAGTTGAATTAAAAAACAGTATTTATTGCTATTTTCCATGTGCAGCCATAAAATGTTAACTGATTGTACAACTTAAATTTTACAAATATTTCATGTTAACTAACTCATAATCTTTATCATACAACAATGTTATTTAAAAACCCTATTATAAAACGAGCAAATATGATTAGTAAAAATAAATAAATAAATGTATTACATTGTTTGTTAATACCCTAACCATTTCTTGTTTTACGTAAAAAATAATCCAACGAACTCTGTTCTCTCTTTTAAATAAATGTCTAAAAATTAATTATTTACAAAAATACTAAAGTTGTTCACAAATTAAACCGTCTAACCTTTACAATTTTAATTAACAAACACAAACGTTTTATAATATTTACTTACTATTATGATACATTGTTCTTAAGTTGACTTAATTTTAAACATGAATAAATTATTTTAATCATAGCAAAAATCCTAGGCTAAGCATTGAAGGTATAAAAACTATGTTGCATGTTCGTTTGTCTAAATTAAGATAAAATTTATCTTAATTTAGACAAACAAACATGCATATTTAATATAAAATTGCAACGCCAATAGCTATTTAAACATTGCGAAAAAAAGTTTTAAGTTTAATTTTTACGAGGTTAAATTTTCTGAAAAGTACCTATACATGGGCGTATAATCTGTATCGTAACATAAGATATCTCACGATTTTCCTTTTCGACAAATCCAATGAATTTATAATGTAAAGTAATAACTATAATGTAATATTTGATCTTCATTTTAAACCATATATGTATACAGGGACGTGCTTAGAAATTGTTTTCGTGGGGGGAGGGAGTTTAATATTCTTCCTACCACGTATTTCAAATGTATTTATTTTACAATATGATAATTTTAGTAATAATTTTATAGTACAAGATACAACGACAATGGATTATATGAATAATCCTGGAAAATGTTTATAATATTAAACTTATATGGTGTAAAAATATTACCAATACGGTTTTTATAAATTGTTAATATCCAAAACTCTCTAGGGACGCTCTTGCATGCACATATATATCTAAAATGTAACGAAAATATTTTATTTCTAGTACATAAATTGCTAGAAAATAAAAACACTTATTTCGTTTATATAAAAACCAAAATTCAACTTTATTGCACGGTTTTCAATGTCTACGTCGGTTTCCAATAGAGCGTGGTAATAGGGTTCTTTTATCAGTACACCACTGTCGAATACAGTGCGCTATTACGGAAAGATGTGTTTCAACAAATACCAAACTTTATGGTTTTGTGTAAATTAAACGCAACAACGATCACGGCAATACCAGGCGAACGATTACTTTTTTGGCAAAACCTCAATTCAATGCAATTCAATGCAAATACAAATATTTAATCAAGGGTAAAATCATGTATTCCTCCTGAATTAATTGGGTTAAGGTTACTGTAATACGTCGTACGGTATGGTGCGCTTTATCGATTTAAAATGTTAATCACGTAAAATTTTAACATTTGCCTCTTAATAGTATTTCAAAATGATGAATAAATTTTACATTTACATACATTCCAAATTCATTATTTCTCAACAGTTTTTTCATTGCGAGTGCTTACAAACATAATACTGAAACCTCCATGTTAAATAAAAAAGAACACAATACATCATACGAGTAGTATATACGATTATCAATATAAATGTCGGAGTTTAATCAATATACTCTACTTCTCTTTTTAAACGATTCTTTATCTTTTTCTTTTGTTTTTTGCGTGGTATCTATTGAACCTAGGGAAATTCTAAAGTGTTCGTTTTCCTATATAAAATAACTACAACATTAAACGATATTTTATATCTCGACTATTTAGTGCCTTCATCTTCTCATACTATACGCATCGCATTCAATCTTAATGTTGTAATATTCTGCATTTAATTTTATTTTTTAATTTTTTAATTTTTTAATTTTTTTATTATTGTTGTTAAAATCTTTTTTTCCCCCAAGTAACGTTCACGACGTACATGTATGCAACAAAACGTGTCAGTGATAAAAACTTAAACTAAAACGTTATTTATTTTAAATTTACGGAGTTCAAACATTAAAATCTATCAACTTGACTGAAATAGACGAAAAACAAGAAATAATAGTACATTTGCTTGATAATAATATGATTAAATAATACTTCAGACGCACTAATATCACAATCGTTTATGACGTTAAAATTTTAGAACGTTGTAAACAAAGTACAACTATTGTTCTAAGAGATAAATTCTCGTGTACGTGATTGCAGTATTATATAGACATAAGTATTGTGTTATTCGCCTGTTCGCATAACATATACATATACATTGAGTTCTACAACGGATTTGTTCGAAAACTACAACGTTCGCTCGTTTCTCGAGGAACTATTATTATACATGGTATTTATATACGATATATGACGTTGTGATTATAATGCACGCGTTACCACGATTTCCGAACGCGATTGAAACCGTACAGAACGCGTTTCGGACAGTGCGGCAAACAATATCTACGAGTAAATGCGACACATGAATCTTTACTTTTGTTTACATTCGTAATATTTTATACTCGTCGTCCGACTCTCCCCCCACCCTCTTCTCGTTTACAACGTAACGACATTATGATATTTTAATATTATTATTATTTACGGTGACGAGACTTGGCAAATCAACTCGACGGGACGCGTATACACGTACAGTATTATACGAATGCAGAGCGTAGCTGTTTAGGAATGCAAATATGGATGGGTGTACGCGAAAGAAAAATCGACGGCCGTTAAAAAATTCCACAATAATAGTTATGACGACGACGGCAACGGCGACATTAGACGACGGCGATGATGACGATAATGATGATGAAGTTGATGATGGTGATGATAATAAATAATAATAGTAATATATTATGCTAAACCGCGGCGTTGAAACGGTACGTTATTGTTATTCGTATTGCGAACATTACAGATCACCGCCAACATATAGGTAAGTGCGAACACTGCGATACGCCACGGGATAAATATATTTTATCACACGCTCTAGTTGCACTGACATATTATTATTATTATTATTATTATTATTATTATTATTATTATTATTATTACAATATTACGCCGTCCGTACGTACGGAGTCGTTTTCTCGCCTTCGCGCGTTCGGAACCAATTCGTCCGACGTACGTCGGCTAAACGGTTTGTTATTAGCTACGACGACGACGTGAATAAATCGACGGGACAAGGGTTGTTCTGTGACCACGTTAATCGGTCTTCTTTTATAATATCTCACGGACTCGTCACGTCGTCATTTTTTTTTTTTTTTTTTATATTATTTATTTCGTATTATAGTGTTGAGAAAAATAATAAAAATTATACCACACGTCATCGTTTGTAGATACGTAACACGACCGTATCGAACCTTAGAAAAGAAAAGAAATTTAAAATTTATCAATTCCGCGTTATTATTATTAATATCATTATATTTTTTTTTTTTTTTTTGAAAATGTTTCATCCCTTATTGTTATTGTTTTTAATTTTTATTAATTTTTTTTTAATGCCACCGTACAATAGACACTCGTCAGCTTTATCTCGTGACGGTATGATATAAGACCACAGAGAATAAAATTAGCGTTGAAATATAAACTGTACATACTCGAATCGCATTAAAACGTATTATTAAGGATGATATCAAAACTCGAACAAGATACTATGGACTGATGGTCAAACGATTAAACTGCGATTATATAAAAACAATCAAATGACTGCAAGCTAAATAAATTACAATTAATGTTAAGCTATCAATAAGCTCGAATACATTTTATCAGAAGAATAGTAATTAGTATTATAATGTACTGTAATAAATCGCATGGCATATTTTGAAATTTAAAATCATTTTCACTTATTGAATTATACTTCTATGCGCAGTATGAACTTTACGTAATACGTATAACATTTGATTTATTTAGTATGACTAATAAATTATTGCAAAAAATATTTCAATCTTTAAACAACTGACTATAGTACCTACGGGTAATAATAAATTAACTAATGAAATCTATGCAATGATAGGTCAGTAAATAATATTAAGCTGACCAGAACACTGTACCTTAGTGATTTTCTACGGATGATCAATGTTTCATAATAAATCAAACCGCGAATCAATTTCTTATCAACAATATTTTATTGCCAGTGTTTTAACCATTATTTATTATTCATTTGATTGCGTTAAATTATATTTCGTGTGACTGAGATGTGAATACGTTGCAACGTTATTTTAAACAAATTATGTAATTATTTTTAAGAAAATGTTTGCATTGTTAACATAGTACATGCGTCAAAACATAGTCGGCGATCGAACAATGTGAATATTTATAGAGCTTTAACTACATGAACAATATATTATATATTACAGACTAAACTGTCTAATCACAATGAAGTATTCATTTAATGTTCGTTATTGAAGAAAACGATTTCTAATCAATCGATCAAAAGAAGATAAGTTCATTAAATACATTAAAATATTTAATGTACAATGTTTAAACCATATTGGCGAAAATAAATTATATGAAACAATATGAAAATAAAATACATTTTACTAATAGGAGAATTTTTCATTCTGAGTAATAAACAAGAAACAAAAATTTAAATTATTATCTTTATCCATTTTGGAAATTTTTTTTTTGTCAGTGTTCATTTTTTATAATATACATTATAATCATTTCTGAAATGCATGTTGTTTGTCACAACGGAACATTAATTTCTTCTTGTTCTCACTTTAAAAAGCTATTTAACGGCTCGGCGTCATATTATTGATCCTTCTTTATTATATTTACATTTATATTATATTGTATTGTATTGCATTATATTTATTATATTATATTTCATATTATAGTCCCTTTTTACAACAAATACAATCGTCGATAATAATCCATAAATTAAAATTATGTTTTATATGTATTTGATTTTGTATATACCTGATGATGAATTTTTAATTTGAAACCGGTTATACTTCACAAACATAATACTACTCCAGACTAAGCATTTATTTATTTATTTATTTAGGATTATTAACCATTTACTAACAATTAGTTTTTATTTTATTTTTTTATTATTTTATTATAAGTTTTATAATTTATAAAGCGATTTGTTAAAGAACTAAGTCACACAACAGTTTAAAAATTTACAATCAACCTCTTCTCCTTTCCCCACTAATACAAAATCTAACATTAGAAATGTATACTCACTGCTACTAATGCGGTCATTTACACAAATAAAAATTACATATATTTTAAAATAAGTTTGTTTTAAATATTACATTAAGAATATTAAAATCAAAATTTAAATAAAAACATTTTAATTTTTAAACTAGTTTATATCACTAGTTACTTAACTAGTTTTCGCACTAAAATAATGATAAGCTAAAATAATTTCAAATCAAGCTTATTTATAAAAGAAAAAATATGTTCTATGAGCATTTAATATATTTAATTGTGCATTGGCATATTTTACTTCTACACTACCTATACTATGGTTAAATAATAATATTGTATAATATATAATAATAATATATAATAATATATAATAACACAATATACATCAAGTTAAAAAGTGTTATTTTATTATATAACTGATTATTTAAAGAAAACAATTTTAACTGAAGTATATAATGTTAAAAAAATATTTTCTTAATCGTACAATCACACACAGTATCTTTCATACTCGTATATTTTTAACATTTTTAAATAATATAATATACACAAAAAAATCATTATTTTTTATACCAATTTATTAAAAATAGTTGCATACGTATATGCGTGATATGTCAAAAATTTAATATTTATGTATGTAAATATTTTAAAATAAGTTTAAAAAGTAAAATAAATGAGAACAAAGTCATATTTTATTTTATTTCTTACTTTATAAGCAGACGTATTTAATATTTATTATTATTTAATATACAATTTTCAATTATAAAATCGAATTTACAAAATACATTAGTTTTAAAAATTATACATAATGATTTGAGGCTAATATAATTATAATTGTTTCAAAAAAATATAATGTCTACAATATGAACATTGCACAAGCTACATTGCACTTTTACTTGGAGATTTTATCAATCGCGTACTAATAAATAAAATTACAATTAATTATTTACAAAAAAAATTGTTGTATTTTTCTTAGAGACATGATGTAAATAAAAAATTGACGAACCATTGTCACGTTGTTATAGTTGAATATTTTGTAGCATTACTGATGCACAATCTTCGACATAAATATAATATAATAATTTAATAATATCATTATAAAAGTGTACATTATAATTTTATAAAATATATTTTTTTAAATTATTTACTTTTTGTAAGTCACATATTTTAATACTGTTGAACAATGGTTCCGTAATGGCCCCACTTTCAACTAAGTTATGGCACACGTCTTCTTTGTTAAATATTGGCTTGAAAAATGCATTACAACTAAACGATTACAAAACAAATAGCATTATATTTCTACATATAATTTACATACATATAGGGTACCTAGGTGGGTACTTGAAGATTTGCCGAAATTAATTTCGTTCAACCACTATTCAAAACAAACCGTTCAAGGAGCTGTACAACGATCAGGGCCAAGGATCAAAAAACAATTATACTACATTTAATAATACGTTTTACCCAAGCTTAAGTACGTTATTATCTACATTATTAACATATCACAATACAGCTTGTACAGGGGCTTATGATTAAAAATCACAGTCATATATTTCGTTATGTAATTTACTATTACATCGACATAATCATATTACCTAATTAATATGAAACGAGTTCATTATTGAATTGACATACGAGTATTTTAATCTTAGAACGAACCCGTACAACGTCTAATCATTTTTAAGTTGTAAGATAGTCAAATGGCAATGAATCGCGGTGTCCATAAAGAAACGCATACATAACAGTACCGTCAGACAATCCGACAATTGGTCAATAAATTGCGTTGAAATATAAGATTACGAGAAAAATGATTGCGGTTCGAACGCGTATTTTCAATTAAAAAACCACGCGAAATAGTTTTTGCGGTAAACATTTTCATCGTTAAGCTTACCTCGGAACCGCAACGTAGTCGTAATAGCTTATAATTCGGAATACGGTTCGTGTACACGGACATGCGTTAAGAACATCTTCGGCGTAGTGAAAAAAAATGAACAAATATTTATAGTGCGTACAGAATCTGAAATTCGCCGATTCGGACGGTTGTCGAAAGAAAGAAAAGCGTTCAACGTAGACCTACGACCATCCGACAATAATCGTGAACGGTACTATCAATGTACACGGTCAGTTAAACCATCATCTGATAACGCGGCCAAGTTCTGATACGGTCATCGCGTAACAGTATCGTAGTTGGCCGCCAACGACCGAATCTGTTGATAATACGCAGGTACCGTACGTGCGCCACGGCAACGAGGGCAACACAGATTTATCGAAAGCAACGGGGAAGGGGACGTGGAAGTAGTGTATAATTTACCAACGACTGGATCCTAGTTGTTTTTTTTCTCTCTCTCTCTCTCTCTCGTTCTCGAATATTGTGTACAATAAAGTTTGAACTCGTCCGTTTTCGATTTCCGTACAACACGCGTACAACAAAACCACCGTCGCGACTCCTCTAACCGTATCCGTTTATACGGCGCATTTCGATCGTTCTAAACAAACTAGTCTATATCGACGGCGCGTATCACCGGTGCGCGCGGGGTATTTATAAAACGTTATTTTTCTTTTTCTGTGACTCTTCTCTCTCTCTCTCACCGTATGTCTTTCTCGGCTAAGCGCAGACACGACACCACGACCACCGTGCGCAAGAGGTCGACAACCCGTTTGATAAACGTACGCGCATGTACACATGTATAAATCGACCGCGGGAGAGGTCAAGACTACATATGTACGACGGTGACGCCGCCGAACACGTTGATTCCGTTTGAAAACGATCATCGGAACGCCGACGCTGATAACACGATTGTCGGAACTGTAACATCGATTTGTATTAGGTCCTGTGCTCGTCGTTCGTTTCAATTTTTTTTTTTTTTTTCCCCGTCGCCGTGCAACGGCAGGGCCGACGAGAATTTTCGAGGTCCTCGGGGCTTCCAGACCCCCTTTTATTTATTTGGCCGTGATATACGTACTGCTTGTACATACTTTGGCACGATAAGTATATTAAAATTTTCATCTTATGCTACGGCGAATGATGAAATTATGAAATAATTTTGTGTAGGAAGCTGAGACAACGGGTCTTCTCGGAGGCAAGGGTCCCGGGGCTCGATCCCTCACCACCCCACCTTCTCGTCGGCCCTGTGCAACGGGAATCGCGTCAAGCGTACGGATGCGTCCCAGTCCCAGTCACGATGATTAACACGAAGGCACGTGGAACCGAACGACGAACAATAAGCGTGTACGTGTACACACAAGCGCGCGCGCGCATTATCGTTATTGCTGTAAATCGCACAATTCCGCTGCACCTTTGTAGTCATAGACATTATACGGTGTGCGCACCGCGTCGCGCTACAACATTATAAACGCACGGGGGACACGCAACGGTAATCGAAGCGTTTGGGTGCATGGTCGCATAACCGCACACATGTGCACATGCATTTGATAGCAAACACACACGCGCGCACGCGCACACGGGGTCACACGGGCTGGGGAGAACCGCACTCGCGCGACGGGCAGGCGGATACGGACACGCGCAAATACTTTACGCACACGCGCCTAATCGTAATGCGTAAATACTCTCGCGATTCACGTACCACTGCCCCGTTCGGTCGTCGAATCCAATCGCCATTGTTGATCCAAAACGCAATCTAATAAATGGCAACGATCGTTTTTCGATCAACCGACGTATTATTGTTTCAGCCAGCTCACGGTGAAATGCATCCCCTAATATATATATATATATATATATATATATATATTGAATAATATGTGTAATATTAACATATTGAATACATTTCCGTAAAATCAGATTTTCTTTCGACGTGGTATTGTAAAACATTTTACCGGACGGATCGAACTACTAGTTTAATCAAAATTGTATACGTAGCGTATAATGTTTCATCGGTAAATAAATCTCGAAACTAAACGCTGTACCCTCACACGTCGTTGCGAAGGAACAACAACGATAAAAGTCCACGTTAACAATTTTCAATTTACACTCTGTAGAAATGGTTGCGGTGTTTTCTTTATGGAAAAAATATTGCCATTGTTTTCTAATCAAAATATTTATTTTTGGGGTCGGAGCACGCTGATTAAAAGAAAATAACACAATCTTCACTTACCGCTCCGGCATAGCAAAATATACAATTACTTTTCTCAAATGCATCGTTAGAAAAATGGAAACATTGAATAAAAAGCTCTTTAAACGAGTAAATTATTTCCCTGAAAACTGAAAAAAAAATTTCAAACAAAAATGTTTAATTTTTTTATTTTACTTCAGTCGAATAAATTTATTTGTTTTAACAATTATTTAAATCGGTTAATAAATCCAAAGTTATTTTTGTAATAAATTATTTTTATAATCACAACAAAACCGACCGTGGCATTGTTAATGAAATACTTCCTTCTCAGATTTAATTCATTTCATATGTTCTTTTTGTGAATTGTTTCCTTTTGTGTTCTGAAGATTCTAATTGAAATCCAGCACAAAAAAAAAGAAAATAATGAAAATATTTTATTAAATTTAATTATGAATGCATTTTAAAATTATTGAAACTAATTGAGACTACTCTTAAACAACAACAAAAAGAATCGGAACGAGTCAGAGTAACTACGGGATTGTGAAACGACACTCTCAACCATTCCCTTTACATTAGTATACTAATGAAGATTTTTAAAGGAATAAATATCACAAAATGTTTCATGTTGGGTCAAACGACCACTATAATTAATAATCAAGACGTATACATTCTAATGATTGGCTTAATATATTCTTCACTTTTTACTTATCAATAATCAAATGAAAATGAAAAATCATAGACTACGTTGAAAACCGGGGCTAAACATTAAATCAAAATCCAACATTATCTCAATCTATGTTTTACTTTTTACATACTTATCATACATTTTTTTATTTTATAATACTTAACAAATGCGAAAAAATAGAATGAAGCTCATTTTCAGCTTTTTCTAATACGTATTAACTATCTACTAGACATGATACATAGATCTATTAAAACTCAACGGGTATATAATTTTTTAAAACTTCATCCATATTACAAAGAATTACCGTTAGAACGACAATACAATACAATCGGATTATCCGCTGACTCTTTAATTGACGGTGGACGTCTGGTAAAACACCTGATAGATTACAATCAAATAACACCAAATACTCATTTTATTAATATAGATAAGCCATCTACAATTTCAATTATAAGTACCTGAGAATAGTAAATTGACTCTATTCAACATTAAACCTTGTGTTTCGAGATGAACTTGCTTTCGCTCCAACTCTAAAAGAATACGTATTATAATACAGCTTTACTATATATCCAGACATTGGACTATGATATGACTAAAACACTTTTATTATACCAAATGTACTTTTTTATATAACATTAGGCTATAATGAAATAATAAAATCAATCAAATGGACCAACACCCGTCTACTTCTCGTACTACTAATACGTTAATGTATTTGATTTACCATATTTCTGTGTTTTTTTTAAATAATTTCGTTTTCTTTAGAAACAAAGCTTAAAACAATTAATTAAACAGAGTCGGAGTATTTATTTAACTAACGCATCTCTAATTACGCTGTTTGTAAGATTTAAAATTATTATTTCTTACGTTATTATCTTATGTATATTGAAAGCTTTGCTGGTTGGTAATAACAATGCACACATTAGTTCATAAAAGTAAATGACCTTACAGTTTTTTTTCCTATCGCAGTTTACTGTTCATTGTACTTTTTATATTTTCTAACTAGAATCGTGTACGCTCAACTTGGGTACATTAAAACGTTAAAAAAAACACTAGAGGAAACAATCGTGAGAATGTTTCAAAATTCAAATGAGATTAATCCGGATCACCTTTAACATCGGCCGGACGTGGCGTAATTAAAAATATTATTTAGACAGGGCACAATGTTATACGTTTCAATTATTCTTGGCGCCAACCGTGAACTTGTTCCGATAAAATTATACCTGGTATGTGTACTTGGTACGGCATAATCGTAATAAATAATAAAACAACAATAATAGTTCACGCTCGACGCGCATAAATCTGCGCAAAGAGATACAGATGATAATCATACGTACGTGTATATTTTTCGAAGTATAAATATAAAAGTTGCACGTGTTATCGTTGCACAACCACGACGTTGGAGAAAAAATTTCAACCCCGTTCGCTAAAATATCGCCACTCTTCTACGGTTTTTTTTTTTTTTTTTTTGTTCCATCGTCGATTCGATTAACACGCGAGAACGGTCGTTGCCGTATAACTTCCAGTGCAGAGACTTCGACCCGACGTCAGGTACCGTATCACGCTCGTCAAAAGTTTTCGCGAATAGGTTCTCGCTCGAAACCACACGCTCCGGCGACGGTTTCCATTAAAACGAACATCCGTCTCCGTGTCCAGCATATTCGCACGTAATGTGTTTGCGTTTAACAGCCGTCTCGCCGAATTAACAAGACGCGTGAACATGACGTTTGTGTATTCACCGCGTCACTACGACGTACTACTATTGTGTCGGTGCGCAGGCCGTTTATCCTGCGTCGATATCAATCCGAAAAACGAAAAGTGCAGTCATCACCGCTGTCGCGCGGTTGTTAACGCTTCAACGGCGTCAATGACGCAGCAAGGGTAATGAGGAGGCGGGGATGGGAATAAGGGGGGGGAACGCGAAAACCCAAACGCGACTCATTGGATGTATATTATAATAATCGACAGTGGCGGATTAATATCCCGCCGACGTGTTTGCATTGTGAGCCGGTCACGTATCTCAGAAACAACACGATTTCCAAACCATCATATCACGCGCGCACGCTAGCACTCGCAGAGCTCTTGACCTCCGACGGGTATTGTTCGCGTTTACACACACACGAACACGTACCACTCAGATTTTTTCGATTATTACTATTATTATTGTTAGTGTTACGTCGTCCGAGCTTAACGTTGGACGGACGAACATTTACAAATCGCCAAAATGTTACCGTGTTATAACGGTTGTATATAAGTTGTAACTGTATTAAAAAAGGAATTGCGGTGGAGTCATAAACGTACAAACGGGTTTCCTATTCCGGTGTCGGTAATAATGTAATGATGATAGTAATTGTCGTGCGATCAGTTATAGACAGCAGGTGCCGTAATTCTTCCGGCAGACACCTGTTCTGTACACGCTGTAGGTCAACGCGATCGGACGATCACTCGAGCGTATCCCGTCAAGAAAGAAAAACCCATACGGAAAAAACAATGGATTTATATGACGAGTTTTTACTTTTAATTCAAATTAAAAAAAAAAAAATAAAATAAATAATGTACACAACGCCATCGTTAAAGGGCGCGACCGTGACGATTCTGAGGAGCTCGATGTTTGTATACCTATGCAATTCCAACAGAATAAAAAAATGAAGAAAAGTGAAAATTGAAGATGGTTCGATACGCTTTTAAAGAAACGTACAAGTGTTTCCGTGCCAGTGCTGCTTTTGATTGATGCGTAATTACGTAGTCTTATGCAAAAACACGTTTTCGTACTTTCGGTGTAATACTTGATAGTCGCCGAATCAAAATTTTTTCGCTAAAAAAAAAAGTTAAAACTGTCATATAATCATAGTTTTCATCTTCTTCTAATAACCTTTAACGGTAGCTTTCGAACATATTGTACGACCCTCATACGAACACTATTTCTTTAAAAATTTCGTCAAATTATTACGTAGTATTTTCAATAAAAAATACCACAGCACACATTCGGCATCGGTGAATATATGAATACTATGAAATGCGTGTACCGTAAAATATATTTATTTTTTTCGTACCTCGGTAAAACTTTCGCATTCGAAGACCTCTGATAATACACTATTGTATCAGTATTTACTCGTACAGTTCACAATGGTACAAGGATTTACTTCCTACACAACACCACGACCACCACCACGGAATTAGAACATATATATTTTGTGTTCCATCGTCCTCTTTCCAGAGAAGTGCACCTAGCAAACCGGTCAAATGCGACCTTATACACATTAAATATATATATATATATATGTAGGTACACTTATTCTGCTATCGTGACAATACCAGCTGTATAATTAGGCTCTCTTCTCGATCTGTTCCAGAACTATTCCAACGACAATTTTACTGTTATCATCTAGGCGCGCACAAAGACCGCTTTGGACAATAGGATGAACATAACAATTTCTTATCACCGGATACAAGACTACAGTACAGTATAATGTTGTATGAAAAACTCAAAATCGAGCCAGTATTGGATAATACATCCTAATTTAAAATCACGATAGTACAGGTTTACAACAGAGCATAACAGTGCAGCGAAGACCGCCCACTGCATTTTGATGATTATTATGATTATATGTTTTTGCTCAGAATTATAATAGCAAATAATAATGTTTGCGTAATAATTGCAGAGTAGTGATTCAATCACTACGATACAATAGAAACAGTTTTCTAATTAAAAACTCTGAAGTACGAAAATAATATTTTTCACGTTATCGATAATAGGTACTTTTAACATATTTTCTGGATGCAAAACATTTGTTTGATTGTTAGAGCAAAAATATTATATTTTTGCTAAATAGTCCAAACAAATCTTGTACTAACTGGTGTATAAGATACAGAGTATACATTCTTGGATGAATATTATAATATCTAGGTAACCGATTGCCAAATTCTTTCATTAATTATCGATACAGTAACATTTTAGTTATACTACATAATGACAGTATAGAATAGAATAGGATAAAAAAAATACATATACGTTCATGGATATATTTCCGTTACACGGCATATAAGCGTTTCGGTAGATTTACGATTTTCTATTGTCAGATTTTATGACTTACAATAACAATCCACAGTCTAGAGGAAAATACGATTTTCACGACTGTTATGACTCTTGTGAGTTATGAGAACGCTATAAATGGACTCCAGAGTATTCTATTAATCGTTGATATTTTATTTCGCCTATTTTAATGCTGGATTAAGGTCAGTATATATCCATGAATACTTGTGGGTAGTCTTTAGACGCTATATAATTTCTAGATTAGAGATGTTAAAAAAAAAAATTAACGTCATCATACCGTTCAGAAAACGTAAGTTGTTTAAAATTTGTCGGAAAACCAACGTTTTAAGTGGAACTATACAATGTGTTTTTATTAACAGCTAAAAGTGTCTCGTTCCACCCGGTAAGTACCGATACAAAAATATGTTCATTATATCTCAACAATAATTTTCTCTACAATACAATCCTGTTGGAATCTCACAAACTATATTATGGACCTTATGTATCCTTATGATAAACAGTATATATTTCATACAAAAGGATTAGGAGGTTGTTACGTATGAAAAATATATTGTTTTCATCAATGATTTAATACAAAGACAGTTACGATTTGTAAATATAATGGACGTTTCAAAAAAGATACTGGAAAACAAATACTCTTAATAAGTATCAATAAGTATCCAAAAATTTCATTTTACATTTAATTAAATTGTTCGGAAGTAGCTTGCATTTGATACCATAATATTGATTTCATACTTGAAAGAGTTTTGTTTATAAAACATAAAAGTCCAGATTAACAAACACTATGATGTATAAAACTTCATTTTCAAATAAATACTGAGGGCAAATCGAATGATATAGTAAATGGACGGTGAAATGAATAAAGAATTGATTTTTTTCCATCACAAAATAACAAAACAAAAAAAAAAAAAAATTATCGGTAAACATTTTATATACTATAGACAAACATAGATTGAAATCCATGACGCGGAATAGTATGATAACATAGGGGACTCTGTTGAAAAGCAAAGGATTTGACAAAACTAATTTTACAGTATAACAATAATATTATGATTATAATCGCATAGATGGAATGTATGACAATTGCGAACCATTATCGTTATTATTATTACTATTATTACGATTCTATTCATTCGGGCCCTTCTACATTACCCTATTAAACATCCCTCGTTTTGAACCCACATGTCTGAGCACGTAATACGTCTAATCATTTGTATTTTCTAAATCATTATTTATTGCTTACAAAATATTCTAGCCCTATAGCAAACAAAACGCTTGAAGATTGTTCAGGCAATAAGTTTGATTTCAAAAAATTAAAGAACTATAGTTGCATTTATTTTCAAGGAAATGTTTTAATATCTTTATACAAATTAAAACAATTAAATTAATACATCAAACGTAATTAACTATATCTACATAAGCAATCATAAATAGGAATAGATTATCGTTAGTTGAAAATTATTATGTTCATTTGCACGACGATATGGACATTATATTTGGATTTTAATGAATTTAATAGAAATCGTTTTTTAATCAAATCTATTCTTACTAATCCATTTACCGCTATAAATTATAAATTATTTTCGTGAAACTTTATTTTCGCATAATTTTTAAACCATTGGATTATTTTTCATATTACGTACTTCATAAAATTACTTTAAGCTAATGCTTTTGCTGTGATGTTATTAGTTTCCCATCAGACCAGAACAAAACAAAAACAGGTGTTGACAATCGAATATATACCTATATATGTTATAAACGAACAAAGAGAATGCATCACAACACTGTCCTTTTTGAGTCATCTAGCCAACCGGAAAGTCGCCGATGCCCCAGACATTTATTTATTTTTTTGTTAGTCCTTTTTTCCTCTATACTATACTTTAGTTAACATTAACTGTTTAACCGTGTTTATTGTCAAAGAGTTCTATATTGTCAATATCCTTTGTACATGTAAACTATAAATGTTTTCAACAATTTTTTACCCATTTCTTCTTTTAAAACGTACATAGACAGCAGCCTGCTGTTTACCTTTACATATAGCAGTCATAAAAAATAAAAATTTTACGTTGTCATTATAAATGACATTTGTTATAATGACTCATTAATGATGTTTTTTAATAGCAATGGAAATAAATTCACATTTCAAAGATAATCAATATTCTTAATATTCTAACATAAATGTTTTATAATAACAATACAAACAAATATTATATATAATATATTATAAACTATATCGTATTAAAAAGTTAAAAATAAATTAATTATGTTTGTGTAGTATTTTGGATATATATAATATTTTATATAAAAAAATTGTCCATTATTTAAAAATTATATTATTAATAATAATAGTTTTAATAATGCAATATTTTGTATTTCATAATTTTTTATCGATATAATAATTTTGATATAATATATTTTCACAGAAATCATAAACTCAAACTTAATTACTCATAAACAATTAAAGCTTTTATTTAATATTTCTATAAAAAATATAATTATTCTATTTCATACGGATAATGTTTCTAATGTATGTATTAATGTTCAATACAGTGGTTTAATTTTTATATTATATTAGCATCATCTTCATTAGCTTAACGGTCCATTAAGGATCTGGGCTGCTACTAATAAGTCTCTCTATTTTTCTATGTCCAAAGTCCAGTCTAATGTTGCATTCCAATCTATGAGCCTCATATCTCATACCTCTTATTATTTTACATAATTTTATACTTTATATAACTGTAAAAAAAATAATTATAAACAAGTTTTATACTGATAGACGTAATTAACTTAGAAGACTACTTAAATATTAATTTATTAAAAAAAAAACAACTCTTAGTTGGGTATTAAAATTCAATTTTAAATTCAATTTAACTATGTTAATAAATTATAATCATTTTTATTTAATGGAACTGTCATGCAGTGCACAAAGTCTATATTTTTATTCGTCAATCAAAAGTTGTTTGACGTCCACATATCCACTGTTAACCCGGGACATTGGACCAAACTCTACAGAATCCACTTTGGTTGCATAAAAAGTAATAAATTACTTTAATAATAGAATAGAAAATAAAAAAACAATAATATTTAAAAACTATTGTAACTAAAAAATGTAAAAATACATTTCGACTAATATTACGGTCCGTAATTTACGAAAATTATCCATGCATGCTTATTGTATAATGGAATTTATGTACAAAGTTTTGTTTCTGCAATGTGAACGCGAGTTGTTGTTTTAAATTATGAATGAATTCCGGTGTTCAAACACGATTTCCGTAATTATTGATAACTAAAAAAAACAATCTATGCGCATATAATATGTTTTCCAGCTTAGAAACGCACTTTGTATAAACCGTGCAAACGTTAGTTGTTTTGTTTCTATTCCTTATCGAACAGTGCATCGATCAACATATAAGTGCAATCTCTTCGAAAAATATACGTGCGAAAATGAATCGTACATAAAATATTGAACTATATTAAACGATCAACAATAAACAAATAAAAATTACGGCATTTACTAATTATCCTTTATACGCTTTTATCCTGCCGTTTTGCCCAAGGCTTTGTTGGTCACGAAATTCGTTGGAACCGATTTTTTCTCTGCCACCGAAGCTTGTTGACAATAACTCTCGTAACTACGTGAAGACGTGGCGCAACGGTCTCGTGTTTATTCGGTGATGGAGTCATGGTGACACGAGCTACTGCCATATAAAAATATTAAAAATACGTCCGCGTGTACTTGTCACGTCCAAGCGGCGGCTAATTCGTCGTCGCGGCGGCGCCGGAGACACGCCGTGTGGACCATTCCTACGCGCATTATTTGAATTCGACAACGATGCGTGATACAATGACGATCGTTTTCAAAGTGATTTTCAAAGTTAAAAAAAAAAAAACCCCAATCTAATAGAAACAATGTACCGTACGAAATACCTATACTAATAATAAATAATAAATGTGCTACGGCACGACGTCGAAGGGTTGTTGGAAATTTGTTCGGGAAACGTTCTTCCGTCAACACTCTATATTGTGACCTGTGAAGACTTATCAATGACGATCGACGTGCAAAAGATTTGGGAAAGAAAAATCTAGTCGTGAATTAAACGCGGTCACGCGGAGAACGACGGATTTACAGAACACGACGTCGACGGTCTAGTAATAATGTCAATATCACACTATGCGCCGAGTTAACCCGCAGTGGCGAATTTAAAGTACAATACTATGATCGGAAAATGCGCCTAAAGGTGTCAAATACGTTTTGGCTATGGTTATCGAATTACAAATAGTAGACGGTGATACAAAAAGATTCGCGTGTACCGTTTCACCTGGTTATGATTTATAGTTCTCGACATTTTAACATGTGATTTCAGCTTTGTTCATTCATCGCGCGTGATTTACGATGTGCGTTTCGTACGAAAAAATACATTATTACTTAGTCGATTCGAGTACAGACTTGAAAAGCCCAAACCTCACCATTCGGGATCAACCACGCACAAGACGTGTAAAGTGAAACAGTGACGTATCGACAGGTTTTAAGACCTACACATAATTAGAATTGAACCCCTATGTGGACTGTACATTTTACGTATAAGAATGAAACGATTCGAGGAGGTTAAGGTCTTTCATTTCAGAAGCGACGTAAAAATATATGTTGTTCGAGCCAAATATCAATTGATCCCTACTATTCAATAGCATGATATAGTTTTGCTATAAATGTATAAAATGATGATGACTCGTCAACTATATTGAAGAATTGTGACTAAAGTAACTATACATAAGTGGCTGTTCGTAAGGTTCACACAAGATGGTGCACAAATAATTTGTAGATAAGATACATGTATAGGAGAGTAATAAAATATTAATTTTGTTATTGGTATAAGTACATAAAACGTACTTATCAATATTTAATTTCCTTAAGCCCTCTAAGCTCTTTGACACGGTAAAATAAAAATAACTTAAAAAAAGTAACTTGTTATGCATGAAACATAAACACAAAATCTTGTTTCCACGATCGACGCGATACGCGGAACGATAAAAATAAGTCTGATGCACGCATTGTATTCGTTCCAAACGACCGACTTACCGATATATCTACGCATGTAGCTAATTTTTGTACGGCCCACAGTGGTCTGAAATCCAATTTAGGTGAAAAAATGTACATTTAAATAATATTTTCACAGATGAAGAAAGTGATGACGTTTAAATTAAAATTGTATATAATATCATATATTAGCCAAAAGTTAACTTATAGATTAAAAAAATCTATATATTACCATTCAACGGGTGTAAAAAAACAATAATTTTTTTTAAATATTTTTTTCAGTATCTTAGACCTATTTTAATTTGATCAATGTGATAAAATAATTTTTTCCACCTAGATTGGATTTCAGACCAAGTGCGCCACGTAGAGCGTAATTTTTTTTTAATAAATAATTATTGTTAATTACAGAGTATGTGCACAATAACCAATAATGATTTACTACAGGAATCTAATAATTTTTTGTATAATATTATTTTTCAGTGGTTCACGTGCTCCTGCGCACCAAAACATGAGCCACCACCGGTGGTAATATTAAGTTGACATTGAACTTGTATTTATTTATAACCTACACGGAACATAGGCGCGGATCCAGCCTACCTTAACGAGGGGGGGGGGCGGATTATAAATAATATCGCAATAATATTGTTGTTATCGACACTTCATATGTTTATGTTATAAAAATAAAAGACGAAAATTTGTGACAATAACAATTAACAATACATTAGAATGGTATAACACAAAATAATGTAATTTAATAGTAAAACAAATTAGATACAACACATTTTGATACGGCTGACGGGGGGGGCGCCCCTACCGCCCCGCCCCTGGATCCGCGCCTGACGGAACAAGATATACCTTAGTTGGTATGTAAACTGTATACCTCTTTCAATGGAACAATCTCGCTTTTTCTCCAGCCTGAACATTTTAAGAATCGACAAACATGCAACCAACATAAGTTACTCTGAATATATAATTTACCATTTCGTTAATACTGAAAGAGAAACAGTAACATAATTATAACGTGCATATTTATTATTTATACTCGACAAAAAGGGTGTTTTTTTTTTTCTTTGTTATGCATAGTACATGTAGATAATTTATAAACATTTGCTCTTGATCCTAGTGTCCTGACGATATTTGTTAACACTACGTGCACGAAAATATACCAGGATTTCTTGAAAATCTTTAATCCCCCCCCCCCTTCAGGGCTTAGACCTAGTCGCGTCACTGGACTGCGTACACCACGCACACATATACATTATACGGCGAACGCGACAGATCACTCTGGATAAAACGGTCGGTTTATCGCGAGTCAATAAATCTCGGGGGTAGGGGGTCTGGAAACGTTCCGGAAACGATCGCGGTGCCATCTAATTACAATAACGTACGACAAAACAATAACAATTACTACGTACCGCGTCCACTTACTGTACACGTGTACCAATGCCGTCTGCAGCATTGGTCGCACGCCTAGACCTCACACACACACACACACACACACACACGTATTGTATTACACGCGTAATGTAATATGTAATAAGCGTATACACCGCGATCGCCGAGGAATTCGGAAGTGGAGGTTCGCGCGTTACGTATATGATACGCGTTCGCAGTGCGGTCACTATCAACGGAGGCCGTCGTCGTCATCGGACATGCCGGCCGCGTACCACAACGGTCGCATCGTCACGTTGCCGCGTCCCCGTCCGCCTGCCCGAGAGTTGGCCGCAGTCGCACAACGTAATAATATTAATATTAGTAATACCTAATGCTATGCATAATACGTACACACGTGACATCACATGCTGCGGAACGTTCCGCAAGTCTCCCATAACCGCCATCTCCGCCACCCCACCAGCACCTTTACCACCACCACCACCACAACCGCTAACAGCACCACAACCGCCACCATCACCACCACCGCAACCGCCACTGCGGCGCAGCAACTCCCCATTTACGTTGATTTCGGCGACGAACGAATAAGTTTTCTTTTTCATATTATTCCGCACAGCTTTCGAAAGAAAACCTTTGTACCCACAGTACCGAGATCTAGGGAAAAATATTTCAATAAGAACCGATTCTTAACGTTTTCAAAACGTCCATTCCGTAAATATCTGATTTTAGCGATTCGTTTTCGGTACACGAAAAAGAATACGAAGAATATTTACCATACGAGCCGTAGTTTAATCTTTTAATTGAATCGAAAACAATTTAACGCATAATCGAACCGATTTCAAAGCACTATCAACTGCTCAACACGAACAACTATACTTTGAAATCTATGCGGTGTTATAACTAAGTGTACGACCCATAATAGATTGTATCTATACAAACCGGATCTAGTGCTAACAAGATAGTGTAAACAATTACCATCAAAAAGTACTAATCAGATAGATTTTGATTTTGAAAAATCCGATTTTTTTCAGTTTTTGTTTTGTAATCATATTATTTTTATTTTTCAATTAAATCGATAAATTACACTGTGGACAGTGACGAAAACACGCACACATTTTGAGTTTACGTGTCCTGAAAATTACAAAACACAATGGCCGCATAATGTAATCCTTGCTAGTTTTTTTTTCCACACACACCCGCTCACGCTTATGCACGTTTCACGTGCGTATGTGTCTACATGTATGTATACAGGGTGATTAAAAAATAAAAATTACGACGCGCCAAACAATTATTTTATTCCTGAACGATTTCTGTGGTTTATAAAAATATTTTATTATTTATAACAATGCACGACACACCAACCTATTAAAAATTATTTTAGAAAATTACAGCGGCCTATGGTTATGCTTTTAAATTGTTATTTTTCTTAATATTTTAAAACGCGTGTAAGTTTAATATCAGGCTCAGTGGTTCGATAATCACCTACTAAAACTTTATGCCACAACATTTTTCTATTTCCAGTTTTACGACCCAACTTTAAACAACTATACTATAAACAACAAAATCGTAAATAAGAAACTCATTTTGGTCAAAATGTCCAACAAAAATAATCTCTGAATATCTAAAGACAAGTATCTAATATTAATAAACACGATATAATACAACAAACATTTTGCTGGTTCATTTTAAAATAATATCACCCTAAAAATAAGTTGTAAAATAAATTCAGTAAGATGTGCAGTGATTTTAGTAACTGATAGATTGTACCTATTAACAAAAGCACATTTACTACTCGTAATATCAGAAAACACTCGATAGCCCTTTTAGTTCAATAAGACTAAATTTATTTACCTTAATAAATGCTTTTTGAAACCAATAATAATTAATTTAAAATATTATACATCAGCTGCGGCTATTAACTTTACGGTAATTCAAGTTGATTGTCGTTTTAACGCGATATTAATTAAACTTTTTAAGTTTTTCGATTACATCATGAAAACAAACGTAAATTATAATTTCAACTATTGGCAAAAATGAAATTAAGAAAAATGCCACAAGCGATAAGTATAATTGCTGCGAAATTACTAAGAGTATCTAAACATAAAAGGAACATCGGTAATAAATACAGTTAAAATAATTATTTTTTTATTGTACAAAAATGTATGAATAGATATATGAAAAATATTTCATAATGTATATTAATAATTAGTAAGTATATATATATATTAACTATAGTTAAACTTTAACTAAGCTGATTATAAATTCGTTTTTCGGAAATAATAAGTCAAAAACGATTTGCATACACAATAATATACAATAATATTACATGATGCAAAATAAAATAAATGTGTGCAAACAAATTTAATCAAGTTATTGTGCAGTCGAAATTGACAATCATCGAGATACCTATATTGTAGGTTTTAGACCGTGAACAAAGATTATTAAATATTTCTATACGTGTAATGTAGTACGAGTACATACGCACCTCGGTACGCATTTACTGCATCATATAAGCATAAAGAATAAGTAAAGTGAAACGTACGTACATTAAGTCACTCAATATTATATACGTATTGAGTTCAATTATATACGAATCATGCCATTTTCAACTTCAGACAATCGTACCCACTTGTATATTGTTATAACGATAATGGTATTTACCTATACAAGGCACGAGACTATGCGGCTTAAGTTGATGTGAAAATGACCGGATAAAAATATAAATGATAAATAATAATTAGATGCCACCGGCTATAAAATTTTAATTCACCTCCAAAGAAATCACCGACCAATAAATCGAATATTTTGAATGCACCCACACAATATAAGAAGATTGCTGATAACATATCTATAGAACAAATTTCCCATCAAGTACATACCCTATATATTCATTCAAAAGTGTATTCGTAATACCTATTCGGCAATAATATTGATAGCAACAAGTAAGGGGAATAGTATCTAAACTATACGTGATAGATTCCTGGTTTCGACACTTGATTTATAAGCAATACAAAGCGTTACATTTTCTAGTTCAAATTCTTCGCCTTGAAAAAATACCAATAGATATAAATTGTGTTTTTTACTCACATCAACAATTATAAGTAAAATGCTAAGACAACGAATGTTGCAACCATAACCCGTCGATTTATAGGTTATCTGCTCAGATTATTGACTACTAAAAATATGTAAACATCTGGACAAAAACAGTTTTTAACCTAATAATAACTTAATATTTATTTAATTAGTGAAGTATAAGCATGTTCGCAACAGATACGTTTCCGTGATTTTCATTATTTTCGTAACATCAAACTTACACTATTCGTATAATGATTATTATTATTCGAAATGTACACTTCATCGTTTGTTTAACATTTCGATCAACTTCAAAATGTATGCTTTTATGTTTACCTTAATCAAAAGGAACAATGAATCAAAACATGCTGAACATACATATTTGATCTACGTTAAAATATTTAACCTTGATTTCTAATTATATGTACGCTTAGTGGTTGTAATAATAATATTCATAATACAATCTAAAATAACATCATCGTACAACGCTCCGAACCAAAGACAAGAAAATTACCCTCGTAAATGAAATGTAATCCAAATGTTCTTTACGTCGTTATTAATAGTATAACCAATCTAATTACTTATTGTTTATACGTCACACAAGTATACGTCATAGTAATCAGTTCATAAAATATTCTTTCTTTTTGGACGTAATTTTTCACACCGTCTAATTATTATCATTAAATTATTATTACTTCCCTATACCTGTCGATATTCGATTAGAATACATTTATCAAGCATTTTGGCCTCGGATATAATTATATCTTATATTATATTCACGAAACGTTTATGGTAAATACATTTTTAAATGATCATGGAAGTATAAATTATTGTGCATAAATATTAAATACATAAAATTGGTAAATTATTTAAAAGGTTTTGATGAAATAATAATTATACATAGTGGAAATAAATAAATATACTACGTTATAATTAACTAATTATACTCCTATGCCATTGAACAACCAAAAAGTAAATTGTATTTTATACCATACAGTAACATACATCAAAAAGTTTATATTTGAAGTAACTGTAATATGGCCTTCGGCGTTCGTTATTATTCGTTGGAATATGGTATGGTTATATTCAAATACAAGAATTATTGATAAGTAATTATATTGGGCATGACCATCAGTTCACCATAATTTACAATGATTTTATGGATGTAACAACAATAGATACGTTGTAATATTCATATACCATATTTATGTAGAGAATAAAAATAGACCGAATGTTTTATCTTAATAGAAAAGTGTTAAACTTCGTTCTAAGTAAGTCATCTTCAGCCATAACATTTTTTATTAGTTATTAAAATACAAACGAATGTAAAATTCAAAAAACTCTATTGTAAACATTATTTTATAGAGGTAAAAATAATATGCAAGAAATACGTAGAAAAATAGTATAATATGTATTAGTTAGTTAGTTTACTACATTTAGAATAAAATTACAAAATAAAAAAATTTACATACAAAAAAAAACTTAACAGAATAACATTACTTTATTTATACTATATTTTAAAATATAGGTGGTTAAAATTATGGAAGTATAATACTATATGTTATACTCGTAAAAGTAAGTTCAAATATATTAGTCTTGATATTATTATAATGTAATTTATTCGAATATATTTACATTAATTCACTAATACTCTGGACTTTAAACGTCGCTTTGATTTATATATTAAGTAGAATATAATAAAAGTAAATACTATTTATTATTATGAATTATGTATGTATAATATAATAAATATCACTCTAATATATTAATTAATGAGTTCATATATTTAAGATTTTTCATGAGTATTTTTGATTGTTAGTAATTTTTATACAATAACAAATATATGCACAAAATTAGAAAAATTTGAAGTTTAAAGCAATTTAATAAATAAGCATTATTTTTAAGTTCTCTGTTTATTAAAAAATTATTACGATTACAATGAGTAACTAATCTATTGTAGTAAAAATATAACTGGAAATTACCGAAATCTTCGATTTTAAAATATATTAAGAAAAACTACGATTTTTGCATGCGTCTTTTTAAAACTCTAAAAAAAAAAAAAAATTATAAATTCTAATAGAACGTTATAATGATTTTTGAACTCAAATATAATTCATAAAAACAACTTTAAGTAATTTAATTCTTAATAAATATCTATATAACATACTGGTATATTTCATCAGACGGTTAAGAATTTATGATACATAATATACGTATACACATAAATCTGATTATTCCCTCAAATATATTTAATAACAAAATATTAATTATTAAACCCTGATTATTTTTTTATTTATAACGTTGTTTTTTTAACATTTCTCTATCGGTAATAAATTTAACAAACTATTTAAATTTTCTATACAGCTGCCCTATCTGTTTGATTTATATATACTGCTGAAAATGTAACCACAAAGTTAAAATAATTTTTTGTATAATTCTTGTTTCTCTCCGTTTATTATGTTAAAACACGTATAGAAAAATGTATATCTTTGAATTACGTTTCGTTCGCGTTATTTTCTTTTCTTTTTATTTTTTTTTTTTTGGGGGGGGGGGAAGAATTAATATATTTTGAGAAACGACCACTGTGTAAATATTGACGTCGATCTTTCGACATTACGTTTACGTGCTTGTAACCACCATACACGGCAAAATCATACTAAATTTGCCGTTATCCTTTAAAATTTAAACTTTAAGAGGCGATTAGATCTCTCGTGATTTTCCATTTTTTAAAGAACGTTTTCCACTGGTAATTTATTAATCCCGCACCTTTACATATTATGTTGCACGAATACCAATCCACCTTCCTATGGGCATTGTGCAATGCGTACGTACGTCCCCGACGACTATGGACTACAAGTAGCGAAAAAAAAAAATTTTCGTCCGCAAAAATAATCTCTCGACTAACCTCGATGACTAAGTAGACTTCGACGGAGTCCACCACTAGTGAGTTCGAAAACACGAATCCCCGCGCTGTACACCTACATCGGGTGTTTCGTAATATTCTTCCGTCCGTCCGTCCGTGCAGTGTGCAATGATGATGATGATGATGATGATGATGAAGATAATGATAATAATTACCGATCACGTATATCTGAACGCGCGCACACTCGCGCTCGCACGCGTAAAACACGTAACACACGGACGAGCAACGGACAATTTAATTTTAAAAAAATCATACACACACACGCGCGCGCGCGCATACACCGTATAAAACAAAAGTGAAAAAAATCGAACTCGGATGTACAAAACTTTTTACAATACACAACGCAGTACGCCACAAAATAATAATAACTCTAAAAACAATGATGATAATAATAATAATAATAATAATATTAATAATAATAACGACGAAGAAGGCGAACGCGTCCGGCGTGCAGTACGAGAGCATCCGAAGGACTGCTCACATGGAGTGGCTCGCGATCGGCTGCTGGAACGGCCGCGCGGCGGGAACGACGCGGAGAACAGGTGAACTGGAGTGCCGCCGCCGCCACACGGCGCTGCCAACATTGTGTGTGTGTACGTGTACGTGTGCGCGTGTGCGCGTGTGCGTGTATTATTATATGCCGTATAGTCGTTATAATGTTCTCGGAATATATTACATAAGTCATTAGTATTCCATTGGTCGTCGTGTCCGACGGTCCGTGCAGACATTATAATCACACAAACATTCGTAAATATTTTCACGATTGTCGGGATAAATATTTTTATTTGTCCGTCTTCTCTTTTCGTCCGTCACTCCACCGGTTCCGACGTTGTACTGTACCTGCACGTATGTTTATATTTTATGTTTCGAAACAAAACGTAAAATCGCACATGTATACGTAGCCGCAATGTTACGCAGCCGTAGCAGCGGTAATACCGACCCCCCAAGATCCGTTTCTGCCCGATCGGTGACGCGTCGTTGAAATGTCAAATTAAACAATTGTAATAGATGTAAGATTTTACCAATGGAATATTAGCTCCGTGAAAACCAACAACACGTCCGAAGCCGCATTAGTTCGTCGCGAGAACTTGGTAATATTTATGAACCATTTAAATCGTTGGACGGAGCGGACAGAACGAGCACGTCCACCCTCGAGAAAAAAATCCAAAAACTCCCGGGGTACGTACGCGGTGACGATGTCGCAAAGGGATAGGCCGTCGCAAACGCAAGACCACGGGGGATCAAACGTGTCGCCCGACATCGGGTGAGCCCCTATTTTATGATATCGTCTTTTAGCGTTCGGCGGGTCTCGCTGACTGCGCAGGGCGTATAGTCTAATGTTATTGCGAATTCCTAGTCGACGGGTTTGGGGGAGGGGAGGACGTGTGGTTACTTGACTGCGCGTACAAACGTGAATACGATTCGAGTGTGCGTATGCGCGCGAAAAACTGTAATATATGGAACTTGAACAAATTTCCAATTCGGCCACGATATAATACCCAAAGTGCGTTTTTTCCTTTTCTTGCCGATGATTTGCGAAACAGGGTAGTACGCTGACTCATCTTGCGTGTACGATAACGTTTTAATGGTTCCCAGCTGTATACATATACGTTTATATGAATATGTATGTGATATTGTAATAAATAACATAAAACAGTGCAAATTATAATTTGGGTAAACGCGTCAAAAATGTGCGTGGCTCGCATTTTATTGTCTTACTACCCATACAAATGTATTCATCAAATAATATCAAGTAAACACGATTTAAAACACAACGCGCATCATCATGAAATAATATTAGTGTATTAAAAACCGGTATATTTTATATGTTTGTTAGTAAACTCTTCACATAATACATTATGTTCCAAAATATTGTAGACTATTTGTCGATTAAAGACCATTATGTTGCCATTACGTTGTAAAATATCTAGTAAAATGTGAATATCAATGACTAAAATACGGTCAGCAAAAATGTCATGAAATAAATGAAGATGGATTTTTGGACGTGAAAATCCGACGAAATGCGTTAAAATATCGTGAACTAATGTAATACGCGACACGGCTTTTTTGTGGGTTTTTTTTTTTAGCTCAACAAATATAACCAAAAACCTTGAAAGTATCGAAAATTAAAATTGAACTAGATCGTAGGGCTATACGATACGATGACGAGAAGTGATGTTACGTATGACGGGGATGTACAAGACAAAGACTAAGTCGACATAATCGGAGGAGTAGCGACAAAAGCCGGGGAAAAGAAATAAAAATATTGCACGGCGTTTTTAATTTTCGCTAAAAGGTTATTCCTGAGCCGTTACGTAGTCGAAACCGACAAGAACGGCACGTGCAGAAAATTGTCTACTTCATCTGCCGTTTCCATTACACGACTTCCGCGAAAACGGCCGACTGCTTGCACACTATTTTTGCGCAGTGCATCGTCAAGTGTTGTGTTGCAAGTCGAAACGATATCGCGCAGTAATGAGAAAAAATTACCAAACGAAACCGTTAAGATACGATTTGAACGCGTTCGCGCGTTTTCCTCGGTCGTCCCGGCACCGGCACGCAACGGTAAACATCGCAACCGTGTTGTCGCGGCGACGGGAAAACGCCAGAGTCGTTTTGCGCGATCAATACGAGAATCGAGATTCCGCGCGGCTGGTTGCTCGGCTGCGACATCGGTGGTGTGCTTTCTTTCGCGGGTACGTTGACGTGCGCGAACGGTGTGCAACGGACGCGTGTGAACGAGGTGCGCGAGAAGAACTGACCGAGGAGATCATGTCGTGCGGTCCGTGCCGGGACGCGGAGTGCGAGGAGATCGCGGAGGACGGGGACGAGTACGGGTCGCTGATGAAACTGTACGAGCGGATGTTCGAGTCGCGCGACGGCGGCGAGCGGCCGGCGGACGGGGTTGGCGGTGCGGAGTGTTCGGACGCGCAGCACGCACCGCCGCCGTGCCGTGGCGAGCGCCCGGAAACGGCGCCGGCGGACAAACCGTCCAACAGGACCGGCGCGGACCACTGCAACGACGGGGCGGACGAGTCGCCGATGAGACGCGCGGACAGGCAGCTGACGGCCGCGCTGCTGAGGCACCGGGGCGCGGAGGGCGGACAGGAGGGCGACGTCAAGCACCTGACGGCCAACCTGCCCGCGTTCAAGTCGTGCAAGAGCCGCAAGCCCGGCGCCGTCAACGCGTCGCTGTTCGGGCTTGACCTGGAGCACTGGATGACCGCGTCATCGACGGCCGGCGACGGCCACGACGGCGTCAAGCGCGCCGCCTACGACCTGGCCGCGGCCGAGGCGCACTGCAAGCACGGCGGCGCGGTGGAGGCGGCCGAGATGGCCGTCAACGTCGAGCCGGCCCCCAACCTGGCCGAGGTGGCCGCCCGTTTCGGCGCTCAGTCGTACACGGGCGCGGGCAACGCGACCGACGGCGCGGGGGGCGAGGCCGGCGACGACACCCCCGTCGTGGTGGTCGCTTACGTCGGCAGCACCGGCCACGACTGACCGGTCCACCATCCGAGTACGTGTCGGGATCGATGTTGTGCGCATGTCGTCGTGTACGTCTGACGTAATAAACGAATACGATTTTGTGCACGTTCGATGATCGTTGAAAACCAACCGAATACGCCCGTGGCCCGTTAAGAACTCTACTAATCCATCGCCGCGGGACCGGACTGCGGTAAAGGATAAATACCCCCCTTCGTCGGTTGACCACATTAACTTCCCGTTCGACATTCGTACGTGCCCGGGATGAAACTATTTAAATTTATTGATTTTCTATGTATACATACATATATTCCCAAAAATCTAACCCGTTGTTTTGAATTTTCACCGTGAATAAGGATTCCCCGGCATCTGGATTAGTAGGTTCTGTTTGTCGTATTAAGCATATTGCATGAAACCCCGGGACCTCGGCTGATGTTTAAACCATCACGATTATCACGAATGAACGCAGACAGGTGGGCTTCAATCAACAATCTATAATGTTGGTTATTTTTTTTTGAGACTAACAAGTCCATGAAGACCCCTAGTTCTTTGATTTCAGAATATTGTTTTAGCTTTCACGTTTCCACTCTTATAGCATACCCACGTGCTATAAAATACTATACTTAATAAAATATATCCTTAACAAAAATGTATGGATATTCTTCGGAATATTATGACCCTAACATTTCTTATGTGTGGTTATTTCCAAATCAGTTGACCTTAATGTTTTTAAATTACCGCCTTCTTTAGAAGCAAAATATTTTTCAACGCCATATAAAAAAATATTGGTTTGCTAGAAATTTGTTCAATTGATCAATTGATCAATTTAATTGAAGATAATAAATATCAAAAAAATTACTGATAATCAAACACATGTCGACTTACATGATGGGCATTTATATTACCTTGCATTTATTTTATAAATAAACAGATGAAATTATGTTGTCTGAGAACAATTAAACATTAGTTAGAAGCTCAGCATAATATGTGTATTTATTTTAGTTTTTAGTTTTCATCAGTTTAAAGTTTTTATGTTAGTATAATATATATTATACTCAACACGAATCTACTACCAAAGACTTAACTCAAGACTAACTCGGCACCCCATACCACTCAAATCAACTTCACCGCCCCTTAGAACCTCTTCACCACCCACTGATTGATGATATCGCCCACCTTGAGAACCACTATTCTAATTTTTTTCGTCAAATCGAATAAAGTAATTAGAAGCTAAATAATCCATAATACTGGATTAGGCAAATAGCGATGATAGTAACTAAAATTATTATATACGAATACAAAAAAACCGAGAAAAGTATAAAAAGTTTAAACTCGAATCCACGACAAATGCAGTTCTTCCTTATGATAACATTTTAAATCTCGTAGATTATTCGTCATAGTACTTTTTTTTATTATTACAGAATGTTTTGAATGTATTTTTCTTTATGAAAAATAATTTAATGTATAACTCGGACGTTAATGAAATCATAATCGGTTAAAACTGTAAAACTTGTAAATTTAATGTCAGTAACATTTACTAAATCAACTTTAATTTGAAAATCTCCCTCATAATTGTTTTTTATCTATACAAATTCCGTAAAGTACACGTTTGATAAAATAACTAATACCATAACAATGTATTTAAGATTTGGTGTTTTAGAAGAAAAAAATTGAAATCTTTATTTCGTGAGATAAATAAATCTACATCTTCATCGTGGTTCATAATGACTACTCGATGAACGTGTATTGCCTGTCCATTCAATCTGATATTCTAGAACACATCCATGTTTCGATTCGTCGAAGTGATAACAATTTCCGTTCAACTTTTACACCTGTAACTGGTAACGTGTTCAGTATTTTTAACGTTTTATAATATCCAGAAAAAATAGTCTTAAAAAAAGTATTTTCAATTGTAGTTAAATGTAATCTGAGAGGCTAAATACAAATTTCAATTTTTAATCGAAATTAAAAACTACCTATAGTAGTATGTTACTGAAAATATCAAATTTTTTTTAGAAAACTTTTTTCTATGAAATCGAGAAAAATTATTATCTTTAAATTAAATATATATTATCGTACTAATATTGTTGTATACTTACTACAATGTTTTTATTTATTTTTTCTCGTATTTCGGGAAAAACTTAACTAACTTTAATAATTAGCTTGTATATATGAATATTCTATAAAATTATTATAATGAATTTATAAAATAATATTTATTACGAACAGTACTAAACTGCATAACATCCTTTGACAGTGACCGATTAAATGACCAACATCAACCAATTAAAAATTAAAACATAGAAATATTAAAATAGATCCTGCAAAAAAATATGTATTTTATTATTTACACACGCAGCTGTATCCAATTAAAGTGTCTAAATATAACAAAAATATTATCAACTATACTGTGTACGTCCAAACACAACTTAATGGAAAACAGTCAATCGACTTGCAAAAAATATAAACTCAAATTAATAATGATAGTGGGAAAGGTACACGTATCGGACATCCACCTAATTTTGACTATTATAACAATGTCAATGATTATTGTATAAATGCAACGGAACAAGTGATTTTGATAGTACAGAAAAACATTTATATAATTTCAAGTATAAGTCAACTATCTGTAAATACTTATTATTATTATTATTCAAACAATTATTTGTGAATATAGTTAGGTAACCGAACAGAATAATTGAGCATACCGAATCTGAAGAGACATTAAAATGAATATATTGTCGGAGAGCGTAGCTTCATTAATTGAACTACTGGTATACAATAGGATAATATAACCAGATTCTAAGAAATAATTTTCATTTATATTTTCCGCCGCATGCTGTTGGGCCAATTAAATATGTAATATCATCTTTGAGTAATAAAATGCATATTGTTTGCTGAAACTTGAATTTTATTGTGTTTTCAGATGTGTACTTTAAAAAAATAAAATTATTTGCGTTTATTTTTCTCGAGAATAAATATTTCCTGAAATGTTGTTAATCTTCAATCCAAGTAAAACCATATTATTATATTATTTTGAGCTGTCGATAAATCATACGGAATTACAACATTTATCGATAAAATAACTTATATCTCCAGGAACACTAAACAAGTTCCATATGTTCACACAAATCATAATGATTACCAACATCTGTAAGCCAAATCTAGAAGCCAAAATTTCAAGATTGAAATTAATGAAAGAAATATCTGATATGACTAGCCCATGACGATAAATAATGTTTTGTTATTTATTTATTTTTTTTTTTTTTAAAAAAAGTCACGAACAGAGAATATTGAATAGATATTTCAAAAAAACTAGTAACAATAATGAAACGAATAAATATGAATTGACAGCAATTTAACGGTAAGTAATTTATGCAGTATTCTATCAATACATAAAATATTTACCGAGAATACCATACAAATTAGCATTATATTACTAGATACATTATTCCGGAAGTTAACGATGACGATATGAAGTTAATTTTAACGTTAATTAACCAAATTCAAGTTTCAAAACAAAAACCATCCATCACAAAAAAAACAATTGTTATTAAACCAAATTCTTTGTAGTTTTCTTAAGCTTTTTTCTATTCCGAATTTCTCTTAATTGAATGACTATTATGCGATAGTTAACAATTTAAATTTTTTGATTGTTCCATATTTTTTTTTTTTATATATAAATTATAATAGGCGATGTAAAATCTCAAAGACCGAGGCGAAACAAAAAAAAAAAAAAAATTTTATAAATTACTTCCAACAGTGTATCGTTTCCTCCAGTTCAATTAAATGCTACCGTAAAAAACATTTGGGCTTTTTTATTATTCCCTCCCCTCCCACCAGAAAATTAAACATCATGGCAAGAAAAATTTGCTATAAAACGATTGTAATATTCCGTATTTTATTCGGTCAGACTTTAAATATTTGTTGCTGGGCAGAATTTGCTAGGAAAATCAATGCAATAATTGTAATAATATAATATTATCACATAATAATAGAATTCCTGTTCCCTTCGATTTTGGAAAAAAATAAATATTTGTTAGCAATATCGAAATCCGACAAACACGTAATAATCATAATACAATATATATTGATGCCCTTAAATCACCTTGTGATGTAAAACTTTTTTTTTCGTCTATATGAAGAAATCTGTGTTGGTTATAGCGGAATGGAAACTTGTAAAACATACTTCGGTGATACCAAGACAACAAGGTAATTTCATTCAATACAGTAAAAGCCGACAACGTAGCAAATAAAATATGGTTTTAGGGAGGATAAATGAAATTTGTTAATGCAAAATACAATCAAAATAATAACAATAATGTTAATAATAAAGCTTAAAATTATGCAAAGTGCCTTCTAAAATGCGTGGATGTAGATGTCACATATAAATGCGAGTTCAGTAGACATAGTAATAAAGAACGTGTATACCTACCGATTTCTTTAGTGTTGGCAGTACTTCAATAGCGGGATGATGGTGATCGGTAGATACAACTCGGGGCAAATTGAAACTCCCATTTTAACGGAACTCGTTGTCATTAAATTACAAAATGTAATTTAAATCAACATAATATTTTATCTGTCTCGAGGTCGGATTTAAATGCATCGATAACATCTGATTTTGTCGATTGTTACGTATTGGTGACAACGCGTAGTCAGAGCCGTTGCGACTCGATCTGTTTTAAATGACATCGAATGTATTGCCTCCATGATGTATGCAAATAAAACACTAGACACTTAATGAAATGCATCAAGGCTGCAATTTTTGAAAGGCACCGGTTATCCGAGTAACATGACAAATAGTTTAACAAACGAAATGAAACATTAAAAATTAAAATTAAAATTATTTTTTTAAACAAAAAACTAGAGAATTGTACTTTAAAACACAAAATAATTAATTAAAACATTTAAATACTGAAAGAAAAAAAATGAGAATGGATCTTCTGGCGCCTGGAGGCCGGAGGTAATTTGATTTAAAATGTAATTTAAAAAATTATTTACTCATTAAAAGAAACGTAGGTAAATATAATTGAAATTATTATAGCTATAGTTTTTATTAAAAATTAAAACAATATACCTGTAATTGTGGCTGTAAGAAGGCACTTGTTTGTCACTTGGTATTCGCTTCTATCTAGATCGGTTTTTCGATTACAGCCATGTTTTAAGATATAAAGAAAACAAATACACTGTTCCGATATTCGATTAAACTATCAAAATTAAAACAAATATTTTTAGATTTTTGATAGAAATTGAAAACGAATGAAAATTAAATTATTGTATTACCTACTTTTTCAATACCTATTGAAATACAAGTTTGCTCAGCAAATTACTCATAAATATATAATTAACTATTTGTTCAATATTTATTGTTTACTGGTATTTTTTCTTATCTACAGTGAATAAACTACCTCAAAATTAAAATTAATAATTAAAATATTTATCTAAAAATCTAGTAACATTAATATTAAATGTTTATAAAAGTGATAAATGTTTAACATTTTAAAAATGCAAATTCAATAGTTTTAGTAAAGATAATAGGTATAATAAATAGATCGTACAATAATCCTTAAATATTCATTAATACTCATATCAGCGGTTCCCAACGTTTTATGAGCAAGACATAATCATTTTAAATTTAACTTAAATTAAAAAAAAAAAAAGGTCATAATTGCAAGCACAACTTTCATTTATTTATTATTAACATCAAATTGGTAGAAAATTCTATTCTCAAACAACTAAATTACGTTGGATGAATCTTCGAGAAATTAATTTAAAACTGCAAATGTAGCAATTTTTTCTCGATACAGGTTCCCGTTAAAATTCGAGTCAATGGCGTGGCCATAATTTTTAAATGAGAGGGACCAAACACGTTTTTGGGCAAGTTGAGTAAGAAAGGCTTTGAAAGTTCGACCATAACTCCCCCTCCACACACACACACTACTTAATTTAAAAATGTATTTCCAGCATTTTAAATTGGTTTTAATAATAGTTGCGGTAACATCGCTACAACATTAAACGATATGAAAATTAAAATGATTATAAAATGTAAGTGTTAAGGGGCCCATAGACGACCAACTTGGTTGCCAACATAAGACTCCGCCTACCAAAAATCAAAACAATTTGATCTCACACCAACCATCGGACCAACCGTTTACTACAACCGACAACCGGTCCACAGACGTGCAACCTCTCCTCCAACATGGCAAGTTGGCAACGAGGTTGACAAAAAAGTTGGTCGTCTATGGGCCCCTTTAGACGTAAGTCGCCACAACTGAAGTTGGTGGAAATTTCAACTCAGCTTAATGATACAATTCACTTGACAGTTAATTCCAAAGCCATGATTCAGAGAATCAACTCCATCCCTAGCCATCCCTAGCTAAACGTCCATGATTACCACAAAAAATGTAGTAGTAATCACGTTAGAAATAATTTTAGACATATAATATTTTATATGTCTATGGATATAATGCGATTGTGTATCAAAGACAAACACCTGTTTTTCGTCAACATTTGATTAGTACCAGTTTTAAAATATTTAATTACCAAATAGTCTTGCGCAGCTCCGGGGACCTATTTGGGGGAGGGGGGGGGGAATTCACTAGAAAAAATCTTTAAAAAAAAATGTTAAATGATAACCTAGGGGGCTCCCTCGCTTTCCCTAAAATCGCGCCTGCAAATAATAGTATTCTAGTATAGTACATACACGTAAGCCACGAACACCCTCAGTCCCTCTTGGCTACTACACTGGTATTTTAGGTACATTTTGTTGGGTACCATTTACAGTTCAAATCAATGACTTTAACTCTAAGATATCTCTTATGTTGCACTTTTTTTTACTCCAAAGGTATAAGCCCTCGTATCTCCAAATCTTTTTGGACACGCTCCCAAGGAATTGGCTTGTCTTTCCCACAGTTTTGATGAATCATTGTTCACTGACTTCATTCAATTTAGTTTTCCCTTTTAACATCTGACAATTACTGACGGTTTTACTTCGGCCGGTACAGCCAACTTGTTCTTTTTCCTCACATTTAACCCCAATACTTTTGTCGATAAATTCGACTCTCTTTCATCGTCATTCACCGCAGATTGCTATACAATTATAAGCGTCCTACAATTAATTTCATCGTTTGATCATTGTAATATTATAACCGCCTCTTACACTCAATCCTGCATTCTTGCTTACCATCAAATCTGTTTAACTTTTCTTTATCCCCACTTGTTCTTCCTATTAAGTCCCTATTATTCCCCATGTCGAAAACAAGCGCATTAAAATTCCTGTGAGTGCCTAGCCGTGTTGGCAGTTTTTTTTCTCTTGCTTATTGCTACCTAACATCTTATATGCCTTTACTAGAACAGTTAATATACAATGTGTAAAAATATTTAGGTATAGAAATATAATAATTTAAAATATACGAAACAATAAACTTTCCAACACACATAGTATTAATGCAATTCTTATTGTTGCCGCCACAAATGGATAATTAATCAAGGCCGCGATGTCGCCTCCATGTCTATCGTGATACAAACGGTCGATGGCACCGTTCCGCAACGTTGTTATCGGTTTATTCGGTTGATAATTATGCAAATCGTTTTTATTAATATTGTTTTTTTTCTTTTTCTCAATCGGTCTATCACCGTATATGTGTGGTCTACTTCCGTACAGGTGTCTCAAGTGCGTCTTTTTTTGGGGTGTTTTGTGAATTTTTTCTTAGCTGTCGTCCGAATATTCGCAACACACATGTCATTGTTATTCATGGTTATTATATTGTATATCCATATTATTATTATACATTAGATATAAGGTCCCAACCCTAGCCAATTATTTGTCAATATTATTATAATATATATTTAAAACCAAAAATAAAATACTGTCAATTGTAGTATCAGTTCCATCATACTTTCTGTTCCCTTAAACATCGGTGTAGCAGGAACTCGTGATAAATTATACGACTTACTTGCTGCCCTAACACTTATAAATATAAAAATACATACATCTACAATATTTAGGTTTATGTTATCATTTATATTTTACCGCTTCTATTATTAAATCTTAATATTCTTTAAGTAGAACTTACTTCACTTCCCAGTTCTATTGTTATTGGTAATAATATATAGATTTAGTATTTATTCAGATACAGGCACTAGATTCCAGACTAGATATAAGCTTTATTTTCTTAGGTCATAGTTATATACTATAATGACTCAATTCAATATTCTGTTAGAATATAATAAAATCAATTCAAAAAACAGTAGTACTAGGTTTCATCCCAAAGCAAAACAAATTAATTATTATTAAGTACAGTTTTCAAAAAATTATATTACATAAAATAAACCATAATTAATATCTTTAAAAATGTAATTGTTTTTCAATAAATAAAACCAAAAATACAATAATTTAAAAGTATAAAGAATGGATAAGAATACTAAAAATATTTAATTAATATAGGTACTTAAGTAACTAAAAGTTATTAGGTATTTTCTTAATGGTACTTAAACATGTATTTACAATGAACCGTAGAACTAAATAATATTTAATTGTTTCTCAAGGAGGTGGTAAACCAAGTTGGTAAATACATCCAATTTTTTTATAATGATATTAAATTAACTGCGGTTCATACAACTTAATATTTCAACAGTCTAAGTATATTAATATTATATGCATACAAGTACAGTCACAAGTGTGCGTAAAATAAAACTCAAGTATAAAAGATAAATGTCACAGTTGCCAAAAATTTAAGGCAAGAATCATTACAATAGTAAAACTAGTGTATATATATAAAAAAAAAAAAAAACAAAGATTAAAATTCATACAAAAATAAAATGTTAACACTTTTTTTTTCTTAACAATATTTCCAATAGAACACAAATAAATAAAAACTTTAAAATACCAATCAGTTAAATAAACACTATATTGGATGGATATTATATCAGGGCACATTTATTAGTTATTAGTATTCAAGCAATATATATATATATATAATAATAAGATTAAATTAATAAAATCTTTGAGCAATGAATGGCATTATATTGGTTTTGTTCGTGGTAAGATTAATGAAGGAATGTATAATATAATAACACTACAAGTTACATTGTCATCATCAAAAAATCAATGAATAAAAAAAATTACTGTTATATGTAACATTAACTAAATTTTATTGAGAAAAATATAAATTTAAAAATAATAATAATACTCTTGTCATACATTAATGATTTATAATCTTATAAAGAAAATATGGCAATTGCTTGGAAAAAAAAAGAACATAATTTGATAGAATCATCAAAATTAATTAATATAAGATAAATAAAAATTAAATGCTGTTACAACTGGAATGATTAAAATTGTGATTTGGTGTTAGCTTAAAAATTATGTTTTTTTGATAAAGTTTTGGGCAGTAATATTTATTTGAATTACACAATTGAGCTCATTTAGTTAAAACCTATACTATAGAATTAAAAATAAATTTGCATACTTCCAATATATATTTACAAATTATTTTTTTAATCAAATAGTGTATACAAACTCAAAATATTACATGATCAATGATTGAAAAGGATGATTAACTAAATAATTATAACTATAGTAAAAAAAAATATATATATATATTGTTATTACAAATGTGTTGTATATACACATTATTGGTAACAAGTTTGACCGTCACAATTTCATCACAACTACTGTCCAAACGAGATTATAACCAATTAATGCAAACTTGGTCAAATAATAGCAGTCAAATAATAGTAATAATATGATTTTATACACATTATGGCACTACTCGTTTCAAAACAATCCTTTTTTCTTGGTCTTCTTTTCTTTTCCATCAGTGGTTCTATAACAAAATTACATATAATATTTAATTAATTAATTCATGAAAAATAATTAATAATAAGTAATTCAAATGTAAAAATATATATATCACATACTCTCTCTCTAACGATCGTCTCCTTAGTTCATCGAGACTGATACCGCTGCTAGATTCCCATTCTCTGATTTCTACTTCAAGTTGCCTGCGTCTTTCATCCAATTCACTAGCTTCAGATTCTAATCTTTTCAACATTTGTTCATTTTTTTGCTGCAACTGTTAATTCAATAAAAACACATTTTAACATTTAAAACTCAATTTAATATTAACAAAGTAATACTTACAGCAATTTCTGAATCTTTTAGTTTCTGTTTTTTTTCTTTAACTTTCATCTCAAACACTTGTTCCATTTCAGTTTCCATTTTCTTAAGTTTGGCATCATGATCACGTTTTTCATCTTCCATTTGAGCTAATGGATTCCTAATTTCAGCAAGTAAAAACAAAATGTTGTGTATTCAGAAAAAACTGAAAAGGTGACCATAGTATTTACAATATTTATTAAGTTCTTTTAATTATTTTGTTGCAAATTCATTAGGCTAATTTTTGGATGAGGGAAAAATCATTTTTTCATATTATTAACTGAAACTTACCAAACAGCAACGAAGGAATTGTTGATTGCTCCTGGGGCGCACGAGCTGGATCAGTGTGTAAGAAAATAATAATAATTTTTTTTTTAATTTATTTTTACAAATATATTCAGTAATATGGCTGTAGTAAAAATGCATAAAAAACACTAAATGCTATGTACTACGAAAATCTAATGTAATCAATTTTTTTGTCTCATTTATAAAAATATGCATATTTTAAGATACTTTATTTAAATGAAAAATCATATTATAATAGTATCAATACAATTTTTAACTTCATATTAAAACCAAAAATAATATAATTTAACAACTTTTTTGGTAAATTATTACAGTGAAACCTCTATTAATGGACACCTCTCAATAGTGGACCCTTCCCAATAGTGGACACTTCTAAATTCCCCGGCAAAAATGTATGCGCATATAAATGTATGCGTAATAGGTTTTCTCAATAGTGGACAACTCTCTATAGTGGACAATTTTTAATTCCCCGTGGCTGTCCACTATATAGAGGTTTCACTGTAGTTTTATTTAGTAAAACTATAAGTAATTATTCAAACCAAATTTACAAGACATTTATTAGTATTCATTTCACCTCAAAGTATTATTATTTTTTAAATTATTTTCTTTAAATGAATTTTGATGATTTAAATCAATTATACTAGTTACTTATCACATTTAAAAACCAAGTATTGAAATAATAAATAAAAGGAAACTCTTTTTGACATTCTTATGTTAACATTTGATTATAATAATTTAAATAACTTATTAAGTCCTAACAAAATAACTAGGTGGATATTTTAAAATAGTTGTATAAAAACCAAATCATGGTCTAAAAAAACAATATACAGAAACTGTCATTTGATAAGGTTACACAACTCTTGGAAGATTACTAGAAATAACCAGTTTATAAGTGTTATACATTTTTCTTTAATCAGAATGTAACAAATTATATATATAAAAAATAATAAAATTAACATTATGTTCTATAAATTTGGAATTGGTTTTTAGTCAAGATTTTTCTCTTTTTAGTAAAATGGTTAGAGTGGGAGATTAGTTTGTTACTTTTAAACTTAAAAAAACAAACTTCTTTGTTCATTGTATCCTTATGAAATTAAAAAATTTGTTTTGTAATATTGAACTATTTTACCCAATTCATAAATATTATATTTCAAAAGAAATTTAACTGACTTAACAAGAGACAAAAAAAATAATTATTTATTATAGCAACAAAACGCATGCAGAATACAAAAAAATAGCAAAAAAATAAAACTAATATTTCAATTAAGAATCTAAAGTAGTATTAACTATAATTCTGTAACTATTGCAAATTTTTCAGGGTCTCATCCAAAAATCAGCCAGTTAAATGAGAAACAGATATTATTTGGATACTTTGAAGATAGGATATATTCTAGAATAATGTATGGAACGCAAACTGCAACCTTTCAAGGCTATCAAACTCACTGACTTAAAAATCTTAGTATATTTATTTACAACTCACTTTGTCATTCCCTTAGGTCCATCAGCTGAGAAGCAAGCCAACTTTCTAAACCTATAGTTCTCATAGTGTACATTACTAGTAACTTCTTTAAGATCTTGTAAATGTGTTCTCAATAACATATTTCTTAAGGCAACAAAATCACAATGCTCAAGATTTTCCACTAATATTCAATACAGACAAAATTAATAAATAATAAAAAAAATAATAAAAAATCAATTTATTTAACTAATACTAATTACCTTCAACAAGACCCCATGGATACTTTCGACCACGAACTTTTTTACCATCTACTTCATGAACTTCAGTTGACCCAACCACAGCAAATGGTACTCGGGCTTTTAGCTTTTTCAAATTTTCACGATCTTCTTCTTTATCAGAGTCGGGGAAGTCATAAATTTTAATTTCATGCTCAGCAATCTCTTGTAAAATCTAGTTTAAAAAACATATTAATTAAATAAAACAAATTACATCAATTATATAAAAATAATTTTACCTGTTTTTTGTACTCTGCAACTTCGTCTGGAGTCATGGTGTCTGCTTTTGAAATAATAGGTATTATATTTACTTTGTCATGAAGTTTCTGCATAAATTCTACGTCTAATGGAGTCATTCCATGGCTATTTGATTCCAAAAAATATAAACAACAATGCACACGACTATCATGTTGCAACTTTCTATTGACTCTTGATTCAGCATTTAAGAATTCTTCATATCTATCAAATCATAAATTTACATCCATTATCATAATTCATAAGTATCATTTTATAAGAGCCAACATAGAATTTTTATTATTTACTTTGATTCAATATATTCAACTACTGGCTTCCAACAATCTGAATTATTAACAGCATCACCAAATCCTGGAGTATCTACTACTGTTAGTGAAAGATTTACACCCTTCTCTTTTAATAAACATTTATTAGTTTCTACTTTAACTGTTTGACCAATACGTAGAGATGGACCAAGATATTCTTTTCCATAAATATCGGCCAAAAACATGGTATTAATTAAAGTGGACTTTCCAAGACCAGATCTACCTAAAATCATATTCATAATACAATAAAACCTTAAAATATACATACATCTCATATAATTAATAAAAAAAATATTGATTAATAAAAAACTTACCAACAACCATGAGAGTAAATTCAAAGCCTTTTTTTACAGCTTTACGATATACTTGATTAGGTAAATTAGCAAATCCAACATAGCCGTCTAATTTTTTTACTTTTCTATCATTAGATTTTCCATTGATTGATTGATCTGTTTTTAATAATTTTTCTTTATTTTCTATAGGCTCTATTGATGACTCGGCTATAAATTTGAAAAAAATATTGCTTAATTTCAATGAATAATAGGTAAACACATTTTACTCACATTTAACAACTGGAACACGTGGTAAATTCATTGGTGCAGTAGGTGGTAAATTTGTACTAATAGTGGTTTTTATACTAGTTATAGAGTTTTGATGAGGCACTGGAGGAGTTGAATTGGCATTTGACTGAACAGTTGGCTGGGTTCCAGTGTTTGTATTATTTGACGATACATCATTCTTAAAGAACAACTCGCGTTTGCTTTGCAGCTAAACAAATATAAAAAATTAAAATTAAATAAAAACAAAAAAATTAGTAAATTATTACATCATCTTGAAAAACTTTACAATCAAATGTCATACAATGCTTGAATATTTTTAACACTTAATCAAATTTAGATAAATAATTCTGAAATATCTTTATATAACCGATAGCATCTTACTTATTTATAATAAATAATACCATTGATAATAAAATATTCTAAAATCCATAATATCATTATATATATATATATATATATATATATATATAAATAATTTTCTGAATAATTTATTTTAACAAAATCATGATGCTAAAGGAAATAATGTGTGCTTACAAAAGTAGTATATATTTCTAAAAACCAACAGTTAAAATCAAATTTAATATACCGTAATTAAAATGTATGACTAAACGACACCATTAAACTATTCTATTATTTAACTAAATTCAATTAATACCTGAACAGAAAAAATACGGTATTTAAACATAGCAAACAGCCGTCATTATTGTTCTAGCGAACATAAATATTTATAAAACGTAATAAAAGTTAAGTAAGTAATGTTGATTATTATTAAGAAAAAAAAGAAAATATACCTAACTCTAATAATAACCATTTCAAAATCAGTAACAAAATATTGCATTACACATAGAATACTCATTGAATACTCATTGTAGTATATTATTAAATTATAGTAGAAGGCATTTGACAATTTATTTATTCATACAATATTACAATCACGGGCAGAATCCAGATATAATACACACTGATTTTCCATAAATTACGCGAGTCAAATTATTTCATTGTTTATTACTTATATCGATTTATTTATAACACCAAAACAAACCAATATGATATACCTATAATAGTATATAAATTGCTCTTACATTAACACTCATTTATCTTATAGTTAATATATAAGTAGAGTTCGATTGAAATCATTGTACATTATAATATAATTCTATACATAATAAATTATATAATAAAAATGTATTCATACATGTATAACAGTTAATACTCTAGTACGGTTAAAATACTAAAAAGTGAACCTAAAAAAAATAAATAAATATTTCACACAAATAATTACGTTTAAAAGTGATGCAAATCAAATTATCAAACGATATAAAAGTCAAAAAACATTTTTTAAACCAGTATAATTAATCTAATTAGCAATAAAGTACATAAATTATTAACCATCAATAATTTAAAGTAAAGCGAGTTTTTTTAAGCAACAGTTTAAACTCATAAAAAAAAATGTGTATTCAATTTAATGATTTTACGCGATTGTTCAACTCAAAACGTTTTCAGTAGCATTAAAAATCACCTAACATTAGTTATCCCAATTTCATAATCTAACATTCTTATACTCTCAATCATTTATAACATTTTTTTGGACATAATTTAGTTGCGTTAAGATTTAATAAGTCAATTATGGTGATTACTAAATAATATTTGTACACTTACATCATTACATACTTAACCGAGTATTTAATTGTGAAGCAAATACATATAATAATAATTATAAACTCAAAATATTTACATTACCTAGTATATTTTCACTCAATGAAATATTTCTTATAGAACAAAATAAATCCTCAATTTTTGTTAAATAAATTGTAAAAATTATATAATTTATTCGTAATGATAAATTATTTTTTACATAGATAGAATTTATGAAAAGAAAAAATACGCGTCTATATTTTACTATTTTAATTGAAAACGTATTAAAATGTAATAATTTAATAATAAATAAGTAAATAAACCGATAATCTAAAATACCAATGGTATTTATCAAACTCTAATATCAGATGATGGATTATTATTATATTATGGTTCTTTAGATAGATTTATTTATCATTATAACATAATTCAAACTTTATCTTTATTTTAATGGTTTAAGGCGTGGTTAATATTATAATTATAGTGCGATGACGCAATGTCTACAGAGGAACAAAAGTAAACAGAACACATGTGAAGAAATATTAATAAGGGTAAAATATCAAGAAGCCTAGGTGTGACCAAGTATAGTTTTGACATTTTCAAAAATTCCTAAGATATTTTAAATACTTAAAAAAGTATGTACAAGACGGAAAAATATATTCACATAATAGTTTAAATTTATAGAACTATATAATTTATATATTATTATAATAATATATATTTTATGTATTTCTATTATATAGTATTAAAATACGTAGTCAACTAAATTGCATACACAGTTAAGTATAAAATATAATATCGAACTGAAAAAATACTTAGCAAAAAGTTGAAGTTAAGAAATTAAATGCAAGTTAAAAACTAAAATGATTATTTTATACGATTGGACGTAAATAAATGTTAATCAAGATATCCCGACGTTCTCCCTTAACGATGGCAAATAATATTTGTTTCGAGCAATTAAAAGTTAAAATTATTCTTTTGACTTAAAATCATCAATCGACAGATTCATTTAGTTTAAATGCTATAAAAACAATAGGTATTACTCAGTTATAAAACACAAATGTACAATGTAAAACTGATAAATGAGTGTCAGGTTAAGTTAGATGTACCGTTGTATTAAATTGTGAGAAGTATATAAGAATAAAACATTTTTATAAAAAAGCTACGATAGTTAACAAAATATTAGTTGTAATCATGAAAATGAACAACACGTGTTATAACAGCGATAGGATCAAGGTTAAAATGAAAAAAGCAGATTGCATTGAGAACAATTTTTGGACATTAGTCAGCTGTGGTTGCTATGGTGACGCATGGTTGTAAAGTACGATCGATTTTTCTCCCCTGGAAAAGCAACCAAAATCAACATTATCACAGAGCCCTCTGTAGTTTTTTTTATATTTCAAGGTCAGTACTTGGTGTACTCCCTAGATCAAATCTACTACATTAACCTAAGACTTTGAATTATATATTAATAATAACTTATTATTTTTATAGTATTACATTATAAAGCAATATACATATACAACAAGAATAGTAGTTTAATAAAATAAATAGATTGGGACTGTTACATATAGGTACCAAAATAAATTATCAATGAAAACTGTTATTTAATATATTTATTTTTGCAAATAGATTTTGTTTTGTTAAGTCAAAACATTTCACATTTAAACATTTTAGAACATAATAAGTATTTAAAGAAACTTCGAGTACAGAAAATACCTACGACTAACAAGAATATAGCAATTATTTGGTACAAACAAAAAATGTATCGATGAAAATGTTTACACATCTGTTAAAATTATTAATGGCAACAGTAATATCAAATACTTGTATGCACATTAAATATCTCAACTTGGACACTAAACAAATCAAACAGACCATACACATCGATTTGTTTTGAATTTATGCGTCACGTACATACTGTTAAAATATGTGTTTAAAATGTATGTTTTTTCTATCTCTCTTATAAATACTCATACGTTTATCGAATGTTACAGAAAAAAGAACGATAAAATCATATGACACGTTGCATATTATAGAATTGCACAATATATAAAATACAATAGTATGTCAAAAGTGTGCGTTTCCTCTTAAACAAAATTAGATTTTCTAAGTGGTTATTGAATAACTCAAAGAAGCCATTGTTAAATTAAAAATTGCAGACCGCTGCAAACATAGCAAATTATGAGCCAACAATACTAGTGTAAAAATATAAAAATACTATTTCCAGTAGTAAAATTTATAATGATTGTCATAATAAAACACTATTATTATTTAATACCAATTGTAGAAATATATGAAAACAATTCATAAAAACTCACGAGAATGTAAATAAAACATAATTATCATTGAGTTGAAACACTCAAAAAGTAAGTTATTTAAATGGAGTTAATTACAACGGAGAATCAATATACAAAATCCTACAGCCTATAACACTATAACCTTTTAATATTGTTGAGGTAATAATTTTCGCATTTAACCACAATTGATATTTTTTACATATTAGATTATTATTTAGATGGAAATAAAAAAGGAAGGTTCAACTCAACATAAACTATAAAGGTTAATTTTTAATAAACAATTAAACTATAAAAATATTTAAAACTCAAAAACTTCGTAAAAGCATTAAAATAAAATTATCTATCATACACTACTATAATGGCTTAATTTATATACAGGATAGGTCACAAGAGGGACTATAATATATAGACATAACTCAGTATATTTACTGTATATTACCGTAAACGTATGAACATTTTATTAATATCATATATAAATAAGCGCCATTTTTTTTTTTTTTTTTTTAATAACATCAAGAATATAGCACCTACTTCTTTGATAAATTTATACTTTCTTTATAACATGAAGCAAGTCGATCCAAAAAATTTTGAACGACATACTGAAACAATTCTTTATTAATTATAAATGTTCGCTCTGATTGTACCCTTAAGGTCATCTAAGGTGCGAAGTTTTGATTCATAAACACGTTACTTAAGATATCCTCAAAAGAAAAAGTCAAGTCAATTAACCTAAGAGAGTCAATGCATAACCCAAAAACGTGAGATGAGATGACTGGAAAACATTTTACGTACTACATTCATTATGACTTGGTGGCAGTGTGAGGAAGTGCTGATGGATTGATGGTTTGCATTCTACGTAACTGTGGTTTCAAGAAGTTGTTAAGCTTCTCCGTGTAACGGACAATATTGACAGTCGCAGTGTTTCCTTATTTTTCATAAAAATAGAGACCGATGACTAAAATTTGAAAAATGCACCATAAACGGAGATTTGATTGAATTTTAGGGGGGGGCTTAAATGTCAATTGTTGCAAAATAAGTACCTATTTCAATATTTTATACTACGAAATTTAATAATTTCGGGGGGCTAAGCCCCCCCCAATTTCCGCCTATGAACTGCACACTAAAATTTAATTAAATTTCCATTGCGCCATAGTGACAAATAAACCACATCATTAACTTTCTACTCTTATTAAGCATAGAAGAAAACCCGTCTATTTTTTGCCCTATTTCTATGGCCCACCCTGTATACTCACCCTCATCAAATATCACCTTTGTGTATTTCTTTATCTGCATCCTACGTAAATACTAGATACTATTTAATGGGTGAGAATAGTGTAAGACTGTACTTCTCAAACTTTTTGTAATGTGGCCTCTTTAATCTAACGTAGAATAGTTATGGCTTCCTAAGGTCTAAAGTGTAGACATTTTTTTTATCGAAATCGTTCAAATAATATAGAATTTAATACTATACACTAAAATTTAAAAAAATATTTAAATTAATAACTTATACTCGTACCACCTTAATATTTAAATGGCCCTCTAGGAGATCGAAGCCAAGTTTGAAAATCAAAGGCATACGACTCATTTTTTTTTTTTTTCTTAGAAATAATGTCAAATTTATAAACAAATTAAGTATTGAAAATGCATAAAACAGGAAAGTCAAGAATTGGAATAAATGCAAATAAGTGAAAGCTATTTTTTACGATTCTTAAAGCAATACATAATATTGATTTAAGTAATAATAATTAATAACAATAGCAATCATAACAATAAGTATAACAATGTTATGGGTTTATGACTGTTGTGAGAATGAGATAAATATTATAATAACACATCAAAAATCGTTGATTAATATCTAAAGCTTAAATTTTAAACTATAAAAACAGAACAATTAAAATTATTAAAATACCATTTATAGTAACGCGAATAAAACCATGTAAGTTCCTTAATAAACTAAAAAAATAAGACTAAATTATTTATCAGTGGCACAGAAAATGTATATTACGGCTACCTATCAATAATTACCTATTCAATAAAAATAATAATACATTTTAATCATAAGATATTCATAAGAATGATTATACAACTTAATTTTGTTAAACAAAGAATATTACAATAATGTGAAACTGAAGATCTATGCGTATTATGCACAAGTCAATAGACCTTACAAACTGTATCTAACGCTTAAAATAACTTGAAAATATTTTCAAATTATTTAAATTTCATTGATATAAAATATTTATTACCATTGCTAATAAGAATACGAATTATATTGAGTAATAACTTTAAAAAAATAAACAAAATACATAACAATCGTTGATATTAAATATACCAACTCACATAATAATTTTAAATATTCCGCCCTATTATTAAAATAAATGTTGAAGTTAAAAACATTAAAGTAAACTAAATTTAAATTATTGAACATCTCAAAATAAACACAAAAATAATTTACATTAATTGAGAAAATTTGAACTATTTGTGAAACCAACAAGTTTAAATACTATAATTATAGATAAAATATTTCAATTAAAATAATAGATAAGTTATTTGAATTGAAAACTACTTGAGTGAAATTTATGGTTGAGTCCACTACAATCCATTGGTCATAAACTCATAAATTATTACTATTTATCAATAACTAATTGTTTTAAATAACATAAATATTAAGTAGTAAACAAATTAATAAAAATAGATAAAAAACACTTTATAGCAAAAGTATTATAAATAAATATTAATATATTAATTAAAGTATTAAAGTTAGTTATTATTTTCTTAATATTTATTCACGAATAAAACAATACAATAGTTATGGATTCAGAAAAAACATCTGCAGATATTAAATTATGAAACTGTTTAAAATATTAGTAGTTGGAAGAGTTCAAAACAATGTTTACAGAAATAAAAAATGGAAGTATTTTAATTCCTATACAATAATTAACATTTTATAAATGTATTTAAATTATTTACTAATCGTGTATTTAAATAGTTTACGTAAGATTTAGATATTTAAAATATTTGAAATCCAAGCCGAATATAGTTATTTTCGCCTAAAAATAGACAACTATTCAGACATATACTGATAATTGAAAAATATTAAAAAATTTAACTGAATTTATTAAACAAACCTTGTAATCGACCGATAAGTTTTATGACTATAAAAAAACTCAATTCTACAGCTATGAATCAATATTTCTTCAAAGAAAAACACGTGTGAGTCAACCGGTTTATCGTCATACTACTGTGTTTAATGTTTATAGGAAGATCTAGTTGTCGTCGCACCGTAGTGAAAGCTTAGTGATATTATGGAAAGGTCGCGTAACATTTCTTGGCCAGTATATTCACACAAGGATTTACATTACAAGATAAAATAACAGCAAAAAATAATAACACAAATAAGTATTTACGATCCAATGTTGAATGAGATTTTAGAGTAAATTAAGAATTTATATTGAAGAGGCAACAAATTGACCGCAGCTTCGAGGTAAACATTATGTACTCAGTTGACTGACCGAGATTTCAAGTGGGTACATATAATAATAAGAATATAATCACACAATGGATACAAGTACACAGCACATCTATTTTATTAATCGATGCGGTAGGAAATTTCCTTAAGGCCGTCCAACGTGTCACCCGCCGCAAACAATGTACACGAATTGGTTGAATACACACGTCGATGAATATCTACACACGTACTCACACACTGGTCAACAGCAGTCCACTGGACTTACCGAGAATTATTGAACTTAGTTATAAACAACAAAAAAAAAAATATAAATTTAAAAGAAAAACAAGGTTTTCGTAAAACACTTGTCGAAATACAGGTGGTAAATTATAAAATATATGCACAATGTAATATTGGCTAATGTCTATAATGTAGAAACAACTGCATGTCAATTATTGAAACATAATACACACACACACACACACACACACACATATGGCACTTCAAGCAAAGTAACAGCCAAATGACGAGTTAAAGTGAAGACTATATTATATAGATATACGACACAAGCCTAATGCCTGTAATAACGACCGTATAGTGCATACAAACTTTATACAACTGTCGTACGTTAAAGGGATTGAAAGAACATTAATAAAATAAAGAAAAAAATGCACTTGACAGGTTTCTCAAAGATTATTACATCTGGAATTAATACATACTAGGTAATATTATACGCATATATATATATATTATATACACACACACATAATATTATGAAAAAGTACAACGCGAGTATATATTATTTTTCATAACAAAATAAGGAATAAAATACTACACTTCCCCAGAAAACTGTTTTTCGATATCACGGTCTCTAAGTGTTATCGAATTCTACTTCCTGCACGTTTTGTCATTGCACTATACACATATAAACGATAATTATTGTTATCTACTGCAGTAGTATATACCATAAGTGTGTTAATTGTAGATATCAATAAAAACTTAAGTTGTCGACGATTACACGCATTGTCAAAATTATTTGCTGACAGTGCTTCCTGGGAACATACAACTAACAATTAATATCGCTGGTAAACTGTGACTTAATGATCGGTGATCAACATTAATAGAAAACATTTCAAGAAAAAACTAATATACATTGACACATATGCACATGAGCGGCCGATAGCGGTAAGATTAAAGACCGCAGAAGTAATGTAAGTTATCCATACGACTTTTTCCTAAGTCAAACTTAGTACTGAATATTTTCTAAAAACGAATGGTAAAATATTATACTAATCATTAAAATCGACTGGCAGGGAGCGACAAATCCGAACACCGCGTGAGGGGCGTGGAAAGAATAAGACGAAAAGTTTGAAAACTTTCGCAAAAATATATCACACTAGGTTAAGGAAAGTAGAAAAAATTGATGTGCGACCTAGAACAACAATGCTTGCCTTGGTTCCGAGCACGGGTTTGGGCGCGGTGATGGGCGGCGGTGGTCCTCCCCCCGTGGATGTGACCGTCGGCGACGGCTGCTGGTCGTCGACCGCGTTCGGCGGCGGTCCACCCTGTTCGAAGATCCGCTGTCGCTGGGCCAGGCGTTCCATGCTGGCCAGACGGTATGCGGCCGCCGCACTCGGGGTGTACGACTTGGGCAACGTCGGCGGAGGCGTCGGTTTGGCCACGCCGCCGTTATCGCCGTTCATCATGTCGCGCTCGTCCGACGAGGGCCCGGCACCGGAACCGGGTACACAACGGTTCGCGAAACGGGGTGGGAAAACGTGGGTGCAACGCAGTGGGGGATGACGGCGGCGGAACGAACACGTTACCGAAAACACGTAGACGAAATACCTGGCGCGAGCGACAGTCAAAGGAGCAACGGAGAACCCGGCGTGTGCGTGACAACGGTTTACAATTGGGGGAGGGCGCGAAACGGGCGCACTTGGGGGGAATCGCCCACGTCGATTAGATCGTCAAATCCACGCCGAAACGTTGTATACACGTACGAACGGCGCGAACGCGATCTCCTAACTACACGCATACACCCGCTGACTCGCCGCCAAACGCTCGAGAACCGTCGGCGGCGGCGGCGGCGGCGGCGGTACACACCGGCTACGTTCGCGCGCCGCCAGATGTCCCAGTCGCAGTGTTACCAGTACCGGAGGCGCGACGTGGTAATATAAAACGAAATTCACCCGGTTTCACGGATTTGTTTCTGAAGGATAACTATTATATTTTTCAATAAATCACAAACATCATCCAAGACGTTACGGTATAGGCGTATATCGTTCAAAACAAAAATATTAACAATCACTTTCCACCTCATGAACAACTTCAGCTACGGCGTCTAAATAATTTATCACCACTTCGGGACGTTTTCAATGATGATCGAATAATTATTTATAACTGTGAAAAACCAATCGAATAGTGCTGAAAATCTACTTACAAAATATTAAATATCATATAAGAAAATAACTTGGCACTCAAATAGAATATTTAAAAAAAAAAACTGCTTGAAAGTTTTCACCAAAAGAAATTAATAAAAAACTTTCCTCGCTTCTAGCCAAAACATATAATTAATTCAGAACGAAACCTCAATAGTTGAACACTAAAATTTTTTATCATCAATAAAAATACCGATTGTAACAGAGTGGAAAAGAAGTCGAAGAGCTTGAATAAAGAGGAATAACAATTTATCTAATTTTAATTTAAGCAAACATATTGGGAATGTAAACATTTTAAAACGTTCATTTGATGCCTTTATTAACGTCAACAAATAGTAATTTATTGTAATAGAGGCCTATAGATCATTTTTCAATGAGCCTATATAAAAATAAATAAAATCTTACCTCCACATTAAAGCAAATCATATGACTAACCATTTATATGGGAAAAATATAATGATCAACTGATAATATATCAATTTACTTGAATGAAAATTTTGTTTGTGATAAACTGAAATAAAATAATGAACTGAGAGCAAAATGTAGTTTATACAGCTACGATTCTAAAATTATGGATATTTTACATAATATATGAATACTAATAGAATAAAATGAAGACTTAATTGATGATAAATTTAATTAATTAACAAATAAACTAGTTTATGCATGCAGACACGAAAACACAATCACTCCACAAACAAAAAATTTTAAAATAAGACAATAATTTTGTAACATGTACTACGTCAATAATACTTAACAATAGATGACTAATTTTCGATCAATATCATACATTTAAAGTGTAATTATTTTCATTAAATTAGTTGTTATTATCAAACAATGATTCACTTAGTAATTATACCAGTTTGAAAAAATGTCAATAAATGTTAAACATGTTTATTTTCTACTACAAAAATTGTTACTAGATAATTTAACATTTTTGATAAATATAAGTAATTCTATGTTTCATAATTGCCTACCATAATTTTATAATAATTTAAATAACTTTAAGTTGAAAAAAACGAAATTAAACACCTAAATAAACTGATAAAACAAAATAATAAACATTCAGCCCAACTACATAAATATTTAAAAATAAAAATGTGAAAATTTAAAAATATCACATTTTATCATTTTTAAAGATTAGACACATTTAATAAATCATTCATAATTCTTTTTTTCTACTAATAATATATGTATTACATTATTACTAAAATATTATTAATTATGACTAATAAATAATAATATATTAATTAAATTAAATTATTTGTAAGAACAATTAACACTATAAAATTTCAAATCCTTATTTTTATGTAAATAAGTTGATAAACAAATTTTCTATGCATTAAAGTACTATATTTTTAAAGTCAATCAAATAGGCAAGAAAACTGGTTGCAATAAATAAACAAAAATGAGTTTATTTCTGATTTATAAAAATAAACTAGTTACCAATGGCATAGACGAGTTAGGAAACGCGATTTCAACAAAATAAATTTATATTCCAAAGGGATAATAATTGCTAATGGTACAATGACTCATACAATAACTTTCCTTTATATTAAAATAACATTTTGTTAATAACATTATGCAAATGTAACATGAATGTTTATATTAACAATTATATTATAAATACAAAAAATGTCTCTCATCATAATTTTCAAGAAAATTTGAAACCAAATAATTATAACTAATAATTCAGATAATTTATTCAAATTGTTTACAATCTATATAAATATAACAATAAGCAAATAATAAATACTTATCAATAGAATAAACATGTATTATAAGTGTCCAATGATATTACTACAGAAAAAATAAGACATATGTAGGAACACTAAATCTAATAGTTAAATTGGTGAATGATGATGTTAAAGACATTATAAACTTTAGAGTAGTCCGACTACTATTCAAATACTCAGCTAAAAATTATATTTTAATTAAATAATTAGGTTTATTTTTTAAAATTACAAATAATCATATAAATTAAAAAAATTTAAGAACAAAAATTTATAATATATATAATTATTTCTAAAAGAATTTTTCTGTATCATTAATATATTACTTTATCTGATCATAAAAATATACAGCTACTTATTTAGGCAATTTAATAACTAATTTAATTAATTTTTGTCCTGAATTAAAAATAAACAATTTTCATGCGCTACTCAACTAATAAGGTAAATTGTATAACATTACAACAACATAACTTACATAAAAATTAAAAAATAACAAATATAAATGAACAGTGACATCTCCATTAAGTAAAATTAAAATAAAATATTAACGGACTGTAACTATAAATGTTATTAATATACTCACTCTATTTAGAACAAAAATTATGTAGAGTTGTCATAATGAAGTAATTATATATTCCATCAACTTCATTATTCATTAAGAGCAAAATTATTTTAAAATCAAATTCTTAATTAAAATTTAAAATTAATCTAAACACATTTATCTGAAGTAATAAATAATTAAACAATAAATTATCTTCAAGATAATTTGCAATAAAAAAATATATACATAAAAACAAGGTTTATTATAATTTATTAACTTGACTAAATAATTTATTAGAACATTGCCTAACCAATACTATATTTTATTCAATTTAAGTACAATTTAATAACTCGATACACCATGAGATTTTATTATTTTAAAATAATCTTACACATAAATTAAGACTTACTATACTAATACTATTTAATTGACAGCAATAGACAAAATATATATTTATTATTTTCATATTATTCATTTGTGATATGAGATTTAATTTTACCAGAAGTATTAATGAGAGTTTTACTTTTAAATTAATAAAAGATTAAATTAAAACATGTTTTTGAATAATTTATAAATACCTAATTACTTTATCAATTTTTAAAATCTTTCAAATTCAGTATTCAATAAATAATGATTAATCAAATGTTTTTTACTTAATACTATAATTATGTACCTACCTATACATAGTTTAAATTAAAAACAATAAATATTTTGAATTACAATAACATACTTGATAAGTAGACATTTCTTTCAATTCAAAGAAATGTGTATTTGTAATTTTATTTATTTATTTTTTTTTTTTTATAAGAATATACGCAAATATATGTGGCTTTTGAAATTTTAGCAATACAATACAATACAATAGACTAAAAATATTTATAATCGTAATGTATCAAAAGACTAAACAATTAATTGATGAATAAATATAAAAAACCTATTATCAATGATTAAATAAATACTTTACATACATATTATTAAGCTAATGGTATAATTACCAAATTAATATAGCGTGCACCCAATCATTATATTGTATAATTATCTTTTGGATAAAACATACCGAAATATTAATGGTAATATCATAAATTCTGTAATATTCCAAATCAATTTACTATCTACCTAAGTCTCTTTTTCCAAAATAGTAATTTACAATACCTTATACATTGTATGGCATATGAAATAGGAGCAACGAAACAATTGCACACATATAAACTAAAAGATTTTGAAAGCTACAAGCAATGGCAAACATTTGAATGTTATTATTAATCAATGGCAATACTTACAGCTGCACGGATTTTTCAGCAATAATTTTGGTGACCCATGCACAATTCACAACAACCATAACAACAATTTCACAAACCGAAACAGGGTGGAACATGGGAAAACAAAAAATAAAATAAATAAATAAAAATATTAGAAAACAAATAGGTATAGAATACGTAAAATTAATAAATAAATAAAAAATTATATAATGTTCAGTATCAACAGTACCTCACAATGTGTGCGAACAGTGTAATAAATAATAATTCATGCAGGACAACGGGAATACAAATAATAACAATAATAATATGATAAAAAAACAAACGAATCGAATAACCACTACCCAAGATGCTGTCGCGCGAAGTGTCATTGCGAAACGCAATGTTTGCAATACGTTTCCGATACCGGAATGACAGCAACAGCAGTAGCACACACGAAGAGAAACACAAGCACGGTCCTATACTACACGTCGACAACAGCGGTCGGTCTCGCGTCCCTAAAGGCGCAGACGTCGTCGAGTCACGGAGGTGAGAACGAAATAACAAAAAAATATGTACGTGCGGCGACGGCCGAGATTCGATGTACTCACCGCTTCTCTGCATGGTGTGCGGCTGCCGACGATGATGATGACGAAAGCGGCAGTGCGACAGTGACGGCTACGAGTTGCAGCGAGAGCGGAATAGAATTTCAATGAAAAGAAATCAGACGACGCGGAGACGAGAGAAAATTTAAAATTTACGTACTATCAACAGGAACAACGGACGGGATTCGGTAAATAACAATAACATTATCGATGGCGAGGGTGATGAAGGGCGGTGCGACCGTTACGCAGGCCGACGGGACGCGGGGTGACGGCCATGGAAAGAAAAAGACGGTCGTTTATCTGGTTGACGGTCTCGTCATCGACGGCGGCGCAATCGATATTCAATCCAAGTTTCGATTTCTCTCTTAAGTACGGTGTGAAATTCAACATTTAGCCAAGGAAAATAAGTGAAAATTTCCAATTTTTTTCACATCGCAAGTGCTCGCCTACATCGGTTTTCATGACATTTAAGAAAAATAATCCTTCTAGGTTAGGATCTTACCCCGCTCCCCGTCAGACTATTCCATGACAATTAACTCTGATAAAAATTACGGCCTGATAACGCCGTCTAGAACGAACATAAGCTACACTCAAGATACCTATTCGTTAAATCTGCAGAGTTCGGTTTTCAATTCGTACCATGAACGGTTTACGACTACTTAGACGATTTGTTGGCGGAGTAAATGCCGTAAATGCTCGTTCCATAAGTGAACACGCTATTGTTGTCACCGACGATGCCTCAACCATAGTGTGTTACCATCCTGAGAGACAGTTCCCATACGAATGCACCAAACCATTACCAAAGGAAAAGGTTTTGGACAACTCGGTGTTACGAGTTCAGAACAAAGAATTTGTACACGAAGTATTTAGTAAGCCTAACAGTCAATTAGTTGAACAAGAACTGATGAAAATGACTTTCACCACCAAACATCGATGGGTACCACCTAAGAAATGGAAAAGACGATTTGCTCATCCAAAAATTGTAGACCGGCCATACTTGTAATATATTTTAAAGTATATTATTTTTTAAAACACACTAGTTTAATATTTTTTAGTAGAAAAATTATCATTAAAATTGTATTATGATTATTACATTAAAAAAAAGTTGTACAAAAAAAGTTTTCATGTTCTTATTTTTTTCTACTTCCAGCTGTAACAGAAAAACACCTTGTTAGCATTTATTTAAATTAATATAGTTTGTAATATTGCAATTACCTAAGTAAGTCTGTTAAAGATGGAACAACTGGTGGAATTGTTTGACACACTTTTGGCTGATTGGATGGTTTTTTCAATTTTAAATTACGATGTTGAGGGAACGTAGGCATTAATTTTGGATCACAGGCTAAAAATAATAAAAAAAAATTGTTGATTAACAGATACTTCTAAAATAAAAAAAGATCATAAACAAAACAAGTTATCTAAAAATTATTTACAGGAAGTATAATATAAGACTAATATTAATTCATTTTTAAAGTAGATATGCGATATTTATAGTTAAATTATGCAAGAAAGAAAAAACATTGCATGTACTGTAAGAAAATGAACAGCTAAAAGCTTAATTATATGTAATTTTTTTAATTAGGTGCAAACAAATTTTCATTCAAAATAAAAATAGTAAATTTTGTAATATAAAAAATTAATACATTTTTTTTATAGGTATTAGAAAATATTTAATAATTCAAGTGTATAGTTACGTAATGGTGGTTCAACAAAGTATGAGCTTTGAAGACACTCTTCGGCTGTTGCTCTTCTGCTAGGTTCATACATGAACAAAAAGTTTAAGAGTCGAATGCCTGCATCTGATAACCAAGGGAATCTAAAAAAATATTACAAAAAATAAAATTGTATATGTTAATAATTAATTATTATACTTTATTTTATTATTAATAAAAGGGTAAGTAATATTTATAACATTAAAACAATAGTACAGTAATGTTATTAGTGTATTTAGTAATTTTTCTTACTTTGGTCTGATATTATTGTATGGTTGTGGTCTCAATGTAAAGTTCTTAAGTGCTGGTAGTGTATCAATTTCAGGCCAAATAGAAGCATTAGGAGTACCAAGAAGTTGACATATCAAATCAAGCTGATGGATTTCAGTACGACCCGGTAATAATGGCTTGTGAACTATGTCATGAAATATAAAATTATTTATTTTCCAAAAAAATATAATAAATATAAACATACGTAATAGTTCAGCAAAAATACATCCAGTTGCCCACATATCAATCGCTGTTGTTAGCTTAGGAGATCCTAATAACACTTCAGGAGCTCTGTACCAAAGTGTTACTACTTTGGCAGTCATTTTTTTTGGTGGTACACCAAAAAAACGTGCTAATCCAAAATCGGCTTGATAAAATAAATTAATATTATATGTTATAATAACAGTATTTATCAATTTATATTTATCAAAATTCATTTTTTTTTACCTATTTTTACGCAGCCTTTGTCTGTTATCAATAAATTAGATACTTTAAGATCCCTATGAATAATGAAATTTGAATGCAAATACTTTAATCCTTTTAAAAGCTGTAAAAATATACACTTCACTTGAGATTCAGTGAACGCTGTGGCCATATTGTCAAGTAAACTAGATAAATCATGTTCGCAATACTCCATGGAAAGAAATATGCTAAAATAATCATATAATAAATATATATATAATTTATATTTTGTATTAAAAAAAATATATGTTTACACTGTAAAATTTACAAACTAAATAACCAATTTAAAACCTCAAAATATTGGTAAATAATTCTCAATTTTATGCCTGAATAAATAAATGTCTATAAACTTAGAAAATATTTTCTTTGTTTAGAATTTATACATTTCAATTATAATGATAAATTAAAATAATTCTAAAAACCATAGGTATTATGACTGATTATTTGCTAATAAAGGAAATATTTTATAGATTTTTATTAAATCGTTAATAAAATAATTGTGAAGTAGTATTTAAGCTATTTATTTCATAAAAATGTCACTGTAATATGTGAAAACAATTGATTATGCAATGATTAATATTTAAAATGAACACAATTAAAATATTATTAACCTCATTTATTTTAATATAAAATAGTTTGAAAAACATTTATACATTTTTTTTAAAAGTTTTAAGGGAAACGACAGATAAAAGAAACTTTAAAGTTAAATTTTTGATTAAGTAAGATACTACATAAACAATTTTAATATAGTTATAATAGCTAAGTTTTAATCAGAAAAAATACCATTGAAAAAGATAACATTATGACTATAGAGAAATCTAAGTCTAAAATTCTAGTAACTTTATTGACAATCAATATTTAACAAAAAGTTTCATCATACTCTCAAAATAATCCTTTTCTGTAAGATATAGTTTTAAACACTATACCTAATATAAACACCACAATTTATATACTATGATCATGCTTTTTCTAAACTATACAAAAATACCAAACATAAGCTAATATCCTCTTAAAGGAAACACAAATGCTGCGCTAATTTATTTCAAACATGTATCAAAAATTTTTTTAAAAAAATCAATTTTGCTTATTATATGATTTCAAAATTAAAATTAAAAGACAACATAAAGTTAATATAGTTCACCAAGAACTTTGAATGAAAATGTTTATCAAATTCAACTAATTTTCGTAAGAAATCCGTATAAATCAGTCCATCATACATCCAGAGAACTTAGTACTCCACAAACATTAGTTTGAAAGGTTTTTAGAAGATTTCTGATAAATAAACCATACATAATTCAGTTTTTGCAGGCTTTACAACTGAGATATTCAAAGAAGGCTTAAGTTTAGCACATCTGTTCTTGTGAAGAGATAAAACAGTTTTTGTATCGTATTATTTAAATTTTAAATTTTATGCCAACTAACTTGTACAAATTATCCTAACTTCATTTTTCAAATTTTACAATATAGTTTTTAGAAATCAGAATAAATATTGAGAAACCTCTGTATTACAATAAGCAAAGCATTAAAGGATATTTCAACTACTTCTTAAATTTTTATTAATGTACAATTTACACACCCAGGATACTATTATTACTACGATTATTTAACCTTAAATAAATCTAAGCTCAAAATCTAAATTTGCAGTATATACACAATTTAATTTAATATTTACCTGTCTAAACTTCTTCCCACTAAAACTTCTTGTAGTCGAACAATATTTTCATGGTCACATTTCAGTAATAATGATATTTCACGAAGAGCACTCATAGGTAATCCTTCTTTTTCATTTTCCATGCGTACCTTTTTTAATGCAACTATTTTCTCCACGGGTGATTTTGAATCTTTAGCCCGATCTACATAATATATTAATATATATATATATATATATATATATATATATATATAGACTATAACTTTAATATACATTCTTAAGTAATACATGAATATTAATTTTTAATTATTTATATATAACTAGACAGTAAATATATAGGTATAAAGAAAAGCAAAATGTTATATTAAATAAAATATTTTACTTACAAACTACACCATACGTTCCTTCACCAATTCTATTTAATTTTTCAAACTCTGCGACAAAACGACATTTTCCGAGCTAAATATATAAAAAATAATACTCAACATAAAATAAGTTAATTTGAAGTTATAGATAAATAAAATTAACTAACAAGATCTTTTTCAGGAATTGGTATAGGTTTGAGATGTCGAAAAGAAAATATTGAACCTAAAAGCATTACTGGTCCAGTAGGATCATAATCTGCTAATACTTGTTTAGATTTTTTGATACCACCACTTTCTATGGTTCTTTCTTTTTTGTTTTTTTTTGAATGCTTCTCTGAAAATAACAAATATGAGGTAAATATTAAAAAAATTTTATGTATAATTTTATTGAAATTGCTTAGTAAATTTTTTAATGAACCAACTTTTTGAACTTTTTCCCATTGTAGATTGATTAAGTATGATAAGTATAAACCTTAATACGGTTTTCAAAAATCGGTTTTACAAGCTGCAATATATTAACAGATAATTAATAGAGAATAATAATTGTATTAAATTTATACATTACTTAATTTATAACAAATATTTATAATAATACAAATGATAAGGTTTGATCTCGGCGTCCGTAGACGACGGCCATAAAGAACCGATCGTTGTTATCAATATAATACATGCTTGCATTTTTAACGATATTAAATTGCAGCACTGTGTAACGATATAATCGCGGCAAACCTCCAACTTTTAAAATAATTAATGATATGTAATCTAACTATTTTAGTCATAAACACATAAAAAGTTGTAATTATTGTAAAATTACAATTTATAATCACTTATATACGTTATAAATTATAATTAACCACAGTTTCCATTAATGGACTCATATCTTTAGTTAAAGTATCGTGGTAACTGGTAATGCCGATATTTTTAGCAATTTTATACTTAAATGTCAGCATTAATTTACTTATAAGTGCTATTACTGTTGGAGAATATATTTTTCAAGGGTAACGTTAATATCTATTGTTTATTTGACCAATAATCCAATGAAACATTAAAAATCAGAAATCACAAGCAAATATATGTTGACAAATTAACGATAATGGTAATATGTATGTAAAATAAATAATTATAAACATATTATACTCTGTGTTTCCTTATTGCGGACAGATTCAGTGTTGGCGTAATCTTTTAATTACGTAATTCATTATGATTAATTTATTAAATTAAATTAGTTATAACTCGTTTAATCATTTTTTATAATAATCAGTAATCGTGGTTAAATTTGTGAAATTTTCAATCATTATAGTAAAAAACGTAGCATAACTTGTATTAGGTAATTTATCATATATTATTAAAATTATGGATTCATAAGACGTCAACTATTTATACATTTTAGAACCTCCTAATACCAACCAGTAGCTATATTATTATCTATATGTTCTTAATACTCTTGAATTAAAAGCAAATATTTTATCATAAGAATATTATTACTGAGGTACTTATTTAAATTAATTTAATATATTATAAAAAAGTAATTATCATTATACTTACATTTAATTTCTTATAAGGAAATAGTTTTTTCTAAAAATAATATTTTTTTATTGTTAATTGTTATTTTATTCCATAATATATAATATTTACGCATATTATTGTTAAATTTACTCCTTATATGTTGTGATTTTTTACAATATCTTATTTATTAACATTAATTATAGTACTTACATACAGGGACGGATTTAGGTATGTGGTGGCCCTTGGGCGGAATGCATTGTGGGGGCCTCATACACATAAACAAGAAAATTATATTATTATTAAATATTATATATTTTTTTACTTATTAAATAACCTTTATTATTATATTTAGCAGTAGTAACAATTAACTACTTATATAAAAATAAATTAAATTAATGTTCAATATTATTTAATTAAATATGTGTAAATATAAATATCGAGCACGTGCTCAATTCTAAAAATATCGATATTCTTTTTATAAACAAACAATAAATAGACCAGTGGCGTACCTGTGAAACATTTTTGGGGGGGCATAAATTAATTTGCACAATTTATTATGGTTATAATATAAGTAATCTGAAACTTTATTATATAAATTATTGTTAAATACTTAAAACATGAATCATATAACAAAATCTAAATTTCTTTTTTTACTGCCAGCAAATAAATCAATAACTTCGTCAACTTCGACTGTTTTGTGTCTATGAATATTAAGCAAAGCTAACCCAACCAAGCGTTCTTCGCCCATGTTTGACCTTAACCAAGTTTTTAATCTAAATTTAAAAGTACAAAGCAATATAAATTAAAATAAAATATAAGCATACATGATGCAAAAGCATATAACTAACTAACCTTCTTAATGTTGAGAAACTACGCTCAGCAGAAGCTACAGAAACAGGCAAACAAGCAATTTTTTATTTTTTATTTTTTTTATTTTTTTAATATTTGGGTATAATATTTCATTACACCGGTCCATAGATGTTAATGCATCAGTAAGAACAACTCCATCTGTACATTAAAATAACTCAATTTTGTTTCAATAATTTTTTTTTATTATTTATATATTTATTATTTATATTATTTTTATTATTTTTATTATAATCAGTGAAAATATTTATTATTTACATTATTTAAGCTGGACAGTGAATTTGCATTATGGCATCAAAAAACTTCTCGGGGGGGGGGGGGCAAATGCCCCTGTTGCCCCCCCCCCCCCACAGGTACGCCGCTGAAATAGACTGTCAAATATATTAA